>JAEIGM010000004.1:7435000-8635000 GCA_018903735.1 Drosophila cardini | reverse complement strand
TCTTTCCCGCTCGCTCTCTTTCTCTCACTGCAGCGACCACCCACTTGCTGTCCCTTTCTCGCTAACCTATCATTGCTTTTGCCGGCCCCTCTCATATTTTATTTTGTATTTTTGTTGTTGTTACTGTAGCAAATAAATTTTAATTTTATTTTGCCGCGTTTTAATTTGTTGTCCACTTTTTTTTTGTTTCCATCCTTCCCTTTTGTTTTTCCGTTCTTTTTATTTTAATTCTCATTTTTATTCACTGTGTTTTTATTCGCATTTACACTTTATGCATGTGCGCATTTATTTTGTTTGCTAGCTTTTCTATTGGCTCTGAAGTGTGTTGGTGGGGGAAGGGTGGGTGTGGGAGGGGGAACGCGGAGAGGGTCGCTGACAGCCGGTCAAGTGACAGTTGTCGCTGAGCACATAGCAAGAGAGAAGAAGAAGCAAGAGAGTGAGAGCGCGTGCAAATATGAAATGCAAAACAAACTTTGCAGCTGTCACTCAAAAATGAGCGTCGCAGTGGCGACGACAGCGAACAAAGCGATGCAGGAAACATGCCAAGTGTTTATGCAGAGCAGAGCAGAGAGAGAGAGGGGAATGAAAAGGGAACGAGAGCGAGTGGGAAGAAGGAATGGAAGGAGAGGTAGATGCAAAGAGGATAGTTGCACAGACATCATGCACTGTGAGAAATGTGAAATGGTTAATTGGGCGGAAAGGTATTTGGATATGCGAAATGGCTGTCGTCTCTCTGAAACGAATATTGTGCAATGCAACTGCTGAAAAGGAGCAACAACAACAGCAACACGAACTACATGAACAAGAAAGAGAGCAACAGCAGTCGTGGCGACAAAGTGGGTTAGAAAGGTAAATGAAAGGTTGACGGACAGTTAATTTCGGGCAGTTGATTGAGTTATGAGCAGTGCACACACTTACACACACACACAGCCAAGCACACACATGCTCGCACACAGCAAAGAACGTAAAGAGAGCAGCTGGGAGAGTGGGAGGCAGAAAGCGATAAAGCGTTGACAAAGAGGATACACGGATTTCATTTCGCTTCACTCAAAGCAACAACACAACGCAGACGAGAGTGAAGAGATCAGCAACAAGGAGAGAGCGTGTCATGTGACATATGTTTGGAGTAAAAGGGAAAGAACTAAACGAAGTTGAATATCAAAAGTGGATTTAATTTAAGTGCACAAATACTGAAGATAATTGGTTTGGAATTAAAATTTTAATTTAAAATACAATTTTAATTTTAATGTAAAACTGTTTACTATACTGCCCATTTTTCAATGAATAGCTACTTTATAATCTTCTTCGATTATTTAAAGAACTAAGTCTAGAAAGTTTCCAAGTTACTGACATTTCTGTACTAACTTTTAGCTAAAGTGTTCAATAAATACTAAAAAATACTCACTCTATAAATTCCAAACGGTTTTGAATCGGAAATAGTGTTTAACTTTTAGCTACTTTTCCCAACGTTTGTCACCATCAAAGGGGAAAACTCATAGAAAATGTAAAGTTTTTGAAATGTTCTACACCTGCAGCTAATTGGCAGGTCATTCAATTGCAAATGTCGAGCGAGCCGCCCCATTAAAACTTAAAGTGTAGCATGCAACACACGCACAGACACACACACACACACACATACTCACACAACCAATTTACATGCCACACACGCATGGGCAACAGGGCAACATGGGCAGCACAGCAGACACAGGATAGCAGTGAAGTCACTTTCGGTTTGCCTCTTTTGGGTACGTCTTTCAACCCTTTTTGGCCCCTTTCGACCCCCTTTGGCGGTGTGGCATGCCACAGCTATGCAGCGAGCCAGTTGCTGCTGTTATTTATGGCACCGAAACTGTCATAAGCAAACAAATTGTTTTTTATTGTTCATAATTATTGTGCATACTTATGTAAATCACGCGACGCATTCCCAACTTGTTTCGCGTTGCATGCACCAGCACCAACACCAACACCAACATCCACTTCAAGCCATATACTACAGAAAAACACACACACACACACACACACACACACACACACACGCAGACACAACCATTACAAGTGCCACAGGCGCAACTAGTTGTTGCCACTGTGCGTGTGTATGTGTGTGTGTGTGTGTGTGTGTGTACGTTGGTGGCAAAAAATCGTTTGTTTTATTGAATTTTTATTGTAGTTTGAATTTATGACGCGACTGCTGCTGCTGCTGCTGTTGGTGGTGCTGTTGGACTGGATTAGGGTTTCTTTGCTGGCTTTCGGCTGAGATGACTTTATCGGCTTTTTGCTGCATTAAATCGCAGCCAAACTGCTAACCGGGGCCCATCAACATGCCCGTCTTCCCCTGTGTTTCCCCTCCCTCCCCTAGCCCCTCGTTCTACCAACTCTCCAGCCTCCCCCCTCTCCCCACCCACTCGACTGACGTACGCTGTTTGTCTGGCAATTTTGTTGAAATAACTTCAGTTTTGCGTTTGTGTGCGTACGTGCCACTGAAGTGCGCGCTCACTGGCTGCCAGATTAGCTCACAAAACCGCAGACAACAGCTGCCATGCCCCAAAACGCCCCCATCACACTCTAGAGCCAGCACGGACTGAACATATCTGGTCGTGTGTTTGTTTTTTTTCTGCTTCCCATTTTTTTTTTTTGTTTTTCAGTTGAGCCTTGAAGCGTGTGCATGTGAATAATGTCCAGCAATTGGGTTTTCAGAGTTTGAGTTCTGACTGACTTTGTGGGAGGGGGAAGGGGGGTAAAACTGGTATAAGGTTTTCCTTCGCCGTCGACGACGTCATTTATTTATTGCGGCAGTCCAAAAACGTGCATTTTTATGAAGACCGTAAGACCAAAAATTAGTAACTTTCGCTGGGGTAAAATGAAATTTTGGGTTTTCTCATCTTTATTTTGATGACTACTCCCTGACATTTCATAAAGTTCGAATTGATTATTTAGCACAAGTTTTATCACACTCATACTTTAACTAACATACTTGTTTCTTTGTTATCTTTTTATTATATAGTATATTTATATATTTATATATTGCAGAGAGCTTACGGGATTACTTTGGACGTTATGGCGATATCTCTGAGGCAATGGTCATGAAGGATCCCACGACACGTAGATCCAGGTGAGTTAAGAAATCCAGTAAAGTCTGAGATGGAATTTAAAGCTGAAAATAGGGCAAAAATTCTGTTTTTATTAAAAATTTTTAAAAGCGGGGTATATATACAACTCGAAACTCGCATTAAATTGTTTTAAAAAGTACTCAATCGATACTTTTTGAGTACTTTAACGAGTTTTATTTGATTTAAAATCAAATTCAACCGTAAGTTGAATTCTTCAGGGATTTGAAAGCCTTTAAAATAATTGGATTAACTATCTGGTTTAAAGTTTATGCCCTGCACAGTCTTTTGCTCTCTTCTATTGACCTTATTTTGACCCTTTTATCATATTTCTATTTTGTTATTATATTCAATTTAAAATCATACAACCCTGAGCTTCACTTTGGCATTGGCTGTTGACCGCACTTTGATTATTATTCTGGTAAATCTCGGTCAACTCTTTTACCTTTTTTAACCAACTTTAGTTGTTGTTGTTGTTGTATTGACCCCTCAAATACTGTGCTCTCTTTTAACTCCATTCCAAAACCTTTTAGTGTGGCTCCGTCTGCTGTTGTTGTTGTTGTTGCTGTTGTTGTTTATTGCCATGCGCGGCTGCATCCATTTCCAAATTTGAACAGTTTGGTTAACCGCTAATTGGTTTTCATTTTCATTGATTTTCCTTCTCTCTTCTCTCTTCTTTTTCCTTGTTTTTTTTTTTCGTACTGTTTATAAATTTTTACATTGTTCGATTCCACATGATATATGTATGTAGATGTGTGCATGCATTCATGTAGTGCCCCTCTCAGTGCCTCTCCCACTTCCTCTTCCCCTCTTCCTTCTCTCTCTCTCCCTCTCTTTCTCTTTTTTACTTGTTGTGTATTGTGTATTTTCGCATCGTTTGTCATTTGTTGCGGTTTCGATCAGCTTTTGGTTGGCTGCACAAACTCTATGACCCCTTGGATTCTCCCCCTGCACCCATGTGACCCCTGGCGCCCCCCTTGTCCCCCCTGACGCCCCCTTTGACCTTATTCAAAAATGCTTAACGTAAATTAGCTGGTTTCTGCGGACAGTATGAATAATGAGCGGCATTTAATGAGTCAATTGCAATTGAATTTGAGCTGCGATAATCGCAACAAGCGAACAGCAGTTACAAAACTGACAGCTTATAAACTAGCGTTGCTTTATGACGTATGTGTAGCTCCCCACTCCAACTTCTCCTTCATCACCACCCAACTGTTTCCCCTCCCTGTGTCAGTCAGTCAAATTAAGCGTTTTATGGCGGCACACGCAGCGTATGCGCGATGTCAACAGGACGCTAAGCGAAGCGCGTGTAAAAGTTAAGCGCATTTTTTGTTCATTGTTGTTTAAGAGCTGCTTTTTGGGTGTGTTGGGTGTGTTGAGTGTGTGGGGAAGGGGTTAAAGGGCATGCCTGTGCGAAATATATCCTTGTTTTAATTGAATTTCGTCTAATGTCCTGTGAGGGGGATGCAGCTGCTCGAGCTTTATACACACACATACATACACACGTGGCTCAGGTTAACAAGCGACCCGTTTGTTGGTAAAGTTTATGCCACATTCTCTGTGCCACGACTGCGACAACGGCAACGACTACGACTCCTGCCATGTGTCCTTATGCCTTTGTGCATGTCACGTTGGCTGGCAAAATTTTTATGAACTGCGTGCAACGCCAGGCAAGGAAAAAGCAACTGTAAGTGTAACGTACTGTGGCAACTCCACTGATTCCACAGACAACGCCATTGGCTGCTGTCTTAACAGCAACAAAGACAACAACAGCAAAACTGACAGCAATAAGGGGAGCAGAGGACAAGGGGGACAATAAGGGATAAGAGATAGAACAACGGAAAGAGCAGTGGTTGAATGATGAGGGGGGAAGGTAAATAGAAGGCTAAGGGGGTGGGGTTCAAATCTAAGGCCCCTCTGTGTAGTTGTAAATTCCGCAGCTCTATTTGTTGCCATCGTCGTCGTTGTCGTTGTCGTTGTCGTTGATGTCGCTGCTGATATCATCGTGTCAGGGATTTCTAGCAAAATTTAATAAAAACTTTATGTCGCTTAAAAGAATGTTTATGGAAATTTTTCACTTAAACTTGCGCAAAGTAATAAATGTAAACAGAATTCCTGAAAAGGTGCGACAACAAAATTCAAACTGAGAGCAACAGCAACGAGCAACGCGCAACGAGCAACAGCAGCAGCCATTGAAGTGAGCAACAGCAGCAGCAGCAACAAGCTGCACACAAAGTTGTTACCGTTTGCCGCAGCAAAAGAGAGAGTCAACAGTGCGGTTAATAAATATGCGCACAGGGCAGACGTTTTACCGCTGTTGGCTGCTGGCAAAAAGAAAGCATTGCATACATCTAGGCGACACCTCTATCGCTACTCTACTTCGCTCTCTCTCTCTCTCTCTCTCTTTTACTTCTCCCTCCTGTTGCCTGTTGCTGTTGTTCTAGATACAAGAGCAGATAGATTGAGATACATGCTATAGATATGGCAGCACTTCGCTGCAAATGAGATTGTATATTACAATAAAATGGAGTGAAGTACAAATTAGAAAACTTGCAAATAAATTTTAAAAGCACAAAATGAAAATAGAACAGAAACAGAAAGAGTAGCAGTAACAACAGCAGTAACAACAACAGCAGCAACAACAACAACAATGAGCAACAGCAAAGCAAATGGCAAACAAAACACATTCAGCACAACATTAGATAAAAACGCGAGGGGTTGGGGAACTTTCGGAAAACTGAGGGAAAATTGTGAACAAAAAATAGCAAAAGTTTTTGCAACTTAAGCGAGTTTCGTTTTCTGTTTTTTCCCCCCCCATTTTGTTGTTATTGTTGTTGCTGTAGAGAGACAAAGCGGGTCGCTGAAGTGCAACAACAATAAAAATTGAGTAAAATGGCAAATGGCAGCTGGTGGAAATGTGGAAAACGCGACAGAGAGAACGTTCATACTCTGCTGCCAGTGCCCCCTACGCCCCCCTCCCCCCTCTTTGTACCATCACCAACAGCAGCAGCAGCAGCAGCATAAGTAAATCCAAACAATTTATTGTTGTACTTTTAACATTCTTCTCATGCGCTTTGTTGTTGTTGCCTGCCACCATTGAAGCAAACATAAGCGACTTTTCAATGAGTTTCGAAAGTTATTGAAACATAAATTATATCGCACGGCGCACGCACGCCAAGCACAGAAGCCAGACTCTGACTCAGACCCACTTTCTTTTTTGCCACGCCCCTCCCCGCTTCCCCTCCGCTTCCCCTTTCTAGCCACTTCCTTTGCCTGCAAAGCAACCACAAGCAAGCCCACAAATACGCTGGCGGCAACAACAGCAAATAACAACAACAATAACACCCCTTTATAGCTGCCAGCATTGTAAAGAGGTGTGGGTGGGCCAAAGGGGGGGAGGCGGGGACGGGGGGCGTGCTACCTCACGCATTTTTGTGCATGGCAATTAAGTTAAATTTTTCTTTCTCTTGTTAATGTTTTTATGCCCTTGCCGTGGGGCGTCAGCAGCAGCAAGCCATAAAACATTTGTCATGCAGTTTGCAACACTGCACACAGTGGCTGCAAAAAGTTTTGCTACATATAAAAACTAAATGCAAACAAATTAAAGTCAGTCAAACTGTTGACACTAAACGGAAATTATTATTATGTTAATTAGATAAATGTTTTGTTAATAAGAAGTTAAATTAGCAAAACTTATTGAAGTATTATTTAAAATAATAATTTAACACTTTATACTTTAACATAGTTTATTTAGTATAAAAAACATATATACTCTATATTCTTTTGGTTTATATAGCGTATTTAAGTTTCGGCTTTTCCAACTAATTTCTCAGTTTTTCCGCTGTTTTTGCCTGCCCTTTTCTGTTACATCTTTTTTTTCTGCGCTTTTCTTACACGCGCGAATTTTTATTTATTTTATTTGCTGGACGTTCAACGACTGCTTTATACTATATAGGTATATATATATATGGTAGTATGTACAATATAAATTTACCTGGATCTGTATCGAGACTTGCGAAATAACTCTGAATCACATTTGGTGCACAATGAATGCTCTGTTCGCACAATAAATTTAACGGGTCTTAGATAAGAAGTGTTGTGTCGAATAGCGAACACAACACAACAAAACACAAATACAAACAGAAAGACGACAAAACACTTTTAAAACCATTAACTGTTTACAATCTATAAACATTCATAGTCTTTTATTATACCCAGTTGCCATAAAAATTGAACCGAATTGCTTTAAATAAACCTATGTAAATGTGTGTGTATAGCATGTGCTTTATAGCAAGCCAAATGCTAACAAAATATAAAAAACAAACGATTTTATGCATTTCACTTATCAATCTATCAATTTGTTTAGATTCTTTTAAATTTAAGGTTTCTCACGATTTTTTATTGAATTTTGTGTTGAGTAAATATTTTTTAAAGTTTAAAAAGAATTTTTAAAGTAGATTTTTAAACGCTTTAGTTGTTAAAAAAAATTCAGAATTGTTGAAAAAATAATGAGGATATAAAATAAATTTAAAAAAAAAATAAACTGGGCATTAAACAAATGTGAAACTTAAATTAAATATCATTAAATTACCTTAAATAAAATGCCAATAAATTTGAAATGTTTCTTAATTTCTAAAAAATTATTTTATAATTTTTACAACAATTTTAAAAAATATTTTTTGACCTAAATTATATATTTTTGTTATATTTAATTTATATTTAAGATCAATTTATAATTAATATTTATTTTAATTTGAATTTTATTAGAAGCTATTTAATTTTTTATTTAGTTTACCATTTTAGAGCCACTATTGACTAGTTAACATTTAACCTAGGCTTATAAACTAATGCATTTATTATAAAACATTTAAGTGATTTGTCAGCAATGCATAATTCTATTGTAATTTCCAATTTTACATTCGCTTGTGGCATTTGGTTTATCGTTCTCTGCTTTTGATTACTTAAAAGGTCAAAGAGAATTGCTGTAATTAGAGGCAGCAGGGTGAAGGGTTGGGGTTGGTGTTGGGGAGGGGTAGGGGTAGGAGTAGGTAGGAGGTGTAGGCAGGATTAATTAATGCGCTCACTCTCGTTTCACAGCAAAGCACTTTAATATTATTTATGAGCTTTGTATTCAAGCGCAATAAGTTGCTGGCTCTCATCAGAAGTAGAAGAAGAAGAAGAAGCCTTTGGCACTCCCAACTCGCCCAACTCCCAAGCTGTCCAGCTGTCTGTCCTACTGTACAGCTGTCCAGCTGTCCTTTCTGTCAGCTTCAAATCACTCATCACACTTATTTACCACAGCAATCCAAAAACGTGGCCATAATTAACTCAATTTAATCGCCGTTTCCCCTGCCAAAGGCTCAACGCTTTAGTGGCTCACTTGTGTTTGTCATGACAGTCAGCCAGGCCAGCTTTGACCTTCGCCCCAGTCCGTAGACCCTTCCCCTAAATCCCCTTGTCTCACACTTGACCACTCGACAAACTGGTCGACGGCTGTTTTGGCATCGATGCTTTGCCCTTTTCATGTTAATTTGCAGCACAATACCAAATGGCTTTATATTTTCTCTTCTCTCCTCCTCTCTTCTCCTCTCTTCTCTCCTCTCTTCTCCTCTCTACTCCTCTCTTCTCTGCTTTTCTTTCTTTCGTTTTTTTTGTTTTCTCTTTGCACCCCAATTCTCAGCGCAACTCAACTGCATATGTTTTGTCAGCCACTATGTGTATGTGCGTGTGTGTGTGTGTGTGTGCACGTGTGTGTGTGTGTGCGGGAGTGTGTGTAGCAATTTTTCATCATTAATTATGGCGTTGGCTGTGGCAAACATCAGTCAGCCGCACAGTAGCAACAAACGAAGCCAAAGACCATTAGGACCTGCCTTCTGATGCCTCCCGTTAGCTCCTGTCGACTCCTCTCTACTCCCCTCTGCTCCACACTCCTTCCCTGTCTGCTGTTGTTGTTGAGATGTCAGTCGCACACTCGGATGTTGTCAACTCGTGTGTGCATGTACAGGCAACAGCACATCAGCAGCAACAACACAGTGAGAGTAACAGCAGCAGCAGCAGCAGCAGCAGCAACAGCTCCTACTGCTACTCCTACTACCTTCTACCTTCCTCCCTTTCTTCTCTTCTACCTACCTCCCTCCCTCCCTCTCCCTCTGCTCACCATTGGCATCATCATCTCCCACCATTGTTGTTACTGTTGATTATTTCATGCGCTTTCTGCGAGTTTTTATGCGCATTTTATGTTTGTATTTTTGCCACTCTTCAACACGAGCAATTTTTGGCAAAAGAAAAGCTTCCAACAAAATAAAATACACGTATGCCCAGCGATTTTCCTTTTTATGCCCACAGCTAACTGCGGGTATATCAAGTGTGTGTGTACCTACAGTTCAGCTTAATTGAATAATCTTTAACTAAGGTATAAACGAATAACTAAATGTTAACATTTAAGCAGTTTATTTTACACACCATAACTTAAGTATTTCCTTAAGATATTATTAAAGATAACATTGATTTATCCAAAGGGACTTCAGGGTTTTCCTATTAAATCCAAACAAGGCACTTTTGGGTAGTACCCAAGTTTTGCTTCATAATTTAAATAATATAATTAGATATTTCTCCTTAAATTAACCAATTAAAAAAGTAACTTTTCCTTAAATAATGTTTAATTATATGCACTGCAACTGCTGGGTATTTTGTTGGTCGTGTCAGCTTTGTTTCTTAGCAGTTACTTGTTATTTTTTTACGATCTCTCACTCCATTGTAATTGCTTTGCCGCAGCACTTTTACATAATAATAATAATAAAATGAATTATAAAATAAAGTTACCTTTTCGTCGGGGGCCAAACTAAATGATGTGCCCCGAAAAAAGAAAAACCCTACAACCCCCCTTGCGACCCCTGCAACCCCCTGCAGTTACTGGGAACTGGGAACAAGGGATGGACGAATAAGAATTTAATGTCTGCACCGCGTCACAAAAGAAGGCAACACTCAAAATTGACATTAGCAGCAGGCATACGAACCATAAAAACATAACAAATGGGCGCCATAATGTGTGTCCTTAAACTGTCACTAAATCGATAAATTTTCATAATGGCCAGGCCATTTAAATATTTAGCCAAGCGACGACGATAGTAGTCGTTTGAAGTCGTGGAACAAACCCTTACAAGTAAAACCAATGCCTTTTCTTTTTAGCTGGATTAATCAAATTACCGACGACCCGTATAGATAGCCAGTATACCAGTATTCAGTAGGAGTCCAAAAAAGAATTTGGCTGAAGGATGTGTCCAACACTCGGGTGTTTATATCAAAGCAAGGGCACGCACAGCTCACCAGAGAGGGGGTGGGTAAGGAGGGTGGTTCACTTTTGGGGTCTTAAGAAGTCTTGGAGGCGGTTACCCAGACTTTGGTAAATGTCTTCTGGCAGCAGGGGCTTGTTTTTGAGTAGCTCAACTGCCAGAGCAGCTTGGGCACTCACGCAGGCCCAGTTAAGTGTGCGTGTTCAAGGATGTATTTTGGTGCCCAGGAAAACGACACAACGACAACGACACAACAACGACAACAACAACAACAACAACAACGAAACAACGACAACGAAACAAGACAAAGGCATAAAAACGTGCAAAATGGGCGTGGGCGTCGGGCATAGGCTTATAAAGTGCGAGGACAGGACCAAGGCAGGAAGCCACTTGTGAAAGTTTCATGCACGCGGCCCCACTTCACACGACAGCACAGCGGGGGGATTGGCGGTGTTGTGGGGTAAGAGGAAGAAGGTACTGCAAAAAAATGAAGCAAGCAAAGAAGTAGTCAGACTGCAAAATACCCGTTTTAACGAGAGCCGCAGCATAGCCACAGCCTAACGAACGAAAGTGTGTGCAGTAGCAGAAAACGGAAAGCGAGATGAGAGCAGAGCAAATGCTCTCTTTTTTTTGTGCTACGGCTCTCGTGTGAGTTTCTGTTCTATGATCGTTTTGCTTTCGCTCTTCTTCGCTCTCATCTTGTTCTCCGTTTTCTCCTACTGCTACGGCTCCGTAAGCAAATCGTTTTGGTTTTTTTGCTACTCTCGCAAGTGTGTGCTTTGCTACGCTCTCAGCTCTGTCGCGTTAAAAACTACCGCTATGTTTTCTACGCGACAGAGCTAAGAGCATAGCAATGATCGCTACGCTATGTCTCTCCTACGCCTCTCGACAGAACTCAGAGCAGTAGCCAAAGCACAACGAAAAACTGTAGCAGAGTACTTTCAAACGCTGAACAAAACGTGCATACCCGTTTTGCGCAATCTTTCAATGGGCTCGAGGTTTAAAAACGAGAAACAAAAAACAAAACAAAACACGGTAGGAAGCACCACAAAAGCAGCGTCGCCAAGAGTCGCCTTCTCCTCTTGCTTCTTCTCTTTCCCCTTCTCCTTCTACTCGCAGCGTCATCGTCGTCGTCGTCATCGTCGTCTTGGGCCTGTCGTGGCAGTTGCAAGTGCTTGTTAGTGCGCTCGTCGGCATTGACGTTGACTGTAGCCAAAAGCTTAGAAGTGCCAGTCCAGTACCCGACTTTCCCCCTCCTCTCCGCCTCTTCCTCTTTCTTTTCCTCCCTCTCTCTCTCTCTCTCTTTTAAGTTGCATTCCTCTGCAATTGTTCGGGCGCTTTTGTTTTCAGCTGAATTTTTACACGAAAAAGTCATTTGAATATGCGCCGTCTCTTTCGCTCATTCGCTGTCTCCCTTCCCCGTCTTCGACCTGCTCTGGCAGTCGTCGTGATGCCGTTTCGACTGCCTTTGCAGTAGATTGAAAGTTTTGTTAGCCGTCAGCTACTTTTGCTTCAAAAAGCATCCAAGTTACATTTAAGGTTGAGGGCATGACTTGCGGCTGCCATTAATGTTCTCCTTATAGCCTTGACTGCTGGGCGACTGCTGCTACAAATGGCGACAATAAACAGTACATTGTACGTACTGCCAAACAGTGTTGTATTACGCGTCAACGTTTGCACAATTTGTCGCCTCTCTGCGTGATTCTCACAGGTTGTACCAAACCATTCTGCAGGTCATTTTGAATACAATGATGAGCTATTATTATTAACTAATTAAGCTAGTAATTTTTATGCTTTTGGATTAACAATTAGTAAAGTTTTTCTATTTAACAGTTATTACTTTAAATAAAAGGCTAACGGAGAAGAAATTCATTTACTCGTAGCTTTAATCACTACTACGTTTTATATCTACTGCTTTACGTGATATTTACTCTATATATTTCCTCTATATTTCCCTTACACTTTTAAAGCCAACAAACAGCAGCTTTAAAGCTATTTCTCCAGCTCTTGTCTGGCTATCTTTAAGAGTCCTTTGGGACACTTTCGGCTTATCCAAAGTGTGTATACTAAATTTGCTTGCTAAGCGTAGTAAACTACTGCTTACTGGATAAACTCTTACATAGATGTGAATACATATGTTCCACTCAAATATGGCATTCACTTTGGGCTACTTTCGGCTACTTTTGGCTACTTTCGGCTACGGTTGCATTAACAATGTGAATATCTGCGTTTTTGGCAGCCTCTTTTGGGGGTATCCTTTAACGTAGGGAATGAGTTTGTTATCTTTTGCTTATCACACAGGTTTTGTAGTTTGTTAGTTGTTGCTGCTGGCAACATAGAGTGTGTAGTTGGCAACATATTCAACGGCAGACAGAACGCCTTTTGGCAACACCTTAACTGAACTTTGACCGTTTGCTAACTCATTTAGTTAGATTATTTACGGTAATCCAAGAAGCAATCCAGCCTGCCAGCCACAGGAGCAAGCGGCTAACTTAACTGCACACACACGTGCACACACACACACCCTGTACACACTCGTGCCTTTGGTGGGAGATGGAGATTCAAGCAGTCAGGCCTGTAGGCTAAATACATGCAAGTTGTTTTGCTAAATTGTGCGTAAGCCAGCAATGGCAACAACAGTAACAACAACAACAACAACAATGTGAGCATAGACAACAACTGGCAACGGCAATGGCAACGGCAACAAGGAAGCAGATCCTGCGACTAGTAAACTTTCTCAAGCTCTGCATGGCAATTCAAATAAGACTTTTATGTTGCCTTGCAACACACTGCGGCGACTCTTGAGGCTGTTTCATATACAGCTACACTGTAAAAAAATGTAGCCAAAGTATGCCATTTTCTTAAAAAATCAAACATTTTTTCTAATCATATTTTTAAAGTTTTATTACACTCAAAATATGAAGTCTTTCCTAAAGAACTTTAGCCGTAAATGCACTTGATTTTGTACAGTGTATGAGCTCTGGTCTCGTACGTGTTTGCGGCGTGTGTGTTACATGATTGCCACGCCCCCAGCCTCCACTTGCAGATGCTGCTTACCTTGGCAGCTTGTGCGTGCGCTCATTAGCATTCTGAAACGGCTTTATAAAATTCAACAAGCAACAATCCAACGAACCAACAACAGCAACAACAGCAACAACTACAACAACTACAACTACAAACCAAACCAAAACGAAACTTAACCAGACCAAGCTAAATCCTATCTACCTAGCACTCCTACCATACCCTTTAGTAGTGCCCCTGCTGTGCCCTCTGTACCCCTCTCTGTCCACGCCCACTTCTATTTCCCTACCACCTGCCCAGTTGAGAGTGCAGGTTCTTAGATCTTCTAGTCTGCATGTCTCTGTTTGTTGTGACATACCCTAAGCACACAAGTTGAAGGAGTCTTTTGCATTCAAATAAGCAAGTAATTAAGCAGCTTAAAAGCTCCAAAAACTGCTTAAAGCACAAGTTTTTCGGTAATGATAGTTTAGCCGGGAAGTAGGGAAAAGAATCTCATGAAAACTAATATTATTTGGAGTAGAGAAGCAAATGAGTTTGGCTTGGTACGGGAAGGGAAATTTTTGAGGAAAAACTTTGTATTAGCAACTCTGTTAAAGCTTTTCTCACGTGTGTAAACCTTGGTACAGGCTGTAGAGCTTTCTTAATGTGCTTTTAAAGCTTTGAAAGTCCTTGAAACATTTATAATTCTGTAAATTATATGCTTATCTTTAAGAAAACTAATTTTTTGTTAAAGAAAAGCTTTTTACTTAACCTAGAAATCAATTCTAGAAAAGCTTTCTTACGTCATATTTCAATGTGCTTTAGTTAACATTAATATTTTGGTGCCATAAAATGTTCTTATTCCGTTAAGAACCTTTAGAAATCATTAATTACAAATTTTCTCATCCCATTTTTATGGCTAACTTCTAGCGCATTAAAGCCAGTTTAGTCTGAGCTTTTGGTGGGGCAATGCAGGCAACAAGTGTCCACATGCTGTGTAAATTGTGCTGCAGGGTATGCTCAAGTCAGCGTTGCATATTCATTTATTGTTATTTTGCTTTTTATTGTGCACAACATACACACACAGTGAGAGAAAGAGAGAGAGAGAGGGAGAGAGAGAAAGGGAGAGAGAGAGACATGCACGTTGCTATTCTGTTGTTATCCGGGTCCTGTCTGCTGTTCTGCTTGCGTTTGCCTTGCCTCGAGTTGCATAAATTGAATCTGAATTTGTGAGTAAATTGCACACAGGAGACACATTATTTTTGAGTTTTGCCTTTTAAATTTGTGGCTTTTCACTTTGAGCCAGAAACCAAGAGAGAGAGAGAGAGAGAGAGGGGGGGGAGCGAGTGGGGAAGATTGTCTCTCTATAGACAACTGCAGGCATTTGCAACAGTCTCCTGACTTCAACTTTGTGTCACTTTTGCGTTTTGCAATTTTGTGTGACCCACTTGAACGTAGACACGCCCCTTTCCACGCCCCCTCGAAGGAGGTCTCTCTCATACTCCTCCGATTTAAATCAATATTAATAGCGTAGGCCTCTTTTTCGAATTGCATTGCACAAATTGCTCGTCTATAAATACGGCAGAAATGTTTATTTAATATGTGCCAGTCGGTGCCGAGAACAGTTCCAAGACCGGCCTGACTGTACCTACACACACACACCCTCGCTCTCTCTCTCCTCTACACTCTCTTGTTTCTGTAGTTTAAGCTTAGATGCTCTGCAATCCGATTGTGTTGCAAGCTTTTCCATATGCAAATTGTTTTTATAAATTTGCAACAAGCTCTCATTGTTATTGTTGCCATTGCATAGCAATTTGTGTATAAAGTTGCTGCAATAAAAATGCCAAAGTGGACAAGGAGCAGCTGTACCACCCACCCCCGCACTCCCCCACTCACCCACTTACCCATTCCATATACATTTGTAGTGGCAAAGTGGCAAGTGTGGCAAGTGTGTGGAGTATAATCAAAACCGTAACAATCGCCACAATTGCAATAGAATCGTCGTTAATTACTGTCTGTGCTTGCGGTTTGCTGCCACTGCTCTTCTTCTTCTTCTTATAGTTGTTATTGCCCCGGATTGAATAAAACTTGTATATTTATATATATATGTATATAGTATATACCTATGTGTGTGTAGTGCCTAAAAGAGCAAGACAAATACGTAGTCTGGCTAAAAGGAAGTTAAGGCCTCAAGTCTGAAGCAGCAGCAACGCCTGGCGCATCGTTAAGCGTCGCTGCCAAGTGGCAAAACTCAAATAAACATAAACGTGCACACACACACATATACACACACAGGCAGAGAAAGAGAAAAAGAGAGTAGAGGGAGAGTGAGAGCGAATTACAGAGAAAGGGGATAAACTGCCACAGAACCAAAATCTCTGGAGCTGGTGTTTGTTGTCTTTGGCTGTCTGGTCTGGTTTGGTCTGGTTTGCTTTAGTCTGAGCCTCTGCCTTCCCTCTTCCCCCCTTCCTCCCTCTCTTCCTTCTTCTTTTTCTCTCGCGCTCTCTGTGCTGCTTGTGCCATGGGCATGGGAGACTCATTAAAATGCAGTGCGAGATAATAAGCATTTTAATTAAATATTTAACAAGAATAAGTTTATCACAACACGACACGGGGGGAACTGTAACGCATAGCTAACGTGTGTGTGTGTGTGTGAGTGCCACTCTCTCGCTCTCTTTCTTTCCCTCTCTCTTTCGCTCTGTGTGTAATGGCTTGTAAGCGTCTGTCAGGTTGGCCATTAGCGAGAGAGAAGACAGTTCGTTCCGTTCGTTCCGTTCAAACCTTGGCAAAGTCGACAAAGTTAAGCTAGTCGACTTCAACTTGCTAGCCAATATTTTGATGTAATTTGAGCTTTTAATTGCCGCACGTGCCACACAGCTCTACACAGTTACAGTTACAGTTACAGTTACAGTTACAGTTACAGTTACACTAACACACTCACAGCTACTGCGACTGATTCAGGTTTTATTTTATTTGCTTTTCCTCCTTTTTTTTTGTTTGTTAAATATTTAAGTCAACTTGTTCTAAATATGTTGATATTTACACTCGACTCTTGCTCCCCTCTTACCCCTCTCCAGCTGTAACTCTATAACTCTCATTCTCATTCACAAATTCTATATCTTTTCAGAGGCTTTGGCTTTGTCACATTCAGCGATCCAAATAGCGTAGATAAGGTACTCACCCAAGGCACCCACGAGCTGGATGGCAAAAAGGTAATAATACTCGCACATCTCAACACACCTGTAAAAAATAGTTAAATAAAAAAAAAACCATTTCGAATCCTCATGTGAAACGTTCGACAAACAAAAAACTTCAGTTGAGCTATGCAAAATATTTGCACAAAGCAACGCGCTCGTCTCGTTGCCTTCATAAATTGCCTTTCGTCTCATTCCCTTTTCGTCCCGTCTATTGACAGCAATTAGAAACTCAAAGCAATGACAGGCAACTAACAAAAAACAGCCAAATCAGAGCAGTTAAAAAAGCAAACAGGCAACAACAACAACAATAACCATGGAGTATTGCCAGCAAGTACAACAAACCGAACAGCTTAAAAAAATAATGGTGGAATGACCTGTCAGTTAAAGGCTCTGCTAACGGGAGATTTTTGTAAAAGCCAAACAATTTTTAATTACATGATGTGTTATTTTAGGGGGGGAGGGGGAGGGGAGGGGACAGGGTAGGCAGTAGGCTTGGCAGCCACGTGTGTTGCAGGTGCTGGGTTTGGGCCATCAAATGAGCTGTTAGGCTTAGTCATTTTGACTGTTTTACAAGCTACAAACTGTAAACGGATTATCAGATTTTTCTATTTTAAGAAAAATATATTAAATGTTATCTTTTGGAGCTCAAACAAGTTCGACAGGCTACAGTCGAGCGAGCCGACTGCGAATGACCCTGTGCTTATTCTAGTGCGCATTTTACCAAACAAATCAGAAATTTTTGACCGATTTGTCTTATGGAAGCTTTAGGTTATAGTTGTCCGATCCAAATCAGACTTTATATGAATACTTACAATCATCATATACATATATTATATGAGTTTCGTTGCGATAGCTCAACTAAAACTACATATCTTCATACAAATCACAAATTTTCAACCGATTTGTCTTATGGGAGCTATAGGCTATAGTTGTCAAATCTGAATCAAACTGGATAAAAATTGTTTTATAAATATCTGGAACTCTATAGCTAATATTTTAAATGGGTTACTTAATTTTGAACATTAAGACACAATATTTTCATGGCTACATAACTTTCTAGGCCAAAGAACAAGCCAAGAAGGAGTGTCACTCCCTAAAAGCTAATGAGAAACCTAAGAGTTTTATATAGGCCATATTCCTTAAGCCATTAAGAACTACTTTTAAAAACTCTTGCTATATTTTCCACAAAAGAAATTGATAAATTCCCTATCAATGCCCAACTATTTGTAGTTGCAATGCAAAATCACAAATCAGCTTGACTTATTTTTTATGGCATTATAACGAAGAGAAAGCTAAAGAGTGCAGAAGGGACTGGGAGACGTGAAAAGACAGCTCTTATCAATGATGAATTCAGTTTGATTAGAAGCAATGACTGTCAGACATGTGGGGCAGCTGGCATTACGCATACGCCGCATTGGCTGGCATTAGCTTAATTAGCTGCAGCTTGTCTGTGTGTTGTGTTGTACAAACCAGTCAGCTAACTGTCTACCTATCTATCCAACTGTCTGTCTACCTGACCTTCTGTCTCTTGTTTGTTGGTCATTCTTTTGCTGGCAATGCACACACACACACACACTCGCACACACATTTAGTTGGCCAACTGTAAATAAAATGCACAGCCATCATTTATATATCATTTTTTTAACCAACTGCATTTGCAACACACATGTTTCGGTGTGTGTGTGTGTGTGTGTGTGTGTGTGTGTGTGTGTGTGTGTGTGTGTGTGTGTGCTTGTGTGTGTGTAACTCACTCGTGCAATGTTTCGTATTTCCGTTTGGCTGCACAACACAGAGCTGCAAAACTGAAAACGATGCGAATTCATTTCATTTCATTTCGTTACGCTTTTTCGGCCTGATGTATTTTCCGACGCGACTGAGACTGTGACTGCGACGGCGACTGCGACGCCAACGTTTGCCACTCAGCGCTGATTAGTTTTAATTTTAATCTAAAAATCAATTTCCCGCCAGGCGGCTTGGCCCATGACGTTCAAATGCGAGTTTTCCTTGCTGTTGTTATCGTTGTTGTTGTTGTTGTTGTTGCTGTTGTTACCGTTGTTGTTGTTGTTTTGTGTCCTGCACACAGGAAATCAACACGGCAAACTGCCGTCCTGTCAGCATTTGCTACTGTTTCAGTTCTGTGACAATTTTTGTGCGAATTATTATCGCCAGAGGATATTGCGTTGGTTTTCCTTTATATCCCCCACTACCCCGCACTCCCCGCCATTTCCCTTCAGCTTTTCTTTTTTCTATCTTTGCCAATATCTCTTCATTTTATTTGCCATTTTATTTGCGGCATTGGCTTAAGTTTCCCGCACTTGCAACTAAATGCAGCGCAAAGTCACTTCAGAAAAGATTTAGCTTGGAAAACCCCTAAAGCAATCGTCTTGCTCTTTTTCCCTTTTCCCTATTCCACCAGTCACCACTTGAGGTTTACCGTTAGCTGTCAAGACGTGCTGTCACTCGCTGTGTGTGTGTGTGGGAGAATGAGAGATAGAGACAGAGATAGAGAGAGAGAGAGAGGAAGTCAAAATGAAGCAAGCCAAGCACTTAAAATTGAATTTTTATGATTTTTAATTATTTTTAATGACGCTGCTTATTGAGCAAAGATGAAAGCGGGAAAGAGAGAGAGAGAGAGTGTGGGAGAGGGAGATGTCTTGTCAGTCTTTCCACGCTGTCCGAGCAATTTGTTACGCGTTAATTCGTGCGTACTCAGCTCCAAGTCGGGCATACCCACTCCCCCAGGAGTAATTCCCGCTTAATGCGCACTGCAGGCTTATGCAAGATTTATGCTTGGCTATTAATATGAAGAGTTGCTCGAAATGCTTTTTCATTTAAATGTCATTAAGCATACGATTTCCTCACTACGCACACACACACAAACACACACACTCACACATATACCCTTCTCGCTCTTACAATCATTTAATCTATTTTCCTTCTCTTTTCGACACTGCAGGTGGACCCGAAAGTAGCTTTTCCGCGACGTGCACATCCCAAGGTAAGTACCCACAAAAATATTACCAAAAAAAATATAAGAAAACTCAAGGCAAAAAAAAGAAAACTGTGGAAAACTGTAGTGAAAATTGTTGTGGACAGGAAGATATTGGGGCTATAGCAGGGGGTGGGGGCAAAAGGATGTGTCATAAGTAGCAGTAAATGGCAGATGAAATTAAAAACGGAAGACGACAACAACAACAACATCAGAAACAGCCAGAAAACATTACGAAAAAGTGGCAGGCAGATAATTTTGTGGCTGACAGGCTGCGGCTTCAACGTTCGCTTCAACTCCATCTGCCAGTTTCCTCAGTACCCCTCTCTCTCCCACCCTTTCACTCTCCCCTGCTACCCCCCTCTCGATCTTCTTTCTTTCTCTATCGTTGCCTGCAAAGTGATGATGACAACAAAATTTCGACAGCAATATGAGTGTGCGTGTGTGCGTGTGTGTGTGCCTCTTGCTGCTACTGTCTTCCTATCTCTACCTCTATCTCTAACCGTATATCTCTGTCTCCCTCCACTGCCATTGCCATTGCCATTGCCACAGCTACTGCTACTGTCACTGCCTACTAAATGCCACACGCACATTTCGCTGCTTGCCGCTGCGCTCGGTTAGACAGAGTTACAAATGCGTCTCTCTCTCTCTGTCTCTCTCTCACTCTACCTCTCCGATTCTCTATTCTGCGTTTTTTTCAGCTTTTCCTTGAAATACTCTAACCGCAAATCAAGAGTTCTTTAGCTAGAAGACATTCGTTGATTAAGAAACTTAGCGACTTAATTATTTTAAAGCTAACATGGCCTAAAAACCACATAAGTATCTGTAGATATATATAACCAAAGAATTATAGATATATTTCCAGTTCTAGAATTTAACCTATCACTTCATAATTCATAGCTTTATTGAGCTCTCTAATCAGTTTTAGACGCTGTTTGCTGAAATTACCGAGTAATCTAAATATGTTTATCGTTTTGAAAATATACCCAACACAATGCCAATCTGATTATTCAATCGGCTCAGAATATTAACTGGCAAAATGTAGAAAGAAGTGCTCAGAACTCTGTCTCAAGTTGAGCGTTTTTAGACA
The DNA here is from genome assembly GCA_018903735.1 of Drosophila cardini. NCBI lineage: Eukaryota > Metazoa > Arthropoda > Insecta > Diptera > Drosophilidae > Drosophila > Drosophila cardini. The sequence continues at coordinate 8,614,328 of JAEIGM010000004.1, read as the reverse complement.
GTCTTTGTAAGAATTTTGAAGTAATCTGAAATCCTTTTGTAGGCAGCTTATCTTTTTACGCTGCTAAGTCTAAGGGTATTTTTTAATGCGGCTTTGGGAAAACATTGGTGCGACTAACCGCAAAACACACCATAATACGCACCCAAAACGGCACACTCACATTAACGCACACACACACACAAACATACACCCATGTGTGTGTGTGAAGCCTTGAGGAAAACAAGAAGGCAACCCGAAGGCAGCTCCTTACTGTCTGCTTGAAGGAGCTCCCTCTAGCTCACTCCTCTTCTCTCTTCTCCCTTCTCTCTTCTCTCTTCTCTCACGCTTTGCTTATCAACACGCAGTTGATTTCCGTTGCTATTCCTGAGGCGCGTGTTGCTGCCGTTTGTTAGCCTTCTCCTCCATCATTCTGCCATACTTGGAGCAGCGGCAACGACAGCACCCAACAATTATTTACGTAATGTTATTATTATAATATTTTTTTAAACGCATTCTCACTGGATTTGCGCCACGCCACGCCATGTCACGAGCGGGGGGGAACGAGAGAGCTAAGAGAGCGGAGCCAAGGGAAAGTGGAAAGCAGAAAGGACAACGACGACTAGGACAACGCAGCATTTGCGAGTGGCTTTGTGTTCTGAGCTCAGCTCCATTCTGTTCACCATCTTTTCGCTTTGCCATTCTGTTTGGGGACGCGCGAAGATCCTTTCGCATATTAAAAGGCGTTTAAAAACATAAATCCAACGTCTAACGGCTGCTTATGAAAATTACGAGAAAAAAATGAGTGACGCAGCGCGTAGAAAGGGGCAGTCAGGGCGGGGGTTGGGTAACGTTAGGCAGAAGGAGCTTAGCTGAAGCCAAATGGCAGGACGGGCAAGGCTTTGCTGGCAGCGCCTGTCGTGGAGACACCCAAAGGAGTTGCCACGCAGCACAAAAAAAAAATTGCAAGCGACATCAAAAGCAAAAAAAAGAGAGAAACTGAAAAAAATAAAATAAAATAAAAGAAAAATGACGAGAGGACAATTTCTCGCACCGTTTGTCGAGGCAGAGCACAAGAACGAGAACGAGAACGATTCTCATGGAACATGGAACTCGAAACAGGCAGAAGGATTGCCCACAAAATGTGGCCCAAAATGTTTGCGGTTGCAGCGAAAGTTAAGAGTTTTTTTTTCAGTTTTTCCCATTTCTTTTTTTTTGTTGTATATTTTGAAAGTAGTCATAGGCTGACTGGCAGTTAGGGGACTGGAACTGGAACTGGGACTCGAAACGGGCTATATAATGAAATGAAGCATACTAAATGAGGCTGCTAAGTTTTCACTGCTAGAATGGTGCCACACACACACTCACACTCACACATACAAGCGTAGACACACTCACAGTGAAGAACATAATGAAATGCGAAAAAATGATGATGATATTTTTGGACCATAAAATGCAGATGAGCCGACTAAGCACAAAAATAGTGTGAAGCTTGCACAAGAAGATGGCAGAAGAAGGAAGAAGAAGAAGCACATTTTGAGTAGGCTGCTGTGGCAAGAGATTCGCATCCGGGTTGGTTACACATTATCCATTACCCACATTACACATTACATATTACACATTATACATACGCCGTGTATGGCGCATCGACAACTCGACTCTCTCTCTCTCTCTCTCTCTCTCTCTCTCAACGTTTGTGCAAACTTTTGTGAAGTTAATTTCTTTGCTTTTAAGCCGTATGTGTGTGTGTGTATTTCTCTTCTTCCCTCTCTCTCGGAGACTATGAATATGAAATGTGTATTTGTGCAACTTGTGTTTGGTCAATGGGTGGACCAACAGCTGCAACACCAGCAGCAACAGCAGCGGAGTGGGTGAGAGGGGAAAGCGGAGTAGCTTACATATGTCATGTTAAAAAGTTCGCTTTTAATGTGCAAAATTTTTGGTGGCCAAAGCCATAAAAGTGCATGGGATAAGTGAAATGGATTTCGCTTGGTTGTCCCACATAAGTATGCTATAAAAAACTATCACAAAAACAAAATCATCAAAGCAAGAAAAAAACACAAGAGTAGGATAACGGAATCTGTGGGGAGACAGCTGAGCTGTCATCTGAACTTGTGTAGCAGGATTTATGGAATATTTGTAAGCACATCCACACAAAAAAGAAACTCAAAATCAAATTTAAGCGGAGGCAATGCATGAGCTTGTTAACGCTTTGCATAATTTCGGAGTTTCGGAGTTTGGCAGTGAATAGAAGGAAGTTCTTTATGCAAAAGTATCTAAGTTAGGGGTAAAAGGGAAAGTATAGAAATTCCTTTAGAAAGGAGAAGCATACTTGTACAGCTATATTAAGATATTTTTATCTATTAAGTATAAAAAGACTTTACAAAAGGTTTAATGAACTGAATACAGAGTTTACTTGATACAAATTTGCTTACAAAAATTCCTAAAAATGTATTTTATTTTATTTTCTTTTGGTAAAACTAAAGGAAATATGTTGTACATCACTTTCGATTTGTTGAACATATTTTTGCAGGCCTTGAGCTATTTATCTTGAACACATATAGCAATTATTTAAATGCATATTGTGATTACATTCCACAAATATAAACTATAAACCTTAAACCCATAAAAATATGTATTTTTATTGTCAGGGAAAACCCAAAATCATATCAAATAACCACAAGAGGAGAGAGAGGGAGAGAGAGTGAGAAACTGGCTGAAATGTGTGCAATTGGAGATGTCAAATTATCGATTGTGTTAAGGAATCTGTAAAGCGGTTTTAGTTGCAGCTTGGACAAGAGAAATATTCAAAATAGATTACAAAAGAGTGTGAGAGAGACGGAGAGAGAGGAGGGAAAGATGAGGAAATGTTTTGGCCACATAAGTATACAACGATAAAGTATGCAATTAAGGCACAAAATCCTGTTGAAAACAACAATGTGGCTTCGATTGCATGACCATGTCATAATGAAGCACATTTTGGTCTCTGTCCAAATTGACAGATACGAGCATGAGATTGAGTATGAGAATGGTAGTGAAACTGGGAGTATTAGGTATATAGACAAGTGATGAAGCTGAGTGTTTGTTACGAGGGAAAAGCATCTTTCATTGCTGCTTCAGTCATGTTGCCATTAAATTAACACGCTCGAATATGTCTGTTGTCAGTTTGTGTCAGTGTGTTTACGTGTATGTGTGTGTGTGTATCTGGGTATGTGTTTGTAACTGTTTGTGTCTGTATCTTGTGTACATTGTGCAAACTTTTCTAATTTAAACCGGCAGTTTCAGTCAATTGCCACAGCTTACCGCTTTCGACATGAGTTTTACTTTTTACTACCTTCGACTGCCGCAATTTCAACACTGGAGAATTGAAAGAGAGTGTGAAAGAGATGGATAGTTAGGGGCTGGGGTATTATAGAGCATAGATATATCTCAGATATTTCCAATACATTTAAAGTTGTGTGAATACACTTGCCAGAATCCATTACAATGCACACATTAAGACAGACAGACAGACAGACAGGCATTGGGGAAGTCAAGCCATAAATCTAATAAATACGTGTATTTCTTACCCCCTCACAGACACCCACCTCCCTTCTCTCTGTGTATATGTGTGCAATAACTTGTAAAATATGTAATCAATCAAGATGAAACAGTCGTTGAGGCAGCCAAACTATGTCGAAAGTATGCGTCTGACTGCAGTTGCAGACTTGCCAGGCGCAAGCAAAAGAGCGGGAAAATAGACAATCGAATGGTGGTGTAGAGCGGGGGAAGGGACGGGAGACAGCGTAGGTTGAATGGGCGATTAATTCAACTTTTGCACAGACAATGCGAGCATCCCAGGCAGCCAGAGTCAGGCACTCGAGAGAGCAATACAAAGCCAGAAGCAAGCCTAGGAAACGTTTCGACTCGACTCGACTCGACTCGACTCAACTCGACTTCTCACTCTGTAGGAAAAAAAGTCAAAAGTTGAAAGTGCAATTTTGTCGTTATTATTTTACATTTACAACAAAAGGCAGACAGCAAGTTAAAAACCAAAAACGAGATAAAAAAAGCACAGAAATGAAACCTAAATAAAAGTGAAAAGTTACTCAACTATTTCATGCAGCGAGCAAACCGCTGAGCATGTGTCTATTTCCTCTCTCACTCTTTTTACCTATTTCACTGTCTATCTTGCTCTCCCTCATTCTCTCTATCTCGTTGTATGAGTGTGGTGTGTGTAATTGTCAGTTAGTTGGCGCTGTCAGTCCGAATGTTGAAATTAATTTATTTCAATTGAAGTTGAACTTTTGTGGCTTTATTACTTTGCAAAAGTTGTGCAGAAAGCTACGCATAATAAACGGCAGCCACCAACGTCACCAATTTTGAGAGTACTGTCGAGTCGTGTCGTGTCGTGCAGCGTTGCCAGGTGCTGCCCTTTGACCCCCATTTTGCACCTGACCCAGGCCACAAACATTTACTGCATACATATATATTTGACACTCAACACTCTCATATATACATATTTTGCTTTGCAAAACAATCAAATTGCAAAATTGCAGCGTTTCAATCTCATTCCTTTTGCCAATCTCACTGGCCTTCCCTTTTTTTCCATTCTCATCTTCGTCCTTGGCATTGTCGCCGTCTCTCAGTATTTCTCTGCCATCCTGTCAATATTCATTCTTTTATTTTTATACCCGTTGTTGGCAGGGAAAGAGTCTATTGCAAATGTTGCAATGCTTTTGAAGGGAAGTATAAGAAATAGCTAAGTATAGTTAATTTAATGAGCAGCTTAAAGCTTATTGCTTAAATTAGTACAAAGATTAAAAGGTGATTAAATTATTTCATTCATTTTTATTAACTATTACTAAATCACAACCAGATAACTTGTTCATAGCCTGTAAGTTGTAGTTGATTTAGATCGAGCACCTAGAAGTATGCTATACTTTTCCCAATGTATCTTTAAATTCATTAATATCTTGAAGATCGGGTATCTCTACTTCGAGAGTAAATAAAAAGTGTTCTCCCTATTTTTTTACATTTTATTTTCTTAGAAAGATAGGGGTAACTGACGTGGGGAGGGAGAGAAGCAACGCTTTTCTGCAGCAGGTGCTATTGACGGTTTTGCTGATAATTTGTTGCGAGATTTTGACATTTGCGAGTGGCAGCCGTGCGGCATTGATAGTTATTTGATATGCATATATTGACTAAAAATCATAAAAATAATATTGAAATTCTTGTAATTGAATATAGGTAAGGAGGGGCATAACAAGTCCCTGTAGACAGCTGGCTACGCTTGTGACATCAGTTTATAAACACTGACAGACTGCTTGATATCTAAACATATCAATTAAACAGACTTTTGGTTCAGGCTTTAAAGCTCTGTAGCTATGAGATAGGACAATATCTCAAAAGACTTTTCTCGGAACTACAATTTAGAGTTTATTTCTTACGTCGAAAGCGTCTTAAATTTAATTTAAAATTTTTTCTAATAAGAAATACTGGGTATTATTCTTAGAAAAACAAAATAAAATATCGTGTCTTACTTAAAGCTATTAGCCTGTCCAAAATACAGTCTTTAATTAATTCATTTGACAACATTTTCCAATTCAAATGAATTCAATTTTCTAAGAAGTCGGTGTGTTCTTTTGATGTGTGCATTGACTCGACAAAAGTTAAATAGATTTTGCTAATTGAATTGATATTTAAATAGAGTTATATTTAGGAATTTGTACAGGGAAAAGTACAGGAGAAAAAGTGATGTATCAGGCATGGATTTTGGGATTAAATCATGGATTGAGTCAAGAACTGATTAAGGTATAACTAAAGGACAAATCTAGCTGTGTGTTCAGGCAGTTATTCAGGGTTTAAAGGCCCTAAAATATAAAATGATCCCTTAAATATGGCAAGTTCTGCCGATTTGTTATGTTAAGACAGTTTTCACTTTTGGTCTTAACTAACTTTTCATTGGAAACTACTGCTGTAAAGCTGTTGAAATTTCTTTTGAAATGTTGTTTCTGTCATAAAATGAAACTCTAATGAGAGCGGCATGAAAATTGCTGATATTGTTAGAGTTGTTGTTGCTGCTGTTGCTTTTGTTGTTGTTGCCTTTTTAAACTCGAATCAAAAATCAAAATCCGCACAAGCTACAAATGTTAAATCCGCAAATAATTGACAAAGTTTAGGCATAAACGTGGCTCTCGCTCTCTACCTCTCTCTCTCTTCCTCTCTGTCTCTTTGTCTCTTTCTCTCCGTCTCTGTCTCTACGATGTTGGTTCAATTTGTGGGTGGCTTGACAGAAATGCTGCCACTTCTATTGTTGTTGTTGTTTCAGCTGTGCGGTGGTGTGAATGCTGTGTGTGCGGCACGCTGGGTCTAACTTCAAAATATGTTGGCCACAAATGGCAAAAGTTTGACAGGTAAACGGAATTTGGTAGAATGTGTGTGTGTAAGTGTGTGTGTGTGTGTGAGTCCCAGGGATATGGGTTTTCTACTAACCATAAGCTCTGCGTTGTTGCCAGTGGGTTAAGCTTGCCGTATTGCATATATGGTAAATGCTTGTTTCCAATTTAAATTGTTGTTGTTTCAGTTGCTGTTGTTGTTGTTGTCGCTGTTGTTGTTGATGTTGTTCCCGTTTCTGTTGTTGGCGCTGTTTAATTTGTTGCCCGACTCAAAACTCGAGTATCTATTATCCAGTTCTAGTTGAGTGTTGTGCGCGTTTCGCTTGGCCATTTATGTTTAATGAGATACTTTTTAACAGCCTCATAAATGGCTATGATAACCACTTAATGTCGAGCTATAGCAGCAACAGCAACACCAACAGCAACACCAAAAGCAAAAGCAACAGCAAAAGCGAAAGCAACAAAAACAATTTACATATTAAACTTGCGCCTCTGACTCTCTCTCACTCTCTCTCTCTCTCTCTCTCTCTCTCTCTATCTGACTCTGTCTCAACTTTGGTATCCTCTCACATTCTCTGCTCCTCACACCACACTCATATCCTGGAGAGGCAGGACGTCGCTCCTCTTTCTCGCCGGCGCGTGCGAAATATGTTCGCCTGCGGCGCATTCACTTTAATTTGATTAAATTTTGAACATTTTCACGTAAAAGTTGCTCCTTTGCCTGTATGGGAATGTAGACGGCAACGCAGACGGAGACGGAGATGAAGATGGAAATGGCGATGGCGATGGCAATGGAGATGGAGACGGCGACTGATATGAATGGGTTTGGTGGCTTCGAATCGTTTGGGTTGCAACCATTCCCCAACTGGATTCCAGCTGCTCAAAGGATTGCCACAGAGTTGCCACCAATTCCGCCTCATCGTTCAGCTGTTGTCTGTTTGCATTTCTCTATATATCTCTGTCTCACTCTCTCGCTCTCTCTCTCTCTCTCTCTCTCTCTGTATGTGTGTTAAATAGTATGTTTTATATATTATCTTGACTTTTTTTTTGTTTATTTTTTTGCCTACCACTTTTTGTTGTATTTCATAATAAATAGTTGTTTAAACTTTTGCCCATTGCCCCGAACAACAGCCGTTTGCCACCAATGTGGTTGCCCCTGCCATCACTTCAGTTGCCTCTCTTGTTACTGCTTCAACTATTTTTTGTGCAATCTGCTTTCGGCACTAGCCTCCACTCTGAGTTTTGGTTGTTGCATTGTTGCTCGTTTCCCCTTTTGCTGGCCGCACATAGTTATGGCCACGGTTTTCGGCTTTTTCGGTTATGTGCACTGATTTTCCTTGTACCTTCATACACTTACCCACTCTCTCTCTCTCTCTCGCTCTCTCTCTCTCTATCAGTCTCTTCTCTTGCTCTATATTTCTCTTTTTATCTGTCTGCCTTTCGCTCTTTATTCTAACCATTTGCTATTTACTATTGTGTTGCTTTCAGTTGAGTGAAACTGACAATTGTTCTGGCCCCCGTTGCCCAGGTTGCAATACATTGAAAATTTTCAAATTAATTCGCATCATTTAAATCACAGACAGCAGCAGTCGGCAGTCGGCAGTGGGCAGAGCTAGAGCAAAAGCAAAAAACCAGTGTAACATCTTCCCATTTTAACACTTCTCTCTTGCCATTAAATCGAAGCGAGTCCTTTACAAATACTGTGAATTTGGTGGCATCGAGTCGAGTATCCTTGTTAGGCTAGAGATGGCAGCGTGTTTGATGAGTTCTGAAAAACAGGAATAATTTTATAAGTATTTAAAATGTATAAACAATTTTTAAGCTTAATAATAAAGAATACTTTTCTTTAAGGTCTATTGAATCAATAACATTAATTTCATTAAATTAAAGATCTATTCTATATCGTTAGTCCAAATTGTTGTAAGTTTGAAATTTTCTATATTTTCTAAACACATAAATCTTTGCTCATATTTCTTTATATTCAGTTTATGCATAAATATTTAATTTAAACTTTTTCTAAATTGATAATATATCTGTGTTAAACCCAAGAAATCACTTTCTCACTTTCATATTCAACACGTTGCTGCTGCTTGGGCTTAAGTTAACTTAGTTTAGACACCTTGCAACAACTAATTCGATTTGTAGTATACACGGATTCTTGAGATTGGGATTATTGAGTTCTATGTGCTACGTGATTTGTGTTTCTATTGTTGTATGTTGTTTGGGTTGATTCTTGGAGGTTTTTGCTGCTGTCATCTCTAGTTGTTGCTGCTGTTGTGACCATTTAAGTTATGGAGCACATCGAGCTGAGCAAACGAACAGATAAACAATAAGTAACTGTGAATTATAGCGGCCATTACATTTGTCTTGCTTCTGAGGGTGTATCTTCAATGCCAGTTGTTGTCGTTGTAGTCGATGTTGCTGCTGCTGGTGGTGCTGCTGCTACTTCTGTTAGTTGTTTATGGCAGGACAATAATTAGGACAATGGCGCAACTCATCAGTTTTGGACAACAAACGATACGATGGAGTTGAACCTCGACCTCAATATTCCCATTCCCCCTGACCCCTCCTCCCATCCCACCCGCGTTGAAAATGTTATTTCGACTGGGCCGGCCTAAAAATTAGTTAATTAGACGCCATCGTTGATGGAGAGTAACATTCAAATGTTGAAACAGAATGCCAAAAGGAATCTTCACAGTTGAATATGTTGGCAGAAAGGCAATCCCTGAACTCAGGCCACTTGAAAAGACATGAGGAGACGGGGCGAGACGCGTTGAGACGTGTCGCGACACGATACCGCATCAACAGTTGGCAAATCGAACTTTGTCGCTGCGTAAATTGCTTATGAAATTGACATCCAATGCCGAAGAGAAGAGTCCCTGACAGATTCCAAGCCAACAACAGCACTGATGATGCTGCTGCGGCTGTTGCTGTTGCTTCTGTCTGCCGGAAATGGAAACAGCGCTAATGACGAGCCAAACACACACTCACACACACACACACACATATACATACAGAGAAGGGAAGAGAGAGACATGTATAACCCACATAATTGGCAAATCACACACATTGATTTCAACGTGTGTTGTCGTTGTCGTTGTCGTTGCGGGTTCAATCGTTCATTTCGCACTGGCAACGTAACCGCAACGCCTCTACCGACTGCCCCGCCCACACCCCCGCCTACACCCCTCCCACAATCTGTACACTTTTAGCTGGTACTCTGCAGCTCTGCAGGAGGCCGCCACATCCGACATCCGCCTAAGCGACGAGCCAAAATGCTGACAGAAAATATGGCGCATAATTTTAAGGCAATGGATACCAAAAACTCAAACCACACACACACACACACACACACAAACACACACGCACACTCATTCACTCAACCTCAATTTAGGCCAAGCTTTTAGGTGTCTTTCTCTCTGCATGTGTTTGAGTGCGTCGATGTGTGTGTGTGTGTGTGTGGGTGTGCCTGCCTCATATAGGACATCATTAATAACAGTGAAACATAGCCGAACGACTCGGCAGAGACAACATCATTATCAAAACCCGAGACGAGTTCAATTTTCATTGTTTGGTTTTTCATCTTTCCGCATTGCGTTGACTTGAAATGGCAGCAAAAACAAAAGCATCAACCGTCTCAACGTTGATCTTAAATAATTAGGCAAACTTTGTGTCTGCTACAGGCAGTCAACACACACAAACACACACCCCAAATACACACACACACACACACACACACAGAGACAGGCAGTCATCAACTTTAGTGCTGTGCGATGTCAGGCAGACAGCAAAAAATTGCTTCATTGCTGTAATTTATAACATTCGCTTGTCATTAACAGCAATTTTAATCGCTGCCAACTCACACATAGATATTTATCTATATAGCCAAGGGAGTATGAGTGTGTGTGTGTGTGTGTATGTGTGCTGGAGTATTTAAGGGTGTGCATGTGTGTTGGTGAACGGCATTTAAAGCGTGAAAATATTAATTTATGGGCTTTTAAAATGAGCCTGGCAAATACTTTTCCACTGCTGCTTCTTCTTCTTCTTCGTGTGTGTAGGTGTGTGTGTGTGTGTGTGTGAAAGCAATGAATGTGAATGAAAATCGCAATAAATGTGAAATGTGAAAATGAATGGTAAAATTCAAATTAAATGCCAAATATGTAATAAATACTCAATCAAATACAAACATAAATTTCATATTTATATTAATTTTCACATTAATACCAAAATTTAAATTCCTTTTAATTTAATGATCAGCTTAAGTGAATACTACATCTTTAATTTATTAGACATATTACACTTTATACACTTTAATTTGTTGGTTAAACTAACTAATTGTAAGTTCTTGTAGGCTTTAGTTTACCACATTATTAAGTAATTAAATTTTTATTAGTTACACAGTTTTCATTCCATGACTAATTTTACATTGTTTTGCCGAAATTTCCCATTGCAGCTTAATTTGTATTCATTGAATAACAATTTACAATGCAAAATGTTTAAACGAATTTGAAATACTCTATGACAGCTCTACAAACTAGTTAAAGGAACTTTCGTGAATTATTTATACAATTAAATTAAGTCAATTGAAAGCAATTTAAGAGCCTGAAGCAGTCTGAGGAAAAGAAAATACATGTAACATATACATACATATACATATAAAACCAACTAAGATTACGCATAATTTATGATGTAGGAAATGATTCTCATATGGGCATTTTAACATATAAGCCTGGATTCTAATTATTGTTTTGTTAAATTTATAATTCAGTGTGAGCCGAGAGTTGTTATTATTATCTTATGGCAACGCTTATCAGCGGCAAATTTGTGCTTTCCATTTGAAATGCAGCCGCAATATGCCCAAAATCTATTTATGCCCTGAAACGGCTGAAACGGCTGCAAAGCCCATAAACCACAGCCAAAATCCAGTGGTCGTCGCATTTAAGTGCTCCCCTTTACCAGGAAGCAAAGCAAGCAACCACCGTTAAGGCAAAATTCGTTTGCCTTAATCTTCACTTCGCTGCGCGTATCTTAATAAACTATTAAATCAAACTCAAGCTTCACTGCACGCAAACTCAAACTCAAATTCAGATTCAGATTCAGCCTCAGATTCAGCCTCAGACTCAAAACACACACGCAGATACAAACATGGCGATACAATCGCATATAAGTAGTCATATGTGCGTATGGGTTTGAGTGTGTGTGTGTGTGTGTGTGTGTGTGTGTGTGTGTGTGTTTGGTTATGTGTGTATAGTAAATAAATAAATGAGTTATATGCGCGCGTTGTTCGCATTCACATTCGCATTATTCTCCATGGCATTGGCGTTTTCCTGTACTGAGTTTTCCCAGTTTTTGGCATCGGCATCAGCAACGGACCGGGATTCAGCACCGGGGCGCGTGTCCTGTTTTATTTTATTTTATTTTTTTTTTTGTTATGTTTCGGGGTTTTCGTGTGCTGTGTTCAGTTTCTCCTCTTCTTTTTTTTTCATCTTTCAGGAAACCGATACGACGTGGCCATTATGGCTGCGTTGGTCCTGTTAGTAAGTAAGTCACCCAGCAGGATCCAGGAAGTGAGTTAAGGCTCAGCAAACAGAAATAAATTGAACTGAAATTGGCCCACTATGTATTATAAATGTCCAAGGAGAAATTTGTTATCCGGCCTCAATGGCGATGGCATTTTCTTCTTTGGATTTTCCATAAATTTTCACAAGAAATTGCTATAATTTAAACTACAAACAATTATAGCTGAGATTAGCACAAATCTATGGGCAAATGATTAAAAGTTTATGTTAAAATTTGATAGGGAAAACTACAACAATTTTTTATTTAGAGTAGGAGTTGGAAGTTTTAGATTTGTTTAAGTCGAAAACTTAGTAATAAAACTGCAACTTAAGGTGTTTCTTAAAGTTATTAAAGCACTAGATTTAAAATAAATAAATTTACCTAAAGTTTGTTTAAGAAACTAGTTTAATTAATAGTTAAAAAATGTATTCAACATTTCTGTTGTGCAAATAGTTTAATAGTTTTTTTTTTGTTAGCCAACTTTCAACTATTTTTGGTTGTGGCTTGCGTATAACTTTAAACCTTTTCTTACCAAGATACACACTTGTTGCATAAATTGCTTTGGATTTAGTGCTTCTCTCACAGGACTAAAGTTATTTAAATGCTGATTGTTTATTGTTTATTATCAGTGATAGTTTATTTATTATTATTTTTTGCTTGCTAAGTGATTCAACTGATCTTATTTGGCTCTTACAGCATTGTTGCCTGCTTTTGGCCATGGCCAATAGCCAATGTCTATGCTAGAAATATCTAGCTGCTGTTCCCAGTAGCCTTGGCTGGCATTACCTTTGTTTTCCCAGCTCAGTTCCCCTCTCTCCACCTCCTCCTCCTCCTCCTCCTCCTTCTGCTGCTGCTTCATCTACTCTGTCGTTATTATTTATGTTTTGTTATCCGTTGACCAGAGCGTTGGCGCTTGTTTTTTGCACACACTCTAACACACACACACACACACACATACACTTAGAGAAACTGCTGCTCACCTATTTTACGATAGAATGAATATCTTGTGCTATTCCTGCTGTGGGGTGTCTATGTGTGTCTGTGTCTGTGTGTGTGTGTGTGTGTGTGTGTGCGTGTGTAGTTTTTGCCACAGTATTTTTCTATAAGCTCGCAGTTTTCCCAGCTCAGTTCTATTTTCTACTATTTTTTTGTGTTTCGGCTGCTGCTGCTTCTGCTTCTATGTACTTCCGTTTTGTAGTGAAAAGAGCTTTGCGTGTTGCGGCATGCGTGTGTGTGCCAGCGTGTGTGTGTGTGTGTGGGACTCGCCTGTTTGTTTGTTGCTTAGAGAATTGATGGCAAAAGGATGTGTGTGATTTCGCATATGTGTGTGTTTGCGTGTGTGTGTGTGTGGCGCTATGTTTTTGCCACTGCCACTTTCAGTGTTGTCTTGCTGCTGCTTGCCGCAAATATCTACTGAATGAAGTGGCATTTGTTAGTGTGGTTTAAAGTAAAGTGCGCGGCGTAAGCTTTTAACAAGCGAAATTGCTTAAATGTTGCTGGACAGCAGTCACAGAGCGAAAGAGAGAAAAGAGGTACAGGGACAGAGAGAGGGAGATGGTAAGGGAGAGAGTGAGTTACTTGGCTGACTGGCTGGCTTAAAGGGTGTTTACCAGCAGCAGAAACAGAGCAACACAAAACAGGGAGAGAAACATACAGAGAGAGAAAGAGAGAGGGAAACAATTCAGGCAGACATTCTCAGCACAAGTGTATGAGAATGTTAAGTAGTCATGTAGAGATGTCTGGAGTCTGTGGAAATGACTAAATAAGTTATTCATATCAAGTTTTGTTTCTGTGGCTTAACGCAACTTAAGTGCTTTTAGATATTCGCACTACAAAAACAAACACAAAATAAGAAAAAACACACACACACATGTATATAAAAACAAAAACTAAAATGAACAACAATAACAATATGCTTTGTTAAAGTTAGAGAAACTATTATATTTATCTAAATAGTATGCACAGAATAACTCAATTTTCATAAGCAGAAAACTCATTTCTTGTACTGAAATTAATACGTTTTGTTGGCAACATAAATCTCCACTTTAATTCCATTAGCAGAAGAATTAAACATATTTTATTTACTAATACTTATAACAATTCTTTAAGCTATTTGACTATTCGTTGCTTTTAAACTATGCTGCTTGCTACAATATAAGCTTTAGTGCGTTGACTTTAAGTTAAGTTCCTGACGAAGCTGACATTAATTTTATTATTATTGAAACTAATACAATTTTTTAATATAACAAACTTGAAAACTCAGTTTTCATCCACGGGACCTTCCAGACAGATCCCTTCTGTAAAGTAATTGTTCAACAAGTAAATTGTAAATTGTAAATTGTAAATTTGTAAATTTGTAAATATTGTTGCTATATATGTACTATTTTTGTACGCTTATTTGTTATTTTGTAATGTACAACTTGTAAAGCTGCCAATAAGGTAGCAGTAAACCTGTTTATTTTTTTTTTTCCATATACAAGGTTTTAATAAAAGACAGTTTTCAATGAAAAAAAAAAAAAAAAAAAAAAAAAAAAAAGAAAACTCAGTTCAGGAATTTACAAAATTAAAATGACCCTAAAAGTATGCTATAAAAATGAAACAAACTTTATTTCTTATTAAAGATTTCCTTTATCTTCTGCTGCTGCTTCTTCTTCTTCTTCATCTTCTTCTCTTGGTAATCTTAAGGTTGAACAATTTTAACAAAAAACTCTTGTTACATTTAAAGCTTGAATGCGTTTTGCTTTTTTACGACCAATTTGAACTTTAAAACGATGAAAATATAGTAGAAAATATGTGAGTGGAAGCAGTAGAAAATCTCTCTAAGTTACCACTGTGGTTGCAACATTTGGTTGCGTCAGACGATTTACCTAACTAAGAAGAAAATAGTAGTTATCGTTTTGGTAAATTCTTTGAATATTGTTGAAAGTATTTGAAAAGTTTTGCCGGGAGAACACGCACATTCCATTTCTATGCAACACTCGCATACAAATCGTTTTTCTAAGTGAATTTAGTTGCCTTCCCCTTGAATCGACCGACCCACCATTATTTTGGCACTGTTGTGTGTAGCTATTGCTTATTCTTTATCAACAACACGCTTACGAGCACACAAACACACACACACACACATACACACACATGCATAAATATAATCTTTTTATGTGGCTGTTTTGAGCTGCTCGATAGCGCAATTTGGGGAGCAGAGCTTGAGGCAGCAGGCACAAGATTGTAGCCAGCTACTGGCGGCATCTCTAGCGTCCATTGTTTGATCTTGTGACGGACTGACGGACTGACAGACTGACAGACTAAAAGTCTTTCAGACTAAGTCAGTCAGTCAGTTAGTCAGTCAGTCAGGCAAAGCGTCCCCATGGAGTCGTCAATAAATGCGATAAAACCAAACATGTTTCATTTGCAATGGAGCACAGACTTCGGCTTGGGCTCCTTCTCCTGCTTCTCCTCCTTCCACTCCAGTGCCACCTTCAGCTTGTGCCTGCTTTGGCTGCACATCTCTCATCTTACAATGGCCAGGAACTCATAAAATTGTGCGAGCGACGGCGTCAAGTGTTTTGTCTGCCCAACTTCTGTGTGGATTTTGACCCATAATTGACTTGTACACATGCCAACTCCCAAGTTGAAATCCAGCTCAAACTCCAGCAACAGCAACAGCTCCAGCTCCAGCTCCTGTTTCTGTTCCTGCTCTGGTTCCAGCTTGTGATGCGTGTCTAGTTGGCGTTACATATACATATAGATTTATATTTATTTATATACTTATATTTACTAATCCTAAGCCCACTAGTGGGGCACTTTCCCTCTCTACCTCTCTCTTTCCCTCTCCTTCTCTTGCCTTCTAGTCCAACGAGTGTAGTGTGCAGAAATGTCAGCTTTGACATTTTTAATGCCCCCATAGCTATCATTAGATGGGCGAACAAAGCGCATTCGGCGAACAAAGGCAATCGAAATAATCAATACAAATTTTATAACCTCACTCCATACACACTTACATAGAGTGTGTGTGTTGGTGTGTGCGTGTAAGAGAGAGTCAGTCGCACAACAATGAAATACATTACAAATCAATTGCAATCGCTCGAAAATCGGCGTACGAATTTCCATAGACGATGTCTGGCTTTGTGGGTTCCTGGTTGCAAGCTGCCTTCTGCCTTCTGCCTGCTGCCTGGATTCCTGGCAATGGCAAAAGGCGAAAAGGGGCAACATTATTATCATCAACAAGCGTACAAAGTTAGTGCCGCCGGCTGCAGAGTTCGAGCTCAGTTCGAGCGAGTGGAACGTGGACAGAGGAGGGCGGCGGGGGCAGCTTCAAATCGGCAAATGAAACAAACCAGGATTTACATGTACACAGTTATTGCTGCTCACATATGTGTTTGTGTGTGTGTGTGTCGGTGTGTGCGTGTGCAGCATTTCCTTTGGGTTATTTTCCGGGAACAACATTTCATGGCACTGATAAAGCTGCCATGGCAGCGGCAGCCGCAGCAGCAGCAGCAACGCCAGCATCAAAATCAGCCGCTGCTGCTGCCGTTGACTTCGCAGTTGCCGCTGGCAGCGAAACTGGGGAAAATCTTCAAACACTGCGTCGGCGCGTCCGGAGAGCACCGCAATGAGAGTTAGTCACTCTCAGAGATGAAGCAAGAGAGCGAGTGCTAGAGAGTGCTATGTTTTTTGTGGGAAATTTTGCTCAGACAAGTGTCGCTGCGAGCGCTTTGTGGCATGTCAGCAGCAACGGGACGAGCGACAACAAAAACTGCCCCTGGGCGGTAGGCAACAAAATATTTGACGCAAGTTGTGCGCTCTATGAATGTGTGTATGTGTGTGTGTGAGTGTGAGTGTGAGTGTCTGCTGCTATGTGTGAGCGGTGCCGCGTGCACTCCAGGCAATGTCAAGTTGACACTTTCACCAACACACACACACATACAGGCACACACACACATACACAGCAGCAACATTGCGAACTCAGGCAATTATCAAGCAAATAATTTTAATCGTAATTACATTGAAGATGATGAGCATGAACTTCATAATGAACTTTATTTAAATTAAGTTAAATTAAGTTTCAGTTGCTAGCAGGTAACAAATTTGATTTGCAACATTTAACAAGATTATCATTATTATCATCATCATTATTATCATGGAAATTATTAAGAAGAGCAGCAGAGGCAGCAGCAGGATACAAGCTACATTCTACAGGCAACATTCTACAACAGCAGCTGGCACAGCGAACACCCTCTA
This sequence comes from Drosophila cardini, assembly GCA_018903735.1. NCBI lineage: Eukaryota > Metazoa > Arthropoda > Insecta > Diptera > Drosophilidae > Drosophila > Drosophila cardini. The sequence continues at coordinate 8,597,178 of JAEIGM010000004.1, read as the reverse complement.
TAGAGGTTACATTTCCTATTGTTGTTTGTTTGCGCCATTTGCCCCAACATAGCGCCCTCTCTCTTTCGCACTTGTGGCTGCCACCCACGAAAACAAACATAAAGGTGCAACAATGACGCGCGTAGATTTTTCCAACTCTCCAACTGGCGCGTGCCCGCTTCTTCTACTCGCTCTCTCTCTCTCTCTCACTCCCTCTCTCTCGCTTACACATACACGTGCTCTCTCTGTTGGCTCTCTAAAGCTACTGCTGCAATAAGCGCGCGCTCTCACCGTCTCTCTCTCTCCCTCTCGCTCCCTATTTCTTACGCTCTCCTTCTGTTAAGTCGTTTTCGGTTTTGTGAAAGTGAATTTTTAGCGACTGTTTTGTATGTGATTGCAACATTGTATGGCTGCCATGAGTAGGGGCAGTAGTTGTAGCTTCAGCAGTAAGCCAAGTTAGGCATTTTGGCTAACAGTTACTCATACGCAGCGTTAACAGCATCGATCGATGCAGGCAAACAAAAGTGCTGCATACTTTTAAGCTGAGAGTTATATATTTAATTATAATACATTTTTATTAATATCTATTAATTATCTTAAAAAATGCTGTGTTATTTGATAGTTTATTTAACCAATTTAACGCTGATCAACTTTAGCTGTTAAATATTGCGTGTGATGACAACCCTGGCAGCTGGCCCGCATCTACGACAACATTTAATAGACTTCGTGTGGGGGTGTACACTGTACAGAGTACACGAACGAACATACCGCGCTCTCTGGCTCTGCTATTGTGCCCCCTCTTTCTCTCGCACTCTCTCCCTCTCGCTCTCAATTGCCTCTTTGCTGCCTGTTTCTCTCCCTTTCTGACTGTGTTTCGCTCTCTTTCACGCCGTGTGTGTCGCTGTTAGTTGCTTCCGTTGTTGTAATGCTTCTGCGCTGCCGCTGCCAGAAATGAAATGCTGTCGCTGTTTGCGTCGCTGTCGCTGCCACTGTCTGCGTCGCTGCTAGCGTTGAGGATTGCCTGGCCAGGCGTTTTGCTTTTGCTAAAAATCCTACGCAATTCGCGAGAGTCCTTCAGTCGTTATCAGACAAGCGAGTCCAGCAGTCGTTGCGTTCTGTTCCTTAGCCGTGCAAAAGTAGCCTAGTGAAAACACACAGCCAACAAGCAAACAACCAAACAACAAGCATAAGAAAAGCAAAAGGAAATCAATTCTCAAATTCTCAGCACTCTTGACTAAAAGCGACAAACAACAACAACAAACAACAAGCACAACTCTGTTCAATTTTATTGTCAATAGCGGCGAATTTTTCGGTAGACGACGCGTTTTTTGCTAAATAAATAGCGACATTTTTTCACGTGTTTCGCAACGCGTTCAAGTGCAATCAACAAAAACAACAACAACACTTAACAGGACATTTTCAACGCGCTGTCTAACGTTTGAGCTTTAGTAGTGTTAAAAAAAATAAAGAAACATAAACAAAAATACAAATCATAAACAAATGCAATTTAGGTAAAGAGCAATTTCAAGAGCTTCTCAATTAGTTGTGAAACAAATTAATAATAAAAAAAAACAGTAAACATAGAAAATAAACAACAACAACAACGAATCATAGAACAAGCGATAAGAACTCGAATAACAGCAGCAAAATAAACAACTGCAAACAATCACAACAATAACAAAAGCAAGAACAACAACAACAAACAACAACCAATAACAACTGATTGAAGAGACGCGGTCTTTTTTGTGCTCAGTTTTATTGGCCGACGGGTTGCTCTCGGCAACTTTTTAATTCCTGTCGAAAGTGTTGCAATAAATTCAATCAAAATTTCACACTTTGGAGTAAATCTGTTTTACGTGAAGCAGCCAGCGGAGTTATTTCAGCAGCCGCCGCCGCTTCCGCCGTTGCCAACGCTGCCAGCGCCGGCGACAATTAAAGCGATTAGTCCGCCAGTGACAGCAGCAGCGGCAGCAGTTGCGCCGCCTTTGACGCCGACGCCGCTGTCAGCGCAAACCGCCACAATTCCAACAAAGAAGCTCGTTGTAAGTAGTATCCCATCTTAACGCACCCCCCGTCCCCTTACTACCAATTTTCTTGGACTTTCCTTGAAGACATTTCTCTAATTATTAATGTGAATGAAAGTTTCCTTTGTTTTTTCAACGGCCCCCAAAAAGTATGCAATGAATTATTTTTATGCTATTATTTTTACATATTTCGCTTCGCACGCAATAAATTAATTTATGTCCAACGTCAGGCACGTTTCGCACCCAGCTCCAAATAAAAAGTACAAAAAAAAGTACAAAAAAAAGTACAAAAAAAAGCAAAAAAAATAAATAAATGTCCAGCATTTCCCACTTCTCTCGGATTCTCTCATTCTCGCGCTTGAGGCGCACGTTTCTCACCTGTTCGCCATTCATTACAACGTGTCGTTTATAAGATTTTGCAAGTAAATCGTTTTAAGTGTAGAACGCCTCAAGCAGCAAACAAAGAAATTAAAATTCTGTGTCGAGTCCTGGCAGCAATCTCGCTGGACTCACTGGACGTTATTCGTATCTTTACTGTTCTGTGCGCTTGTTTATAATATCGTTGCTTATAATTTGCTTTTAATTTGTTTGGCAAACGCCAACACTTCAACACGGACGCCAAACGACAAACGACGGACAACTGGACAAAAGGACAAAGGACACACACAGTCGCACAAAAAATGTCATAAAAATAATTACGCTGCGTTGTATAAACGTGACGCGTTAGCAATTCGCGTGTCTCAACGCGACTTACTTCCCGATTCTCCGCCCCCATTAACTCCTCCCTCCCTCCACCCTTCTTCACCCCCTATCATTGCTTGTGTCCATAAATTTTATAGCACAGCTGTAAACGCGACTAAAGGCTCATCGAAAAGTGGCCATAAATAAGTTGAAATATGTATATATACATACTATATATATATATATATATATATATCTGTATATATTTATAGTGCGGTTTTTTGGGCTGAGTTGAGCTCAGTTTGAAAACACAACAGCCTACAGCTGTTGTTGCTGTCTTGATGAATGTTTTTTGGGCTATGACTCTATTTAACCCATAAACTTAACGGAAGTTGCTAACAAAAATAAATGTTGGCCATAAACAAAGCTTGTGGCCAACAAACGAAGCAAGCTAACAGACAAGATATGGCACTTAAGTTTCAGCTTTTGGCCAAATTACAACAGCAGGTCAACGTTTTAAAATTAAACGCGACTTCTTGTCGTTAAAAGTCCAAAGTCCATCAAATAATTGAAACTTTTTTAGTTCGAAAATCGTAAACCAATCGAGGGGATTATAAAAATTCACAATTATTTTCTAGTAAATCTAAAATCAAAAACAAACACTACTTTAATTAGAGAATCGTAAATAAACCTTTAATAGTTTCTTCCATTTTATGATCAAGCTTTTGAAATAGGTTTTCCTAGTTTTCCCTACTTTTCCCTACTTTAGCCTAAGCAACTTCATTGAAGAGTCAAAAATCTTAATTAAATATTCAATGAACATTGTGTGCTGCAAACTTGTGTCATAAATTTCTGTCTTTTGCCATTATCGTTGAGTAACTCGCTCAAGTTACCAAGTTACCAAGTTGTTTGCTCCTGTCGAGTGCAATGTGCACTGTCAACTACACCTATCGATGGTTCCAAAGCCTGGCCAAGAGAAACGACATCCTCATCCACATCGACATTGACTACGACATCAACATCAACATCCTTATCCATATCCTTATCCACATGTTCAGGCAGAGTACTTTGAGTGCCTGGCTGGTGGCTCTGTCTAACTGCCAGTTTAGATTTGTGTCTAGTGACTTTGGCTTGTGGTAAACACTTGAGTTTAATGGTTTGTTGACTGCCTTCCCAATGACTGAGCCGATGCCTCCGACTGAGTTTAGAGACTGGGGCTGGGACTAGAACTGAGACTGAGACTGAGCCTTAGTCAGAACCTGAACCTCAACCTGAAGACGTTTGTATAATAAAAATTCTCGTCTATTGACGTGGCTATAAAAGCTGACAACGTAAACGAGCATTAAACTGCCATCCACTTCAGCAGCGAATCCCTCTCTCTCTCTCACTCACTCATACTGTCTCTTTCACCCGCTCTCTAAGTTTATCACTCGACTCTCGACTGTTTTATTATTTACTAACTATTTTATTTGATTTGATTTAATTTTGGCGGTTGTCGTTGCTTCCTTTTCCTGCCACTTTAAAAGGACCTTAAGTCGCTTTTCCATGTCGTTTTTCCAACCACAAAGCCAATTTTCAGTGACAAGCCAAAGGCAGCTGAGGATTATCGAAAGCCTTTACCAACAAAATTGGAAGTAACAAAAAAAAAAAATAAATAGATAGATAGATTCTAAGCAATAAAATGGATTTTTAGCAATAGTTATAATGGAAGACTAGGCTTAAGTGATTGACAGGCTTTAGACTTTAGAACGGCCGAAAAGATGGGGAAAATAATGCACTTAACTTTGTTAGTGGAAAATTTGATCAAGTTAAAATATTTTTGTAGGCAATCTAGGTTAAAATAAGTTTATGTTCGCTTATTTCATAACTTTAGTATCTGACCATATATATTTTACGACTTGTTTTTGCCAGTGACTTTCTGCTCTTTTTCTGATTTCTTTGCTTGCTGCTGTTGCCTTATATAAGGTGTCCTTGCTGCTGTTGTTGTGTGTATTTGCGAGTGGATCAGCTGGCGAATAACACAACTCATCCGACTGCTTACACACAGCACACAGCCAAACAAGGAGTGGGATTGGGAGTGTGAGTGGGAGTTGAAGTTGGAGAAGGAGCTGAAAATCAGTGAGTCCAAGCTTTACTTTTTGTCCTTTTTTCTGTCAGCTGCCGTTAAGCGCTGCTTGAGGGGCTTAGGCAACGCCTTTCATACCATAAAACTGTCACACTGAACTGGAGTATTGCTGAGGGGCTTGTGTAGCCACAAGCAATTAGCTATCATGCATATGGAAACCACTGACAGACAAAGAACAGCAGCATTGAGCAAAAAAGAAACGAATGGAAGTAAAGAGAAGAGAAGAGACGAGAAGAGACGGGAAGAGAAAAAAAGGAAGCCACAAATCAAAAGCAAAAACCAAAAGCAATTGTCAGCCAAATTGGCATTGGCATTGACTGCGTTGAGATTTGATTTATCAACATGTTTCACGTGCGACACAAAAATCGCTGGCATTGTCAGCCCAGCTGGGGACTAAGCAGACACAGTGGGACTAAAGTGCGGAGAGAAGTGAAGTACAGTGGAGTGGAATGGTTAACAGGGCTGAGGGCTGGGAGCAGGGAGGGGAAAGAGTCAAGGCAATCACACAAATACGACGTTTTCGTTTTACGCGTCGCCGCATCGAAATGTGCGTGCCACAAATACAGAAGGAGCAGGGGGACCAGTGGGGACCTAGGGGAACCAGGAGGGAATCGAAGGCAGCTACAACTGACGCGTTTCCGTCAAGTGCAACAAGCTAAAGACGAGCTGAAGGAAGTCAGCACAGGAGTGGGTGGAGGGATAAAGAAGGGATCTACCAGGCAGTCAGCGTGCGTGGGTTTATTAAAATTTTAATATCAACGGAAAAGTCGACAGGCAGCCAAGTAAAAAATGTGTGTGCGGCACAAAGTTTTCTTCTCTCTTCATTTTTTTTATTTTGCCGCTGCTGCTTGTGCCAGGACGAATGTCGACGCACAGGCAATCAACTCAGAGGAAGAGGAGGGAGACAGATGGCAAGCAGGCAGCAGGCAGCAGCATGCCAGGACGCTGTCAGGATTGGATGCCAGCTGGTTGAAGCGTTGAGCTGCTTCAATGTGTGCGTAAGAAAATAAGTCATTTTCCCTTAAGGGGCAAGGGGAGCTGCCTTGACTCAGACGCTGCGAGAAATTCATCGATTGAATACAATACAAATATGTCAACGAGCCGCTTGAGATGTCGATGTCGAGCTAAAAATCTCAGAGCGCAAAACTTTCAGCAGCCACAGCAGCAGCAACAACAGCGGGAATAGCAAGAGGAATGTCTTCCAAGACTACGACTTTAGCTCATTTCAATGTGCCTGGGGAGTGCCAGAGACGGAGCAGTAGAAGTATAGAAAAGGAGGTGGAAAGGGGAAGGAAAGTGATAAGGGGAAAAGGAAAACTGTTGGCTGGTATGGCAAAACCAATCAGTCAGCGGAGTGGCTTTTGCCAGAGTGTTGAATTACGGGTATTTTGGTGTGTGAATTGAATTTGGCAAGCCAAAGAAACAACAGAGGAGTGGGGAGAGAGAGGGAGAGAGAGCCAAAATATACATATATGTGGAAAACTTGGTCCACACCTTGCAAATTATTTGCAAACGCATTCCATTTGAATTACTTACCAGAAGCAAGAGAAAGAGAGAGTGAGAGTGTGAGAAAAGGAGCGCAGAGCGAGGGTGACAGGAAGCAGGCGCCAAGTGACAACCACCGGCGGCAATCAGCGCGTACCAACAACAACAACAGCAAACAAGAAAAACAACAACAAGAAAATAACAAGACTTTGAGAAGCAAAATGTGAACTGGGAATGAGTTTAGGAATGTTTAGGATGAATTTAGCAGAAGGCTGAGAATTGTTATTTTATGAAATTGCAAACACAATCAAGTTGACAAGCAGCCTTTGTCTTTATCTTTAGCTACGACCTCCTCATAGTCATCATCGTCTTCATCTTTGTGTTCTTTGAATGGGCTGAATGAAGGGTGACATCAGTGGCACAAGGGTAAAAAGCAGGGGAAAAACAGCTTGTTAAAAGGGTGTACAGAATGGGAAAGTCTTTTGGTTGAAGAAAATCGTCAGACAAATAAATTGCACTAATGGAGCTGTTAACGTTTTTGCCATCATAGCACTCGAGCCCTTTCCCTTTTTCTGGCTAACTTTTAACTAAGCCTGGAAAAAGATGCTTGTAAAATATTTGAATTGAGTGCAAGAAACTAGAAAATTGCAAAAACTATAGAGAAAACCTAAAAATGCCAAAACACTCGACAACAGCCAAACAAAAAAAGTAGAGGAAAAACAAGTAAGACTTCGCTTTTGGCCAAAACCAAAGTTGCAATAGAGCCAACGAACATCTTGGTCAAAACCCCATTGTTTTTCTGCCGTGTGTGCGAGTGTGTGTGTGTTTGTGTTTGTGTGTGTGTGTGTGTGTGTGTGTGTGTGTGTGTGTGTGTGGACAGCCAAGTTATTAGATTCATTTCAAGTTGTACGGAAAAGTGCACTCAAAACACTGGAAACGAAGACAACTTCACAACTCTGACTACGACTGCGACTGCGACAGCGACTGCAACTGTAGACAAAGTCACTCAAAGTAAAATTTGTGGATCTTTTTTTGTGGAAAAGTGGTAAGGGGGGGGGGGGAAGACACTGAAAGATACACAGGAGGCAAAAAAGAAAATTGGGGCTGCTGCTGCTGCTGGCGTTGACAACGAAACAGTCGATGGGTAAAGAAGGAAAAAACAGGAAACTGAAGGCTGCAAACAGAGACCGCAACACTATAAATGTGGGTAGTTGCCACCAAAGCGAGAGAGAGTGCGGCACAAAAGAAACCGCAACATCAGCAAAAACCGGTACAGACCCTTTGATAGCAACACTGCCAACTGGCTGGCAAATGGAAAATTGTGGAAATGGGAAGAGGGGATGGGGTGAACGGGAGGAATGAGAAATAAGGCATGTCCCACTATGAGCCTAGTCTGATGCTGCTGCTCCTCCTACTCCTCCTCCTCCTCCTCCTCCTCCGCCTACTACTACCACTGCTGGGACGGCACTTATTTCAAACAATTAACTTGATATTGTAACGGCTTTTGTAAAAAGGGAAACGACCCCCCAAAGAACTCTCAAGACCTCAAGAAAGGTCAGCGGTGTGGGGCCAGAGAACAGCCAACTTGCAACTTGCCTCGTCAATGTAGTCAAATAACAAAGAAGCGGCAAAAGCAAAAGAACTTGGCAGCATGTGGTCAAAAGCAAGGCACAGAACAGAACAATGTGTACACTGACAAAAAAAGAAACTGTTGTGCTAAAATTAAGATTACGGTCTACAATCTAAGCTTATTTATCTAAGACCTAACAGAATAGGTCTTAGGAAATTTGAAATCAGCTTGAATGATAGCCAGAATTCTATAATTTAAGAGTGAATTGTTTAGATATAACATTATAGAGTAGAACCTGAATCTGTGTATATTCCAGAGTAGTTTACTGCCTTAAATAACTTTAGATTTTCTTAGATCTTAGAGTTTTTAACAGTGTATGTTATGTTTGTGTAGTGGGAGGCAAATAGAAGTGGTGCCAAAAGAAAAACATAATAAAATCAAACCAAGTGATGCTGCTGCTGCTGCTGTTGTTGTTGTTGTTGTTGCTGTCGTCACACGAAAGTAAAATAAACTAAAAGAAAAACAAAAGCAAAAACAAAAAACTCACGAAATGCGCTGAGGCGACGTTGTTGTCCACGATTCAAGCTGCCAATCCCCTTGACATCACCCTCCACTTAGAGTTCTCTCTCCATCAACCTCTGCAGCTGCTGTTGTCTCTTGGAATTGCTATCAGTGTTACAGCTGGCGGCTGTGTCCTGCTTCTCTTCCTGCTCGCCTCGTTTCTCTACTGTCACCTAGTTGCAAGCACCAGCAACAACAGCAGAAACAACAACAACATCGGGCGTCAACTCTTGTGCTACACAACTTGAACACGAAGTTCATCAACTAACGCGTTTGCCAGAGAGTTCAGCCCACAAATGGCAGCGTCCGAAAGCGTTATTATATTTGTTGTTGTTGTAGCTGTTGTTGTTGCTGTTGTTGTTGCTGCTGCGTGTTTGTTTGCCAGCAGAATGAATATTGCCCAAGTTGCCTGGTACACCCTGAAGCTGTTTGGCTTGGCTTTCGTTCGGCTTTAGCAGCTGACGAGAAAACACAGTGAAACCAGAAGAGAGATAAAGAGATAGTGTGAGGGAGCGAAAGAGAGAGAGAGAGGACACAGAACTCTGCTTCTGGCGACCACCTGTCCTGTTGGCAGCAAGTTTCCTATACTTCTTTCTCCTCTACTTGTTTGTTTGTCTTATAAATTTACTTACGCTTATTTGCGCTGGAAATGAGCTGGTCCCAACAATCTTGGCCCCAAAGTGCAAAGTCGTCGCTTACAAAGAAAAGAAAATAAATAAATAAATAACGAAAATACCAACAACAACTACAACGACAACAACAACAAAAAATAATGTAAAAAAGCAATACAAATAGCGAGAAAGTTTTTTGCGTTGACAACAACACGCGGCGTATGCGCAATAATTTAAAAAATTATTGTGCCCAATTGTTAGAAAGTAAGAAAAAGAAGCAAAATGAGAGGTGGGAAGTGGGAAGAACATGCCAAAGGTGAGACAGATTGACACAGGAAGAAAACAAGCTTTCTATATGATTAGTTGACAGAGCAGATACAAACAACAAAATACACGGAAATCAGGAAAAAGTAATGGAAAATGCATGAAAAATTGCCAGTGGCAAGCAAATAATTCATGCTCTGTTTTACCTGTTTCACGGCAAATGCATTATGTTTGTATACCCACAAAAATAACCGAGAAATGCGATTGTTAAGTGCCGTAAAATAAAATGTTCAAGATCTGAGTTAATATGCAAATTGATTGAGGTACAAGTGAGAAGAGATTTGTAATCATTATTTAAATTAATAATAAAACAGAGGAAACATTTCTTTAACAAAGACTGAAGCTAAACTAGATAAGCAGTGAATCTCTTTACAAGTCTTCCTGATATTACTGTTATGCTGTTTCCTGTAAAAAGATTTATGGACATCATTTTTACTGACCTGACAGTTGAATATTGCCTATAAAAAAGTGCTAGAATACAACATGTTCATTTTATGTGGACAAAAGTCCTTTGGGCTATACTGCAGCAAAGTTTCAATTTGATGATTTTGCCGTAATTTTAATAAACATTTGATGCGAATTCAGTTGCTTTTCTTCTTTCTTGTTGCCAAATAAACCTTGGCAATATTCAGCTGGAATTCTAATTTGATTGCAAGCTAAACAGAAAGGAACACACAATCTCCCCCTCTCTTCCTCTCTCTCTCTCTCTCTCTCTCTGTGTCTCTTCCTCTTACCCACTCTTTATTTCGGTCTCTTGTCTGGCTTTTAGTGTGCTGTCAGTTGAAGCTACCCTCAAACGCCAATCAATGGTTTGAACTGCGCGCATTTGACCGAAATCTCCCATAGCTTCACTCAGTCCAGTTAGTTGTGTGAGGGCAACCCGCGAAACCCGCGCGTTCGTCAATTCCATTTCGAATCCTGCCTTCATCCTGCCACATCCTGCTGGGTCCGTTTTGTGCACAGGAAATGTTAAATGATAATGCGCGGCACGCATAAAATGCAGTTGCAGTTGCAGTTGCAGTCACCAGTTGTAGTCAGTCCCCGTTGTTGTTTGTGTGTGCGTCACACATTACGTATACGTAATTTTTATTGCGTATACGTAATGCATTTTGATTTCAGACAACACGCAAAGCAACAACAGCTTGGTGGTGCGAAAAGGGGGTGAAAAGGGGGGAAAAGGGTAACAATTTAAATCGTTGGCGGTCATTTACGTGCACGCCATGCAAAATGCATTGCAAAAGTGTATGTGAATGAGAATGAATACAAATATACCAATACGAATGTGACTGTGAATGCGAATGTGTTGTCTACTTTACGGCGCGTGGCCGTTATTTCCGCTTTACGCGTTGCCACTAATAAAAATCGTTTAAAAAACCGCATGACAGCAGCAGCAGCAGCAGAAACGTTAAATAATAACAATCATGTGTAAATTTCTGTCTTTTTTTCTGCTGCAGCACATCAGCCTCGTCCTTGCACTCCCTCACCGCCTACACTTGCTATCAGAGACGCCACTTGTTCCTCTCCTACTACCCTCTCTCCTATATTGCACCCACTCGACACTGCGCTCTCGCTTCTGACAGATTTATGTGGCCCGACAACTTCAAACTGCAACGTGGCGCAATAAATCTCAGCTACAAGAGGCACCAGCTCCCCCTTTATGCTATCTCTTGCACTCTCTACCTCTCTTCACCCTCATCTTTGCCCCTCTCTCTGCGCGCTTTCTTTATCGCTCTTCTTGCATTCACTTGCTGCTGTTGATTTCTTCGCGCTCAGCTGCTGCAGCGCTGGCTAAGCTTATTTGTCTATCTGTCTGTCTGTTTGACTCACTGTTCTCTCTCTCTCTCTCTTTGCCTCTCTCCCTCTCTCTCTCTCTCTCTGCTGTCTCTCGTTTGTCTCTTTTTCTTTTGTCTTCCATTACTTAAATTAAAATCGCGAGGCAAACGCGTTTCGCGATTCTATTACCAAAAGTGACTCAAACCAAAAATATACAAAAAAAAAAAAAAAAACAAGAAAAATACTAGATTCTTCTTCTTCGTCTTCTTGCTGCTGCTGTTACTATTTCGCTTACATTTTGTTGTTCTTGCTTCACTTCTTGACGGCTTTTACACTTTTAAACGTAGCTTTTAGCCCCGTCTGGGTGTGTGTGTCTGTGTGTCTGTGATTTTTCGTCTTGTCTTTTGGCAAACGAAAAATACGTTAAATTAAATTATGATTTCAGTTGTTGCCCATCTCGTTGGCTCTGCGGCTCATCTCTCATCTGTTTCACAGTGCCCCGCCCTCCGCCCTCCGCCCTCCGCTCACTCTGCTGCTGTCTGTCTCACTGTTTTCATATTCCTTAAATTCATTTTGGCGCGTTCTTTTCCATTTTTTTTTTGTTGCTTGGGCTAAAAATATTTGCCTGCCTGCGCACGTCCCAGCCAACGTTTGTCTGTCCGTCCGTCTGTCTGTTTGTCTGTCCCTCAGTCACTTAGTCAGTCAGTTAGTCAACAAGCGGGAAGACCGCAGTGTGCGTGCTTTTTGGTGTCGGTGTCGCTCTTCTCGCCATACGGAAACAGGGATTCTCGGAATCTGGATTCTGGAATCCCAATCCCAATCCCATTCCCAATCTCCCCAATCCTCAGTCTCGTTTGTGCGCAAATTTTGTTATGCGGCTGCAAATCTTCAACAATTGCCCTGATTTATAATTTCTGCTTAGCAATGCAAAATACTTGAGCCGCAATAGGCGACTGTAAGAGGGGCAGGGATGGAGCGGGTAAGGAGCGGGAATGGGAATGAAGGCGGGGCCAACGCCTGGTCGAGAGGCAAGTGGCAGCTGCCAGCGTCGCATGTGTTGGCTTAGCATACAAATATTTTGCTGTTTGTTTGCTTTAGTGCGCATAAATGGCAAGTAGATAAGGAGAGGGAAGAGTGCAGAGAGGAGAAAGAGAGAAAGGAGGGAATAGTGGGGAGTGAATGTGGGAGAAGTGCAGAATAAATGTGATGAGTACGTTGACAAGAGAGCTGCCTAACCGCCATGCACGCTCCCCTTTTCTACTTCTCTGCCCTGCCCTGCCCCGCACCGCACCTCTCTCTACCACCTTCTTTCCTCTGTCATGCATAATCCCGGACTGCTGCTACTGCTGCTGCTGCATCAGCCATATACGTCTCTGGCTCGTCATAATGTGGCTGGTAGTGCGCTTATGCATAATTTACCCGCTTGTCAGCCCAAAGAACGAGACAGCGACAGAGCGAGTGAAACAGAGAGAGAGAAAGGGAGAGAAGAGAGGGAGAGAGGAAAGATATGTCAGAGCTGAAAAGCCTAGAAAAGTCACAGACACATCGCACGAGAAACTCACTTTGACTGTCGTAAAACTGGCAGCAAACCTCAACGCTGACTTCCCGACTGAAATCAAGTTCACAGTTTGAATTTTCTGCTATTTTATGATCAAGTCACAATTATAGAGCATATTAAAATATATACCATAAGCAAACTTGCTAAAAAAGTGGTATATTTATATATTATTTTATGGCTATATTTTATTTTAGCGAACTATAAAGTTTAAGTGCCAGAATGCTGTCATAAAGCCTAAAATGATTGACATAACTCTTAAAAGAAACGAATTTATATGTGACTTAAAGCAGAAGAAGAAGAAGATAGAAACAGTTTAGTCACCTATGTTTCAAATAGTACACTACTATTATTTATAAACAAATCTAAGTCAACATTTACAACTATTATACTCAATCTAAGCTCAATTTGTTAAGTATTTCACACTTTCCCTTTATTAATTATAAAACTACTTAAATTTGACTAAAATTTGTTACTAAATTCTAAGCAGAATTCAGTAGTGTTTGAGTTGTCGTGTCTGTTAGTTATTAGTGAGAGCATTTCTTTACACTGTGCTACAAAACTCTTGACTTAAATTGGATTGGATTGCCAGAGAGAGGTCCTGCTCATGTTGTTGACTGATTGCTTTGGCGGCGCCCAAGACAAGAATAAAACTCAGGACGAAACACACAGACTAAACACAGAAATGCGTGCGCCATAAATTAAAGTAGTTTTAAGTTCCTTTTTTTTTTTATTTTCTGCTCTCCATTTAGTTGTTGTTTGTGGCCATTTCTATTGGTCTTTGTTGTTGTTGTTGTTGATGGTTTTGGGTTACGCTGGAATGGGTTTTTTTTCTCTGTGTTGTGTTTTTTTTATTTTTCGGGTGAATGGAGGATGTGGAAGGAGAGGTTTTTAGCATTTCTGGTACCGCCCGCTGTTTGAGTTGGAGTTTTGTTGGTTGCTTTTTACCCTAAAAATAGATACACAAATGTGTTTTAATGGTCGCTTTTTGCCTCGCGTTCTCCGTTCGCCTTCGTCCTACGTCCTTCGTTCTTCATTCAACGTCCTGTGCGTCCGTCTTCCTGCTCGTCCCAATCTCTGCCGCTTTGTTATGCCGTCTGTCGTTTTTCTATGTGACTGAATTTATTTGGTTATTCCCTTTCTCCATTTCGCCACATTCTCTACGCTTTTCTCATCCACATTTTCCTCAATCTCTTGTATATATCTTTGTGCGTGTTTGCCAGCCATTCGCCAAAAGTTTCCTGGCCGCCTTTTTTGCCGAGTCTCCAGCTCGATTCTCGAGTCCTGAGTCTCTTCTATTACCATTGCCAGTTGCTGCTGCTGCTGCCTCTGGTGCTACTGCTGCTTACCACTGGGTGGCAAATGGTTTTGATTTGATTAATGAATGTTCTAATTAAGCAAAACCGTCACCTAAGCTTGCTCAGCTGCCATTTGACCTTGGCCAAAAACAAAAATCTAACCAACACAGTAACCTGAGCACCAAGTCAGAGTTATCGCATTTGTTGTTCTTCTTGTTCTAGTTGTTATTGTTGTTGTTGTGGTTGTTGCTGCCACGTTTGCTTGCAACGGATAAGAAGACAAATTATTTGGCCAAGTCAGGAATTCATTCCATTTTGTTTCGCTTTCAGTTCAGTTGAGTTGAGTTCAGTTCTGTTTCAGTTCCAATTGCTCCATTTTGTTGGATTGGGTTCGGTTCGGTTTGGTTTAGTTTTGCTTTGTTTTGTTTTGTTTCGTTACTGCAAGTGATTAGCGTTAAATGAAAGTCGAGTCCGTCGTATTGTCGTTTAGTCCGCCGCACACTAAAACTTTATCGAAATTGACTCCAAATTGTTTTTCTCTTCTCTGATTGTCTTGGGCCACAAATTTCAATTATATGCCCACCTCTATGACTCGAACTATGGCAATGGCTATGGCTCTTTGCCTTTGGTTCTGGCACTGACTCTGACTCTGGCTGTGATTGCGATAATTACGTAATGGCCACTGCCTAATGATGATTGGGGACGGGTCCTGAAGTTTATGAGCATAGTAATTGCCGTAAGTGTAACTGTCCCCAGCCCAAAGAACCTAAACCAGAACCCAAACTCAAACTCGAACTCGTTCTGTGAATGCTTTCTTGCAACCTGCAAGCTTTTAGTCTATCCCTGTCACACTCTGTCTCACACTGTCTCCCTCACTCGTTATCACTTTGTCTTCTTCTTTATGTTGTGCACTCAGTTATGTAAATTTAAAACTTTAAGCACAAGTTGTTGCTGGCGCTTTGTCCTCATGTCCTCGTGTCCTCGTGTCCCGTGTCCTCTTGTCCCGTGTGTGTTTCGTGTGTCTGCCATATAAATTTAAACAATGTTGAAAACATGCTGCGTTGGCACTTTTTAACCACGCGCCATACACACACACACACACACACAGCCACACGTAAGAGGCAAGCATTTATGCTGTAGTCGCAAAAGTGTTGCATACGTTGAGGAGCCCGCACACAATTTACATACAACGTTTGCCTCTCCTCCGGCCACGCCCCGTTTTCATCCTGCAAAACTGCCACACAAGTGTGTAAGTGTATGTGCCTGTGTCAGAGTGTGTGTGTGTGTGTATTTAATGTCGAAATTATGGACGACAATTTTAATGACAATTCAACTTAACATTAGAACGACAACAACAACGTCGACATGCGACCAGCAGCAGCAGCAACAACAACAAGCGCAGACTTTGCTGGTCGTTAGTCGCTGCTGCAACAACAACAATCTGAACAACAACAGCAACAACAACGATGACTGGCTTGGCAGCATCAACGGCAGCAAAACAGTTTCCGCATCCGCCAGCCGCCATTGTGCCAGGATGCCAATGCCACACACACATATACTCACATTCACACACACTTACATTCATCTCATACACACACATGTGTTGCTGCTACTGCTGCTGTCGACGACAATGCGTGTGAGTTAAATGTATGCGCATAAATTAATAATTAATTACACAGAATTACATTTCGGGCTTGTTGTATAATATTCATTATTGTTATGCATAAATAAGGAGACGCTGCCTCTCCTGCTCTCCTCCACTCCTCCACTCCCTTTTCCATCTCTTTCACTCATTCTTTCCCTATCCAGTCCAGCTGTAGTCCAGTGTGTGTATGTCACTCAATTTGCTGCGCGCATTTTCATTTGTTAGTTTATGTTGCAGCTCATTAAAATGCCAGCAAATCCTTAGTTTCCTTTTCCTTCCCTTTCTCAGCCCTCAGCTCTCAGCTCTCAGGCACTTTCTCAACTCTTTTATTTTGTGTTATTTTTTGGTCTCTGTGCAACTTTGGCTCCTTCTCGCTCTCCTTCCACTTTGGGTCACATCAATCTTCAAATGTATTTATGCGGAGCTTGTAATATATTTCATTTGATTTACAAGCTACGGGTCCGAGTAGCAAACCGGACAAGGAGACTTGACAGGACACACGATTTGCATTCCTTTTGATGGGAAGCTTTTAGTCCCTGGGGCATATTCAAATGCTGATTTTGCTCACTCAGTCCACAAGCCAACTATAAGAGAGGAAAGGAATGGGAAGGGAAGGGAAGGGAAGGGAAGGGAAGGGAAGGGAAGGGAAGGGAAAGGAAAGGAAGCCCATTATCCCTTGTCAGTGGCACAAACGTGTTTATTGGCTCTGCACAACACACAAGGACACATTGCCGCATAAATATCAACGAAATTAAGGCGCAAAATATTTGCCAGGGCAATAAATCAACAGAGTGTCCACCTTCTTTCCCCTCCCGCAGTGTGTTTATGTGAAGGAAATTGACCAAAAAGTATTAGTAACGGAAATTGCACAAATTTTCGGTCAAGCAACTCGTAGGGATAACAACAGGATGCTCTGCGCAGGGAATGCAGGGGAAAAAAGATGGAAAATGCTCCCTAACTGTCTCTCACTGTGTGTGGTCATTTTAATTGAAAGCAAGACAAAATCACAATGGCATTGATGGAGCAGATCGAATATGCATAGACAACAAACAAACACACGCAGACACACACACAGACACAGACAAAAGCATACACATGGATACTGAAATACACAGATAGAGACAGTGACAGTTAAAGTTCTGGAGAAGCATGTCTTCTGAAAACTGTATCCTTGTTGTATTTATACTTATAAAGGCCTTTTAGATATTGTTATGCATTACGATAGGTGTATGTATGTGTGCTTGTGTACTTGGGTGTGTGTGATTGTGTGCGTGTGATTGGGTGTGTGTTTTGACAAAGTTTTCCTTCCATTCAATTCTCATATTTCAAATGGCGCCTCGCGCTCATAAGTATGCAACACTTTTTCCCACGAGCCTTCGGCAGCCGCCTGGCAGCCATTTTGTAAAATTTGCATGGATAATTTGTCACTTTGAATGATGTTGAAGCTTTTTGAGTGGGTTAGACGAGACGAGCACAGCATTCCCACCGCTCTCCTCCTTCAACATTCAAAAATGCTTGCGGGAAGTGCGGCAAATGTTACAAATTGTTGTCGTTGCCTGACAGACGAAAACTGGGGATGTGGAAGGCTTGAATCGGCAAGGGCAGGAGAGCGTAATGGAGTTGGTTGTGTAAATGCCTTTTGTCGCTTCAAATTTTGGGCACTCACACACACAAACATACTCATATAATATAACATAATAGGAACATGAAGAGTTTTGTCGTAAGGAGAGATGGAAAAAAACAAGTTTAATAAACCTGCCTTGCCGACTAATTTGACAATAAAAAGCAAATGTTTTGGGGCACAAAACGCACATACCTATAATAAAAAATAAAAAGGGACATAGGGACACAGCCCGATAGGACAAAAAAAAGGGAGGGGAGAGGGAGAGGTAGAACTGGGGTTAGGCCAGCCTACCCTTTTTATGGCACACACATGCACGCTAACAGGTTTAAAAATTACATTTAATGACAATTGGCATTGCACAAGCTACCAAAAAACCAGTCCCTGGCCACAATCAGATATACAAATTTAACAAATATATAGCAAAGGGGGATGGGGGATTAGGAGAGCCAGGGTTAGAGGCAGGAAGGCAGGGAGGACATAGCATGTATGGAATGAAAATGGTTGGCAAAAGTTGCCTGGCAATGGCAATGGCATTCTCGACAGGTTCGCGCAATTTCCAGCCAAGTTGCTCCCATTAGCCACATAATTTTAAGTGTGTGCGTGGCGCGAACTGGGGCAGGGGAAGTGGCTGCGGGGAGAGGTGGTCTGAAAGGCTACGGCCGTAGTGGGGGTAGGCAAGTTGGGGAGGCACTGGCAGAACGAGCTCATTTAATATTAAAAGGATTTATGAGACATTTTCCTTTCATTTTGACAACGCAAAAGGACGCACGGCTGAGGCCAGACGGACGGATAGGCGGGCGGACAGACAGACGGTGGGACAGACTGGCGGACAGACGGTCGGCGCACGTCTGAATCGTGAAAAGCGAATGAAAATTTTCCTCGTTCCCGTCGACGACGCGACGTTGATGAAATTTTCGCTTAACAGAATTTGTGACGCTTCGCGTGGCGCCGGCGTTGCCTACGCTCGGTTAAAGGGTTTTACTTTTTAGTCTCAGTTCCACTTTACCATATAACCGCTGTACCTACCCTGCCCCCTTTCCCTTTCCCCGCAAAAGTCCGCACTGCGTTGTGCTATTGTTGTGCGCAGCGTGGCAACTTTTGCGCTGGTTTAGCTTACGCCTGGGAATTATTTGAGTGCTTTTTGCCAACAGCCTCCACCCGCTTTTCCTGCCCACTTTTACCATTTCCACTGTCCCCATACCGTTAGTCAACATCCCTATCACGATCCTAAGCGTGTGAAAGTGCAGACGCCGACAACCGCTGAATGTATCAAATGAAAGCCTGCTTACAATGTATAAGTGTGTGTGCGTGTGTGTGTGTGTGTGAATTTTGACAGATTTGAAAATTATTATGCAAAATGAATAATTTAGTTGAAAGTGTTAAATTGATTTTACCCTTTCAGTACGAGCATACACAAAAACACACACACACCCACACACACACTTAAACACAGAGACCACGTCGGAGATGATAGCAACTCTGGCTTGATTGCCAGCGCTGATGGGCATTTCCTCAGTTTCCCAGCCACTCCCCGCTCCCCCGTTAACCCTACATAACACCAATCCAGCCATAACACCACCTGAAGGTCCATTAAAATGAGCTTAAGAGTGCCAAAATGATATCAACTATATTTGAGCATTTTAAGCGAAATATTACGCACACAAGCTGCTTAACCAGTGTGTCGTAAATTCTGACAATACAGAGAGAGACACACAGAGAAAGAGTTGCCTGCACTTTGAGGGTAGAGCTGTATACTTTTATAAGGCACTGTAAAGTCATTTCACTTGATTGCTAATTTAAAGGCTATATGCAAAGCTGATTAGATTCAAGTTCTTTGTAATTTAATGCATGTATTTCACTTGAAGTGCTAAAAATATGAAAATCCAAAGGAGTTTTCAAAGAAAAGTCTGCTATATACAAGCTAAAAATGTACTTATAGCCAAAAATCTGACGTTAAACAGTTTGTTATATTAAAATGGTTAAATTTGATATTAAAAGCAGGAATTTCTTCAACTCATCTAAAATTCAGTCTATTTTGAGCTTTAACTAGCCTTTAAAGGCCAAATTGTTTTTCAATAAATGTTTCTGCTTTTCAATCAACACTTTCTGCTCTGCATATAGCTTACTTTATCAGTCAGATGTGAGCTCCTTGAGCCCCCTAAGTTGCCTTGAGCTCCATTCCAGCTCCATTACAATCTTACGTCCTTTTATCGACTACCAATATCAATAAGAGCAACACCTTTTTGTAATAAAACAACTCGAGCATGATGTAGTCAAATGCCAAATGTCGACAACAACTGTTTTGGAGTACATCTGGTTGGCTATCTGTGGGACATTATGGACATATGGATATGTGGATACAAGCTCTGTATCTTGTACGACTTGTATTGTAACCTGTCCGAGAACACGCCTACAGCTTGGTTACACCAAAACCCAATACGCCCCTCGTTCCTGACGTCATTTGTCAAAAATGTTGTTGGTAGTCAGGGTCGGTCGGAGTTCAACCCAGTCTTATAATCGTAGTATTACTCTCTGTATGTGTGTGTGTGTTAGTGTGTGTGTGTGTGGCTAATATTGACATTCCTAATCTGTGCAGCACTGTGTGTTGGCCGTTAAAATGCCGTGTCACTTCGTTAGTATGCGTGTGTGGTTCCATTTTGGCTAAGGTCGTCTTGGCCAGATCATGAAATTGGGTTTGGTTAACGGTATGAGAACTGATTCGCCTTTTGTATTCGTTGCTTATTTCTCTAGTTTCCTTTTTCCTATTTTTTCGGTCCGACTGGGTCCGACTGGGTCCGACTGGGTGTGTTTTGTTTTTGATTCATGCCGCGCTATCAGCACTGGGCGTGTTCAGTTTGTCCTTTACTTTCTCCTCCCTTTTTATATTTCTCTCCCTCTCTCTCGCTTTGATTTATACATATTTATTTGTTGTGCTTGCTGATGATGACATTGCGAAAGGCAGTTTATTAGTTTAAGTAGCTGCCTCATTTGGCAGTGATTAGCGCTGGATTTTGGCTTAAAGTCTGTTCTCATTTGAAGCGCTTTACTTCAATTTAAGAAACAACAACAACAGCAATAAAAACCACGTTGTCTTGGACGTCATGTTGTTACTTACTTGCAGCACACACTCTCAACACTGAATGGTATTTTTCTCTTTTGCAAATTGTTAGTAGCACGCCCGCAGCGAGTAGACTTCAGACTCAGACTTAGACGGAGACTTTGTGCTGGACCCAGGAACCCGAACTCGAACCCAAACCCGGACTAGATGCAGACCTAGACCTCTGGCATGTATTTGCACAACCTGTGTAAAGTGCAGTGCAGCCAAACACACATAAATACACAGACACACACACACACACACGCACACACAACAGCAGCAGCAGAGGGAGTGTCCATAGAGTGGTGGATATGGGCCAAAGCGATTTGCTTTGCCAAAAGCTGCATGACTAACTTTGTAGTTGTAGTTGTATGAGTGTGTGTATGTGTGTGTGTGTGTGTGTGTGTGAGTTGGTGCGACAGCACAAGTGTTTTAATTTTACGACATTGTATGAATTTTACTGCTGGCACAGCAGAAACATCAGCACCGCTGTTACATATCGTTAGCTTCCTTAACGGACGTATCCCACATCTTCTCCAGCGTCTGTTGTCTCCCTTAACCCTAGTCTTCCACTCTCCCTCCCCAACGTTATCCCTCTCCCTCTCCCTCTTACTACTATAGTGTTGTCTGTGTAGTGTGGCGTACTCATAAATTGCAGCTTGCAAGCTTCAGTGCAATCAGCGTCATCAGCTTCATCCGGCCCTGCAGCGAACTGGCTGAAGAACCATGGGCCAAAAGCGACCGAACGAGACACCCGTTGACAGAGCGAGAAAGGGAGAGTGTCAAAGAGTAGAATGGGAATAGTGGGAACCTATTGCGTACCACAGCAATGCGGCTAAACGGTTAAAAAACCCAAAAAATTGCTACACTAAGAAATTGTTTAACGAACCCAGTTAGTTCAGTTGATAAACGTTCAGCTAAACCAATTTTCAAGCTGTAGACACAAATGGAACTGGAACTGAAAAGCTCTAACAAATTGTAGTGGCATATTAGATTATGTGAATCAGTGAACGATTCGGTTCGCAGCTAAAACGTTTTGGAATTGTGCAATTGAACTGTCTAAAAGCTATTGGACAGCTTAGAAAGTGAACTAGTTCGGAATAACCAAACAGTTTGAATCCTTTTAAAACAAAGCGATTAAATGAACGGAATTGGTTAAGGTACTAGTTCTTTTTGAACTAACAGCAAAATAGCAGAACTGTCAAAGTGTTCCAAAAGCGAACTAGTTTCCAGTTTCATGCAGAACTTTTTTGGTGTCCTTGGAGTTAGTTTTTCAACGTGAATGAACATTTTTGTGGCCCACTGTCGCTTAACTGCCGTCACTTAACGTTAACAGTTTACGCTTGCCTGCGGGCTAAAAAGGCTGGCGTTGCAATACACATACACTTACATAGTAACACACTCACAAACACACACATATATACATGTGTGTGCTGTAGTTTTTCTCTTCAGGCGTCTTTGCCTCGCCATCATTTTTGGTGCTGCTGTTGCGCTAACTGCGTAAAGTTGGCACTTGAAACTGTCAGCTTAAATATGCCAGCTGCACATACACACACACACACACACACATATATAGAGCAGCACACACTTCACACACAGATACAGACACATACGGCTACTACATAAAGTGCACAAAATGGTGGACGCATAGCGAAAGTTGGAACTGTAAGTTACAGGAGCAGCGACTCTTATGGCTCCTTGCAGTCTGGCGGGCCATAACTTTTGGCATAACCCCTCTGGCCGATCCCCGTCTTGATTCTACCTATATACGTGTATAACTGTGTGTGTGTGTACATCCCTTTTTCTTTCCCTCTGCCACTGACTTAACATAAATGTATTTTTAAATGCCTGGGCTACAGCTAAATTAAACAGGATTTCCACTTTGCGCTTTACGCGCTCATTCGTTCATTTGCTGAAACTTTTACTTATATATTTCCTTGAAATTTCTTTTGTTTTATTTCTAACTTGTATTTGTTTTCTCCTTTTTTGGTGCTTTCTAGATGGTGACGAGAACGAAGAAAATCTTTGTGGGCGGTCTCTCGGCGCCCACCACGCTGGAGGATGTCAAAAGCTACTTTGAACAGTTTGGTCCGGTAAGTACAACAGAAAAAACGAAAGAAAAGTGAAAAAAAAAGAATTCTAAGCACACACACCTCTATAAATATTTTTCGTCTGGGAACTTCCGAAATAATAATAAAAATAAAAATAATAATAAAAAGAAATCAGAACGACAGTTGCCGAACGAAACCAATCATGCAATCTATGCGCACTGCGCGTGTCATCTCCCCTTAATCCCTCTCCCGCTCTGCACTCTACAGAGGAGAAGGGAGTACAGGGAAATGAGTAAGGTAGAATGGAGAAAAGGTTTGGTATATCTGCTTGTAAACGCTGCTGAGCAATGACACCTTCACTGGCTGCCACTTGCAACGTTTTGTTTGATCAATAAAAACGCCAAAATAAAAAGTGGAGAAAAAAGTCGACCAACAAACCAAAAAAAAACAGAAAAATGGAAAAAAGAAAAGTTCTACATAAAAAAGAAAAGCAGAGGAATATATATCCGTACCAAATTCAATCTTGACAAGTACTGCAAAACGCAGACGATGGCCCGACACGTCGATGCCGGCCCCTGTCGTCCCCTAAACCCCTTTAGACACCCCTTTGGCACCCCTTTCGCACACCTTTCACACACCTTTCACACACTCATCTACATCCATCAGTTTACCCAAATTCTCTGCCTTCTTTTCTACCTGCAGCAAAAGCAAACTCCACTTAACAGCGGCTTACACACATGCAGATTGAGTATATGTGTTCGTATGTGTGTGTATGTGTGTGTTTGCGGCTGAGTGCTGTTCGAGTGCTCTTTAAGTTCTCCATTCAGCCATGTTTGGCAGCGGGAAGCAGATTGAAAGCCAAGGGGAGTCAGGCAGGGAAAAAGCCCCCAGACTTGTTATAGCGCACAAAACAAATTTTTTAGCACGAGAACAAAAATTTGTTGTGTTCTTGATTACGATACTAAACGAAAATCGATTTGTACAACGCTTCTCTTCTTCGATTTTAATGAGCGACTAGATCCTTCAGCCTTCGAAGCGGATTTCATTAACGATATGCAAAAAAGAAAAGCAAATCTCTCCAGAAAGCGGGTTTGTTCTATCGTAAATCTTTAATAGGTATAGTATAAGGGATAAACAAGTTTTCCTCTCTCCCTTTTCCAAAGAAAACTCTTCAGCATTAAGATTCACTTTAGATTTCAGCCCTGGGAATTGGGTTAAGTTTGTGTGCTTATTGTGATAGCACTTAAAGTTCTAAGAAATCAGAGCAAGTATTGAAGAAGTGCTTAATGCAGTTTCCTTATAATTTCACAACAGTTTTCAGTAGAAATCTGATTTCTCTTTGATAATCGATCAAATTTCTCAAGAGTTCAAGTAAATATTTGTACTCACTTTGGATTAATATTGATTTGGTTTTCAATTTCCGCATTCAAAGCAGCTGTAATAATTAAATCCACTAACAAATGGAATACTTTCTAAGGCAAATAGCTTTTTATCTCATTGGAATGAAATTTATATTTGATTTTCACACTTTTCCAGCTCAAATTACACTTGAACTTGCCACTTTGCCATAATTCTCATTGAAAATCCAGATCTGTTCACACCTGTAGTGACTCTAGTCATCGTTATGTCATTTAATACTGCTCCACATTTTGTAAAAACTCTCAACGGATTTGAAAACTTCTCTCTCTCTCCCCCTCTCTCTCTCGGCACTCAGGTGAGGGTGGGCACCGGAGTGGGATGGTATAGGAGGGAAGCCTCCTGATAATTGACACAAATTGGCGCAACTTTTTGTCAGCTCTTCAAACCGCCAGCACGTCAACTGGCATTTGCGATGGCTCATTGCGCCCGCGCCCACGACATTCGATAATGCGAATATAATGACGACGCCATTCTATATAGCTTTTCCCCCTCCCCCTCCTCTCTTCACCCTTGGCACTCTGTTTCTCCTTGATTTAGCTAGCACTCAGTGCCAAAGCACATAAACGCCCATCAATCAAATCAGCGCTCTGTGTGCAAAATGCTTTTAAGTAATTTTCATCATAACTGCGAATGAAGCTGTCAAAATCTATAGCGATCAAATAGTTGAAACACCTACAAATATAAGTGTATGTGTGTGTGTGTGTGTCTACCTATCGAGTATAGAAAGTGGAAACAAAAGGCTGCTTGTCTAACCAAGCGCGAATTCCTAATGGCAAACTTTTCAATTAATCCGCATTTGCAAAAGAAAATTATAATAATAATAATAATAATAATAACTTGGCCAACACAAAAGGTGGGTAAAAACGCGCTGGGTATTGCCAATCAGCTTGGCAAAAGTTTCGTCTGGGTGAGGTGGGGTGATGAGGGAAGGAGCAGAAAATGCCAGTTGCCTGGTCCACATACTTGGCCAAGTTATTGATTACAACTAATCCCCTTTTGGCTTTTGCCTGCCGCCTCATTGAGCAGCGAGCGGCTCGCAAAGAGATTTACGTTTGTTGGCCATAAACAAAATAGCAAAATGGCAAAAACTGCCCCCAAGGCAGTTGCGGCTTAGACGTTAGCTTGCTTCATATAGCCATAGCCATAGCCATAGCCGTATCCGTGTCCGGGATCCGGATCACAACTACCGGCCAGGTGGCCAGTCAGGCGTTAATGACTTTAACGGCCATTTTTCTTCTTCTAAAGATAGACAGAGTAAGCATAAGAGATGGCGAAAAATGGAAATGGTTGAGGAAAAGATGGTAGATGGTAGATGGAATGTTGCTAGATTGTAGATTGTAGAGATTGCCTTTGTCGTTGTCATTGGCATTTGGAGTCGGAGACAGGGACGCAGGCATACGGTAAAGATTGATTAGCCAGGATGACACAGTCAGGCACAGTTCCCTTTTCCCTTTCCCCCCACAACCCCCACAACAAACCAGGCAAACAAACCAAATTCAATATGATTAATAGTTGTTGCATGTTGCGTAGAATAGCGACAATCGGAATAACAGCAGAACAATAGTCCGGGAATATCGCAAACAACAGCGCGAGATTGTCTGAAATTTATGACCCAAGCAACCAGCCAATTTCATGTTGCCACTACAAGAATTTTCCTTTTATTTTATCCTCACTCTATCTCTCATTTTGTATTTTGTATTTTTATTATTATTATTATTATTATTTTGTTCTTGTCGGCGCGGCACATTTTATTTGCATTCCATTTTATGTTTTAAATGTGGCGTTGCATTGTTTGCATTTTTTTCACATTTGTGTGTTTTTAAGGCCGGAATCTAAATGGAGTAAAACGATACTCGAATGCTCTAGCAATAAAAATGTAAATAAATGTAAACCCAAAAGGATGTTATGAAATTATTTTTAACAACTTATTTTAATAAGAAATATTGTGACAATTTTTATGTAATCCCAAAAGTATGCTATATTTTTTTTGTCACCGGAATTTCTTTTACATTTCACATGGAAAATTTACTTAGTAAATAAAAACAATTGTTTTCAATTAAATACCGCAGATTTGCAGTCTTTAAAACATATCATTTATAGCACTGAATTGTAGTTTGTTCTGCATTAATTCCCATATTTTCTCAGCTATTCAAATCTCTGCACTCAACTCGCTCTTCTTGTAACTATACACAAAGTGGTTCGCCCGGTAGATGGCGCTGCATAAATATTTTGTATATACTTAAGAGCTTAACTTTTAGGTGCGTTACTTGCTTAACAGCAAAGTTTTAATGCCCCGTTGTGAGAGGCTATAAAAACTATAGCCAGGCTCATTTGCAAACTGATACATTGAAGAGGCGGCTTTGAAAAGAATGCGTGGGCAAAGGGCAGAAATAGTCATAGCTTCTGGCAGATGACCCCTAACCCCGAGCGAGCCCTGCGTATAAGCCACACACACATAGATAGTTGCCACACCTTTTAAATGCAAATCAGAGAAATGTTTTTGCCAAATGCGAAATAAAAGCAACAAAAACAACCAAAAACAAAGCAAACCAACAAAACAAATGGCAAATTTCAAATTTTCAGTGTGCAAGTTTTTAGTGCAAATGCTTTACATTTAACTGACAAACACTCACAAACACTCACATACACACAAACACACACGCACACTCGTACACTCGTAGATAGATAAAATGGACCCCAAACTGACCTCAGCTGCTGCAACCTTTGCCACTGATTTTATTGCAACTGCTGCAGCTGCTGCAAACTCTGCGATAACAAAAATTTCACATGCACAGAAAGAGTGAGAGAGAGAAGAAGAGAGTGGGATAGAGAGAGAAGGAGATATAGAGAATAGGTGAAAAGCAAAAAAAAAATAACAAAAATGCAAAGCTCTTTGGCTAAAAAATTGCAAATAAACTACACATTTTGTAAGGCCCCCTTCGTAGCAGCAACTGCTCTCTGTTACCCTAGAATCCAGACCCTTCTCTCTCTCTCTGATCCGTCGTTACTGGTCGCCCGTATCTTTCCTTCAGTCCCTCGTATTCTTGCCCCTATGCTGACCTGAGCTTGGTATGGAAATTTTGCAGTGGCCAACTATCAGGCAGCCTGCAGACATCGCCCTGTGGCTTTTAAAGGTGTTTACGATGTTTGCTTTTGCCATGCCCCAAGGGTTAGTTAATTTAAGCGCTTTTCATAAGCATTTTATAGCAGGACGTATCTACGTTCGGGCCAAGTGGCAACAGCAAGTGGCAAAAGTGCATCCAAAGCTGCCAAATGTCCAAGCAAACGAAAGATGTCCGCTCCTTCGCCCTCCTTGGCCCTCCTTCGCTCTCCTTTACCCTACTTCCCTCTCCTTTTGTAATTTTACAAGCCACAAAGGCTAACCATTTTGCTGTAATATCAACTCTCTGAGGGTTATTAATTATAACAAATCATGTTCTACAACAATTGCAGCAAATGTTAATAAAAAGTTAATTTTATTAAAAGCTAAATTGTGCGTTAATAGTTGGAGAGCATAAGGAGGTGATAAGATATATATATATATATTCATATAAAAGGTTATTTGAATAATAATTCAATTTAAGATGTCGATAACAGCGTAAATGTTCTGCTGTTAATGACAAATTAATTTAACTGTCAATTTATCACTGGCACAAAAGTTTATGTTAATAAAACAAAACCACAACAATACAAATTTGAACTTTTGAACCCAAAAATTTGAATTAGTCGCCCGTTAGAAGGACATTAGAAGGATCAAGTTAAGTTATAATGTTTGTATAAAATCATATATCATATTCTTAACGACAACTGCGGCGAGTATCAACAGTTTCTGTACATATATACAAATTATGGTATATATATATACACATATTATATTGTACATATAGGAACTGTGCGTGGTTGCGTAGATAGAGTTTCAATCCTGTTTGTTTACCAACCTGCCTGCTGGGATCAGTCAGTCAGTCAGTTAGTCAGTCAGTGAGTGAGTGAGTGAGTTTGTTGGGTGGCTTGGTCCCTGGTTGTTTGTGTTGTCCTTGTGCCCGTCAGTCAGTCAGTCATTCAGTCTGTCTGTCTGTCTATCTGTCCGTCTGTGCCATAACTGTGGGCAATTTTTGAGGCATTGCGAATGAAGTGTCTCTTCCCAGTTGCATAAATTATGATGAAGCGCAAATCTTCAGTTAGCCGTATGTAAATGTAAATGAAGGCTTCGTGCCTATGTATATATGTGTGTGTGATTGTATGTGTGTGAGTGAGTGTGTGTACGAGAGTGTGTGTGTGTGCACGATGAGTGGCAGATTTGCATAATCCTTAGCAAAAGGTTTCATGACAACGCTGCTGCTGCTGGTGCTGCTGCTCGACATGTCAATGTGACTGAAGAGGGAGGGAGATAGCGGGTTTTAGAGGAGGGAGAAGGGTTTTTGACAAGCCACAAATACTTCAGCACCTCCACCTAAGCTCGTAATTAACAGCAAATATGTATATGTATACGCAATATGTGCATAGGGGCATATACAAACACATATACAAGCACACACAAACACACACAAACACACACACACACACATACAGAACTACACACATACTCAAAGCCTGCACTCTACCAGCTGTCATTTACATAGCCAATTAGTTGTACATAAGCAACAACAATTGCTTCAACAACTACAACAACAACAATAACAACAGCATCAGTCAGCAGATGAAGAAGAAGAAGCAGAAGAAGATGAAGAAGAAGAAGAACTCTGTCTGTCTCTGTCCCTCTGACAAATTTCTGTCTTAATCCCAGCCTTGGCCGCAACTAATTTAATTGTGTTCAATTTGGCATAAAGGCGTTTTAATGACCGCATTTAACTACTCAGTATGTATATAACTTTCCTATATACATTTTTAAGCAAACTAATTAAAAATGCTCGACGCTGAGTTACTTAACATTTAGCTTAAAGTTGATCTTAAAGAAAGTTAATCTGAGATCGAGATCAGCACTGTGACGTCATAGCAGAGATTTGCTTTACTGCATGAACCATTTAAGATATGTTAAACAGAAAAGATTGAAGGCACTATTAAATACATATTTAATCTTTAACTCTAGCTTATGTTAAATCTTCTAAAGCTAAAATGTTGAAAAATAAAAGCTACATTAGAGAATTGATCAAATTTCAATATAAAGAATGTTTTTAAAACCCAGCTTGAGCTTAGAATTACTTAAAATAATCTAAAAATCAAATTTAGAAACTATCACTTTGATAGTCTCTGATTTACACACACTTTTCATATAAATTGATCTTCATTTGGGTTGATCGATAATATAGTGGCTGTTACACAGATTTCCACTAAACGATAACACCCTACGCTGTGCCTTTTTCAAAGGGTGCTGGGCAAGAAAATGCAGGAGTAGGAAAAATAACGAACCAAGCCAATGCAGACGAAGACGGTCGCTGTTAATGCTTTGATAGACACATTACTTCCGTCTCAGTGGTTAGGCACTGCAACAACAGCAACAGCAGCAACAACAGCAGCAACAACAACAGCAACAGAAATCTAATACGTCTTGCCAAAGCGAGGGATAACTGTTTGTTTACACAGCAACGACAAGGAACGACTATTTGCCTGGCCCAAATGGCCCGAGCATAAAACCTGAGCCTTACTCTGCGACCAACAGGGAATGCAAAACTGGGATTGTGATTGGGATTTCCACAGTGACTGCGACTGCGACTGTGACTGTGACTGAGTCTAAAATTCTCTGCTCGATTTTCATGCGTCTGGTCTCGTCTTCAGCTGCTCTGCATATCTGCTTCGTGTCTTGCATGGCTTTAGCAAATTGCGCAAAAAAAAAAAGAAAACAAAAATACAAAAAATAAAAGCAGCAACGAGAGCAGATTTCATGCACAACAAATTGTCATGCGGACAGGCAGGCAGCCCACACATATCCACAGACATCCAACGCTGCGGTTGGTCTCATCCTAACCAACACACACTGTCTCTCTCTCTCTCCCTCTCTCTTTCTCTCTCTCTCTCTCTCATGTTGCATCTCCTTTGCTCTGCTGCCTCAGTTGCTGCTCAAGCACATGAAATCCTTACCCAGGCGCAAGTCAAGCAAACAAACAAACCGCAATGACATGCAGGCAAAGCACAGGCTGCATCTCCTCCACTCTTGCTCTTGCCACTCCCCCTCCCCGCCCTGCTGCACATTGGCATTGCCACAGTTGTAACCGGAAACTGTCGCACTTATTTGGCTACGCGCTAGTTTCGCATATTTCACTGTCAACTTGCGGTAAATAGACTTTAAACAAATATGAAAATAACTTGCAAGCAGCTCACACTTGTATGTGTGCACACTTTGTGTGTGTGCGTGTGTTTCTGTGTGTTTCTATAAGTATATGTATTTTTACTGTTGTGTGGAAAAGTGGGCAAGAAAAAATGCAAAAATCTGCAGAGAGCCAAAAGAAAAGAAAATTTGCAAATAAACGATGGGTAAGAAAATGGCAAGTTGTAAAGTCTGCGGCTTCTCGTATCCCTGTCAGCAGTAGTTCCCCCTTTCCCTCTCTCTCTCTCTCTCTCTTGGGCTCCTCCTCCTAATCTCCATCTCTCTCTATTAGTGAGTCTCTGTGGGATGCCAGAGTCTGGCCACGTACGTAATGGAAATCAATTGTTTACTTTATATGAGTTTTTCAAGTGCTTATTCAATATCATTAGATGTAGATGAGGTAACAATGCCAGCTGCTCTCTACACAAGTTGTTTCAGTTGTTGTTGCTATTATTACTATTATTATTTGAGTCGTTGTTGTTGTTACTGTTGTTTGCTGTTGTGCATAAACTAAAACAATCTTAACAGCAGTTGGATAAGGTCAAAGCTAAGCAAATTAGTTTGCCAAGTGCCCTGAAAAAAGTAAAGAGAAGTCCAAAAGAAGTCTTTAAACTATCTACAGCTTATGAGAAATGGCCAGAAAAGCAAAGTTTTCATTTCTTGTCGAGTTGTTGGCTAAAATCATTGGCCAAGTCGCTTGAACAAACAACGTTCTCCTCATCTTTTTCGTCGTCGTTTGAATTCTTGCCAAGAACCTCCAACCTCAATGCGTTTTGTAACTTTTCTCATTTTCAAACGGGGAATTTTGTTAGTGTGTATGTATGTGTGTGTGTGTGTGTGTTCGTTATTTTTTATTTGTCAGTTTGTGAAAATCTTAATTTAAAAGCCCAGCTGTTGAATCAAAGGTTAACCTTTCCACAGCCAGCCCTTTTTGACAACAACAACAACAGCAGGAACAACTCACATCCAAGATGAGAGCCAAAAACTCATTTTGTCAGGCTGTTCGTGAGTGTGTGTGTGTGTGTGTACCACACCTCAATCTCCAAGGCACACACACACACACAACAACTTAACCAGTTACAGCTAGCTTTCTCTTTCGCTCTCTTTCTCTCACTGTCTCGCCTTCTTGCTCTGTGTATCTTTGGGCAACTCGCGAGAGATGCAAATAAGCGAATATTCATTTGATGATACGAGTATGATTCAGATTAAGAGCAAGGGTATGAGTGTCTGTGTGTGTATGAGTGTGTGTTACACGTGCCTTTGCCAGCGAGCGACAATTTAAAAGTACGTTTTTATCGCGAACCACGAATGCCAGGGACTGTCAGGATACAGTCTGTCTGTCTCTCTGTCTCTCCGTGTATCTGTCTGTTTGTGTGCTCGTCCTGGCTGTGGCATCGACAGCTTGAGATAGTCACGTACTCGCCTTTGTTTTTCTGCCATTTTATTTCGTGCCAATTGTGCGCCTAATTAGCGTCGAAATCTCGCAACGCGGCGGCATCTTTGCAATTAAAACGCACTTTTCGTGCGCCAAGGGAAGCGAGTGCGAGTGTTCCAGCTGAGAGGCAGGTATAGCCAAACAGTGTCTGACATAAGAAAACATACACATACACTCACGCAGCTACAAAATGGCGCATGTTGTGCTGCCTACAAAATTAATTTGATTTATGCTGTTTTCAGTTTGTTGTAACTCCAAATGTATGGCTATGTATGTGTGTGTGTGTGTCTGCATGTTGTTTGTTTCAGTGTTTCCCAATTTCAGCTGTTGTTACCACTGACACTGTCTGTGTCCTGTGCCCTGAGTCTTGTGCCCTGGGTCCCAGGTCAGGTAACGAATTTCTGACTAACAAACGAAAATAAAAAATAAAATATTGCTTTGGCCAAAATGTAAAGTGTCGACTTTTACGTGGCATATGTGTTTCACGTCTTTGCAATAAAACAACAACAGCAACAACAACAACGACACTAATACAACAGCAACAACATGACACATAAACATGAACGCTTTTGCGTTTCAGTTGTTGATCTACTGTGTTTTAGAGGCAGATCCTGTTACCTGTTATCCATTCACATGTGCCAAGTCTAACATGCAACAGCAACAACCTACATAACAAATGTAGCTAACATATGCCAGAGACCTATGGTTACAATGACTAAGAAATACCCTGCAAAGAGGCAGAAAAGTTGGTAAATCTAAGAAAATACCCAAAAAGTGACTTAAAATCTATTTTATAACTTTAAATCATTTCTTTCCATTTCAAATAAGACAAAATTAATCAGTTTAAGTATTGCGTCAAGTCTCCAACAATTCGCTTGAATAGCAAACGCAAGCGCTTTTTAAATAGTAATCAAGCCAAAAGCTAAAACTCTAAATTAATTAAATTTTTAAGTGTGACTTTGAGCGTAAAGAATCATGTTTGCATTGCAGCTTAATGAAGACTTATTGCTAAACAGAAACAAATAAGAAGAAATACAAAAAATACATCAACGTTGCCTTTAAACAATTTGAATTTTAAATTGCGTGCCCCAAATGCTTCACTCCAGTCACTGTATTCGTATTATTGCTGTTTGACACACGCCCACTAAAGCGAATGGACCCCAAATACATATTATATATGTCTGTATGTATGTACAGGTAGAGGTAGAGGTAGAGCTGGAGGTATAAAGCAAGCATGAGAGTCAACGCACAATGCAAATAAAAAGCCATAAACTTTCATTTAAGTTTAAAATGGCATTTAAATGAATGAGTTGCTGCCACCAATCCAATGTTGCTGCTGCCATGTTGCCAGTTGCCAGTTGCTGCTGCCACTTTGTGCCAGTCGCTGCCAGTCGCTGTTTTTTGGGTAGCTCACAGCAATTGGCTTTCAGTATGGAATTGAAATAGGGGGGCTGCGGAAGAGAGGTTTAGCCAAGTAACACATGTATCATAATTCATTTCCATGTTTTATTTCATTTTAACTGCAGTTTTGGCTGTCGCACTCGTTTATTTGTTGTGGCTGCTGCGTGCAAACATAAATACATATCAAAACAACAGCTAAAGGCTAACAACAACACCAGCAGCAGCACCAGCAGCAGCAGCAGCAGCAACAGCAACAACTTCCATTAAACCAACAACATACAAATACATGACATACACGTTTGTACGTGGCAAATACACAAAATGCCTCAAAATATGTATGTGTACTGTTAAGCAATGTACGCCATGTTCAGATATGTGCGTATGTGTGTTTCTTGCAAGCAGAAGCAATCAAGTGCCAATTGACATGTCAGACTTTGCATTAGCCAACATCTCGTGTGCTTAATATGGCTACCCACAAAACTGTAGCATACTTTCGAGAGCAAAATTCACTTGACAAAATTTCTACGCATTGTTCATAGAAGGAAATACATGAATTTAACAATGAGTTTAGGTTTCGTTTACTTAGCTGACTTTGTAGAGTAAAATAATATTGCTAAAATATCATATTTTAATAATAGATAAACTTATAAGTCAGCGTTTCATATACTTAAGCATGTAGCTATATCACACACTTTTAAGTCAAAATTTCTAAGCTAATGGGGAAAACATATAAATCATCATAAGCTGCATGCAAGCGTTCTCCTCTTTGATCCCCCAAACAATTTTGCTTTGCTCTGTGCGCGTTTATAAATATTAAATAAATTAAAAAGCAAGCTAATTGTTAATCTGTGCGGCTTGTGGCTTTGGCATATGTGTTTTTGTCAACAGTAGCAGCAGCAGTAGCTGGTGTAGCAATGCAGCTGCTGCTCTCCCCTGTCAACTGTTGTTGTCTATAGCCACTAACAAGCTCTGTTCGGCTCTGCACAGCCAACCATGCCCCCTTTGAGCCTTCTTTTGGTCTGCTGCCGTGTTTTAAATGTAAAGCACTTGCTGTGGTCGCTTTGAGCGACCTAAAAGTTAATCTCTGCCAACCGCTGACCAGGCAAACTGAACTTCCTCTACACAAGCCAATCTAGCTTTCACTCTACCCCAGCTCTAGGACTTTCCAGCTGCCACTCTTTTAGCCTGGTTAGATATTTAGCTGTGTGCTCTTTTCACTCTCTCTCGCTCTCTCTCACTCCCTCTTTCTATCTCTCTTTGCTGATACGCTTTTGCCCAACCACAACTTACGTTTTTACAGAGAGAGAGCAAGCGAGATTCATTCTGTTTGCTTGTTTGTTTGTTTTGTTTGCTTATTTTTCAGTCACTTTTTATACATTTTCGTTGACGATGTCGACTGTGTGTGTGGGTGTGAAAGGGTGTATGTGTGTGGAGGGAAGTCAGTTTGATTTGTGCGAAGGAAAAGAAGTCAACCAGCCAGTCCAAGATAAATCGCCTTTCAACGCAACTGCGGGCATAAAAAATCACACGATCAGTCATTACACACAGACACACACACACTCTGCTAGTTATAGCATAAGCACTTATGTGGTATGAATGTGTGCGTACCCAAAGTCATTTTACATCGCTCTTTCTCACTCTCTCTTTTTTCTTTCCATTTCTTATATTTTTTTATCGCCAACGCTTTAAATTTTTTATGCAAGCTGCGCTGCTGATTTGGCGATAGTGTCGTCGTCCATGTTCACATTCTCATTCTTTTTGCAGCACTCCAGCACTTGGTATTGGTGCTGCCTCATCTTGTCCTTCATGCACATCCTCGTCATCATCGTTGCCTGCAGCACATAAGTCATTTTTGCAGCGCACTTGTAAGAATTCACACAAGCTTGCGTCCCATCCGCTGCAAGTGGAAACTCGCATCCTGCGTCACTTTAGCGTCTCAATAGTCTGTTACTAATACGTTTTCTGTACTCTATGTGTGTGTGTGTGTGTGTGTGTGTGTGCTGCCATTTTAATGCCTTTTCATGCTGCATACTGCATGCAACATCCACAGAAACGGCAGCTTCTTTTCGAGTGCATAAAAGCAGTGCGGCGGCAATGTTAAGGAGCTGCTTCTTCAGCTATCAGCTATCAGCTATTGCCGCCAAAGCTGCTGATGCGTCACTGCGTCAATGCGTCGCAGGATATTACCGCCGTCATTCAATGGCACTAAGCGGAGGAAGGGGAAGAGGAATGGGATGAGGTAGAGGAAGACAGAGTAGAGCAAGAGCATCAGGATGCGCTTGCCTCAGTTGCTTTGGTTACCAAGCTAGCAATTTCCAGTTCTCCCTCTGCAGTTTGGCACGCACATGAGCTGGACGGCAGATAGCAAAGAGAGGGAGAGGGAGTGAAAGTGGGAGAGTTAAAGAGAGACAGAAAGTGTGCTGCGGTGGTTGTGTGGCGCCTCAATACTCTGACGCTTCCGGTATTTATGATGCAAGTAATCAAATTGAATGGCGCGTTGCAGTTTCTTTCGCCTTTTATTTGGCCAGGCTGTGGATGATGCCTTTTGCTTACAGTGTGCCTTGCCTAGCAGTGATAAATTCAAGCATTTCTTCTTTACACCCATCTCCCTCTCTTTCTCTCCCTCTTCTTCACTCTATTGTATGCCGCCATTACGCTATTCGTTGGCGCAGCATAAAAAATTGTGCGAAACTTTGAGCTTTCTACACATTTTCGTCGCTTATCAGCGACGTCTGCCTGCAGTTTAGCTCGAGTGGTAAGAGAGGGTGGCAGAGAAGGGCAGAGGAGAGTAGGGGGGAATGGCAGCAGCAGGCAATGATAATAATGAACGTGCATGAAAAATTGCAAGTTGACTGAAAGAACTTGGCACTTGGAACTTGGGCATTACCTAAGGCGCAATAAATAATAAGTACCAGTAGCAAGTAGCAAGTAGCAGTGTGGCAAGAAGAATACGAAGCAGAAACTGAAGGCAGCAGGCAACAAGACTGCTATGCAGCTGTAAGGAAAGCAGCAAACCTCAACCTGAACAGAATGGGCGCATAATGAACGACGTCTTGAGGCTCTGAGCTGAACTAAGAGCTGTGAGCTGTGAGCTGAGCTGACTTGCATAATGCTAAATTAGTGGCCATGAGAGAGATGAAAAAAGATGAGCAGTGAAAGAGAGAAAGAGTAAGCTACAGTTGGAGAAAACGGTAGAGAATGACGGTCCAAGCCAAGTTAAGGCAAGCTCAAGTGATTTACACCGGATGCGCTAGTGATTAGGGCCAGTTGACGACGTCGAGAGTTGACTGTGCCTGTTTCGTGCTAACTGTTGAAATAGTTTTCCAAAAACTAATATAAGCACGGCACATTTACACTAATGACTTTAAACTAAATCATTTTAACAGCAGATTGTTAAATCTTCTCAAAGCTGTGAATGCAATAATTTCAAATTCATTTTCTAGGAACAGTGAATTTTATCATTGAAGAGTTTAAATTGGTATTAGTTCGTGGGAGAGGAAAGAATTCTTTAAACGTTTAAAAGCAATTTATTAATTTTCTTACGTTTCCCAGTACACGATTTTAACAAAGAATTTCAGTAGCTATTCAGAATTTAATTTTCTGAAGTTCTTATCTATTCTAGTGTTTATTAACAGTTTTTAACTGAATCTTTTTTATTATATATGAGGAGTTTTCTTTTGAAATGCTGCCAATCTATACTCCAGTTCGTACCTTATTTCTGTGCTTTTTTTTAGCCCAAATTTATATTGATGTTTTAAGAAGTTATCTCAATTTCCCTTTACTTACTCCTATCTTAAAATTTCTTAATTTTCTACAATATATTTGCTTAATAACTTAACCCAACTCAGGCGCAGTTTAAAGCTTCACTTAATCATAAGCGAATCTACTGCGAAAGCACGTTATTAAGCACTAATGAAATCCTCTTATGGATCAAGTACTAGTCCTCCAATCCTTGCCTGCTCCCTTTGAAGGCTTGTATGGGCAAGCTAGTGAATGGAATCAGTGGCTGAATCGTAGTCTTTTGGCGCTCTTTACCTTACCAAAATAAAAAAAAATGTTATATATATACAGTATATACTATATACTATATAAAACCTGTGCAGGAACACTGAACAATGCGTTGTTGGTGGGCATGGTGCTTTAAAGCTTATGGCTTATAGCTCAGAATCCTTATTCCTATTCCCATACCCATTCCCATTGCCATTTCTACGAGCATTCCCAATGCCAATCTCGTTGGCATTGCCATGGCCAGGAAGCGGGCCATGAAAAATGCAGCTGCTGCTGAAAATTTTTGCTTTTGTCGGCGTTGTTTTTCACGTTGGTCAGCGAAAAAAAAATAACACACACAAAAAAAAGGAGAAGAAAATAAAGAAGTAAAGTAAAGTAAAGTAAAAAGAATAAAGAGACAGAGAAATTATCCGACTTGGTTGATTTATGTTTTTGTTATTGTTTTTCATAATCCTCAGGCCAAAGGCAAGAATGTAAAGTGAGAAAAGCTGCAGAAAGAGAAAAGTTACACACAGCTGGCACTTGGAGATAACCCTAAAAGTTAGCTCTAAGGACTCAATCAGCGTGGCTTCTAAGCAGCTTGCCAGCTTCCTGTCTCGAGACCACTCGACTACTGCGTCCTGCGTCCAGCGTCCTGCGTTCTGCGTGTGCAGCGTGTCCTTCGTGCAATAAATGAACAAATTAATTAAGAAGTGGAGCTTGCCGTGAATTGTTGCACGACTGCCAGCTCAAACTGGCCAAGGGGCAAGGAATGTCAACGCTGGCGACATGAGACACGGGACACAGGACATAGGACGCAGGACGCAGGACATGAAATTAATGCAGCGCTGCCAGCAACAACAAAAACAACAACAACAGCTACTGTAGTGGGAAAGGGACACAAGAACAAAGGCGAAACAAAACGTTAGCGTTAACGCTTCATTGCATCCCCGGGGCAAATATACGCCCAGGTAGTAGCTCAATCTATCTCCTGTACTCCCCTCCCCTCCCTCTACCACTGTCACGCTATCTCTTTTCAACTATCTCGATTTGTCGAAGCTGAGCTGAAAAGCAGCTTAGCCTGCAGGTGATGCGAGCGACAACGCAAAATCAATCGAGAAATCCATGGACATGCATAGTTGTCCACCTAAACTGGAATACGTTCATCCATTTTCTATTCCTTAACGATTCCCTTACAGCTACTGCTACCGTTTCTATCCGTCTATGTCCCTGTTCCTGTGTGGGCACGTGCTGGTCAGCGCCAATAACGACGTAATCTGTTTATATCCCTTCTTCTTCTCCTTCTTTTTTTTTTTTGTCTTGCCTTTTTCCTTTTGCCGGGCATTGTGTTGCGCACTTTTTCCATTTGTCCATTCTCCACGTTGTCCTCCATGTTGTTGTCCACCATGTTGTCGTTGCCGTTGCCATTTCGTAGCTGCTTCAATTTTCTGGCCGCCAGTTTTTGTCGCTTGTCCATGGATTGAGTTGTTATTTTTCGCTTAGTGCAATTTATTTTGGCCAAGTGGCAGGCAACGGCCAACAGCACAGCGCTTAATTTATTATGCCAGCTACCCCGCTCTCTTTCTCTTCCTCTCACTATCAGCCTCTACTCCATCTACTACTTCTTATCCCTTCCCTTCTCTCCTTCTCTCTCTCTCTCTTTCTGCTCATCATCCAAAATTGTGCTGCCCATTGTTCAACGGCAGATAAAAGAAAAATTAAAGGAAAGCGAAATGAAAGTCGTCTACGATGTCGTAGCTGGCAAAAAAAAGCAACAAAAATGAAACGATGAAAAGATGGAATCAGAAAGAGAGTGGGAGAGAGGGGGGGAGAGAGAGTGGGGGGATGAGAAAACGTTATTAATTTGAACTTTGAAAAATTGTGCAATGGCTGAGCCATCGAGGCATTCATTTATTAGCAACGTGATAAATACTTTCAATTTTCCTTTCAATAAATGATAACGTAATGCCCTCGCATTATACTATAGATCAATGGCGGTTCGCTGTCAATACTAACTATCTATTATAGACAAAAAAACAAATTTATTTTTCAACTTTTAACAAACTGACAACAATAAATAAGAAATTGTTACAGCTAAAATTAAATCAATGAATTACAATGTGCATTTGTTAAAACAAAGTAAAGAAAAAATCTCTGATAAAAGTTCATTCAATATTGTTTTTATAGAATGCAAATGACTCTCAAAAGTCCTCGTATAATGAGTTGTAATTGTAATTTCCAGTATCTAGTTGAACAAAGTGTCCTGCTTTGAAGTTTAAGTGAGATTAATGGCACATGGACTTGTCAATTAAAGCTAGCTTGAAGCTTTACAAGCAGCTTGTTTCTAGCTGAAAAAAAACTACAGCTGAACAGAGTGTCAAAGTATGCACTTAAAGTGATATTAATTGCTTGTACTAAATATTGATTAATGCTGACTTTGCCTTAACCAAACTAAACTTAGTTTAAAGCCTTTGGAAATTAGTTATATTTCAGCGAAACTAGAAGCTTTAAAAGCTACATAAATTCCCTTAACTAATCCACTTAAAAAAGCCTACAGATTTCATTGAGTTATCCCAGTTCTATATAAAAACTATTTAACATAGAAATGAGTTAAGTTCATCATTGGTTTAGCCATTTATGCTAATCAGAGAACAACTTAATGTTGTCAAACATCATTTTGTGTGCTTTGCATGTGTGTCAAGCCAACAAACAACTGGCCCAGTTAGTTATTATGTAGACTACACTCGATGTGGACATAAAAAGAATATCAAATTGTGATTTGACTGCGATTACGAGAATTGCGAAACATTTCACATTATTGTTTGAATGGACAAAACAGAAGAAAGCCAAAAAAGAAGCCAAAGATAAATATACAAAAATCTGCGACCATCGATTATTTTGACTTTGACTGAGTGACAAACTGACAGACGGACAGTTGAACAGTTGGACAGACAGAAGGGCAGACTGAGTGAGTAAGTCGCATACGCGTCAATTGTTGTGATTAGCATGAAAATCATTACAAGCACAAAATGAATGGCAAATCACAAAAAAAATAGAAAACATCAAAGGAAGAAAGATCGGGAGAGAAATGGAGAAGGAAAAAAATGACAGGCTGAGGGTCCGAAAATAGAAAAATTCTCGGTCATTGCTTTGTCAAATGTGTTTTGGAGTTTTTGTCTTCCTATATATATATATATATATATGGGTGTATACATGTGTGTGTGTGTTGTTGTTATTGTTATCTCAGATGTGTCAGAGTTAGGCAAGGGCTGTGAAGAAAGTGAAGACAGTGGAGCCCTACGAACAGGCAGTCAAGCAGACAAAAGGCAGCCAGTGAAAAATCGAGTTAGGCAAAACAAATAGCAAAATAGTTTCGACGGCGATGGCGACATTGACACAAACAACAACAACAACAACAACAACAGCAAGAATATGGAAAAAAGTCAGAAAAACAAAAAGATATAAAAGTAGCTAGAGATGAGTGGCAGCAAAACCGAAAGACTGGTGTAGCGGGGAGTGAAGAGAGGGGGGTAGGTGGAAAGTCGAATGGTGACGGCCCTTTTGGGCCGTTGTAAAAGTCAAGCGAAATAATATTTTCCGGGTAACAGGCAAAGGCAAAACCAACAACAACAACAGCAGCAATTGGCTGTCCCTCCTTTCCCTCTCCTCACCACTCCCCAGTCTCCTACTGCTCTGCCAAATATTACTCGAAGCGTAACATTGAGAAAAAAAGGAGGAGAGAAAAGACTGAGAAAACTAAGAGACACATGGACTGGAGCCAAGGATGAGACGAAAAGTGGCGCAGGATGAACTTGTGGCCATCATTGTAGGCAATTTGCAAAAATAGCAACGATTTCTCTCACTCTCTCTCTCTGTCCCTCTCTCTGTCCTTCTCCCTCTGTCCCTCTCTCTCCCAGCTTGTTTGTTGTGGCAGGCAGCAAAGTTAGTTTAAAGGAAATCAAAATAAAAATCATAAAAATGCACAACGTGGCGCGCGTTTGTTAAACTCTCGGCCAACTAGGAAAATGTGTAAGTGGAAAGAGGGGGAGAAAGGGGGAAAGCGTCGCAGACAAAGACAAAAATGTTGCCTTGGCACAAAGATGAAAAGTTGTTGCTGTTTATGGCGGAAGTAGATAATGCCAAAGATGAACAAGGCGAAGGCAAAAGACGCTGCTGTTACTGCTTCAAAATGCCAGTCACACAGGAGAAACCCAAAGGGAGGAGAGTGCTAGAGAAAGTGGGAAGAGAAATGAAGCTTAAGGGTCGTCGCTTGGGTCTATAATTTTGCCATTACAAAACAATAGTAAAAACAAACTGCAACAAAGTTTACAGGCAGCGAGAGAGTCAGACAGAGTCAGAGGCATGTGAAATAAGACAGCAATAACAACAGAGAAAAGGAAAAAATATACAGTGAGCAAGAGAAAGAAAGAGAGAGGGAGGGGAGAGGAGAGCAGTGTAGATAGTAAGAGCTTTGCTGCATGAGCACATTGTCGCATTATGTGCAATTATTGTCGCAATTATGGCCAGACAATTGTCAGTTTTGGCGCTAGTTTAGAGCTCAAGCCAATGGCTAAGACAGAGACGGCAGTGAACATGCATATTTGCTGACATTTTGGGCCAGTGCCATTAATAACACTCAGCAGATACGAACAGAGTAGGGTGATGGTAGAGGGAAAGAGAGAGGGGGAGAGAGGGTAGCTAATCAACAATGTGAGGCTCAGTCAACTGCTCGCAGCAGCCCTTAGTTCGCTTGTTAAGGCCAAAACAATCCCTTACGTGCGATAAGAACAGCTACACCTCTGCTCCCTGCCATCCTTTTCCCCCCTTGACCCTCTTTTCTCAAAGTACCACATCGATAAAGTCAACATGAAGCGTGGCCCGTGACCAGGCACGAGGGAAACAAACACTCAGCGAGAGAGACAGAGAGAGTTGTGGAGATGAGAAGAGCAAACGTGAGGCCTACGCAGAGTTCAGCTGTTTTGTCACTTATTCACAGCACATTAAACAATTTGCTTTTTACGCCGGCCAATAACAGCAACAACAGGGCCTGTTGGCTATAACAGCTATACCAGTTGGAGCCAAGCTACCCTCGAGGCTGTCTAGATGGCCTGCTGCCTAGCCAACCGCACATTTTAATTGTTCTCGTCATGAACATGTCATAAAGCAAATCAGATTAAATGCGTCACTTATTATTGTGCCCGGGCTCATGCTTGTCAGTGTGTGTGTGTGTGTAAGCCAGGCCTGTTAGTGTGTGTGTGTGAACTTTGTTAACTGCGGTCAAATGTGGTGAGCATATCGCGTTGATTGCAGGGTCGGAGGCAACATGGGTTGCCAGCATATCGCTTTTATTGCATATTACCTACTCCAAAACAGGCACAGTGGGGCAATGCGCACAAAAGTATGCAGCAAATATTTAACTGTAAATTAAAATATTTTGAATTTGAATGAAAATTGATTTTAAAATGTGATTTTTAGACCTCTGTTAACTACAATTATACTAAATGCTAGTGTAACTAATGCCTTAAACATAGCTTAATTAACACTTTAAAAAGAAAACTTAAATCTGCTGCAAGTCAATTAAAATTTTGTGTATTTATAAGCTGCACATTTGTTTATAGCTTGCTCATATTCCCCAACGAAAATCGATTTATACATTTGTCAAAGTTTTGCTTACGCAAAATTACCAGAAATAGTTAAGGAAATTAGTTAAGGGGAAAGCCAGAGAAAACTTTGCCAATAACATAATCACAGAGACAGAGAGTTTTCCATAACATTTTAGCCAAATAGCTTTAATTGATTGTTTAAGAACTATGATAAGTATCTGCAGGCGTCGTTCACTGCTTCTCCCTGCTCAACCCAAAAAACAACTTTGCTCCACTATGCAAGTTATTACACCTTCCACTGTCTGGCTGTCTGACCAC
Organism: Drosophila cardini; assembly: GCA_018903735.1. Lineage (NCBI taxonomy): Eukaryota > Metazoa > Arthropoda > Insecta > Diptera > Drosophilidae > Drosophila > Drosophila cardini. Next base: position 8,554,311 of record JAEIGM010000004.1, on the reverse strand, counting down.
CCACCTGCCCTGCCTAGCCCTGTCCCCTCTCCTACGGTGCTTCTTGCCACTTGCTGTTGGTGTTAAGTTGCATGTTAGATTGTGCGTGCTGCTTAATTAGTTGCAAACTGTTTCCATCACAGAGAGATGAGAGAGGAAAAGGCAGCAGGTCAAGGGATGGATTAGTAGGAGGCAGATTGAGGAGGTGGATGGGGGGTGGGGGCACTTCATATAACTTCCGGCTGCTTCATGTTAAGCACACGTTTTAGGCTTAACAACATTTTATGTGAGGTGTTTTGCAACTTTCGCGTCGCATTAAGTAAATTGACACCGAAATCATTTTGGCCGAGAGCGAGAGCGAGGGAGCTCAACAACAAACGTTGAGAGTGAGCATTTCCGTTTCCGGTTATGTCCGTTCGGTTCCGGTTCGGTTATCTTTTAATCGTTTGAGCAGCAAATATTGATTTCTAATATTGATGCAATTCCATTTTACAAATTTGCATACCAAATTCTGATTGCTCAGGGACTTGGAGACACAGCACACACACACACACACACATGACACATACACTCACATGTCACACACACTCAGTTGTTTCTAAAAGTCATAAGAGTGTGTGGACTTTTTTTTGTTTGGCAGTCACACACAATGAAAATCGGCAAGACTAGAAAAGTGGAAAAGGAAGAGTTTTAAAGGGAAAAGCAGAGCGAAGAGAAAGCGAACAAAATTCTCTGCTGGCACTTGACGCGCGCCGGCAACAGTCGATTAGTTGCACAGACAGAACTGGGATGGGGACAAGCAAACGAGTCAGATACACTCGAATAGTCAGATACAGATACAATATACAGATACAGATACAGAGACGCATACGAATATCGACAGATAGTGCTTTTTGTTCTATGTAATCACAGCAACAATAACAACAATAGCAATGGCAATTTACAAAATGAAAACATAAAATAATAAATACGATTTGACAGCGAACTATTGTAGATATAAAGTAGTAGTACGGATAGTCGAAGAATTCCCAGTATACTGGGAGGACGAGGGGAAATGTTATAATGCGCTGGCAAACCCAAATCGGAAACGTAAGAGTGCATGTGTGTAGAAAGAGACAGAGGAAAAGAGAGGGAGAGAATGGGGAAGAAAGGGAGCATCTACATAATCATATTATGCTTGACTGGCACGACAAACCAAGCGCACAAATGTGGGTCCAACTGCATTGAGAAAGAGATAGAGAATGGCAAGAGAAGAGAGAGAGACACAGAGATTCAAGTAATTTGACAGGCGACATACATTTCACGTGCTGCACACAGGACAGAAAGACAGACAGACAACAAGACAGAAGCAACTGGACAGCTGGGCAGAGGTGAAGCAAAGAGAGCAGCAAGAGAAAAGAGAGAGAGAGAGAAGTATTGGGGGGAAAACAGCTGCGCAAATCTGTTAGTTCAGTCAGTGAATTGATGAGGGGCAGCAGCGATAAAAAGGCTTCTGAATTGCCTAGCAAATGGGTTCAGTACGTATAGGTATGGTTTGTAGTTTGCCAGGCCATGATATGGGCCTACCAAACAGACAGACGGACAGACAGACAGACAGAACGAGAATGAGAGAGCAAAAGATAGAGCGAGAGGGTCAGACAGTTGAAGCGACAGCGCCACCTGGCAGCTGCCAAAATTGCAAAATTGAAATTGAAATGCGAGTGCTGCTGTAACGTCTGACACAGACAGAGACAGAGCGAGAATCGAGAGACAGAGAGAGAGAGAAAACGAGTGTGAGCTCGTAAGAGTGAAAGAGATGCATATGCATGCATAATACGCATACGCACCGTATTGCACTTGGCTGTAACTGCGGCTGCTGTCGCAAAGACAAGCCAAAGCAATTAATGTAATGAGCAGCAGCATGTCAGTGCAATGTCGACGTCAACATTTTTGCACAAGAATTTTCAATCAGCAGCGGCATTCAAACCCACTTCGTGTACGTGTGTCTATGTGTGTGAGAGTGTGTGTGAGTGAATACTCGTAATGTGCAATGTAATTGTTTAAAACCAAGCTACTTAAGTGCCAGCGTGTGTCTGACTGTGTGTGTGTGTGTTTGTGTGTGAACAAACAAAAAGTCCAATCAGGCTTGTATTAATGAGACTCTGCGCCAGTCTAAGGGTTGAGGTATGGGGTGCTCTTGCACGGACAAACCCACTGTGCAGGTGTTTTACCCCTGTGTGTGTGTGTGTGCGTGTTTGTTTGGAGTGCTGCTCGCATTCATTTGCATTTATGTTTTGTGCCAACTAATTTGAAGCTGCTGTCAGCGAAACAAAACAAAATCAGCGACAAGCCCCTGCTTGACAAGACATGTTGCTACCTGTTCAAAGTATATACGTCTACACCACCGCCCCTGCCACCACCACCACCACCACCTGCAGCCTTAAAGGCGTCCAAGTGCATACAAGTACAGTAACAAAAGCGTACAGACGCTTCCTTTTTTTACTTTATCGCCCCGCTCACACATGCATACAATATGCATACTCATTAGTTTGGAGTGGTTCCGTTAACAGAAGAAGACGCGCCCCCTTACCAACCTCCAACCTGCAACCCACCGCCCACCGCCCACTGCCCTTCTGTTACTTCTTTCTTGTCGACTTGTCAGTCAGTCAGTCTTCATCATCATCTTTTTCCCTCTTCTATTTGTCAGCCTGTCTGTCAGTCGTATCTGTTTGTATCGCTCCAAAATAAATAAACCCTTTATTTTTAGCCAGTCTTTTGCCTTCTGCCTTCTGCCTCTGTGCCACGCCTTTTAAGTTGCAGCCAATTGTTATTGCAGTCGAGCCGAGAGTTGAGAGTTTTGAGTCCCCTGCAACTTATGCAGCCTTTTTTCCAGCTCATAAATTTTTTTTCACAATCTCGTTCGCTTTTCTCGACGGCGGCTTTCAATGTCAACCGTCGCAGCGGCTTTTGTTTGACGTCGTGCTCTCCGGTCTCATGAATAACTGATTAAAACCTTTTTGGTTTGTCGCCTGGAACGGGCATAAAGCCCGGCTACCAACCTGGCCCGATATGAATGCCTCTTCTCTGACGCTGCTTTCATTTAAAATGGCTTGATAAAGCCGGACTGAAGAGCAGTGTGAGAGGAGCACAAAAAGAGAGGGAGGGGGAGAGGGAGAGCGAGAGGGTGGAATGGGTGGTGAACAGTGCAATGTCACCAACGTTTTAGTTATTGTCGCTCTACTGTAGTGATAAATTGCTCTGATGTGGATAGAAGTTTGTTCAAAAGAGAAACTAAACGATTGACAGCAGTTTGATGATGGCAATTACGTCTAAAAGCCAGTTAATGTTTACAAAATAGTTAGCAAACTGTTATACTACACGATATATTGCAAAGGTCACAGTTTATATTTATGGAAAATTTATTTATCATTATAATTGACTCAAAAGTCGCTTGAAGGCACATAATTATAACAATTTTGTTATTAAAAGCTAATTTGAAAGCAACAGTAATATTAAACTGACCATAACTGTTATAATAAACAACATTGTAGTTTTATCTATAAAAAAAAGATTTTATCAAACTCCATTCAAATAAGGAAATAACAGGAAATATCAGCATGATTGACTTATGGCATTTAACTATGTCAAAACTATCGTAGTCACTATTTGAAATCCATTAATATTTTATACCTGCCATAAAATCCGTTCGTAGTCGTATTCGTAGTCGACGCAGTCATTCTAATTGGTTGCGAACAACTGTTATACAAAATGTTTTATCAGCACTGTACTCGTAATTTGGGAAACTTTGATGATCGCATAAATTGCACATTTAACAGTCATAACTTGCATCGATTCACAAGTCGCAATTCACCATTCGCCATTCTCCATTCGCCATTCGCAACTATCAATTGAATGCAATTCATGTGCTGTGCATAAACGTTATTTGGCCAAGAAGACTTTGTTCAAACTCATAAATACAACATTATTTTCACCGTGAATCGCAGCTAACATCGATGTCTTTGTCTTCGACTACATCTTGGTCTTTAGCTTCGTCTTCATCTTCATCTTGGTCGACGTCTTGGTCTTCATCTTCGTCTTGGTCTTGGTCTTAGTCTTGGTCTTGGTTTGCCTTCGTTGTCTGTGCGCGTCTCAATTCACTGCACATTTTGCAAATAACAATCGCATTTTTTGAATAATTCAAATCCACTTTGTTGCCTGCCTGTCTGTCTGTCTCTCTGTCTGTCTGTCTTTCTGTCGGTTTGCCTTTCTGTCTGTCCGTTCCACAGTCCAATCCAGCTTTCGTTTTGTTCTTTCTTTTGAATCGCGCAAAACGCTGTGGCATAAGAAAAGCGTTTTTAGGCAAACCTTCAAACTGGCAACTGGCAACTGGTAACTGGCAACTAGCGCATTTTCCGTATGTTTTTAACTCGCTTTTGTTGTGTTCGTTGCGCGGCATAAAAAATGTATAGCATAGTTTTGCGCGCTCTCATTGTCGCCCCCTTACAATTCCCCTTCCTCTTGTCCCACGCACACTAGCGCACAATTAGAGTTAGCACTGTTATTAGTCAGGCAATGCATTCAAATATTTAAGCTCTGCATCATTTATTGCCTTTGCGTTGAATTGCAGTTTTCGAAATTTAAATTTCGATTTAAATATCGCAATTTAAATTTAAAAGCAAATTTTGCTTACATTTTTCATTTCTTCTTTTTGTGTTTGACTCTGGCGATGATTTTATTTAGTAGCGATAGGTTAAGGGAGACTGGACGGGAATCGGGATCCGGATATGGACCAGAACCGGGATCGGGACCGGGACGAAAGCGTGCCCACAATTCAAAAATCAATTTTCATTTGCAAAACGATTACATTCACATTCATTCAATGTTCGTTGGTTCGCAGAATACTTTTATTTTTTGCTGCTGCCATGTGTGTGTGTGTGTGCGAGTGTGTGTTGCTGTTGTTAGTGTTGTTGTGTTGGTGCTCTGCTATCGGTTCTCTTACACTCGAATGAACTTTTATTCAATTTGCAAAGCAACCACAAGCTGCACAATAGCCGTTTTAAACACTCAACCAACCAACGAACCAGCGAGCAAAAGCGGCCATTTCGTCATTCCCTGCTCAACAGGAATACGGAGTATAACTCTTCCCTTTCCTCTCCCCCTCTACTCTTCTCTTTCACTCCTGCTCCTTCGCTGCTCTTCATTCGCCTGCTCTTCATCAAGCTTTACCTCGCACTGAGCCACATTCTCATCCTGTTCGTCAACTGACATTTGCATGTCCAACTGTCTGCACTTTCTGTCCCTCCGTCCATCAGTTCGTCCGCCTGTCGTTCCGGCGTTCATTTAAATGCGGCTTTGGAGGCTGCCACAGTCAACCGACTAAAATATTCTCGTACTCTTGCAATTTTCGTGCGTTTTTTTGCCGATTTTCTTTCATTTTCTTTCATTTGATTTTATTTTTTCGTATTTTTGGAAAGTTTGCAAATTTGAATGCATTTATTCATGCGCTGACTGTAATTTGTTATATTTTTGAACTGTTATACTGTTATGCGGTTTAAACTGTTATACTGTTATACACACGAATACTGTTATACATTGAAAAGCAGCCAAATATGCAAAGAGAAGCATAGCTTACCATTTTAATACTGGCGCATACATCAAGTCCTTGTCCCTGTGCCTGCCCCTGTCCCTGCCCCTGCCCTTGTCTCACTGACGCCCACTGTCGCACAAAGGCATGTAATGGGCCAACTAAAGACTGGCGCAGAGCAAAAAGAAAATGTAAGTATGTAAAAATGAAACAAATACATAATAAACAAAACAATGGCGAAGGGCAGCTGGCAACAAACAAAAGAATGCGCTCGTAAAACCGAGATTTAGGCCGTGCCACATTTGTGACCAAAAATATACACAACACAAGAGAGATGTAGAGAGTGAGAGAGAGGGAGAGAAATCGAGAAAGAGATGGGTAGAGAGAAAGAGACATAGAAGCAGCAGTAAAATGGCACAGGAAGCGACAGGAAACAGGACAAAGCAGCCGAGACAAGGAGAGCAGGAGCATGAAGAAGGCGGGAGATGGAAAACCAGGAGTGGCTTGGGGTTCTGCTCATTTTATGCGCTAACTGAATCAGCCCGACAACCATTAACTGAGGCCATTTTATTCAATTTTGCTACCCTCTACCACAAAATAAAAAAATACGAAAAGAAATAGAAGCGAAGGGAAGTGGAGTAGAGGAGAGGAGAGGAGAGACACAACAACAAGGACAACGCCAAAGCGGAAAACGGAAGTGTGTACGCAGGTTATACAGGAGTTGAAGCTGCAGCTCAGCAAGCAGGAGCTCCAAGCTCAACCAAAAGCAGTAGCTGTAGCAGAACCAGTAGCTGAAACTGTAGCTGAAACTGGACTGTAGTGGCTGCTACGTGTGACAATAATAAAAGTTTTTATTGCCATCGCACAGCAGCTGCGACAGCAGCTCTCTCTCTCTCTCACACTCTCTCTCCCTCTGCCTGCTCCTCTGGCCACACCAAAAGCAAGTCCCGAAGTAGATCTAGAAATTAGCCTCCGTCTGAGCCATTTTCGTCAGACCAAACAAAACGACTACTTGTACTCGTACTCGTACTCACACTCGTTTTCTACGCGCACATAGAGTAATCTCAGTCGTAAATTTTGTGCTACAATGTTTTGAAAAATTCCAAATAGCCGAAAAAAACAAATTCCAAATGTACTAATTCAACACTTCACTGCAAAACAACATTCTTTGGCACAGACACAGACAGCTTTTCCGGCTAGAAAAGTATAAAAATATTAAATTGTCTTGCTTAAGATCACACTTTTCGAATATCCTACAGTTTGAAGTTGGAGCTTTAATAGTTTAAAATTAAGTCCAAATTTTGTTGGTCTCTTGGTCTCTCTCTACGAGTGAACTTAAACCATATAAAATATTTATTATGAAAGTGAATTCAAGTACTTTCATTTACTATATAACCATTCATTATAATACTACACGTATGTGTGCACGTTGCTTATTTAGAGCATTTAAGTAAATCAATATTCTTTCGCGGCCTAAAGGATCGCACAGGAGTCTTGCCCAATCGCCTATCGAGAAACTTCTCTACCAATGGCCATAAATTCCGGTGCTGTCGGCCCGTAAATGTGTACAAAATGTTTTGTTTTCTATAGAATCGAAGCACTGGTTGCATGTGAAAGTCAAAGGATTCGAGACGGGCCATTACGGTGACGGGATTATCATCGGGTCTTCGTATAAGCTTTTCCCCCGTAATATCATCGAGACCCGGTACTAATGGAGCCTTCTCCCCTTCATTATACACCCTGCCCGATGGCACATGAATCATACGCATTTTGACCATATCCACTATAGCTGTCTCGGGTATAACCAATTTGAGCACCATGTCCAGCTTCACTAGACCGTCCAAGTGTTCGGCCTGGGAAAGGGTGCGCGGGTAGCCATCCAATATAAAATTACGGTCTCCGGCTTTAAAGATAGCAGTGCCTATCACACCATGCATCAGATTATCGGGCACCAAGATGCCCCGGCGTGTCAAATCTTCAGCCTCTTTGCCGAGGGGCGTGCGTTTGCTTATATGATGGCGAAGTATGTCTCCGGCTGCAATGTGAACTGCTCCATATTTCTTACAGATCTTCTCGGAGATGTGTCCCTTACCGCTACCCGGTAGACCCATGATCAGAGCACGAAATCCTCGAGTATAAACCATAATTACGACAAATTTTGATATCAAAATAAAATTTAATAAAAGAAATTAAAAGATATAATTTTAATATAAAGAATTTAAATAAAAAAAAAAATAATTTAAGAAAAGAAAATTTTAAAATCAAACATCACAACACATTTTCAAACAAATAATGCAATGTCAAAACGAAATTCAATATGAATGAAGGCAATTCCTTTGCAAATCAAATCACATCAGATTTAAGTAAGCACTGCCCATTTTTACTACACTACTTTTTTTTGCAGTGTAATTTGAAATAGTTGAAGCGAAAGCTTTGCAAATAAATTGTTTTTGGCTGCAGCAACAAACTCAAAATTGCACAAAACTTGATGACGCGAACAAATGATGGAAATTTGAGCGAGGAAATTTGTGTGACCATGGCCGAAAGACCGTGCTCGTGTCCGTGTCCGTCTCCGTATCCGTGTCCATATATTTTCCGTGAAGGAGAGTAGTGTCGAGTGGGGACCCTCAAGTGGCCTACGTGTGTCACATGCACAATGGCGCACAATTCGCCAATCGCAGCAGTAGCAGTAGACATTCGTCTCATGCTCATTTCCTACCCCAACTCCACGTTTTGCTCCTACTCCTGCCCTTACCCCCCCACCCCTGTCCACACCATTAGATATCGTCTTTGTTTTTGAAAAATTGTCTACTTCATTTGGGCCTCTGCAACACGAAAATGGCCATGAAATATAACAGTACTCATTATGTTGGGATTACGATGCAATCAACGCAGAAAAAAGTGTCAGTCAAATAAATCACTCGCCCCCAAAAAACATGAAGAATTGTGGAGAAGCAAGAAATGGGGCGGGGCAACAATGAGACCCACACACCCAGTGAACCACAGAGCCACTGAACCACTAAACCATCCAACCACCCTCTGTGCACGCATTGCGACTTGACAGAAGCACGCAAAATATATTTTTAGGCCTTTGCAGGATGGCAATGTCAACGTCAAGAGTGCGAAACGTTTGTCTGCTGTCTTCTCTGTGTATATGTGTGTGTGTAAGTGTGTGTGTGTGCCCAAAATGGGAGCATAGTTGAAACTGACAGCAACGACAACATTGGAATCGGAGAAGGCGTCCACTCACTCTGCATCTGTCAGTCCAAAATGGATGACGATGGTTTGTTTCCGCTTCTCCAGCAGAAGAAGAGCGAAAAGAAACAGAGAGAAAAGACAAGCAAAGACGACTTACAACGTTATACATATTCTTTAATTATACAAGACTCGATATTGTTTAAATTTTATAGAAATTGTCTCAGTTAATCAGAGCTAAGGAAATTTTTCTTGCCACTTTATAAAAATAAATTCGAAATGTGCTCAAAAAAAACATTTCAAATAATGATAACAAGAATGCTAATTGCAACCCTAAATAAACGATTAGCTCAAAGAACAACAAGGAAAGCCTTATATTTATGCACAATAATTGTAAAGCAGAAATGCTGTTAATGTAATTACAATATTCTGAGAATTTTAAGGAATGTGTTAATTTTCCTAATTGGATTGAGTAGGGAAAATGCCAGAATAAAAGAAATTTTAGGGAAGTCATGGAAATATTTAGATGAATTAATTGAAAGCAGATCAATTTCTTAACTGGGATTTGTTTTAACTTTCTGACAATTTACTTTGGAAGATTTCAAATGGGAACAAGTGTTGGAAAGTGTATTAATAGTACAATTATTATGTAACAGTTCTAAGCAACTCTCAACTGATTTGTTAATTAATTTCAAATTATAGTTTGACATTTAGAAGTCCGCTAACTGTGCGCAATAATAAGATTTTCCCACATTTATAATCATTTCCAAATCGAAAAGTATATATCTTTGAGCTAGCAACAATTTGTACCAACAACTTGCTTTCTCTCTTTCTTTTTCCCTCTGTCTCCCAGCGACAACAACAGAGAATGGCGCAACAAATGAGCTAGCGATTTGCTCCTGCGGCGACTAACAGACATAGTTCCCACTTCCCTTATTTCCCCCCTCTTCTCTCCATTTCACAACTCTTTTCCTTCTTTGTTGCCCTGGCCAGCCATGAGTTGTACTTGCAACAGCTTATCTCAGTTTCATTACAGTTATTGTCGTTGTCATCAGCTCTGGTGTGCTCCATGTGCCACAATGTTGACTAAAACTGTGCGCGGGTATAAAACTCTAAGTTCGCAACAAACCCGGCGGGCAGTCAACTTCCCCAGCCCCCCTATCGCCCTATCGCCCCTACTCCCTCGCAAACCCCTCTCACTCTTGGCTATATTCAAACAGCAGTTGTTCTGCTTACTTCTTAGCTGCAATTTCGTATATACACGATGGAAAAAAACAGCAACAACAATAAGAGCAACACTTCCGTTAGCTGCTTGAAATAAAAACTTGATTCTATAGGGATGCAGTAGGGAGACTAGGGGGGAAAAGGGTTAAAGAGGGGTAGGCATGTGGTTGGGTAAGCAATTCTAAGCACCGCAACAAAAGCTGAGCACAACATCAACATCTAAATGCAATGCCATAGAAAAAATGCAAAAAACGCAGTTTCCGTGCAGTGAAACAAGCTGCAAAAACAACAACAACAACAAATACAACGACAACTGCAACAACATTGAGAAAAAAATAAAAAAATACTTAAGCGTTGGCAGAGTCGATTTTGTGCCGCCCACCAAAGATGCTGTTAGCGTGAGGGAACGCCTCTTATGCTGCTGTTTTGTTAGTGGGCGTGGCACTGCGAGCTTCACACTTGAACACGTATCAAGCCCGCGGCGTTGGCTCACACTCACACCGCATTACGCCTTCCTACCTCCTACCCACCACACCCGCTGTCCGCCCCATACACTTTGCGCTGCTGTGTTTTAAGCACTTGCAGCTTAAAAGTATGCTACAAGTTTTTACATTTGCTTAAAAGCAGTTCGAACCAATTTGGTCGAAAATGTCAGTTAGCATCTAAAATTTATGTTTGCCAAAATGGTTTTTCTATTTTGTTGCACGTCCTCCTCCCTCCTTCCCTCCTCTACTCTCCTCTCCTCCCGCAGCTTTTGTTGTTTTTGCTGCTTGGTTTGCTTTTCGGTTATTTTAGTCGATTTTAAACATTTTGATGCGTATTTTAAGCGTTTGCATAAATTGATTTATTTAGAATAGAATAGAATATTCTGGCAACAGCTGCAGCATTGTGTGTGTGTGTGTGTGTGTGTCTTTCCTCTTCCCCTTTATACATTTCTCCAACTGTCTATCTGCTTGGTTATTTGTCTGCTTTTTGTCTGATTTATTAGTTTCGTTTTAAACATTGCGGCTTTGACTCGACAAGACCCAAACTCTTGCCAGTCCTCTGTCCTCCTTTCGCCTCCTTGTGTGTGCGGTAATACCAAATACGTTAAATAATAAATAAACATAATGAAATACATATGCAGATGGAAATGCTTGTTGTATCTTTATATGTTCATCTGTCCAATTGTTCTCGTTCTATTCAGCTGTCCAATCTGTCTGTTGGTTAGGCATAAACTCGTTTATCTGCTAACGTATACGAAATATTTTCTACCCACGTTAGTGTAGGTGCCATAACAACAACAACAAAAAGTACATCCTTGGGGGTTGGGTCAACAGTTTCGGTAGCTGTTTGTCGGTGACGTTTTTGTATAATTAATTTTTCTTGTTCAGTGGTTTTGTACAATCAACATTCGATGTAAAAACACTGCAAACAAGTGCAACGCACACAAGCGCATTTAAAGTGCACACAAACACACACACACACGCACACACACACACATATACACATAATACACTTACATACATGTGTATGCCACCGCAGGACTTAACACTGAACAACTACAACGATAGAATGAGAGCTTTGCTGGACAGAGTCATCCTTTGCGTCTCTCGTGTGTTTGGGGTGTGTGTATCCTGTGTGTGTGTGTGTGTGAGTGTGTTTGTGTGTCTGTGTGTGTGCTCTTGGGTTGCTTGCATATGCATGCGAAAATGTTAAAGTAAATAAGAAAGAGTGTGAAAACGAGCAGCTTGTCATGTAAACAAGTAAACCAATAAGTGCAGCTGTATGTGTGTGCGTGTGTATGTGTGTGTGTAGAGTGAAAGTGTGACCAGAGTTTTGAAATGCCCAGCAGCCTTAAGAGTACACCACTTAAAAAACACTTAAAAGTGATTTGACAAATTTCAATGGATTTTATTGGAAATTTATGACTTTCTTTATGTAAGAATTTAAAGAAAATACAAATTTACTAAAAAAATCACTTTATATACTAGAATTTCATATTAGAACTTTATTAAAATTACAAAAAAAAAAATAGCTAAGAAACTTCTCGATTACATTTCAAACAAAACAATTTTCGCTAAAATTAAAAAAATTGAAATGAAACTAGTTAAAGAAGTCAGCAGGAGAGCTCTATAGGCTTAGCTGGAGGGGGATTAGGAAGACTCCTAAGCTCATTGTTGGCTTTGCAACTTGAACTCAATGCTGTTGGGTTTTCCGCCTTTAGCTACGCCCTTAACCACGCCCTTTTCCATTTCTTTTCTTTTTTCTTGTTTTTTTGGGTAAATAAAAAATTGTTTAATGAATTACGCGCCTGTTTTTTTTATTCTCTTGTTATTGTTGTTGGTTTCTGTGCTGTTTATACAATTTGTTTACGCAACGCGTGACGCTTAAATGCTAAATAATGCAAATGTAAATGCGTCGCATTGTTTGGCTTTGTATTTGGCTCAATTGTTGTTGTTGTTTTTATTGTTGTAGTTGTTTTTCTTTTAGCCTTTTGCTTGTGTTATTCTTGCAAGCCCTTTTTAAATTACTCTAACTAATAAAAGGGGTCACTTTGACCTAGGGAACGAGTTGGCTTTGACTATCTAATTGATGCTCTTAGAAAGTGCTTAATAGAACTGACTTTCAGCAAATGTGTTTACTTAAATAACAAATATCTTATTTTTAAACAAATATTTAAAGTGTATTTCAAATTCGACGTTTTCTTAGATACGATTTCCTCTTTAGATTTTGAATTAATTTTCTTACGCATCCAGAGCGCAATGAACATGACAGAAATTACCATATTTTTGTTGTGTTTCTTTATTTTTTTGGGGCTCTGATCGATTTTGGTAGAGACGGCACTAACGAGTGGACCACAACAAAAAAATTGAAAATAAAAGAAAGTTAAGGAAAGGAATGAAAAGGAAATGAAAAGCGTGTAGCATTTTACAATTGGTCAAAGACATTGGCCAGGGCATTTTAAAAGGCGTTCCCTCAGGCAAAATACAGACAGGCGACACGAGGCTGAGGCTGAGGCTGAGACTGAGGCCTCGACGTATTGGGTTTGGGGGGCATTTTCTAACTTATGATTCGCGAAAAAATTACATTAGAATTGCAAATTGGTAGTCGGCGGTGGCGTTTGGTGCTGGCGGTGGCGCTGGCGGTGGCGGTGGCTTTTCAGGCATTCAACATGGCTAAATAAAAGTTGTGTCTTTTGCCGCAGCAACAGCAATAGAATTTGATTTAGCGAATGTGGGAGAGAGACAACAGGAGGCTGAAAGGAGACAGGGAATGTATGCTGGTAGATGAAGGACAACAACAACAGCAACAACAACAGAACAAACAAACTCAAACATTTATGACAATAACTTCTTAAATGCGTTGTTGCCGGTTTTGTGAAGGCATCTGCCCCGCCCCAAACTTATGTAAGGATATGCAAGGGACCCTCGAAGGGAGTCTCGAACTCACGACTCACGACACTCGACTCTGGACTGGTTGCCTGGTCTACGTCTCCGGGGCTGCCGTTGAATTGAATTACTTTTGCGCCAGTTGAAATTTCAATTGCCCGGGCCGGCAGGCAGTCAGTAAGACTGGGAGGCAGTGGGCTTGAAGGGATTGGGGTGGAGGGGTAAAAGTCAGCATGCAGGACAAAAGGCGAAAGGCAAACGACAGCGACGACGACAAGGACGACGCACATGTGCAGCCATATAACCATATAAACCATATGCAATGGCAGCAACGGCATTGCACTGGCCGGAAACGGAAATGCATGCTGGCATTTTAGCATAGCACCCACACACACACACACACATACCTACACACACTTACATACAGACTATGGACAAGGCTGGGAGTTGGAGCATACAAATGAGGCGTTGAATAATTGAAGACATAAATTCGCACTTGCACAAAAAAATGCCATTTGTACAGCTCCCTACGTCTCTCCCTCTTTCTCTCTCTCTCCCTGTCTCTTTCGTCTCATTTTTTTGTTATTATTATTATTCGCTCGTTCTTCTGCTGAATTTTTGGGGCATCGTCCAATGCTTCCGGTCAACCTACCGCCATTTGCTTTTTATTCTTACATATAGTTATATCGCGTTTTTATTCGCTAACCTCTCCCTCTCTCCCCCTCTCTTTATCACTGCTATCTCCCTTGTTCACGCTTGCTATCTCAGCATGTTTAATTCACAATCTCAGGCACAGCGGTGCGACCCAGTGCCACCTTTGCACTCAAGTGCGCAGTCAGAGAACAGTTACGCCCACGCTGCTACATCTTCAGCTGATGCTGCTGTTGCTGTTGCTGTGCTGCTGCTACTGTTGCTGCCGCTGCTTTCTGCGCTGCTCCCTGCGCTGCTTCACGACCATGCCCACTTGTGACCCTCTGTAGCAAAGCGCAATGCTGGGCAGAGAGTTGCTCGTTTAACTTTCATGAAATTATAATTTGCTTTGTAATTCGAGCATCCTTAGCAGGCCGAGCAGGACCTGGGGGCCAACAACTGCAGGAGCCAAACCCAAGCAAACCCAACCAAACCAGAGTAGAGCAAACCAGACCAGACCAGCAGCCATAGCAAGCATATAACTACACATTGAAAATATTTTAATTAACGAAAATTGTTCAGCAAGTTGTTTTCATACACTCACACACACACACACACACAGGCACACACACACACATTCGCTGGACAAGTTTAGACGGCTGTACGGGAGTTGAGTGAAGCAGCCGAAAAACCAATCCCATTAGAAATCTCAATTCCACTTTCAGTCCAAGTCCAAGTTCTTGCAAAATATTGAGCAGCTGCTTACGTTTGAATCAAAGCACACACACAGGCACACACACACACCCACAGGCACACACACACTGGCACACCCATACCTACTCTCAGCGAGATCTCATGTGGAATCGCACTCCACAAAGTACATATATCTTACTTATGCTCACAAAGATTAAAAGTTTTTCACTGCCGAAGCATGCAAGTTCTTGCCTAAGCTGTAACATCTTTGTATAACGTTCCCCTTTAACCCCCCTTGGTCCCCATGGTCCCCTTTGACCCCTTTTCCACCTACCATTCATACCGCTTCCTCCATTTGGGTCGCTTTTTGTGAGCTCGTCTTCATTTTTTGTATATAACCCGCTCAAGTTGTTGGCCTGCCACAAAATCTGGCACAAAAGTCCAACCCAGCCAAGACGAGAAAAAGAGAGAGGAGAGACAGAGATAGAGTGAGAGAGAGCGGGAAATGAACCTTTTCAAATCCGAAATCGATATTAATTAAATTTTAGTAGCTAACGCGAATCTTTGAGGACTTTGCGTGTGGGCATGCAAAAGCTTAAGAATCTTTTTACTCCCCCGCCCCTGCCCTACACGCCCCTTTTCCTCCGCAAGAGGAAAAAAAGGTGGTGAAACTTTTCTTTTTTTTTGTGGCCATCTCATTAAAAGTGATGACAAGTTGTAGGCTTTACAGAGAGCTCTTTTCATTAGTATAAAATACATGTAATGGCCATCCCAATAATGGGCAACTTATCCTTAAGATTTGTGTTCCCAAGCACGAACAGATGATGGAAAATAATGAGCGAATCAGCAGACCCAAAATAGAAATCCTTAAACCGAATAGTAATGCCCCCAAATTTGTATTAAAAAGGAAAGTTTACAAAACACATACTCCGCTATCCCCCTATGAGAATCGCATAGAAACGCTGTTTTTGCTCTCCAAAGAGAGTAGCAGAGTCTTAATCTTGAGTTATCTGTAGAAAAAAATTAATACTGTGTGCATTGTTGTGGTTTATGTTCTATTCATTTTGCAATCCACAAAAGGGAATTTGTTATAAATAATAACTAAAGGGGTTTTAACCTTAACTTAGTCACTGAGTTTATCATGCTTATGTTCAATTGAGAACCCAAATCAACCAACCGCATTAAAAACTCTACTTCATTTCCGTGACAAGCTTTACACACACACCACCACATACATACCCACACCCACACTCTCACATTCATATGTAAATATTATTTTTGCTCTTTGTGCTGTTTTGTGTGACCTTTGGCAAGCTAAGGGCAGCTGTGTGACCTCTCTTCTCCCCTCATCCACCCCCTCATCTGCTAGCCATAAAATTTCACTCTTTCTTCCATTAATAGTTGATCTACTAAGCCAAGGGCATAAACTATGCAAAAGCTTTTCCATCATTGCCATTTGCCATTCAGTGCAAGTTCCATTTTACCCCTTTACCCCACTCTCCCTCTCTCTCGCAGTCTCTCTCTCCCTCTCTACTCTACTGCTGTCTCTTTTTCACTTAATTGCTCAAATCTACATACACAATTTAATATTCATACTTGCGTTTCATTCGTGCAGCTAATGTTGCCAGTCCAAGTTGCGGATTACAAATCTGAATCCTTTTTTAATTGAAATACACTCGCACTCGCACTCGTAGACGTACTTATATGCATGTCCTATGCTGTACTACAATGCTGACTCCGCTTATTAATGACGTTCTCCTTGTTGTTGTTGCTGCAGTTGTTTTTGCTGAGTTTTTGCTGTTTTTGTTGTTGTTGCCTTGTCAATTGATGCGTTTTTGATTGCAAATTTGTCACAAACATTTCGCTTGAGTGCACTGTGCGTCTCACTGCGACTCCAACAAATTTATATACATATATATAAATGTATGTGTGTATATATCTACTCCAGTATATATACTCGCATTACTCATACGTCGTGTTGCCCCGCTGCGGGCAAAAAGCAACTTAAATTCTACTTACAGCCAAATATGTAATAAATACGAGCTTAAAAAAGTTTATCTATATTTCAACCACACGCAGTCATGTGCTTACAGTGCATACACACACACACACACACACACACACACACACACACACACTCACACACTATATACGTTTATATGGCGGATATATGGCATATATAAAGAGAGAGAAGCTACTGATGTTTTTTTGCTGTCGCCTCGACAAAGTTTTTGAAAGATGTTCCAACCCTCAATCCGGCACTTAGACAACTCGCACGTCCAGCTACCAAAAGTTCATTTCATTTTCCGTTTTTTTTCGCCACTTTTTTTCCATCCATCGCAATCCTCAAAAATATTTATATATGTATAAAACTGAAAATGAGTAAGTGTAGTCTAGTGTAGTCTAGTGTAAAGTACACTCTTGCAACATTCGCGTCTAGCTTTCATTAAATACGAAAATTGCTTTAATTTTTGAGCTTTTGGACGTTCAAAATGCCTGAAAACCTGCAGCCAGAAACCATGAAAATTGTCGCAATCAAGTTGAGCGAAAATCAAAAAAAAAACAGAATGAAAAGGAGTGTTGGGGGAAAAAGTTAGAAAAGGCTGTGGAAAAGACGAAAGCAGAAAGATGAATTACTGTAAATTATCCAGTTAGAACTTTTCGGTCGACATTCGGCATTCGCTCGTGCGGTCAACGTTGATGATTTTACCGGCAATTCCAGACCAAAGAAAGATTTAATGAAATCAATTTTAGCTTGAATTTCACGGCATTTTGCATAGCGATTTTGACCCTGGGAAATTATGATGAAAGTGAGAGTGAATTGGACTACCAGGAAAAATGTTATTGCATACGAATTTAAATAGAAATTTATTATTAACAAGTCTGGAAAATCAACAGAGAAAAATATGTGAGAATTTTAATATCGCTTTTCATTACATAGTTCCAGTGAATCAAAAGAGTTTACATATCTTAAATTGGTCTATGTAAATCTGCAATAAATTAAATGCATCACTGGAATCAAAAGCGATTCCGATCCAGTTCGTTCCAAGAAATTGGCAGCAGCTGCTGTAATTGAAATAGCATTGCTGCAAATAAAAGCGTTTTCTTTGCTCATGTCAATTTCCATGTCAGTTAAAAAACTATTTGAGAATTTCTTTACAAACATTTTAGTAGTATAATTTTTTTGATATAGAAATTGTAGAGAAAGTGATTTTAGAGACACATGACATGCGGACATGTGAGCAATTTATTATCGCACGCTTGTCGATGGCTGCTTTTAAGTTTTTTTTAGAGAGAGAGAAAGTGAGAGGGAGAACTTTCTCATGTATGGCGCATAAATAAAAATCACCCGCAGCAGTTTCTTTTATTTTATTTTATTTTACTTTATTTTACTTTATTTTTTTGCTTGCTTTTTTCCTCTACTTTGTTTCTTTCGCACAGCAACATTCATTAATGTCAGGCACAGCAGCAAAGACTTCGTCTAGGACACAGCCACATTATATGCCACAGAACGCATAAAAACACACACACACACACGAACACCAGAGAAAGAGTGGGAGAGAGAGAGAAAGAGAGAGAGAGTGTAGTATAGTGTCTGTCTTTGTCGCCGACATCGTAGTCTACCCGCTGTTTTATATAACGATTACGATAATGAAGCGTCGGCGTTTCCAGCGGGCGCAGCATTTTTGTACACAAAATGAGCCAAATGAATGGCTGCCACTAACTGTGGCAAGAGCAGCCAAAAGTGGCAGCACGGACCAGCATACCTCACTCTCTCTCCCTTTCTCCCTCTTTCTCACTCTGTGTCTCTTTGGGAGCAGCGTCTGTAGTTGATGGCTTTTTGAAGTTCTCATCGCAGGCGGCGCAATGATTGGGGGATTATGACGAATTAATGAATTCAGATTTAAATAAAATTACAGCAGCGCCTGCTTGTTAGTGCCGCCAGACTGAGGCCATGCCACGCCCACAATTTGGTTGGGGATTTGGGAAGGGGGGTGGGGCGTTGCGGGGCAAGTACATTTAACGTTTGCTAATAGAATTAAAGTTTGCGGTTTGCTCACGCTCTCCACTGAGCATAATGAGGCAACGCAGCGTTTAATTATGACAGTCACTGTAAGGCGTACAGGGGCGTAGTGGGCGTGGTAGGAAAGCCAAGGGGCAGCGGGCTTACACTGCTGATGTCAGTATTGCCCGCTTAATTAACAACAACAATTGCAATTACAGGCACGCAGCCAGGTATTGCAACATTTTGTGGCAGGTAATTTTTGTCTCATTGCATTGAGAATGGTGATGGCATCGTGTGTTCGCGTATTCGCGTATTCGCGCATTGTTGTGGCATTGTTGTCCATTGTTAATTGAAAAACAATGTTGTACTTGTGCTTACGTCCACCGATTGCACTTAAAGAGCTGTGAAACAACAACAGCAACACGAACAACAACTGCAGTTGCAATTGAGTTCGAGTTTGAGTTCGAGTTGAAGGCTTAATTAATTTTTATATAGCTGTTGTTATCGTCATCGCTGTCATCGTTGTTGCTGCACTTTAATTACAATGCACAGCAGCTGCCTTAAGCCCATTGATTAAACTTAATCAATGGCCATAAGCAAAAGAGGATCGCATCAGCAGCAGCAGCAGCAGTAGCCGAGCAGCCGAGCGGACGAGCAGACAACTCAGCCAAGCATCCTTGCCGCAGGATGCTGGTTAAAAAGGTGGCAAGGGGGTGACATAGAGGACAAAGTAGACAAAGGGTTCAAAGGGGCAGCCAAGGGGAGAAACGGGCACCAAACGGGCACGGGGCCGAAACCGACTTCAGGCAGCTCATTAATGTTCGCTCAGAACTTTGACAGGCAAAGTGCAATTAGCGTCATGGCCAAAGCAAAAAGTTGTCATATTAAAATATTGAATGGCAGCCAAGATGAAAGCCAATGCCGCCAAGTTTAAACACATGCACAAAGAAAACTCAAATTAAGCTAAAACTATAGTCAACTATATGCATTTACAAATTGTGCAAAAGGGGATAATGAAACACTCACAACAACAGCTGACCGGGAATTGGCTACAAAAACGCGTTACCACAACGACAACAAAAGCATCTTGTTAACAACATTGCATCCAAAGGAATCTTAAGAAACTTGTGTTTGTAATTAGCAGAAAGCTAACAGTTTCCTAAGAGTTACACGATATCAAAGGAAAGCCAAATAATGTAAGGACTTTCTTTGAGTCAAGTGTACCTTAAATTAATTAAAGGTGTCCTTGAGTACAATTCACTTGAAAACTCTTGAAGTAAACTGCATATAAATGTAGAAATACTTACGACTTGTTTAAGGTATTAACTTCTATGCTATAAGCATCTATTTTTATCTATAGAATAATATATAACTTTCTCTTTCTCAACCGATCTCCCAACTCGATAAGCATAACTTTATTCAATCGATTTGGTTCAACTTAATCGAACTTTGCCACTGAAATTTTATGATGAGAATCAATCAATTATCACAATAAAATGTAATATAGAGAGACACAGTCAGTGACGTAAGTTACTTCATCAGTGGCTAGAAGCAGTTAAAAGAGTATGAAGAGAATGGGCCAGGCCAAGACCGATAATGAGCCAACTCGAAAGTCGTCGCTGTTCAGTTAGTTAGTTGCATAGTTTTGGTTCTGTTTGACAGTCGACTATCATTATAAGTTGCCTTTTTGCCTCATAATGGCCAAAACTTTCCGCTCACTCCAACACTGTGTATGGCTATCAATGTGTATGTGTGTTTGTGTTTGTGTGTGTGTGCGTTGCCCATTGTTTGCGTGTGCTGGCCGCTCACTTTTGCAATTAGCAACAGTTTTGTCTGCTCGGAGCTTTTATTCGTCCATTAATTGAGTTGCGCGCATTGAAAACTTGAAAAACAACTAAATGAAAAGGAGACAGAATGAGAGATAGAGAGAGATAGAGAGAGACAGAGAGAGAGAGAAAGCAAATATTTTCCACTTGGCTAACAAAACAATTGTTCATTTCTATTTTTTTTTTCTCTATTTCAATTGCAGATCGAGGACGCCATGCTGATGTTTGACAAGCAGACCAATCGGCACAGAGGTGAGTTAACAATAACCATAATAACAACAGCAATAACAACAACAACAACAATAAATACAGTAACAACAACAAGGGAAACAGCTATAATAATAATAATACTACTCGTTATAATAATAATACTTATACGCTGTCGATACACAATTGTGCTAGCTTCGTTTCCTGCCTTTAACGATGCAGAAGACGAAACCGGAAGTGCGAGCATTTTGCGCAATGTTCTCGTGCTGTCAATGCATGACAGATACCGTTATAGATACACTCGGCCAAACGGCTAATACAGTTTTAAACCGTTAGCGAGCGGGGCATTAAAATAGTCGAGGCCAACAGGAAACTGGCAGAAACAGAGAAAGAGTCAGTGATAGAGATAGAGATAGAGACAGAGACGGAACGATGAAGGAAGAGACCCGAAAAGATTACCTGGCAATGCAACCGGATATAACCAGACGCACACACCCACACACACAGGCATAAATGGATGGATGGGCTCTTTGGATTGAAGCTTGAGTGGGTGGCCAGCTGCTGTCCAAGCCAAAGGCTTAAATCTCCATCGCACATCCGCTACACGAACTTGCATAGCGCACGAGTGAACCCATTGCCCCAATCCCCTTACCCACTACCCTCAACCCTTGGCCTCCCCCCTTTCGCTGGTCTCACTGTATATGCTATGTGACCTGCGTCGCCTGATGTCGTTGTCAATTTTGCTTATTAAAGTTTTAAATGACGCGCCGAAATTCGCATTGCGAACAGAACGACCAACGTCCCATTGACATGTGACAGGAGGCCAGGGAGCAGGGAGCAAGGAGGAGGGAATAAGGAGCAGGGGCAAGAGAGCGGGAAGCCGGTAGAGTTGAAGAGCTGAAGAGCTGGAGCATCAGTTCTTCATCTGAGACACGGCACATTAAGATTGATGTGCCCATTTCGCAGCTAAAGCCCCAAACAGTGGCGACACACACAATCGCACACACACACACACACACACATGCATACACATGTATAGCTGCAGCTAACAATGTCGGTGTCCAAAAGTAATTAGCCACCCACACTCACATAAACACACACCAACACCCACTCAGACAGCGAGCGGGAAAGTGTAGCATGCATCAATAGTTGCCAGACATATACACTCATAAATACACACACACACACACACACACACAGGCTCATGGTCATACAGTTCATGGCGGCACTGTTAACTTTGCTGGCCATCGTTTTGTGTTGTCGTCCCACTGTCCAACCAAATTACGCACACGGGAATAAGAAAACATGATTTTTGCTTGTATGCGGCCCATAAAAAAAATTGTTGCATACTTCGGGGCGCCGCCATACCATAGCATCGCAAAAGTGTGGCAACGCTGCAAGAGAAGAGATAAGCAGCAGCGCGACCCACAGAACATTTCGTTTAATTGGACGCTGGAGTACTGAAAGCTGCATCATGATGCAGTCATATGAAAAACAGAAAACTCAACCATTCGGACGGCTGGTAGTTAGGGTGGTAAGAAGATAAAGGGGGTAGGGGGTACGGGGCGGGGTGAGGTGAGGTGGTGCTGGAAAAGTGGCAGCCTTTGCAAATGGCAATAAAAACAAGCAGCGCCCCATTTAAAAATTATGTGATGCGCTCTGTAGTTGAAAGATGAAAGAGCGGAAAAAGCAACGAAGCGCAACAACTGTTCAGAATGTCATGGGAGAAAGAGAGAGAGAGAGAGAGAGGGAGAGAGAGAGATATAATGCATGAGAAAGATATAAAACTACGAAATTGCCAGCGAAAGGAAAAAAAAGTAATATGAAAAGATATACATATGAAATCAGATAATGTGGAGAGGAATGATTATATTAATTTTACAGACTAAATGCCAAGGCAAATTCTTCCATTCTCGATTTTGAATTCAGCAAGCATGAAAAGCGTAGCAATACCATATGTGAATATTTAATTAGATATACTTATTTAACTGGCTTAACGTAAACACCAAGCTGAAGTAGGATAAAAGATAATAATTATTAGAATATTAAATTTACTCTTGCATACTTTTAGGCACTTGACAAATTACTTCTCAGCCATTTAACTAGAAAGCCTTTGCAAATCTAGGTAATTATAAAGTTGCAACTTTCATGGGAAACTATCAAATGCCATGAATTAATGCAGGTAATCGAAAAGTTGAAATTGCTAAAAATATCAAAGAAATCAATAAAATGCATAAGTCAGAAACTGCTTGATAGATATGCCAGAAATGCCAGCCCAAGGACAAAATGTCATTCAATTGAAAGTTGAGCCATATCGAATATCGAATGTCGAATATCGAAGATTATTTAATTGAATGATAAATTGTAAAATTTTACTTGTGAATTATGAATTGGGATTGGATTGATGGGGACCTTTGACAAAAATAGTCATGACGATTGTAAACTGTAGCCTCGATTTGTGATTTGCACATTAATATGGCATGCAAGCCGTTTACTGTTATTGACATGGCTTGTTGCCTTCAGTTTACAGGACACGTCAATTTTGCAAATTACAATTGCTTGGGTCGATCAGAGTACATATAATGAAATATGCAGGCGTTGTTAGTTAGCAGTCAGCCGACAGTCGACAGTCGAGACCAACTGCCCAACTTCACAGCAGAGAACAGACAGGACAGTGCAGGTCAGGACAGGATGGAAGGGGACAAGAATGGACAGGAGCGGACAGGGCGCAATTTGAGCGAGCGTCCAAACGACCCACCGACCCAAACGACCCTGCGTTTCCCCCCACCGCCCCTCTCGACGGGGCAACGAATTCGTTTCAAGTCAATAGAAAATGTGTGTCGTTAATCAAAGGGTATTAGTTGTAGCTGGTAGCCTTCATTGCCACGACGATGGCGACTTTTTGTACAGTTGGACGATGTACGACCTTTTGCCATGAGTTGGACTAGCAGCCGCTTCAGGGTCCAATGCCTGCCGTCTTCTCTATGCTCCTTCTGCTCCATCTACCGCTCCCTGCTCCCGTTCCCGCTGTTGTCCCGCCTGCCTACTGGCACTTGCGATATGCCTGTAATTGCATTTTATCGATCCAAGAGAGAGAAGGTTCTCATCGTATAACATAGCGTACATGTGGCAATTGCCAGCGTACACACACACACACATACAGTCACACTGACACACAGGACACCAACTATAATAAAGAAGGCGAAAAAAAGTCGAGCAAAGACGTCGCTGGTTGCTCAGGCTACACGGCAGCAAGTTTGTTACTCATTCATAAATCATGTGTGCAGCAACAGACAGACAGACAGACATACAGTGAGACAGGCAGTCAGACAGACAGACAGACACAACACCAACACCAATACACACACACACATTTATATATACTGAATTGGAAGCCTGGTCACTGAAACTTGCAGCGACGTTTTTCCAGCTAACGGCTGCAGTTGGCCCCAAAAAGTAAGCGAAGCATTTTATCTATTCGAAGAGAAGGTCGATTCGGGTGGAAGGGGCGGGGCAGTAAGGAAGGTTTGAGGGATTTACTGCAAAAGGAAAACTATATGAATATGCCATAAAACAATATAGGCTGACACACTAACATCTGCAACAATAACAGCAAGAACAATAACAGCAACAACAGCTGCAAGTACAGTAGCACTTGCGTAAAAGCAACCAAAATTGAAACAGCAAAGACAGTGGAAGAAAACAGCAAACAGAAATTTGAGAAAAATATAAATATTTAATATATAAATAAAGTTTTTCTTTAAAGAATTAAATTCATTGCATAAAACAACATGGAATTAATAATGTTTATGCATCGTCCGCTAATAAATGAGCTTATCCTTGGAGATTAATTAACTAATATCTCAATTAGTTTGTTTGTTTTTTTTTTTATAAAATATTTTTGTTACATAAATTTGCTAAATAATTCAGGGAATTTCGTCATCTATTATAAAATGGCGTCCTTCATTTCCGTTTGTCATTCCAATTGTACATTTTGGTATAAAAAGTTATTTAAAATGAAATTAATTGCCAACTTTTGGTTGAAAAAACTTTGGTAAATGTTGAATTGTTGCCATTTTCCACTGTACAACGAGCTGTAGTTTTATATGGGTAGAAGAGGACAGCAGCGCCCTAAACTATGCTATGAATTTCATTTGGCAAGCCAAGGACATGCACAACGTGCGCCTAAACAGCCGCTTGGAGGCGGAACTGCGACTGCAACTAGCAGTGGGAGTGACCAAGGTGTTGCAACTACATGGCAGTGAAGGCATTTGGCCTGAGAGTGGTGGAGTGTAGTGGAGAGGGGTAGGGGGAAATGGCTGGAAACTGACTGCCAAGCAGTTGGCGTCGCCAGCCGCCACTAATATTAAAATTGAAAATTTTGTAATTTTTCTTTTTTGGCAAGCCGGCGCAGCGCAGTCATAACAGCTGGCGGGCAAAACCCATCTCCCCTCCCCCTCCCCTGTCTCTCTACTGCTACTGCTCTGTGAAAATCCTGCTATTGCTGGTATATATAGAAAGCTATATCTATGCCCCTTACTTGGCAATAACATGCATGAGTGTGCAATTTCTGCAGTTGGCATCGTCTCTCACACACTCAGTTGCTGCTGAGGCTCGTTTCGTCGTTTCGTCCTGCGGGAAATTTTCGACAGGTAAAAATGGCAGCAAAGCAGCCACAGAATTAACTAGAAAAAGCGACTCTGGACGGCGCATTTTTCAAGCTCCAACCTAGCCGCATTTGTAGCAAAGCAGATACATTTTTGATTGAGTTACATGTGGGTGCAAACGGCAGATAGAAAGCAAAAATAACATGGAAAAACTGCTGAAAAAAACATGGAAAAAAGTTGAAAATTGCTGGCTTCATTTGGTCGCCACTCGGCTGATTTATGAGTGGCCAGAGGCAGCAACAACAGCACAAGTAGCAGCAGCAGCTAAAGCGGTAGTACCCAGCGCCTGTGGCAGCAAAAAAAGTGCCAACTACGTGCAACTTGCAACGTGCGCTAATTTTATATAATTAAAACAAACACAAACACAAGCAGCAAGCAGAAAGGGAGCTGGAAGCTTGGAGCTGGGAGCTGAAAGAGAACTAAGGGCAGAAGGCAACGAAGCCCGCAGTTTGTCTCAAGGAGTAAAGAGGCAGAAGAAGCAAAGCGGAAGATGAAGAAGAAGAAGAAGCTGCTCGGCACATGTCGCTAATAAGCCTGCGTGTTTACTGTTACTTGTTTCAACTAATTTGTCAGTTACGCCCTACGCCCAAAGCTCCACGCCCAGCGCCCGCATGCCAAAACAAACAAAGAGGAGAAGGAGAGGAGAAGGTGAGGAGAGCGTACAAATAGAGGGCGTCGTGGCATCAGGTGTCTGCACTTGGCCTTGCTAATTGCATAGCCCTTTTGGCCAGGCCAAATCTCAGACAATTGCGCTAATTGAAAAACCTCGATAAGACCAAAGCGAAGACGCACTCGACACTCGCCAGTCGCCATTCGCCACTCGGCAAATTGGTAGCAATCTTCCTGCCACCACCTTCTCTAACTTGATGCCACTCTCTCGCCCTCTCCCACTTCCACTCCCACTCCCACTCTGGCGTAAAATTCTCGGGTCTTTTGTTGTCATTGCAATTCGCAGTTTTCCTGCTTTTTATGGGCTTTGGTAAACAAGCATTACACTCACAGAAAAACACATTTTCCGAGTTGCCTTTTTTCATTAGCATTAAAGCTTGTAACAAACATAAATGTAATAAGATCTTAAGTAACTCTACGCAACCCCAAACTCTCCGCCTACTCCTCCTCTTACTCCTCCTCCTACTCTTTCCGACTTTCTGGAAAACTGTTTAATGTGCAGATCGATTAAAAATACAATTTGAAAAGTGTTTGCGATTCACTTTTGCAACTTACCAACTTATGAGTGCGAATCCATAATATAGATCTATATCGAGTCGATTTTTTGGCCAAAAATTAACAAAATTTTGCAGCAAATGGCGCCCAACGTGCCTGCTGATTCAGCATTTCAATGCAGAACGAGGATTTTAGAGGTTTGGGTAGGTTAGGGGAGGAATGGTACGAAAACTTCATGACAAACTTATTATGCACTCGACTGGGTTATTTCCATAGCTGGCAAAGTTTGCTGTGTAAACTCAGAGCAGAGGGCAGTGTTTGAATTACTCGAGCCCAGCCGGCACTTGAGTCCCTGCCGCATATTGAGGTCAGCTGTGGGACCCAGGCAATGGAGAAAGGGAGCAGGAGTGTAAGGGGCCAGAAGAAGGGGGCACTATATAGAGGGCACTGGATACTTAGAGCCAGAATGGACGTGGGGTGGTACTGTCTGAGTTCGTCTCGGTCTCGACACTTGAGTAAATTATTTAGCCGCTCGCACAAAAGCATATTTCGTTCAGCAGCAGCTCTTAAACTTGCTTTTCCCCACACTTAAACCCACTGACTGTTTTTATTCTTTTCAACATTTATTTTTGGTTGGAGCTGACTAGCCCCCCCCCCCTCCCTCTCACTCTCTATTTATCTCTTTCTTTAACTATTTCTATTTTTTTTACTTTTACAGGTTTTGGCTTCGTTACATTTCAAAGCGAAGATGTGGTAGACAAAGTTTGCGAAATTCATTTCCATGAGATAAACAACAAAATGGTAAGTCAAGTGAAACCGAATGAAACGATGCACTTTTAACCATATATATACTCAATTTCTATCTATTCCCAACTACGTATTTATTCGTGCAGGTTGAGTGCAAGAAGGCGCAGCCGAAGGAAGTCATGCTGCCGGCAAATCTGGCCAAGACCCGTGCGGCCGGTCGCTCTGCTTACGGTGAGTTGGTAGTCTGGGGCAGCCACCCAAATCAGTCGGCAGCAACGGCTGCTGGCGCACCTGGCGCTGGCCTCTTGCCAAGTAGTTTATCCGCTGCCGCTTCAGCGCTGCAGCAGCAGCAACAATCACACCATCATCAGCACCACCAACAACAACAACAACAGAACACACATCATCATCATCATCATCATCAGCAATTGCTCGGTGCAGCAGCAGCAGCTGCCTCATTGCGTTACACGCCCTATCCGCTGCCCACGCACATTTCAGCAGCTGCAGTTGCTGCAGCAGCAGCTGCTGCCAACCAACAGCAGCAGCAACAGCAGCAGGCAGTTGTTGTTGCCGCCCAGCAGCAACACCAGCAGCAGCAACAGCACCAACAACACCAGCAAACCCTCGCTCATGCTGTGGCAGCTGCTGCTGGTGCCCCCACTCTGTTGCCCCTCTCGAATTCTAACCCCTCCGCGGGTCCCTCTCTGCTGCAATATGCGGCGGCTGCGAATGCCACGCAGAGCAATGTTGCTCTGGCGAATTCACTTTATGCCGATGCTGCTGCCGTCATGGGCTACAAACGGTTGTTGGCCGCTGCCGCCGTCGGTAGCGGACTAAGAGCCACGCCCACGGCTGCCACCTTGGGCGCCCTAACGGCAGCAGCCTCTGCGCCCGCCGCCGCCGCAGCAGCAGCGGCCCAACAGGCACAACTCCGTCAAAATGCCGCACTTGCCGCCGCACATTATCCGCTAAGCGAACTGCTGGCCATGCCCTCCAGTCTGGAGATGCCTGGAGCGGCGTCGGCTGCGGCGGCGGCAGCGACGCTCTATCAGTTGCCTGGCATCTGACCGCCAAGGCCGCAGTGAAACGTTGTCCGTACCTAAATGATAGGGAGTTGGAAGGCAGGCAGCTATTTTCTGGCTATTTAAGCCACTTTACAACACTGTAACACTGACACGCACCACTCTCCAAACACACCACTCTCCACTCACACACACACATAATGCTCATTCCGTCTTAAAGTCCAAAGCGCGAAATTGTCGCAATTAATTCTTAGGTCATAGGATTACGTGTACGATTCTTCCTAGTCATATGTATGTACTCCATACTTAAATATATACATATATACTAATTAAGTATGTATGTGTATTTAATGTACTTAACTTAACTTGTACGTGTACTTGTACTAAATTCTGTGTCTAATCAGATCTAATCAGCGTTTAGGCCACGCGGCGTATGCGTAATATAAATTAACTTAAACTAACTATTTAGTGACGCATTCGTTTCTTTTGCTTAGCACTTAAGAGATTTGTTTAAGATCTAGGCTATACTATATATACTATATACTATTTGAATTTAACTACATATACATATATATATATAATACTAAGAGCAGGTCCTAGAGAGCTGCTTAGTTGTTGCTCATAATCGATAAGTGGCGCAAGCGATACTTAGAGATGAGACTAAGTAGTGGCGACTATCGTAACGATTTCATGTAACATGTAACGGTAATGCGGTAATGCTAACGGTGTAAGTCTTAGACAATTGTGCAACACTAGAAATTAAGTGAATTTACTCAAAGAAAATCAATACTTAACGATGAGTGTGCAATAACATATCGCCAAAAACTATCGAAATTGTCAAAAAGCGTGCGAAAGTAAAAGTCACTTAACAAAATTAACTGTGTAATTATTCATTAAACATATTGCATAATACTCATAACAATGCTAGCTGCTCTCTCTCTCTATCTCTATTTATGTAGACCTAACAATAATAAATTAAATAATTTAACAATAACAGCAATAATAATAAGTATTAATAACTGCATATTTAGCAAATGTATTGAATTAGCATTTAAGTTAAAGGCGCATAAAAGTAGGCAATGAAACTAAAGCTGACAAAGCTTAGAGAAACACACACACACAACAAGTACATACACACACACACACACACACACGTACAAGCGTATTTATAATTTATGACTGTATGTGCGGGTGTGTGTGTAAAATAATTTTGCATTTGAGATATCGCAATTCGTAGTTGCCATCGAATGTTGAACGTTGAACGTTGAATGGGAAATTGGAATGGCAGCTGTCTGCTCGTTATACTGTAAGTAACCAGACACTGGTTAATTGATAATGTCAATTAGAGGCACAAGACAAAGGCATAAGACATAAGCTGAGACGAAGCGCAAGTGGAAGTCTTTGCAAAATTATAACCTGGACAGTTGTTGACCAGGCCCACAAAACACACACACACACACACCTACACAAACACCCACTCTCTAATTACAACTTACATTAGACATTAATATTGAACTAAACATGAACATAGCTATTGATTATAAATCTTAAAACATTACTTGTAATTATACTTACGATAAGCGCATTAAGCGCTTCAAATTCTAGCCTGTATTTGACCATGTAATTTAAGCCAAAGAAGTTATGCCAAGCCAAGCCAACAAGCCAACAATTGATGCCAAAGATGAACGAATGAGACGCGGCCTAGAGTGGATCAAGCCAATTAAATTAACCAATTTTATTTCCAAAACAAATTCAATTCAACTAGCTCTCTATCTATCTCTCTCTTTCTATCTCTCTATCTCTTTCATTTTATTTGATCACTTTTGAGTTGTAGCTGTTTTTTATTAGCCATTTAGTTATTGCCAATTTGTGACGTGTGTGTAAACACTTTTGTGTTATTTGTTTTAACTGTTTTTTATTACAAACCTTAAACTATGTGTAGTTGAGCGGGTTGAGAAGGTAATACCATTAGAATTGCCTTCCAACCCGATAAAAAACAACAATAAAAACAAATTAAATTAATTAATATTAATAAAAAAAACACATATACACTTAGTACTTACATTTAGCATAGACTTTAAATGTTTAGTCAACAAACATATATAGCAAACAATATAACAAATGTCTACTTAACGATTATATAAACAAAAGACATATATTACTATATCTAATAAGTGTTCGTGTTTAGAATTGTGTCATATCTAAAAAAACAAAAAAATCCAATTAATGTAATTCTTAACTAATTATAGCTCAGAAAAAAGTCGAGGCTGTTTTAAAAAATGTTTAAAAAAAGTTTAGAAAATAATATAGTTATGAATACATAACTGAAACGGTATATAACTCTTTCGATTTCATACACACAGCCGTCTTAGCTATATAATCTATATTTAATTAGTTTAATGAACGATCTGCTGATCGCTAATTTCTTAGTTACAAACTAGCCTAACACAAGCAATTAGAGCGCTAGGTACACTAAACCAGATAATACGTATCAACTCATTTATAAACTCATATATACTAATTGATTATATAGACTTTACAACTATATTATTAGATTTATATACATATATATATAATCTTTCTTTAACTACAAGTACTTTTCTTAGCTATATATATATACTTTAAAAATTAATCTGCACTTTATGAATGTTAGTAATTGATTTATGTTTATGCCTCTCTTTTTTTGTGCTCTCTCTCTCTCTCTTGTTTCTCATGCGCCATTTTTAGATAACATCATGTGGGGACTGGGGACATTGCCCGAAGGTAAGACCTAGCAAATATTTAGTAACTGTAGTTTAACTAAACTATAAGTTAAAGCTTTAATTTATACTATAACTAATGGGAATTTTCCTTCTCTTTTCTTGTTAGGTTTTCCGGCAGCTGCGTATGCTGCTTATGCCGCTGGTCGTGGTTATTCGGGTTATCCCAGCTTTGGACTACCCTATCCAACTGGTAAGTTCTCCTTCCCCTCCCTTTAGTCTATGTGTTGCTGTCGCTCACACACTCGCATATATATATATAGACTCCATTTTGTTGTAAGTCCCCCCAAAACATCTTGAGAGTGATTGTGAGTGTATTCAAATTGAATTTGAACATGTTTTGTGACTACTTTTAACTAACTGCCCTACGTCCCGAGACCATTACAATTTGTGTTAGTTGATATGACGAAACTAGTACATGTCTTTAAGCATTAGCATTAATCACTAATTTATTGCTTTTTTGATTTGAAACAACCGAGTTCGAAGTATTTTTTCCTCTTTCTTTCTTTCTTTACTTCTTTTTTTCTCCTATTTTGTTATTATAGCTGGTGTTATGGGCGTAATGCCGGAGAATCGTATACTGATCGGTGATTACTTGGTGCCACAAACAAGCAGCAAGGCCTAGCAAAGCAGACAGTTTCTGACTTATCTTATAGATTAAACTAAAATTGACTGTTTACCGAGTATTACAAAGAAAACTATCAATAAAATCGAAAAAGTTCGTCATATCAATGCACAAATCGTAAATGAAACTATTCTAATTTTAAGTGACACATTACCATATTCAACTTGATTACTTATTTATCATTTGCACCTGAACACCTTACACACACACACACACACACACACACACACATACCATTCACCTGTCCATTCACCATTTGCTAGTAATTAGGATTTTATATACCCGAACCACATCCACTCCGCGTGTGTGTTGACTTATCGTTTCTATATCTTTTTTTTTGGCTAGGGTTGGAACGGATGTGATAGACCAAAAAGGTTATATAACAACTTTAATTCCAAATCCAAATCCAACTTCAGCAAATAAATCTGAATAGCAATTGAAATTTGTTTAGAAATCGACAAATGATTGAGCTCAAAAAAGAAAAACGAGTGCAAGTTTTCAAACGTTTGTGAATATTCATATTCGCATTCGTCCCAACCCTAGCTTGTCACCAGCCTCTCTCTCTCTCTTTCTCTCTCTCTCTGTTTGTGTGTATGTAACTTTTTACATGCAAATCTTGTGATTTTGTAGGCTTAACAATTTGTGGCATCGGTAGAAGTTATGGTACCACGTGTAGCACGAATACAGGCCGCAGCAGAGGTGGCACCAACAGTGGCCCAGCTGGCGGTGTTGCTGCAGCTGCAGCTGCAGCTTCAGCTGTCCACAGTCAGCCCCAAACGGGATATCAGCACCACCAGGCCCTGACTTTGCCACTGACCACGGCGTTGACAGCGCGCACGGCAATTAAATCACAATTTCTGGGCAACATAAATTTCTAAAAAAAAAAAAATATGAGAAAAATCTAAAGAATACAATAAATACAAGCTGTAAGCCAAAAGCAAGTCTGAGAGAGCGGTATATAAAAAATATAAAAACTAATAAATAAATACTAAAATTTAAAGTAAAAGAGAAAAAAATACCAAAAACAATAACGAGAGGCCTGCGAAATTGTATTTAATATTTTATTGCCATTTTGTCTATTTTTCTTTGGTCTCAACGACAAATAAATCATTTGTACTGTGACAAGTAGGTACAACAACAACTACAACTACAACAACAACAACAAATAATAAATAACAAAATAGTTTAGTTTGTTTCAACGGTTGAAATGGTAACAACAAACAAACAAACAACAACAATATACATAAAACATAAACAATAAAAACTAAACTTATACTCGTTAGTTTGTTGATCTATTTCCCTAAAAGCAACAAAAGAAACAAAAAACATAAATAAATAAATCGAATAACGAAACTTACATATTTGTAATTGCAGACCCAAGTAATCACATTTAGAGCTGCTGGCGCATACGAGTGTGTGTACAACACACCCACTTACACACACACACACACACTCTCTGTATATGGCCTTCTATATAGCTGACACTTATTCCCTACCCAAACACACACACAATATACTACTATAATAACTGGATTCTCAATAGTTCTAGACGCGTTGAATATACCCCATTATATTAGCTGAAATCCTAGTTCATATATCTACTATATAGTAGTCTTATACTTAGTCTTATACTTATATTTGTCGATCTGCACCCGTACTCTAGCGAGCAGTTTAAACTATAATCGAATTATCGAATCGAACTTATATCTGTAGTGTTTAGGACAATATAATCGC
The DNA here is from genome assembly GCA_018903735.1 of Drosophila cardini. NCBI lineage: Eukaryota > Metazoa > Arthropoda > Insecta > Diptera > Drosophilidae > Drosophila > Drosophila cardini. The sequence continues at coordinate 8,520,899 of JAEIGM010000004.1, read as the reverse complement.
ATAATCACAGACCCTAGAGGTATGACACAATACACTATATATACAATTTAGATAACAAATGAATGGATATACTCGTATAGTATGCTCTCTGCATTTATAACTAGGAGCATTCGATTCCTGTTGCTCTTTCCATCGAAATTAATTTTTTTGATTTTTTTGTATCGCATTAATTCTCATTATGACCGCCATTTCGTAGTTGTTTCAGAGACACAGAAAATGTATTATTTATAAAACTATTTCTACCGTTGCTGTTTTATATGCAAATTTTTATTTGTAGTACATCTGCATAAATTAGTCGGAAAAGTGGAAAAGTGGAAAAAAGAAAAACAGTAAAAACACTAAAAACATTTAGATATTAGCAACATTTTAGCAGTCCTGTCATACTTGTGTGTAGTTTCATTATTATCCTTTAATTAATTTTCTGCATAATATAATTTCTACTTTTTCCCCTCTCTTTCTCTCTCTCTGTCTCTCTCTCTCTCACTCACTCTCTGCTGTGTGTGTGTTTTCCCCCAGAGAAATGAGCAGAGATTTTGTTCATTCATTAATTAGCTGAGTTTTTTTTTTTATATTTTTATTTTGTTTTTTGTTTTTCCATTTCAAATTAGTCACAAAATATTGGGAATCCTTTAATTCTCTGATTCTCTAATTCTCCAATTCTCCATCCATATAAATCCGAAACTATATCAAAAATATAGCCTGCATTAATTCTTTCATCGGTGCATCAAAAAATAAATCAAATTTCTACCAAAATGAGCGAAATTTTTATTAACATTTCTAAGTATATAAATTATACATAAACTATACGATATATAATATACATATATATATACATTTAATATACATAGTTATATACAAGCTAAGTTTAAATATTCATTTTATACAAACAAAAATCAAATTTAATAAAAATAACAACAATTAAAAAGAACATTTAATAATACTTACAATTAATATTGTCCATCCATTTTTGAAGCGCGACTTTAAGTTTATGAAAAATGAAAAATGCAATTTTTCTATGTCCTTTCCATTTACGCATAATTGTAAGTTCCACATTAGCTACCAAATTTATACTACTATATTATATAACTAATATTATTTATGATATATAAACACACACACACCCACACACCAACACACACACACGCCTACATTTGATAAGCTGTTAATTAGTTAATTGAATGCAGTTATCGCAAATTTTTGGCAATTTAATTAAATTTATTAAGTAAAAATAAAGTGAAGCATAAAAAAAATATAAAAGTCGGAGCAACAAACGCTTCGAGGTATCTTAATAATAAAATGAAAAGCTTGCGAGTTATTTATACGACAAATACACGCAAACACATATATAGAGCACACACACACACACCCACTTACACACACACACACGCATATCTATGTATTTTACACGTATATACTGTGATTTATAAGAAACGCTTCAAAGAACAACAACAAAAACAAAAAAAAAAATGCCAATGCAGAATTCAAATTGCTTATGCAAAAAACAAAAAGTTATTAACTAAATAAATGCACAAAATAAACGGATACAAAAGCCGTAACCAAAAAAAAAAGCAAAGTCTATACTTTTTTTTGGCCGCAAGGCACAAGATATTGATCTTGTATTATTAGCGTTTTAAAAGCGGGCCAAGAGCGAAGAGGAATGTGGTCAAAGTGACCAATGAGGCGTATGCGTAATGAGATACGAAGCGGCGACACAGCGATGAAGAGAATCGAGAAACGAGAAGCGAGTGGGAGCAACAAGGTCAGCTAATGGTCGTCTTATTACTCAAAATGCATAATCCTACAACATTTTTATATATATGTATCTGTTAAAGAGTCGTAAACACACTTAATGATTAACCATTCGAAAATTAATCGTATATTGTTAGCTACACTTTATAGCCATAGACTATTTAGACCAACAAACAACAACAACAACAAAAACAGCTCAATCAAAATCAATTGTAAACTGCTCAAAGGCGGCAGTCGTAGTATCTGTATCTGTATCTACATACAAGTACATGTATCTATAAGTATATTTATGTGTAGCGTGCCTTTATATATAGTAACATATATATATCTTTAGATATTTTACTGTCAGTCCATAAAATTCGAAACGATTTCAATTGATTGTCAATTTACTGTCATATTTAGTTACACTGTTCAACACAACAACACACAATACAATCATTAGTTGTAGCTTAAAAAACATATAATCCATAACTTAAACTTTAACTATAAACACTTGTCAAGCCATAACAATTTGTTGTAAGCTAAATTATGTAGTTAATTTCCAATTTATATTAAATTTAAATTATTATTATTGAAAAGAAAATTATATTAACAAAGATGTATAACCTATAATCTGTGTAGTGTTGAAGAACGAAGCAAATTTAACTAAAAATTTAAATTTTTCGTTAGCTATAATAAGTATTTGTTGTGCCAGGGTTGTCTAGTAGCTCTGAATTCCAAAACCTATTAATTTTCCAACATAATTGTGACCCTCAACTGTTTTGTAGTTAGTTAAAGCTGAGCCAGGGCTGCCCAAAGCTAAAACAGAGCTGTCATTTACTTCGTTAGAGTTGCCAAATCCTCTTAAATTCATTTTATCTCACATATTGAATGCCCAAAAGTATAGTAATGAGTTCAGGGTTGCCATTTTGGTCAGGTTCTTTGATGTTTTGGCTTCATGACCACCAAAAACAAAAGTGTAATATGGTTGCCATATTGGGCACCGCTGTCAACTCTGTCGTAGCGTGTCGTTTAACAACACTGCGGTTTGACAAACAACTAAACCACAAGCCTGACAACTAAACTAACTAAAATTGCAGCTGCAGCACCACAGCAGCAAAAACTAAAAAAAACGACAACACAACACACAAAAAAAAAAGAATTACTGAAATAAAAAAGTATAAATAAAAAGCGGAAACTCATTCCAACGTCAACAGCAACGTCAACGACAACGTCAACTATAACAACAATGACAACTAAAAACCGAAAACTTATTTATTTAGTAAAAGCAGTTACCGCTATTCCTATTCCTATTCCAATGGCTAAAAGGAAGCTTTCCGTTGTGGTTGTTGTTGCTGCTGTTGTTGTTGTTACTGTTGCTGTTGTTGCTGCTTCTCAGATTCTCTTACTGCGACGCTAATGAAAACAACATGGCGCACAGAGCTTTCCGAAAAGCGTAAACTAAACGTAAGCCAAAGTTGATTGGCGCCACACACATGCACACAAACACACACATACAGACACGCACCAGACTCACGCACAGGCACGCACACACACACACACAGGGAGACGCACAACGGATGGCAGCAAACGACACACAATAAGCAAACGTCTGGCAGCGCCACGCCTCGTTACGTTACGTCACGTTACGTTACATCAATTTTTGTGTTTCCACAGGAAATGCAACTGCTACACGTTCCCTACCCCTCCCCGCCTAACTGCCCGCCCTCGTAATTTTCTCTGCATTCTGCTATTCACATTCGCAATTCGAAATTCGCATTCCCATAGCCGTTACCCCGTAATCCGTTAGCCATAACCCGTTACTTCTTAACCGAATCCCTAGCAGAAACATTCCAAACCATTCTCCTACCAATCTCCTATCATTCCCCTAACCTTTCCCTATCCTTTCCAATCCCATTCTGTTGTCATTTCAATATTGGCCCTAGCGTATTTTTACTTGCTGCAGCAGCTGTGACCGTAACAACAACAACAACAGCAACTACAATGGCAATGATAACAGAAAAAGCGCCAAAAGGAGACTCCTCCTAGCAGTTCTCAACGCCCCACTGAGCCCCCTCTTTGCCCAATAACTGAGTTTCATTTGGGTCTCTGGTGTGGTCTGGTTCAGTTTAGTTTGCTCTGCTCTGCTCTGCTTTGCTTTTGGCTGTCATCATTGTAAACGGGCCAAATGGCGACAACGCTCGTTTAATAACCAAGCGAGAAGCTTTTTGTGTTTTCATAACCTGCGTTCTAGTTTAGCTCTATACTTTTTTGCCGTAGTTACTCACACACACACACACACTAACACACATACACACCCGCATACCATATATCTCTTCGTATATATATATAGTACTATATACCTTATTCGTAGCTTTTGGGCTTAGGCTTTAAACTGATGCCTTAGTTAGTCTTATATCTCTGCCTTTTTTTACCGTTTCTCTTTTCTGTTTTAAATGTCACACAAGTTTTGACTAGTCGTAACTCAGATATATCATTCATAAATCACAATACTCTCTTTATATCTTTAAAATACCGAAAACAACTTATAATCGTACAGTTATATATGTACATCTATATACTATTATGTACCACTTAGTGATCAGTCTTAATTACTTTGTCTTAGGTACTGTTCTACTTTTTTTTTTGTGACCAATTCTTACTAGTTGTCTAGCGTTTGATATATTCATTATTAAAGTCACAACTCTTGAAATCTTTTGCCACTTACAGTTGATCTAACCAATGGGCAGCTGACACCCAACAACAATACACCGCTACTAACACAGGCACTATCAGGTAAGAAATCAATTTGTGAAACAATAAACAATTTTGTATAAACAATTTGAATAAATTATGCTTATAGGTTGTTAAAGATAAATTAAAGCTAAGCATCGCAATAAAAACTAGTAAAAAAGTCTACACTCGAACCAGCCGACTGTAGAAGACTCCGTACACATTATAGTGCATATTTTCCGTAAAAATAAGCAACTTTTCCCATAAAAATAAAAAATTGTTGATCGATTTGGCTAATAGGATCTTTAAATTTGTTCTTACAACATAATAAAAAGTTAATCAATATTCAGTTTATAATAAGAAAACTACTATTTTATATTAAAAAGCAACAAGGGAAGCTATAAATAATCATAAGCAACGACATAAGTTGCAAACAGCTTTATGCAATAGAATTCAATGTTAAAAAATGTTTAAACTCACTTACCGCTCAATATATTCTAGTTGCGTGGGTTCGTGACAGGAAACTGGAAGAAAATAAGAAATTGTGTTAAAAAAAAAGCTGATAATGGAAAATTTTGAAAATGTTGTCAATCAAATAATCTAATTTGTAAAAGAATTGAAAGGAATTTAATATTAAAGTAAAATTAATTTTAAGTAAAGATTTATTGCGTAGTTAGGCTTAGAAAACACTCACATCTTAATAATTTTTAATGCAGGGCAGCTACACTTAAAAAAAAAAATATTAAAGATTAACACTTTTGTGATATTGCACTACAAATACACTGATACACTGCACTTTTACACTTAATTTTTAACACTGCACTTTTAACACTGCACTTTTACACTGAATTTACACTACACTTTACACAGCACTTTACACTGCACTTTTACACAGCACTTTTAAGATTACACTTTTTACGTTAAACTTTACACTGCACTTCACATTTTTCGTTGGGCACTTTTCGATACCTTTCACATTTTCACAACAAAAAAAATATATGAGATCAGCTTTGCATATTATTTTTATTTTGTAGATATTGGCAGCATATATTTGCAAGCTTTTACTTCTCTTTAATACAATTGACACACTGCACTTTAAGCACATCACTTTTTCATTGCACTTTTACACTGAGCCGCTCTATTTTCACTCACAACACTTTTTACACTTCACTTTTTCACTGTATTCCACATAATTACTGCAGCATAATTTGCTGCCCCACACAAAAAAAAAAAAAACAACATTCAGCCTGGCCGAAGAGATACGCGCTTTACATATTCTAAGCGAAGAGCGAACGAGCGAACAAAATTTAAAGAGAAACCGACACGACGTCACGCATGCATTCTGGTGCATACTTAAGAGAGCGAGCGTAAGAGTTTACAACAACAACATTGACCGACGACGACAAAGAGAGCAAAGAAAGTGGCGCACAAAGTATAATGCGTTCGAGTTGGAGTTGGAGTGGGAGTGGGAGAGTGTGAAAAAATATGGCGAAATGCGCGCAAAACGTGGGCTGCCACCCCGGGCTCCGCAAACAGAAAAATTTTCAAACGTTAATAAAAGAGGATAATTCATTATATCTTACAAGTTTTTTATATGCATACTGTGCACAGGACAACGCTCTTTCGTTTGATATATAATTTAAGCCGATTGGACCGAGATTTATTATTTTTTTCACGCTCGTAACGCGGAGCACATAATTAGGCGTGCAGAAAAAACCGATGCGCAAAAGGAACTAAACGATTAGCGAATATCAATTATCGATTATCGAAGGTGAACTTGTTCACTCTAAAGGCTTTCAATATCGAACTGAGCTTGTCGGAGCTGAGCTTTTGCGCCAACGGATAATTTAAAAAAGCAATTGACATATAATAATAACTAATTAAGCAAAAACAACGGGGAAACAGCAATATTAGTAAAAGTAAACTTAAATAAATAAAAACTGATAATTATTAGCATAATTATATAATACAATACAGAGTAGTTAAATAAGAAAAATAAAATATATTTTAAAATTTAAAATTTTTGTAGACATAATTGTTATTAATATTTAAAGCTGAGTTTAATACAATAAGCGTTCGGTAAAGCTACATACCAAGTCTCATAACAGTCTACATAATTAGTCTCAGCTTAAACTTAGTCATATTTATAGCTAAAAATATGAATATGACTCTATGTATAACTACCTTCCACTCACTCCTTTTTCTCTGTCTCTGTCTTATTTCTCCCACAGTAATGAACAACTATCAGGCAGCTGCTGCAGCTGCTCACAGCTTTGGTCCGTCGGCTTCGCCACACGGAGGGGCAGCCACTACGGCCACACGGCAGGGCTTTCCGTCAACCAACTCGCCCGGACCAACCATTGACATGTACAGCTCGGCTGGTGGGGACAATGTGGGGTATGTGCAGACCACCAGTCCGCAACCATCGGGTTTTCCCATTGCCGTTAGCCGTGCCCCGTTGAACTACAGCCCGGTAAGTGATGGGGTTGAAAAGTGAACTAAACACACACACAGACACACACACACTAAATTGTAGTGTATTTATACTTCGTCTCGGTCTGGGGGGTGCTGCCGCGTTATATAGGCCAAGTTGTGGTCCGTTAATAAGACAATATTAAGGGCAATGTTTTCAACCCGCTTAGTTTGCCGTCTCACAGCTCAACAGACAAGACAAGTGTAGTAATAAAAAAAAATCCAAAAAAAAATAAAAACAAAAAACAAAAAAAAATTACATACTATATTATTAAATAGTTACATAGTTATTGCGACCTTCTATAAATATTGTACTATGTATTTCTCTTTCATTTCGTACAGATTTATTCGTTGAACTTTGCGATGGCTAATATATAAAAAGACTGATAACCCAAAAAATATAAAACAAGAAAACAAACAAAAGCAAAAAGTATATACAAAAAAAAAACATAAAAAAAAATCTAAAAAAAAAAAAAAAAAAACATATATATATATATGAATCGAAATATATATATATACATATATATAAATAAAGCAAACGAAAACAAAAAAAATAAGAGAAAGTAATAAGAGTATATAACAAAACGCAGTTGCACAAGGTAGGCACACCAACAAAACTACAGCGTGTTTTCTTTCCAATAACAATTTCAATTATTAATCAATCAAATTACAAAAAACCAAAAAATATATATATTTATAGTTAAAAAAAAAAAATAAGTAAAAATTATGTATGCACGTCACAAGCACCGTTTTCTAGGCCGTTTCAATTAATCTATTATGATTTATTTACAAATTCTACAAATAAACTACATATTGTATTATATAAATATTAAATCTAAGCGCTGCTACAACAAACACACATCATTCATACACACACACACACACACATTCAAACTCCATACACATTCTAAAAGCCTTGGACGTGTTTTGACAAAGAATTTACTCCCATTTGGCACAGTGGTGTCAATCCAATTTATTGGGATTAAAATTCAATTAAGTATTAAATATGCAATTTTATTTAATTAACTAATTTTGCATTCAACTAAAATTCTTTGTCGAAAAACAAAAAACAATTTAAACATAATTTTTTTCTATCTCAATACTTTTCACTTTATAACTTCAATCTTCTATATCAATTATATATGTATGTCTACCTATAAATGTTGACAATACTTTCTAAATATATATATATATATATATGTATATGTGTGCATTAGATTGCTTAACAACAAATACAAATTGTATTTTATTTGAATAATTTTTTGGTGTATTTGTTTTGTTCTACACGAAACATTTATTTACAGGGACCACTAATTCCTGCGGCATTTACAAATGGATACCATTAAAAGGTGGCGCCGACAACCGCAATGACAACAACAACAACAACAGCAACTACAGCAACAGCAACAACAGCAAATAGAGCAACATACAGCAACAAAAAGAACAAACAACAAAAATGACAACAGACACGAAAAGTAACTGTAATGCTGCAACTACACACACACACACACACACAGACACCACATTAATTTAAAAGTATAACTACGTATATATAATATATATACATCACGTATGTGCAAATATATATAGTATATATATATATACAAACATATATATTTCTACATTACAAATGAAAAATCTGTTAAGCAGTCAAGCAAATCCCAATAAACCAAACACACTCCCACACACACCCATATTACAATTAATTAATTAACATACATAAAGATATAGTATAATAATCTTTATATATAAAACAAATAATACAACGCAGCGCAGAAGTTAAAAAAAAAAGTGAAAAAAAAAAATTAATTTTAATTAAATGACAACAACTACAACAAAAGAAAGAAGCAGCAAAAAACAACAATATAACCAAATAAGCAAATAACCGCAGACCTGCACAGCCCCTACAGTCCCAACCGCCCCGACAGCCCCTACACCTGCCCTGCGCCCCTAAAAATATGCAACGTGTGCAGCAAAAATCGTTTAAAATGCAAATTAAACGAAGCAGCGTCAAGTGCAGCGGGCAGGAAGCAGAGAGGGAGGGAAGCGGGGAAGGCATGCCCAACACACACACACACACACACCACACACACAGAACACACAGCGTAATATATGTATATGGTATGAAGGCCAACCTGGAGGAGAAATGATGACAAAAATTGTGCCAGAGGCCAAAAGTGTCACCATTTTTAAGTAATGAGAAAACCAAAAAAGAAAAAAAACCCAAAAAAAGAACAACAACAAAACCAAAATGTAACAGCTTAAAAAAGAGAGAAGTTATAAAAAACCAAAACAAATATAAAAAACAAAAACAAAAATTATTTAAAAGAAAAACAAGAAAAACAAAATGAAAATGAAAATGAAAATGTTGCAATAATAGCGAAAATGTTATTATTTAAATGCGTATTATTATTATTGAAAGCAAATGATTATTATTATCATTATTATTACAATTCTTAAATAACTAAGTTGTAACTTTTAAAGTTAAATTCGATATATACTTCTATATATATACAGATATATATATACAATACATATTATATAAATAATTATAAAGAAAACTGCAATATATACAAAGCAACATACATAAATCAAAAGGCAAACAAATAACAAATAACAACAAATTAATTTATTTGTTTAACTAAAGAGAGAAATTAAGTAAATTTCTAGATTCGATGTTTGCGATGTTATAAGTTCGGGATTTAACATGGATCCAAACCCAAATCGTATCGTATTGCATGTTTTCCTCGTTTATTGTCAGTGTGTAAATCAAAAATCAAAATTGTGCTAACAATTAGATGCAAATTAATTAATTAATAATTATGAATTTATTTTAAAGTACAACAATTGTTTATTGGCCAAAAGTAAAAGAAAACTTATGTAAAAAGCGAAAGAAAATGTCAAAAGAAAAGACGTAAAACGATGAAAAACTAATCAATTAAATGTGTTAAAATGTGTTGAAATTTTGTATTATTTTCAAAAGTATAAAAAACATAAACAAATTTAAAAAAAAAAACTACAGCTCTTTTGTGTTCACATTGAAAGCAAATGAATAATGCTAATTAAACAATGGATAGTTAGACAAATATGTTAAAGCATTGCATTCATTATCAACAATGAAAGCAAAAACTCACTCAGAGAGAGAATTGGAGAGAAGGAGAATTGGAGAAAGGGAGAAAATGGAGAAATTGTGGTCGAGTGTGTTTGGAATTTTGCATAACTCGAGGCATAAATCAATTTATTTGCACACGATATGCAAAAATCTATGATTAAGTATGTAAGAAACAGCATCAAACACACACACACACACACACACCCATACACCCACACCCACACAAACACACAGCAAACTGATGAATCAAAATAAAAAACAAAAAGAAAAACTTAAACAAATTACAATCTAAGCGCATATATGCAAATATAACAATGAACTATTATACATACAACAATATATATATATTATATTTAAGTAAATAAAATATTTATAAAATTAACAAAAGAGAAAAAAACACAAAAAAAAAGACAAATGCAAATGTTTAAACAATTAACTAAAATACTTATGTAAAACAAAACAAAAGAAAAGAAAAGCCAGAAAATGGATGGGTAATCAATGGAAAATGTTAAGGAAAAGCATATGAAAAGCAGGCCACGTTATGTGCAATTAATTAATTTTCTAGTCGCAACGTCTCGCAGCTCGCAAGGACTAGGACGACTAGACAGGACGAACGGGGACTAGACGATGCTATTTGTGGGTGGGTGTAATAGAAAAATATATTTATATACAACTATATATATGGAGTATTCAATTATTGGAACAAAACAAAATAAAAACTATCTGACAATTAAGTAAATACAACATTTGTTACACACAGCAAGCAGCAGAAGCAACAAAACATATAAAAACTAAAAAATATTCAACAAAAAGTTATAAAAAAAAACAAAAAAAAAACATAAAGAAAAACTTGTATTGTTCTATAATTGACAGAACAACAACAACAATAAAAAACGCTTTTTGTCTGTCTGAGATTTTTGCATTAGGCGACAAACAAAATAAAATAAAAAAACTAAAAAAAGAAGCAGAAACAGAAACAGAAGCAGAAACAGTGAAAATGTTCCTTTCATAACTTTTTTGCCAAATTGTCAAACCAACGCTCTCCAGGACTTGCCCAAGTAAAGTCTCGGACCAAATAGAAAAGATAAAAAAAAACAAAATAAAAAATAGGAATGATGACAGCAGCATATACGATATATACCATACATACATATATAGTTATACAGTTGCAATGTAAAATACTATATATATATATATATATATATATATACTCTATATATATATATTAATAATGTTGACAAAGCAATTCTACGATTCAGTAAAAAATACCAGAGAATTACAATTGAAAATGAGGAAAAGTTTACCAAAGCTTTATAGCCCGTAAAGATACTTAGCAGCACTCGGGAAAATTTCATTAATTTCAATATTTTCCACTTGAACATTTCACTTGATAATTGGGTACAGAATTAATAAAACAAGCAAAAAAAATGCTAAATTAAATAAATAAATATAAATAATCAAAAAACAAAGAAAATAAAAGAGGAAAATAGCAAAGAAAAGCGGGAAAATTAAAAGAAAAACACACACATTTTTAGATAGGCGAAAGTAAGCTGCTAAATTACATATTTATATATATATATATATATATATTCTATACTAAATATATAAATGAATCGGCTAGAGGCAATCCAGAATCTATAATGATTAAGCGAGCATTGGTGATTGCTGATTGTCCAGCAGAAATGGGGAAAAACAAAAGGAAAAACTAAAGGAAAAACATTTTACTTATGTATACGTATGTTGTCTCGCATACGAGTACATACTGTATCAGCAAAGGGAGTCAAAGGCAATGGTTACTTTAACGCTAACTAAACTATTTGTTAATATAAACAAAATATACATATACATATATATATATATATATATATATATATTAATAATAATAATTAATAATTAATAATAATAAAATGATAAATTGAAAGCATTGTAAGTACTCGTATTCCAGATGCCTGTTGATCCTTGAGGCATAAACCGATGGCAAATATTTTCAAAAAAGGGAGCGGGAAAAACAAAAACAAAAAACGATAAAAAAAAATTATATTTGCATTAAAAAAATATATATATATATATGAGAAAAAGTTAATTTCTAAGGCATATACATATATATATATATATATATTAAATAAATAAATATATTTTTAAGACACGTTCTAAAAGCAATAATTAACAACAACATCAACAGCAAAACAACATACAACAACAACAAGAACAAACAAGCAGTTATGTAAGTTTAATAAATGATTAAATGAAATAAAGAAAAGGAATACATTAAATATACACCAATATATAAATATACATAAATATATATACAACTAAATTATATATATATACAACTATAAATATATATATATATATAATTATTATTAATATGAAGTCTAAAGCGACAGCGCATGAACTGCATTCAAAAGTGACGAACAGACAGAGGGAGAGCGAGAGAGATATCTCTATCCCTCTCTCACTGACAAACAAATTATGCATATTGTAAATTACTTGTAAAACATTTTTGGACTGTCCTAGAAGCAAACAAAAGTTTTAGATTCGGTCTCACAGAGCCGTCAATCCGGTCCAGAGATACTCAACAGTAAAAAAAACAAAAATAAAAAACAAATCAAATTTTCTGGGCAACTCCAATTGCCAATTGTAATGGATCGTATGCTTAACTGTTAACTGACTCCAGAGTCAGTAATAGTACATTTTTTATGTTGTAAGTTGAGAGCCGAGCATGCCTTGTACCGGATACGGTCAAAGCGGAAACGGAACAGCGAGTAACGGTTTGACGCAACGAGTGTCGACAAAAAAAGAAAAATTATAATAAAAGACAAGCAAAAACTGTTGTTAAAACCGTTTAACTTTGCAGCTGAAATCGGTTAATAAAATAAACAAAAATCAACACACACACTCACACACACACACTTGGATGTATGTTGTGCGATACCAAATCAGCTTTAAGCGTACTGTTGAATTTTTTCTAGCATTTTTCCCACTGTTAACACGTTCGTTATGAGTAGAAGAACATGCTTTAAACAAACAAAAAAAAAAACAACAAAATAATATTATTTGTAGTGCTCTAAAAGACAAACTGAAGACAGCTAAAACAACAACAACAACAGGAAAATACTATAATATTGGTAAACCGGAACAACAACAAACAAAACAACCAAAAGAAAATGCGTCCTTGTAACAAAATCAATTTCAGTCAATTAGAAAAAACTTTAAACAACAATGTTACAGCAACAACACACACAAAGAGCAACATAAAGACAACAACAACAACAACAAAACAAAAATTTAATAACAATATACCAAAAAAAAAAATACGACAATTTTTTCATTATTTTTCTACTGAAGGCGCCGTCGAAAGTGAAAAGTCAGCAAGGAAAATTTAATGAAAAGAAAATTTTCGACGGCGCAGGCGCAAAAGCTTTAAATTGAACATAATAAAACAAAAGAAAATTCTCTTTTTTATACAGAGAAAAATTAGAAGAAGAAAAAGAAAACGTGAATAAATAAAAACAGATTTTTTAAAATGATAGAAAACAAGAAAGAAACGTACTTACTTTAAGCCAAACGCCGTTTTTTGAGTCAAAGTCAATTTGTGGTCACGTTTTTTCAGAAGAGAATTGAAATTGAATTGAAGGTGAGCAGCGGAGAGGAGAGGAGAGAGAGGGGAAGAGTAGTGTGAAGACCTCCTCGTCGATAAGTTATGTAATACATGTATGTAAAATAGTTTTAATGTGAGATGAAAGAAGAAGAAGAAGAAAAAACCCAATTACGAAGAGACAGTCAGACAGTCAGACGGTCAGACGTGTAGTTACAATTACAACTTATATACGACTTACTTTCAGTTTGAATTCTATTATGATTATTATAATATCGATTACGATAACGATAACGATTACGATTACGATCACCATTATTATTACAATTATTGTCTTATAAAACATATCAGTTCTTATTATGTGTATGAGTAAATCGTCAAGAAAAATTATACGATAACGATTACGCGTACGATAACGATAACGATTACAATACTTCAAATACAATTAACTAATCGAATATCGAATAGAATATCGATAATATTTCTTTTATACCAACACATGCAAACGCCCCTGCCCCGCCCCCCATCAAGCAGCCGAAATACCACTACAAACCATTGAGAAGCGCATAGAGAGGCACGTTGGGACATTGGGTCGTTGCAATATTGTGAGCCTTGTACACACTTTAACATGCTTTTTTACATATACATATACGATAGCGATCAATTACTGACATCAGACAATTCTATCTTCGGTTCTTTATATAGACATATGTACATACACCACACACACTCACACACACACACACTTGAACACACTTGAAAACACTTGGTAAAAGAAGGAAAACAAAGGATAAATAAATTAACCTACATACATACGAACGATCACTTGACTATTTTTGCTATAAGTAAGAAATTCCCCCCAGGAATGTGTCAGTTTGCAGTTGGTACTCCTACTGACAAAAACACCTTTACTATATTGACAATATCTCTTATATATTTTACACTATACTATATGGAAAAAAAACAAAAAAAAAAAAAAAAAAAAATTATATATTAGTATATACAAAAATACAAATATAATGATAATTACAAGCAGAAGTTGGAGAAGAAAATTGAGGTAAAAATAAAAACAAAAATGATTAAGTGACGTTAAAAAAAAATTGTATTTACAAAAATGGGTAAAGCAGCTAAATGAAATCATTTTAATACTTTATACACGATACAAGTCGAAAGAATCTTAACAAAACTTAACAAAGACAGAACAAGACAACAAATTGAAGATACATTTATAATAAAAAAGAAACCAAAACCAAAAAAACATAAACAAAAACAATGCGCAATAAAAAAGCGTACAGTTTGTAAGTATTCTACTAAGTAAGTAAAAGTAATTAAGAGAGCAAGGCGAAGGGAGAGTGAGAGGGAAAGTGGAGGGGAAAGAGAAAGTAAATCAATTAAACACACATTCGAAAGTTCTATAAATTGCGTGGTGTTCTTCAGTCGGGTTTAAGAAGCGCAGAGAAAGGAAAAACTTTAGTTCCAGGAGGAGAAGAAAGAGGAGTAGGAAGAGAAGTTGCAGGAAAGGCGTCGCCAATGTGTGTACATAAGCTCTATATACATATTATGTATGACAGTGTAAAAGTTCAGAGATAAAACTGGTACAGTACTACACTTACAGCAAACTATACAAGGTAAATAAATAATAATAATATTATTACAATTATGAATAACAACAAACAAAACAAAAAACAAATTAAGACAACCGTGCGAAAGCCATACACATAAATAGAAGCATAACAAGAATTTAAAACAAGAAAGAAAGAAAGAAAAAAAAAACAAAAGAAAAACAACAAAAGATTAAGAAAAAAAAATAAATAATTAAAACAATTTTTTCATTTCTATAAAGAAATCCGGTAACGAATTTGTATATTTACTATGAGAAAAAAGAAAAAAAAACATATATATATGATTGATCAGCCCAAAACTACTCATACGACCGCAAATATGCCCATATATACATATATAAACACAAGACAAAGTATATATATATTTAAAAAAAACGGATATATATGAGTAATAGTTATATAACCAAGAACAACAAATAAACATATAGTTAAATTCAATAACGATAAGCATATGATGGAGCAACACAAAAGATAAAGCTGGTTAAAGTAATTCAATTATTGGTAAGAGCTCTTGGCCAACAACAACAGCAGCAACAGATGAGGAAAGGAAACATTGTATGCAGTCAAAATAACAGCAACATTAACATTAACAGCAACAGAAACAACAACATTAACATTAACATTACAACAGACAGAACAAAAAACATACAGAAAGAGCAATTATAGCCTTTTACACACACACTTCACACACACACACACACTCGGACAACAGCAAATTGTAAAAGTTTTTAACACACAACAATATCAACAAATAAATATGCAAAACTTTAGCAACAACAACAATTACAACTCAACTGAAATTGAAATGGAAAATGGAAAATGAAAGTGGAAATTGAAGTTGAAATTGATAATGATAATGATAATGAGCAATCAGTTTGTTTGCAACGTGTAACGGGATAGTTAAGTACATAAAGTATATAAAGCAAGTTGAAGGAGAGGAAGTGGAGTAAGGAGAAGAAGAGGAAGACAGAAGGTTATAGCAAAAGAAAGAAGGCCTAAAGCAAATTCCAATGAGCTGGTAAAAAGCATTAAACAAAAACAAACAACATCAGTGCGCATGCAAAAACAAACATATAAATAAATATAAATAAAAATATATAAATAAATAAATAAATAAAAAAATATATATATACATATATATAAAAACTATAAAGAAACATGATTTTAAAGCAAAATGAAAATAAATTAAATAATGGCATTATAAGTTAAGATAATGGTACATAAGTTTAAAAAACAATGGCAAAGAAACGCTCTAGAGCAACAAAAAAATAATATATATATATACATATATATATATATATAATACAAATTATAATGAAATAACTGATGGAATAAATAAATTAATTCATAATGATTAATAAACAAATATGAACATTGTTCAAAAACATAAACCAACTGACTTGTGTGCTTTATTTGAGTTGGGAGGGGCAATAGTGGTTCGCTGGTAAGTCGCAGGCCATTTATATTGTGCAGCCGAAAAGTATGCACCACATTTAATAAATGAATTGCTTTCATTGGCTGCAACAAAATTTTCCATCTAAAAATCGCTTGGAATTTTGCCAAAAACGCAAAATCCTTGATAATTCAAAAACTATCAGGACGATCGGAATGTCCTTTGGCCCATCGATGGTCCTTGTCAAAAGCCACAGTTTGGTGTGTCTCACGACAGGATCCTTCAAAGGACCTTCGAGTTATCGATAAATTTCTGTATACGAAATTTACACTTTATTTTGGCTCCTGTAAGGACTTTCGTCCTTTTTCTTACATCATCGTGTAGGGTTTGACTAGGGCTATCTGCATACCAAAGGACATTCGTCTAGTCCTTGAAATGGCTGAGTAAAGGTGCCATTTTGGTATTTTGGCCATTTTTTTAAGCCCTCCCCCCATAAAATTTTTCCAAAATTTTTTGGAAAGAAATCGATAAATCTTTGGATGCCAATCGATAGAACTGCTTTCTGGGAGTACGAAACGACGTGTCCTTTTGCCAGGATATATTTGGAAGGACGAAAAAAGCGAAAAACAAAATGAAAAAATTAGGCCTGCCCCTTAAAGTAGGCAACAAAAAAGTAGAGAGTTAACAGCGACAGAATTTCAAGTGAGAGCAATAACAGTAGGGTGATTTAAAATAGCTTAATCAGCTGTTAGAGCTAATGTTAAGATTAAATAATTTTTTTAATTGCTGCCTACTGTTAATTCTGTTTTTTTTTATTTATCCCACCCTGTTTCTAATGAAAAGCTCAGATGATTTTAATTTTAAAAAATATATTTTATTCTTAAAATCCTATTCTTAAATCGTAACATTGAGTCATATTCCTATTTTATATACAGCTTAATTTATTATTATATTTTAGATAATAAAATTAACATAAATTATAACATACGTAGACATTAATTATTTGCAGTCGGCGATAAGACAGTTCTGAAAAGATATAGAAAAATTATTTATAAGTAATAGTAGTATATTATATATGAGCGTATTTTCAATACTTTTAGTTAATAATAATAAAAACATTAAAGTTTAACAAACAGTACCCAATTTTATTACAAATTTACTATACAATTTAAAAAACAAACGACAGTTAAGATTAAGACAAGTATAACACAAATGCAATAGTTTATCTAGACTTTTTGGACTTGTTGGTCAACTGTTTCTCATCCCACCACTTGGCGTACCACTTGGCGCTCCTCTCAGCGCTAACATCCGGATCGTAGAGTGGCATATAGTCCATGTGAATGGAGGCGCGCAGGCGATTGTACATAAGCATGGAGGACGTGAAGGAGGCAATGCCACGCAGAGAGTACCTCAAGCGGTATTTGGTGTAGGGAAATGCGATGCTGACGACCATTTCCAGTAGAAAGGCCAAAAAGAAGAAGAAAAAGTGTGGCAAATACCACCAACTAGTTTTGATCTTAAAGCGTTCACCCATTAGCGCCATCTTCTGGATGAAACGTGAAACATCATTGATGCCCGTGTCGTCGGTGACAAAAACTGGCAAACCGTTAACTGCTTTGGTGGAAACCTTTAGTGCTTTGTAGGCACAAATGTGACCCCAGGCCACATTGCCAGCGTAGACCAGCTGCTGTTTGCCACCGACTCCAGCAATGCGGGGAAACACCCAATCCCGCTTGGACAGGTACTCAAAGGTGTTGGTAATAAAGTGCGAATCGCATTCGCCGTAAGTGAGTGGAGCACGTATCGCACTGGTGGCCAAATAATCTAAAAAAAACGAAACATTGAATTACTAATCTTGTAGGGTGACAAAAGTGACTAGAACTTACCCAAGCGGTTTATTAGCGGTGCTCTATTCGAGCTTAGCACAATGTTCTCTGCTCTGAGCTTACTCAGAGCATAGCCAGGTAAGAGAAACTCGTTGTCCTGCTCCCACAGCTTAGCGTTGTCCAGTTTGGGCGTATCCGTCTTGGACTCTGTGGAATTGATGACAGCTGAAAAGGTGCTGCGACCCTTAAACGGCACCAAACAGACCGAGGTACAACTGGTGTACACCAAACGCTTCACATTGTTCTCAATGCACAAATCCACCACAGCGCGAGTACCTAAACCAAAGAATTCTATGAGTTCCAAACTAAATTTGCTAACCTACAGTGCTTACCAGTAATGTTCACACGCTCTAACTGTTCATAGTTGGGTGGATACTCGATCTCCACCCATGCAGCACAATGGAAAACACCATCAACTCCCGCAAAGATCTTGTTCAAACTCTCACGATCATCGCAGATATCGGCAACATAAGTGCGTAGTATCGTTGTCTCCATGTGTCCAATATTATTCTTATATGGTACTATATCCAGCGAACGTATCTCTTTGATACCCAACTCCTTGCGATTTTCCAACAGCAACTTGATCAGATGTTGACCCAGAAATCCACTGCCTCCAGTGACGAGCAATACTTCACCACCGTCGCTGCCTCCCATTGTGTCTGGTAATGATCTATATTTTGAAATTACTGTAATAATATAGTAATGAAACAGTTAATTAGTAATTCCAACTAATAAATTAAACTACTAAGTGTAATGTCCATAAAAAAAAAACAAGGGATTCAAGAAAGTTTTATTTGCTGTACAACAAATATGTAATACCCTTTTGGGGGGAAGATATTTATATTAATATATAATAAACAGACCATTAAATATAAAATAATAATAATTTTCGTGCTTAAAAGTTGCCCAGACGTAAATAATCTCTGTGTTCCATTCAAATGTTAAGCTTCTTACAGTAAATCTGAACTTTTAACCGATTATGACTAACAATATATAATAATTAATGGTCTGACCTGAACTAATATATAAAAATATAGCCAAATATATACTCTATAAGTTTAATTTATAGTTTAAAAAAAATGTTTATTAACTACAAAAATTAGTTTTCCCCTCAATTTCTTATTATAGCTTTATGATATAGTTTGCCGATCCTAACAAAATTTTTGTAAGCTGTAGAAACTGATATAAACCAAAACATAATCCAGTTTTTTGAGCTATCAAAAAACCCAAAAATCCTTAGAAACGTGTTGTACAGAGACAGAATATATATACTAGCTGCTAACTACCCGATTAGGGCACCCCCTTACAGGGTACTAAAAACACAAAAATCGTTTGCGAAAATTGGTCAAGAGAGCGAAATATAACATGAAGAAACTGTCGCAATAGAAGCCTCAATTTGCAGCCTCTTAGCTGTTTTTGGGCAAAAGCAGATAGCCATGGTAAGTGTGTGTGTGTGTGCAGAAACCTTCGACGGGGTCAGTTAGCTGAATGACTTGGCAGTTATATGTATAGTGTAGCGCTGATCTGGCTTACGTGCCGCTTTTGTTACGGCTTTTATTATGATAATGAACAAGAAAATAAAATAAAACTTAAAAAAATAGTCAAGATCATGTATCGTATTATCTGCATATGGTTTTCTTATAGACGGATAACCTTTGGCGTCAGCACCTAATGCATTTTTAAATGTTTAAATTATACGAGTGTATTTTTGTAGACCCTGTATTTGAGAGGAACGCAAGGGTTAATAACGTTACGAATTAGCTGGAAAATAGGGTAACTACCGCAGCAGTCGTTTGAGGCATGAGGGTTTGGTATAGTACTAAAACCCGTTATCACTTTAATTGGGTGTTTATATTAAACTTTTTAAAGGTTTTTTCAAATACAGGGTCATTAACAACCGACTCTAATGACTTAATTTTTTGCAATACCAACAGCATTGAAATTGTCTTAGCTTTATTTCTGCACTTTAAAACTTCCTCTTTGTATGTTAATTGGCCATGGTCAAAATGTTTGGACCGAAAAGTAGCGAAAGACACATAAAACACACAAACACACACACACACACACAACAACGTCTTGGAGTTACAGCGTCTGACGTTGGGTTCGCGGAGATTACAACATCGGTTCAGCCAAAGCAGCCGCAGAAACAAAATCAACGGTAAAACTTAAACTAGCATCAATGTAATTACAAACGAACTGGTTTCCGCGTCTATTACAACATCAGCAAACGCGTCAAACGTTTAAGCTCTGCGCGACTGTCTTCGAAGCTGCCCAATTGGACATCAGGCCGCCATTGATTACTACTTGAATTTGTATTGTGATTTAACCAATGTACCGTTACGTTGGCGAATATCTGGGGACAAGACGCAGTCCTTACCAAAGTTGTCTTGGCTTTTCCAACGCGCCGTTGCAATCAGTTGCTGTTGCTTGCCGCTTTATAACTGAAGCTTTTGGAGTTTGTGCACTCAGCGAAAGATGAGTCGACAGCGTTGCCAGCTGTTAAACACATGCTATCGATAGTCAGTCCCTTATCGAACACGAACTATCGATCGAGGGCTCTCCGCTTGGCGCCAAATTCAAATCACATGCAGAGTTTGGTAAAATTCAATTTTTATTCAACAACAATTAAATGAATATGGACATTAAATAGGCTTATAGATTATATAAATAGTTTTTTTCATCTTCTTTTTTTTCATGTTTTCATATCAATGGTGTTAATTACAAAGACATATTACAATATTCAATAAGTACATTGGTAATTGTTTTCGTTGAATCCCTCCTCATATAAATATATGTATGTATATATATAAATATAAAGTAAACGAGAAGTAAAAGGCCGTTGATACAAATGACTTTGGGTTAGATTAGGCGCGCTTAAACATTAACAACACATACATACATGGAATACAAAATGGTGTTTAGTACAATTAAAAATTCTGTTCACATTTCGGTTTGGTTTATTACAACATTATTCTGTAAATGTTATTGTTCATGTTAATGTTATTGTATGCTCGTTTAGGTTAATAATATAATATAATATATGTATGTATGTATGTTTGTTTATTTATTTGTATGTTTGCTTGTATATCAATCTGTTAAGTACTAAGCTGTGACTCCAAGTGCTTTATAAACATAAACAATTGCATATTATTATTTTAAGCACATACAAATCGTTACAAACTATAAATAATGATTTAATTAATAATTATCTAGCAATTTCATTTAGTTACATATACAAAAACACAGTAAATTTCCTTTTATTCTATTGCATTTAGATGCATAATTGGAGTGACATGAAGAAGAAATGAAAACAAATTCTATAATTATTAATTGTCGCGCTATGAACAATATGAATGTTGATTGTGTATATTAAACTAGTTAGGTGTATATAGCATTGTATATATATATAGTAGGTATTATGGTATGCTGTCACAAAGAGCAACTCTTCTCTCTATCTCAACTAACAATATTTACTTTAACTATTACAATTACAATTTCATTATCAGCTATTATTGTTGTTATTGTTTTGTTTATTTATTTTATCGGATTTTGTTTTTTTTTCTGTTTGCCATACTATATCCCTTCTCTCATTCAGTAAGATAATGCTGAAGGCGAACGCGAACCAACTGTAAAATCTTTATACACCGAAAATACCGAAATCTGCAAAAACAAAATATCGAAAAATTATTAAAAATAGTTCATAAATCACACATTTTTATATTTGTATATATAAATAATGTATATATTATATATATGTATCTGTATATTTGGGTTTGAGTTGATCACTTTAATTGGCAACTTGCGTCACAGTATACAACTGCATAATGATGTGGGCAATTTGCCAGAAACTAAATTAAACTTTTGGCTAACCCGCATGGCAGAATCGACAGGGAGCAAGAACGAGACCGGGAACGGGAACGGGTGGTAACGGGAACGGGGAGTGGGAAGTGTTGAGTGCTGGTTGTGCTTATCAGTTCAAGAACAAGTGTTGTTTACCTTGTCTTTCAGCTGCTGACACAATTTCTGGCCATTCATCAGCAACAGAAGCACATCATTTAGCCACTGTACACCAATTTCCGCTTGACGGGAATCAAACTGCATTGTTCCCTGATTGTTGAGCAGCTGATAGACGGCAATGATGAGCTTATGACTTTGCAGATAAAAACTAACGGCCAAATCTTCGGGCAGGTTAGGCACAAGTGATTTCATATTGCGACCTTTGATAAGCTCCTCAATTGGCTTCTTCTTTGGCACGAGCAGGCTATTGCGACCCCGCTGCAGTGCATCCAGAATATTTCCTATCACATGGAGCACTTCATCGGAGGTTCTGTAGATTTTATAAATAAACATGCAATCATCAGCAAAAAACAAAACGAAACCTAAACAAAGCACAAACAAACTCACTTGAAGTGATAAGAGTCATCAACGTCGTCAATGTGATTGATTGCTGTTTGTAGATGATTGGCGGCATCCTGAACTTGCTGCAGCTTCCAAGGCGAATCGTGTGTTATTGAGGTACGTTGCGTTTGACTGGGTGCCTTACACAGCTTAAAGCTAATATCCTATAAAAAATTATGGAAATATTTATATAAATAAATTATATATACTATATATGATCCGGGTTGATTACTTACTGCCTGTGTAATTGCATCCCCTGTTAGGGTAAGTACCGCCTTCAGCTGATCAGGCGAAACGCTGAGTATGAACTTTTCAGTCTTCTTGCCCTCATTGTCGTATAGCGGCACGGGGAACCTATGAGCGCACTCCTGAAAAAATACCAGATAAATGTATGTAGGTATATAGATAGTTGGAAGTCAAGAACATTGTGTACTTACAACAAGTATGGTTCGTAATTGCTTTAATATCGCATGTACTTCTTGTCTCAGCACCCACTCGAATTCAATTTGCTGCATGATTGTGTTTGCACATTCATGATTTGTCATGTGTGTAGTGCAGGGTGCCAAGAAATGGGAGTGTTTACCCATTGTGGGTGTGAGTTTTGCGATAGCGTCGACGTCGCCGTCGTCGTCGTCAGCGTTAGCGTTGTTGGGCCGCAAACAAAGAGCAAAAAGGCACGTTTCATGTACAAATCAATAATATCGGCATTCGC
Source organism: Drosophila cardini (assembly GCA_018903735.1). Classification (NCBI taxonomy): domain Eukaryota; kingdom Metazoa; phylum Arthropoda; class Insecta; order Diptera; family Drosophilidae; genus Drosophila; species Drosophila cardini. The sequence goes on along the minus strand of JAEIGM010000004.1, from coordinate 8,497,245 downwards.
GAACGAGAGAAAGAGCAGCAAAAAAAAAACAAAAAACAGAGACAATCAATAAACAATTAGTTTCGGCACTTGATTAATTGCATTGCACTTTTTGGGATGTCTATGTTTGTCCCTCCCGCTCTCTCACACACACACACACACTTACCAAATTTAGAGCCTCCTCTCGCTCCGTGTCAACGACAAGCATTTTCATTGTGGATTTGGCCTTCTTGCGCGCTGTTATGTATCTTCGTTTGTTTTTGTCACTAATAGCTGCAGCAGCGCTTGCAGCAGCAACGCCAGCAATGTGTAATGAAAGCGCTGTAATGTTATAACATTTGTTTTATATATTATAGTGCATTTATAATAACACTATAACTAACTTATTTAATATTTACTATGCGCTTCACTGTCGCTGTCAACTTAACACACACATCTAGCTCGACTTTACAGTTTGCTGAAATGTTATTAACAGTGTGCACTACATCTTTGTTGTGGCTAAGCGCCGTTAATCTCTTACCAGTTTGATGCCGATTAGCACAGTTCGATTTAATGCAGCCTGTTTATAACATATAAATATGCCAATTAAATTACCAAATTTGTCTAACTGAAAAAAGAGTTTTGGAGAAAATTGGTAATAAAATTAAAATTCGAATTTAACAGTTGCTAAATAATGCAATGCAAAATCTTCACAACTGAATAACAGTGCTGTAACAGTACGCAAAAACCTTACAGTGCACAGCTGTAATTCAATAGACTAATCGATAAGCGCGCCACAGCGTTGTATTGCATCAAGAATGCGATGTCATATTGAATACGCAAATAAACATTTCCAGCTTTACTAAACTAAAGTAATTGCTAAGCTGAAAGGAAGTTTATAAGCTAACATTATAAATCTGTATACAAAATAGCTTTAATTATAAAGTAGCCTGCAGCCCTGGTTGGCAAATCACATACGATATGTGGTATCGACTATCGAAACCTGCTGATAATGTAAATCCGTTGTCATGTGAATGGTCAACAAGAGAAGCGCACAATATTCAAAATAAGATATCACTTGTCAGCTGATAGTGAACAACAAAAACTAAAGAAACAATACTTACGTTTACGCAGGGGCGGGGGTGTTGTCAACACGGCCGTCTCCGGCACCGAATTGAGCACATGGTGCTGAAATTGTCCGCTACGTTGTCGGTGTAGCGGCTGGAATGACCAATTTGTTGTCGGACTGCAAATTGATGAAATCAAACAAATAACACGTTATATGTACCACTATTTTGTCAATCAATTTAATATTATTCGATTTGTTTGCATTCAACAAATACATATTGAATATATACAATTTCATATCGCCTTATCACATTTGGCTTGACATCTGTGTGCGTGTGGTGTCTTAGTCTTTGTGTGTGTGTGTGAGTGTTTGATTTTTGTGTTGATTTGATTCAATGTGAAGTGCTAATTGCCATAATACTTTTGTTATTGGCATTCATTGTGTTGCGCCTTCTCCCCGCATGACTCATGCCAGCAGAGCAGCCGCAGCCACAGTCACAGCAGCAGCAGCAGCTGTTGACGACCGATAGCAACCAAATAAATATATGTATATTGTATATATTTAGATATATGTACAGAGTCTTGATGGGTTTTTGGTTACAGCAGAATTTTCCCGTTTCGCTTGAAATGCATTTAATGTTGTGGGATTCCCACAGCGCGCGTGTCAGCAGTTTGGCTCAATGGCATTGGCTTTAAGTCTAAAATTACAACAAAGCGCTTATCACATAAAGCTATGCTGACGTTTTACACACTCACACAAATACGCATACACAAGCAACACTCACACATAAACGCACACATACACAGCAAAAAAAAACACGCGCATAAATTTTCACAGAGCAACAGTTAAATTGTTGTTATATTTGGTATTATTGTTGTTGTTGCTGCTGCTATTGTTTTTATCAAGTTCTATTTTTTTTGTGGTTTTCATTTTGTTGATAAGCGATTGTCAAGAAAAATGAAGAATTTATGCGACCATAAATTTTATAGGCACCAAAAAGTAGCGGCATTATTTATTTATTTGGCCAGTTTTTCTTTTTGTTTTTTGTTTTTAACACATTTTTGAGCTGCCTTAATGCCAAAGCAAACAATGTAGATAGAATATACAAACAAAACGTATAAATAATAGTTATCATAAATAACGGTATATGTTATTACCTTTGCGGCATATTAGTTAAATAATTTGTTACTTATTTTATTTGATTTTTTGTTGTTATTATCAATTGCAAACACTTGACGAACGCGTATCACGAGGCAAACAAGCAAACAGCGAAAGCCAAAGCACAAAAAACGTTAGAATTAACTAAAGTTAAGTTAAATATTGTTGTTGTTGTTGTTGTTGTTGGTATTATTTTTGTTTTATATTATTTTATTGTTGTTAGTGGGTGCACGATCAGGTGTGTGTAGCTCCAAAGCTGAGTAACGGCAAGCGCACACAAAAGCTACGACCAAGCAACTGAACTGAACCGACCGACGGTGACGGCCCAAAGACAACGCTGCCGCCAAGTTGAATTGGTCAATGGCAGGCGAAAAGCAGCAGCAACAGCTGGCTGCGACGCCAGCGTCGAGGCCAACGTCAGCGTCGCGTCGCGTTCAGTTGCGTCGCTTTTGTATGTAACCTGAACGTAGTTAAAACTTGACGAGCTTTTTTTTTTCGTCAGCTTTCTTCAGGTGCGCCCTCTTCACTGATAGTCGCTGCTGCTAGTGCTGCCAGCGTCGCTGCTGTTGCTGCTGACGTCGCCGCCGTCACCGTCGTTGTCGTCGTCGTCATCATCGTTGAGTTTATCAGCAAAGTGTGCGGTTGGCATTGACAGCATAGCATAACCATAATACGAATACGAATACGAATTTGTTGCTGCTTTTGTTTTTGTTTCTTTTTTTTTTTATTCATTTTTTGCATACACAGTAATTTGTTTTGTTTTTTTTTTGTTTTGTATAAAAAAGTAGTACAAAATTGTTTAATTCTATTAATTGGTGGATTTTTCAATTTAAATACGTGGATTTGTTTACGACATAAAACAAATGTGCAAATATAAACAAATAAACGTGTGCCCAACAGGTGTGTGCGTGTGCATGTGTCTGTGTCTGTGAGTGTGTGTGTGTTTATGTATTACTATCTGTAGCTATTTAGTTGTAGTTGTGTGGGTGTGTATAGTGTGTGTGCCAGTTGTGTATGTCTGCTTCTGTATGTAGTTGTGTGTACGTGTGTGGGTGTGCGAGTGTTTGTGTGTGTGTGTGTGTGTGTGGATCTTGGGAGTGTGTTGAATTTTATTTACTCGCCGGTCATCATCTCCATGAATTCTGTAAGTGAAATGAATTGAAATGACATACATTAAAAATAAATTTAAAAATAAACATTTTATATAAATAAATTAAATTTTATGCTCATTTTGTATACTCTAAACATTTAGCTTTAAATATTTAAATATGTTGGAATTTTAATAAATGTTAGAAATTTTTATCAATATAAAAATTGAACAATAAATATTTAAATTTTAAATAGATAAATATTTAATAATTTAATTAAACTAAGCAAATATATTTATTTAATAAAAAATAATTATATTTAATTCTTAATTTATAAAAATTTTGTAATTATTAAAATTTGTATATCAAAAATTATTTATAATTTAATCATGAATTTTATTAACTAGCTTGTAAATTCTCAAATAAATTTATATGCCAACAAATTTATTTTTTTAATTAAATAAAAATATATTTATTTAAATATGCATGTTTTTGTGTGCACTCAAGCGTTCCAAAAGATTTTTTTTTTTTGTTATTTTTTTTTTTATAATTATAGTATATGAATTTCTGTTTGAGTTTTCTGTGTCGCACGTTCAATGTTTTATAAATAGCATCGATATGCTCCAAAATGATCAGGTTGTCAAAAAAGCATCGAGAACTCAAGATCAACAGCACATCTTCTAGCTGATGTTTACAAAAAAATACAGTGCTACAGAACGTGGGTGGTTTTTGGGGATGTTTACGTGGGAGAATTGCTAGCAAACTGCTAGAAAACCTCACATACTCATATCCACACACCCACACACACTCAAATGCACACCGAAAGATACATAGATAGATAGTTGGATAAACATACTTGTAGATACATTTGTGTATCTGACAGACTTACCATCGAAATCAACTGTACCGGAACCATCACTATCGATTTCCTCAATCATAATGTCCAATTCCTGTTCGGTCAGCTGATCGTCGAGCTCCTTAAGGATCTCCTTCAGGCAGGTGGTGGGAATGAAACCATTGCCCTGTTTGTCATACAAACGGAATGCTTCACGCAGCTCCTTCTGCATGGCCTCTGCATCCTCCTCCACAATGAATTTGGCAGCCAGCTGCACGAACTCACCGAATTCCAGGCGACCAGACTCTATAAACAGATAGAAAAAACACAAACAATTATAATACGATCCATAAATAAACTTAATCAGTCGAAATTATGGTCAAGCAATCGGCTAAAACTGATAGATACGCGTCAAGAGCGTCTAATCTCAGCGGAAATTAAAAATGTAAGTAAAAAAAAAAATAAATTATTAACTTATATATACATAAATAATACTTACTGTCCTCATCGACCTCCTCGATCAGTTCCTCCAGAATCTTCTTGTCGAAGGGCTGACCTATAAAGTTGTATAAAGTTTAAATGGAACTCTGGAATCCCCACACTCTTCAGACTTACCCATCAGACGCAGAATATCGGCAACCATTTCGGTGGGAATACTGCCAGTCTTCTGGTGATCGAAGCTGTTGAATGCCTTCTGGAGAACGGCAATTTGCTCGGGTGTCAGATCCTCATCCTGAATTTTTAGACAAAAATTATTTTAATAAAATTTTAAATTTTGAATTTTTATTTTAAAATTTTTATTTAATATTTTACACTCACCACGCTGCTCATGTTGCTGCTTTGATTTGTAATCTGTTTTGAATATCGATCTGTATCTGATAGAACCGATCAGCTCGGAGTATTCGTGCCTACTACGAGGCAACGCGTCTGCGTTTTCCAAAATATAGCGCAAAAAAATTCAGATCGTCTGTCTCTGAACTTGCCACACACACACATGCACGAACACACACACATTTCAAAAAATATGTAGCACTTTTCCACAACGTTGGCTGAATTTTATTGTTTTTTAGAAAGAACTGTAAAAGCGCGATCAAAAACAAAATTAAAACGATCGCAGCACGTCCGAGTGTCCACGATCACGTTCAAGCAGCAGCCGTGAATGTGAGCCGTATAGTGGTTTTCCAAACCAAACGGAACAACACACACACACACAGAGGTACACACACACACCCATCAGACGAATCTCGGAGATCCAATCAGGAGACGGGAGTACGAGGCTGAAAGCTGCATGAATCTCGCACAATGCTATAATGCGATGCGTTGCGTTCTTCCAATATACACAAAATATATATACAACAAAATACTATATACTCATACATATGTTACAAATCGTATATATATATAGACAGACACACACACACAGTGACGACTGCACGACAATATGAGAAATATGGAGAAATGCCTCAATGAAGCATAGAGAAATGCATGAGATGCTTGAAATGCATGGGGTATATTAGTGCTATAGTCACTCAGTTATAAACTACTAACTGTTTAGGGCGTAACAGTGACAGGTAAGTCTTAATAAAACAATAGTTAACACAGTAATCACTAAGATTTCAAAGTTAATTAGGGAAATTTCGTAAGATACAAATTTGTTTTTGGCCAACTTTGCCTAGAAACTGTTATAAACTGCTGTTGTTTTAGCCAATAAATCATCTCTGGAGAATACTTATACTTAGCACTGTTAAAAGTTCATTGGAATTTTCCAAAAATAACTTAAATATTATGTATAATAATAACCGCATCGTAACCAGAAACCGTTTCAAACAATTTCTAGAGATTTCATTGATTATTAAAAATTATTAACTTAAGTTACTTAAGTAAATAATAATTAAGTTAAAGGCCTTGAGGCTTACGAGCTGTGCCAAAATAATTATTTATAATATTATACATCACAATTATTAATGATGTCTAATCGTCAGCGAATAGCAACAAAAAAAGATTTAACAAATTTGAAAGGGAGATGACAAACTGGCGAGGAGTGTACAAAAAGTTCTTGAAATTAGTTAAAGTTAACACAAAATTTTATTCAATATTGTTAATAAGAACTTTTTAAAACTGTTTCTTAACAGCAAACTATATAAATTTGTAAAGAAAAGTTTTCAGGAACTTGAAATGAGAACTGCAAACTACTTAAAGTCTAGTTTAGAGTTTGGATTATTAAATAAACTTAAATTAATTACGAAATTTGTTGCTGTTTGGTGCTGCACTGGTGACACCTCCTCCCTGATTGAGTAGAGCAGTGAGCGTAGCATGGGAAGAGCTAAGAGCGGAGCTGCTGCTACTGTTGCTGCTGGCAGCTAACTTGGCTTTCAATTGATTTGTGGTGCTGCTGCCCACGACGGTGCCCTGTAAACAAGGCGAGGCAGAGGCAGAGGGAAGATCCTTGGACACCGCATCCTCTATAGCTATGGATGTGTTAGTTTGCTGAGTCGTCTGTGGCTGCGCAGCAACTGCAACGCCTTGTAGCAGCGCATTGCGCAGGTGACTGTTGTTGTTGCTGACAAGTTGCTGTTGCTGTTGTTGCTGCTGTGGTTGTTGTTGCTGTTGTTGTTGTTGCTGCTGTTGCTGCTGTGGACTGTTGGCCATTATAAAGGAGTTGGTTATGAGCCCGCGACTCTTGATGTTCAGATCCACAAAGAATAGCTTCATCTTCTGTATCATGGGCTCGGTGACATTAAAAGTCAACATCATGCTGAGATCAATGTTGGTCTTGTGGCGATAGAGTTCATGGGTTTGTTGCAGCCGACAAACCTCGTCGTAGATGAGAAACAGAAAACGTGAGCTGCGATTCTCGGCAGGAATAATGCCTCTTGCCGATAGCCATTCTCTATCCTCGGCATCTGGCAGATAACGTATAATCTCCGGATGTTTGCTAGCCAATCGGGCGCCTCCAAGTTCCTTGCCATCGATGCTAAAACCAAACGCCAGATTTGCCTGCACGTCCAGCACAAATTTGGTGGTCGTTGAGATCTGTGCAGTGTTCCAGAATATCTGGCGACGCACTGGTGTGGGCAGGGGTCCACTGACAATGGCCGAACGCTGCAATTGCATTGCCTGCTGTTGTTGCTGTTGCAGCTGTAACTGTTGCTGCTGCTGCTGTTGTTGCTGCTGGGTTTGTTGCTGTTGTTGTTGTTGAAACTGTTGCTGCTGCTGCTGTTGTGTTGGCATAGTGGGCATGGGCTTAACAGCCGCAGCCACACCATATCCCATGCTGTTGGCGTACATTTTGCTGCCACTGTTGTTGTTGCTACTGCCAAATTCATTTGGTTTTGCTGGCCGCTTTAGCGCCAATCGTTGCTGCTCCGTGGCTGCTGTGGTGGCAACTGTTGTTGCACGCTGTTGTCGCACCACAAAGTTTGTGTACTGCGCCTTGGCGTTCTCTAGTAGAGCACAGGAGGACATCTTCTGCAGCGTCTCCTCGTTGACAGCGTGCTGGCCAAGATTCTCCTTAATGTTGCCAAAAGCAGGCTTAAAGTAGTTCTATTCAAGGAGAATGGTTAATAGATTGAGAAGTCTTAAAGTGACCACTTTAACCCACATTCATGTAGCGCTTGATGATGTCGTTAACTTCCGCATCAAAGGATTGCTGTACACTAATCCTAAGCAGCTCCAGTGCACGCATTGCGGACTCCGCGCTGCCACCGCTCTCCGTGTTGTGGACACCATTGTAGCGCTGTCGTATGCGTTGCAGCATCGTCTCAGCCATGTCCGAGGTGGTTACATATTTCTGGAAGGGAATTAGGGAGGGATTAGCATAAGTTTAGCTATTTAATGGGGGTCTAGTACTCACCAGCGTTGGCTCTGTGCCATTAATAACCAACGTGTTTGTGGCCACTGTTGCTACTTCAGTTTTTATTTCCATTTCCGTCTGCTTCATAGGACTAGCGACTCGTGTGTCCATCGAGTGTGTGGTCTGATTCGAGCAATCCGAATCATCCGAGGAGGAATTCGTCTGGAGTCCAGCTGGCGAACGTTGTAGCACATCGTTGCTTACTGTGTTGCTGCTGCTGTTGTTGTTGCTGCTGTTGTTGTTGCTGTTGTTCGTTGTGCTCGCCGAATCGCTTAGAATTTTCCAGCTGCGCTGAATAACCATAATTGTTGTTATTATAATAATTTTCTCAGTTCTTCTTGTTGATTTCTATCTGTTTTCCGAGTGTGTGTGAGTGTTGTGTGTGTGTTTGCATTTAATTTTCGCTGCGTTTGCTTAAGTGGCTGGAGATTTTCTGCTCTTTCTGGGCTACGTTCTGGCCAGGCACCAGAGAAGCAGTGCAACAACGCATGCGCTTTGTAGCCACCACCACCGTAACTCCCAAACGCTTTCAACCCCCACCACGCCTCCTTAAATGGACGAAGGCAGCTTAGCAGCTGCTGCCAACAGCTGATGGAGCTGGTGTACAGTCCATGTCTAGTTCACCCAGTTCCAGACGCCGCTCGTGATCCAGTAAACTGCGTAAATCAGCAAATTCCTCTAGCTCATCTTCCAGACCTTCATCCATGCACGTTGGAGTGGTCTTCTCCTTGGTGCTGGTGGCTTCTGTAGTCTTCTCACGCTTCTTGTACTGTTGTCGCTGTGTCAGCAGCTTCTTATCAAACTCATCCATGTAGGCTACTGCAGCGCCCGGCTGGTAATCCTCTGGCGGCGTATAGCTGCTGTTCACCGGCAGATCCAGCACGTCAGGCAGCATATAGGCAAATAGCCAGCAGACCAGTGGTGTAGTACCACAAGTGTAGCTGGCCTCCTTGTGGTAGAAGAGCAGGCCATCGAGTGGCGGCTGATTATCATCCCACTGTGGATACTTTTGGAGCATGCTGTCTACGGCACTGGCATCCTCGAAGTCCACATAATTGACTAGTTTAAAAGGCTTCTCATTGCGCTTGCTCACCTGGCTCAGCTCGCCCTGCTCATCGAAGCGGGAATGCAGCCAAAAGAAGCGAAAACTTGCCTCGCAGTCCAGCAGCTGTTGCTGGCCAAATGCGATTGCATCCAGCACATAAAAAGTGCCCACTTCCTGCACATAGACACAGTCCAAAACAGTTTTGGACTTTTGCATGTGGGCATCGCCGGGCAGCAGTGTCCGCAGCTGCATAATAATGCGTCCCGCTTTGTTGTGCACTTTGGTGCGTCCATTGGTGGCAATTACTAGGCAACGTTTGCCCACTGGACATGGCAGCAGCAGCCAATCGCATAGATTCTCTGGCCGGTGACGCAGCCACTCCGATTGTTGCAGCTTAAAGTGTTGTCCCTTCTTGTTGTTGTTGTTATTACTACTGTTTTTATTTGTTGTACGCTTTTTGCGTGGCTTCGGTGGTGCTTTGCTGCAGCTGGGGGCTTCGTCCTCCTCAGCGTCTTCGTCATCGTCGCCTGAGTCTTGCACATGTCGGCTCACGTCTTGCTGCAGCTGGCGTCGCTGTCTTTGCTCGTGCAACAACTGAAGTTGGCGCAGTTTCTGCTGCTCTCCAAGATCGACGCTCTTTTTGTATAAATCTTTGTAGTTGCTGCTGCTCATAATTATTTTTTTATTTTAAATGGCAAGCAAAACACCGGTAAGTTGTTTCATCTAGGCACTTATATGGTCACTCTAATAATAATGTGGCAGGCAGCGTCATCGATAGCATGAAAACTATCGATATATCGTTTGTTTGCAGCGGCGATATATTGCGTAAACAGCTGTTTTGTAATTTGCTTTACCATTTACTTTCTGTGTTTTTGCCGGTTTGTTTATTTAACTTTAGTTATACGCTGAACTAAATTTAATGCAAACAAAGCATGAATAAAGCTTCACGTCTCTTTTGGCCAACTCTAGTCACACCAAAGAATGCCGTTGTCAAGCAAACGGAGCAACTGTCACGCAGCCAAAAGGTAAGCGAGTTGTTACGAAAGCAATTCGATTTTAAAATCATGTTTTTCTTGTAGCTCTTGACGGAACTTGGTCTGGTTAAACCAGGCAGCAATGGCACCTATCAGATAATGCCCATAGCCCAGCGATCCATAGACAAATGCATCAATTTGGTGCAACGCAATATGCAGGAAGCTGGTGGTCAGAAGATAACACTTCCTGTGCTGACTCCCGCGCAGCTTTGGAAGAAGACGGGACGACTAGACGGAGACATCTCCGAGTTCTACATGGTGCGCGATCGCAGTGGCAAACAGTTTCTAATGAGTCCAGTAAGTAAGAGGATTGCTAATTAACCAATTCACTGACTCCACTCCCCTTTGCAGACCCATGAGGAGGCGGTTACAGCTATGCTGGCCACAACATCTCCCATTTCCTATCGCCAGCTGCCGCTGCGTCTGTTCCAAATTGGCCCCAAGTTTAGGGATGAACTCAAATCACGTTTTGGCCTGATGCGTGCCAAGGAGTTCCTCATGAAGGACATGTATACCTTCGATGCAAGCACAGAGGCAGCTGGACACACCTATGACATCGTTAGCGACGCCTACGACCGCTTCTTTGGGCAGTTGGAGGTGCCCTTTGTCAAAGTAGAGGCTGCTACGGGCATAATGGGTGGCAGCCTGTCCCACGAATACCATTTCATATCAGCCGTTGGAGAGGATACTTTGCTGCAGTGCAGCAGCTGTGGCTACGCGGGCAATGTGGAAGTTTTTACCCAAGATTCCGAGACACCCAGCAGCAACTGCCCCAAGTGCAAAGGCTCTGCTAGCCTACAGCAGGTGCGCGGTGTGGAGGTGGCCCACACCTTTTTGCTGGGCGACAAGTATTCCAAGCCACTGGGAGCTAGTTTCCTAAACAAGTCTGGCAAACCAGAGCCACTGATCATGGGCTGTTATGGCATTGGTATAACCCGCATTATTGCTGCCGCTCTGGAGGTAAGCTCCACGGAGCAGCAACTTCGCTGGCCCAAACTCCTGGCTCCCTACGATGTGTGCTTGATCGGAGCCAAGCAAGGCAGCAAGGAGCAGGCAGCAACAGAGCAGCTAGAACATGAACTGCTGCAGCAGCTGTCACACATCTGTGGAACGGAGGAAGTGCTGCACGATGACCGCAAGGAACTGACCATAGGCAAACGGCTCCTAGACGCCAAGCGACTGGGACACCCGCTGACCATTGTAGTGGGCACCAAGGCACCCAGACTAGAACTACACGTAAGTGGGGCGGAGCCAGTGGAAGTGCATGTGGATGAAGTGCTGCAGCTGGTGGCAGCGCATGTGCGGCACAAGCAGCAGCTACTGCTGCAGCCAAAGCCAGAGCTGGACAGAATTGGGATAAGTCAAACAATTGGTCATGTGCATTAGCTTTATGCAATAAAGATAACAATAACTCCAAAAACAAGTCAAGTTAAGTCACTAGTCACTAGTGACCCGCTGCCGTCTACTGCTCCGTGTAATCCGGCTCAGGAATCTGCGGATAGATCTGCACCTGCTGCTGTGGCTTGCGCGGTGGTGGTGGTGGCTTGGTGATCATGCTCGTGTAGGACCAAGGCATCTGATTGCGCAGCTCCTCGCTCACGCGTGGATTAGTCGGCTGAGCTGGGTAAATCTCCGAGTAGCGACTGTTCAGAGCTGATCCTGAGGCCAGTTGCTGCACCGCTGGGGAGGTGACTCTGGGGGATGTGGGGTCTGTGGGCGGATAGTTGAGCTGATCCGGATGTGCGTCTGTGGTGCGATAGGTGTTTACCTCCGGCTGTGGCGAGAATTGCTGTGGTGGCTGCTGCTGCTGCAGTGGAGGCAACACCAGTACTGGCGACTGCAGGGTCGTGCGATCAATTGTCTGGTACATGGAATCCTGTCTCATCATCTCCGCATTCTGCGCTGGTATGATTATGGGTGCTGGCTTGGCACGCGCAGGCTCCGAGTACTGAGGCTCCATGACTACAGAGGGCGATGCCGATGCTGCTGGTGCTGTGGGCAGCTGCTCCTCCATCTGCTCCGGCTGTGTCATTAGAACGGGCATTGGTGTTTGCTGACGTGGTTGAATCTGTGAGCTGCTGGGAGGAGAAGCCGCCGCCTGCTTGGCTAAGACATGAGCCAAGGACAGACAAAACATGCCTCCAATAAGATTCAACAGCCAGATGAGCACCACGCGACTGCTGAGCAGGGTTAGCACCAAAGCGGGTGTGGAAAAGTAGACGCCAAAGCTGTCCAAAGTGCTCCAAATTGGTCCGGGTACACTCGATGGATCGGCACCAACAAATTTAAAGGCTTCTTCAAGACCCTGCGAGGAAAGATGGTCATTAATTAATCCAAGGAGAAGGATTTCCTTCCTTTAGTGCTTACCAAAGTGTTGCTTATGTCCATGCCATGGAAGACAGTGGCCACCACATCCAGGATGCAGCCCGCGAGCACCGACAGATACCAGGGCCAATAGACGGTACCGGAGATCAGTTTGGTGGTTGTGAAGCACAGCGTAACTAAGGACAATAGCAAAGTTAAAACTCCGTTAAAACTGGGGATTAGTATGACTCACATATGACCAAGAAAGAGGAGGCAATCCAAAGACCACTGACCACCGCATAGACGATCATAAAGATGTACTCCCGATTGGTTATCTCATATGACTTATCCCAGTCCATGGTCAGCACATAGGTGTTATCAAGCACCTGTAGCGTCGGATCACCGCATTCCTTGTCTGTGAAGAGGGAAGAAGATTCGCTTTAGTCACTAGACGCTTGGGGAGACTTTCTGCTCGACTTACCAGCAAAATAGATCAATTCCATGGCGAACTTAAAGGGTTCACCAGTTATGTCCGTGGTTGTCTGGCAGCCTTGCAGGGTAATGCCCCATATCGAGAGACCCAGGTATATTACACCCTGTGCCTAAAGTTTCAGAGGAAGAAAGTTGATTAAAGGGTATAAAAGAGGGCATAACTGAGCATCACTTATGCTCATCTATCTACTTTTGTCACTAGCATGGACTTCTGTCATCGTCACAGACTGCACCCTGCTGTGATTTGTTTGCTTTACAAATTCTTTTGTTAAATTTTATAACATTTTAAAACAAATTTAATTTCTTCAGTATTTCTTCCACTTTTTACTGAGGAAGCAATAAAAGCATTGTTTATTTGATTAGTGTTATACCTCGTAATACCCGCACTCTATCTGGGTCTGGTGACTAATGTCATGTTCTACAATAGAATGCGAGTATCTTGAACATTTTTTATATGTTCCATGTTTATAGAGCAAATAACAATTAAGGAGTTCCATGGTATGATTTCAACTTTTCTTACCAATATGACAACGGCCATAAAGAGTATGAAGCACTTGGCGAATCCCACGCTGACTCCGGCCATCTTCTTGGGGGTTGTATGCACTTCAATGTCACCCTGGAGTTTGCACTTGAATATTGACCAAACTATGATCTATTGGCTAATTTTGTTCAGTTTTTTTTTTTTTTACTCTTTTGGCGATAAGAAGTCGACAGTCAATACCTTTGGGGTTATAAATTCAATTAGAAATTACTTAGAGATTGGCAAATTTAAGTATCTAATCAGTTTAATGAGCAAGGGGAATTTACACACACATATACGTATATGTGTGTGTGTGGGTGTAGATAGGTCTAAATTCAAATCACTTATCACATGAGTCACTGAATTACATGGAAAATTCATAAAGAATTGAATTTTATATAGAAACAGACTCGACATACGCATGTTTCTGGCCATAAAGAACAGTTGTGACTGTTATCGTACTTACCGTGCTTACCGTACTCGCACCGTACGTCTTTTTGGGCCAACTTGGTTATGGCTTATACAGTTTCGAAGCGCATTCGTCGACTGCTTCTCTTGGACTGGCAGCAAACTCATCCATCGAATGGCCATCAACAATTGTTGCTGCTGTTCCTACTTCTCTGCTGCTCTATTGTTTTTGTAATTTTTTTTTGTGTTTTTTACTTTTTTTGGGTAGCACGATAAGATAATGCCTAATGAAGTTTTAAGGGTAACTAACGCCTGCTATCAAGACACGACTGGGCCAGGGGCAGACCAAAGACCAGACAACGAGTGTATTTGCTCGTATTATGACCGTTATGAGTAAACTCATTCGCATAACAAATTGAATAGACACCAATACATGCACACATCTATTGCTTATCAATAGGCCAACAAACGGCTCTTATCTAATACACAAACATACATATACTAGTACTATGTCTTGTATTAGAAAAGCAAATAGAGGCATTAAATTTGCGTGCGCCTAAATATTAATAGCAATTTGTGCTAATTTTAAATAATGAATGGCTGAAAATTAATAACACACATTTGTTATTTATTTATTTAATTTTTTTAAGCTTCGATTACGATTGATTTGAAAAAAGTGTGCAATACATTGCGTATACTTAATGGTCAGCTGGAGGTGCTCTCTCTCTCTCTCTCTCACCTCTCTCACTCCCACTCTCCCTTTCCATCGCTCTCTTTTTGTTTGCACTCGTGTCGTTTATTTATCAATTCGCGATCATATTCTGATTGATTTACCTGCGGCGGGCTGCGGGAAGGAGAAAAGGAACACATGTACTTACTTCGGGGGTATTTCTGTGTTATTCAGATTCACATCGAGTGACTCAGTGATCAGTCAGTCCGTCGGTGCAATGTGCCCATTAATTGCACTCCATGTGCGGTAAACTTATCAATTTTGATAACGTCTCAGGAATGAGGAATTATTTACAAGATCTTCAAAAGAAACACAAGTACGCAAATAGACAAACAAAATAAACAGAATTTCTTATCACAATTATATGGTAATGAATTATTATTGGTTTTTTTTATTTATTTTTTAATTATGTCTTCGGCTTGAGCTCATTATGAATTTCCCATGAAGTGTTTTTAAATTTGCTCGATAAGTCTATAATATTAAATAGTAACGTTCAATGAAATCAATTTAGCATGATATAATAAATGTTTAAAAGTAATTAACTGTTAAGATATGTAAACAATTAAAATCTATAATGAGCACAAATAATTATGAAATATCCATTATCTCAAACTTCCCTAATAAAATCTACGAGGAGATCTGCATCGTTTCGTTGTGCAAATGCAACTGAAGCTCGCTGCTTATGCACTGCTCTTTTAAAATACTGAGAGCGGCTTTAGCTGCAGAGCGCCCAACTGTTAACTAAAACCAACGCTGACTCTCCCTCTGCCAGGCTGTTAGTCATCGCGTGCTAAGCAGCTCTCTCAGCACATGTACTCACAGCCAATACTGAAAAGGCTTAACTACAGAAAGCTCAAACCATGAGTCCCTCTAGCTGCATACTCACACACACACAGGCACAGCCTGCGTAACTCATCTCTGCTTTCTCAATAGCTTCTTCCTATTCACACATATATACATGCATACATATACACTTACCAGTTCTCTGTACTCCTCTAACTACAGCAAGCTCAGAGCGAGAGTTGCGCAGCAGCACACACACAGCCTGCCGAATTGATCTATGCTTTCTCAACTGTTCTTTCTTGCTCACACATAATAGTCTGTTCGCTGTACTCTTCTAGCTAAAGCAAGCTCAGAGCTAAAGCTGCCCAGCTGCATACACATACATACATCCACAGCCTGCACAATTGGCCTCCGCTCAGCTACTCTTACTTATGCACTTACTTACATTCTTCTTTGCTTGTTCTGTGTGCTCTTCTAACTGCAGGTGGCCTGATGAATAACAACAAACAACAACTACAGTTAGATTTATAATAAAGAATAAAGAAGGGTAAAGAGAATAGGCTAAGGAGTATGCATGTAACTGTATGCATAAGTAAGTGAAAGAGAGCCGTTGAGAAAGCATAGATCAGTTGGACAGCTGTCAAGCTCTGATAGTTATGATAAAGAAAACTGGCAGATAACACAGCTATTACATAAATAGAATTTAAATAAAATATAATTTAAATTAAACACTTTACAATAATCTTTTAGTAGCCTTCACTTAATAAATCTAACTAATTTGAAAATCAACTAAAACTTTCCCATTGAGCTTAACTCTATGCAAATTTTGACTTCGATGCAATGATGACATTTCCAATTTCTTTTCAAATTAAAGTCATCATCAAATTAGCACTTTTTTTTGGGCTTAAACACAAAATTCGCATGAATTCAGATTCGCAAAAAATATATACAGGTGAACAGTGTACAGTGTACACACAGTAACAAAAGTTGGGCAATATTTGAGTAACCCAATTGAAGATTTACTTCGAGAATGAAAGCTTAGGAGTGTACTTGACGAGAGTTTCTAACTAACAAATGGAGTTTATATGACAGAGTTGGTTGGAATCATTAATTTATGC
Source organism: Drosophila cardini (assembly GCA_018903735.1). NCBI lineage: Eukaryota > Metazoa > Arthropoda > Insecta > Diptera > Drosophilidae > Drosophila > Drosophila cardini. The sequence continues at coordinate 8,480,850 of JAEIGM010000004.1, read as the reverse complement.
GCTTTTCCAGACAGCGAAAAACTCACATGGCTGGGAAATCCGATGCGGTTCGATGAATGTTTAGTTTCTAGAATTTGCGCAGTCTAAAGTTTCTTAACTGGAAACTGAGTAAGACCCAAAGTCAAGCTAACTTGAGCTATTTGTCTTACCAATTAGAGTGTCAAAATATAAAAAAAAATTCAGCTAGCGCCACGGAACACCCATAATGCTACCGATTTGCTATATTTTTTGTGTGTGAATTTCAAATTTAAATAAAACGAGGCGTCGTTTTTTCTCTGCTGAGTTTCAGATCGAATCACATGACTTTAATTGAACTTGGCGTGACATAAATATGTATGTGTGTGTGTGTGTGTGAGAGAGTGTGTGTGTGAGATGCTTGTGAAATGGCTAAGACTAGAGCTAGTGGATTTTCTAGACGCGAGCGGTTAAAATAACTGGCTCTGCCTCCACCTCAGCCACCTTCTCCTTGAGCTTCTCCTCCACCTGCTTCAGCTTCTCAGTAGGCTGCTCCGTGGTGGTGCTAGTGGTGCTAGTGGTGCTAGCGGTGGTGGTGCTGCTGCTGCTGCTACTGCTGCTCTCCACACTACTGCTGCTGCTGGGATGCTCCGTAGTGCTGGAGCTGGAGCTGGAGCTGGTGCTTTGTGTCTCCACACTCTCCACTGGCGCCGTGGATGTTATGGATGTCTTGGTGATGCTAATCTTGGTCTGTTTGCCATCACTGCTGTCGTTGTTGGCATCCTCCAGAATGGTAGCCGAGGTAATCTTTGTATGATGCACCTGGAAGGTGGGAATCAAAGGTACCGAGCCACCAACGTGTGGCTGCACCGACACACGATCGATGATCAGATGCGCTGGACCACTTTCCTCCGACACTGGCACCTTCTTGGTGGTCTGCACTAGTATCTTACGCTCCTGTGCCTCCTCGGAGAGCTCTGGTGCAGCTACCGGCTCATTCGAACGCTTGGCAACATTGTGTTCACTGCTCTCCACAGACTCGGGTTTCACTTCCTCCACCTGGGAATCAGGTGCACTAGCGCCATTCAAGCTCAAGGCCGATTGGAACAAACTGTTCTCCAGATCACCGATCAGAGTTTGAAATGAAATATGCTTAAGTTCACCATCGGGATTGGCCAACACCTGACGCTTGACCACATCCTGTTCCGGAGACTGCTCCGAGGCGGCATTCCTCAGCAGCGCTGGAAAGAAATCATTCAGCTCCAAGGGCGCCGCAAGGCAGCAGGATGCGCCAATGGCCAGCAACTAAAAAAATGGGAAAATAGCTAAATTTAGAGAGTAACCTTGGGATGAAGACTGCTGCTACTCACTGTGAAAATCAAAGTGTACTTCATGCTTTCCATTCCTTTCCTTTCCTTACTTTAAAGTTGAGAGTTGTTGCCACCACAAAGTCCAGCTTGATAATAAGTTCGCTGACGAGCTGTGAGCGAGTTTTTAAGCTTGAAACGCCGAGCGAGTCGACCGAAAAAAAGCAAAAAAAAGTTTCTCGGCTAAGCTTTTCAGTTAGCACCCCCCGAAAAGATGGCCAGAAAAACAAGCTAACTTGTTTGCGCGTGCGATACAGCTTCAAAATGAACTGTTTTTATATATAAACTATATACGTTTATAAACAAATGTATATATAAATAATATTTTAATTAAATTATTTTCCATATATGTTAAATTCTTGGAGTTTAAGTTCTATGTTTTGCCACAAATTGATGGTAATGGAAATAACCTTCGTGCTAGGATTGTGGATTGAGGCGTCTCAAGACATGACCATGCACTAATTATAAGCTTAACCTTTTTAGTCTTTAATTTAAACAAATAAATATGATTCAATGCTAGGAAGACGTACAAATTAACATAATTATCAACAGTTTGTTATTTGTCTATTTACTAAATTATTTTTAAAGATTGTTTCCACGAAAATGATTAAAATTGATTTAAATTTTATTTACTTATCAATTTTTTAGTTTCGTTTCCAGGAAAATGATTAAATTTGATTTTAATTATTGTTAACTATTTATTTTTCAACAGTTTTGGGAGCAGTGAAACTTTTTTAAATTTTTTCTTTTACAATTTTGGCTAAGAAAATTGAAGCAGTTGAAATTGTCGTCTAAAATCACTTGTGCCGGAAACAAGCGTGCAAATTAAATTTACAATTTTAATCAGAAATGACAGCTGTTGAGTTTTCGATACGGTATCATGAATGAAAGTTAAGATCTTTCTGGTTCAGTGGTGAAACAAAGCAGCTCAAGGCGGTTGGGACTTGTGTGAAATGTGTTTGAGTTCAAGCAGGCGATGCCGGATGAATGCGCAGCTCTATTAAATATAATTATGCTAATAAAATTTTATAATTTTTATGCATAATAATATAAAATTTACAATTTTCAGCTACAATCAAATTACAGCTAAGTTTTGTGTACTCCACTGCGTATGCGTAATTAATTTTATTTACCCCTTTGAAATCCTGTCTATATTTGCTTGCGAACTAAACAAGAGCGTTAAATTAGCTAATTAGAATTACTTTTAAACAAACTGCTTACATTTTTGTTGACGTTGCTCGGTTTTAGCCGCTTTCAGCCATGTCACACGGTGCGAATGCGTAATTTGTGTGCTTGGCGCGTGTTTTGGACCACATGCAGTCGACTGCGAATGCGTCAGTCGAGGTGAAATGTTTATGAACCTATTTTTGGCAAAAACAACAGCAGCCGCTAACGGGAGGAGCCAATTGTTTTTGGGCGGAGGGAAAACTGTACAAATTGGCTGGAAAAACTCTGGCGTTGGCGGTGATTTTACACCAAGCTGAGATTTGCGTAGACTGCGGCAAAACGGGCACAATTAATTAGAGCCTGGCACAGTAATAAAACAGAAAAAAACAATGCCATGCCCACTGAAACCCTACCCTCTCCCCTAGCCACTCCACTAGTTGTACCTAGAAACAGCGCACGGAGGGAAGAACCGATCGCTAAAAACCTGTTAACCAATTAACAGGTGTCAATATTTACGCGGAATCGCTTTTGGCTATAAAAGCCGACGATCTGCACTAATTAGGCTCAAACACGCGAATACCACACAACGCAGCCGACAGATCCAGAGATCAGAGAGCAGCTGATCCGCAAATCAGTTACAGGACCATAACGTACAGCGTATCTAGAAGCCATGCATACCCAACACGCGATACTTGGTGCCACAGTGCTGGGCCTGCTCCTGGCCTTTAGCAGCTCCCTGCCCGTGCTCGACGTCAGCTCCGGCATCGATAACGATACCATTGAGCAGCTGCAGGCCAGCGTCAATGACACCCCCAAGAATCTGTAAGTTAACTTCGAGTAAGACCAAGTGAAGAACGTTTCTAATGTACCTACTCTCTGCTCAGTTATGTGGTCAAGGCTGTGGTCTATGAGATCGGCATTCTCACCGAGGTGGGCGACAATGAGACGGACTTTGAGAGCCAGGAACGTGTGGATCTGACCTTCTACGATGCCCACACCAATCAGAGTCACATTGATTTGGGTAACATTCCGTTGCCCATACAAACGAATGTCACCGGCCAAGTGCTCACCGGTATTGCACCAGTTAACATCGGTGCCTTTAGCAGTCCCCAGGAGCTGCTCCAGACTCTACCCCTTACCGGAAGCATTGTTAACATTACACACAGTGATACCGCCTTCTATCAGCTGACCAAATCTAATACGAGCGCCCTTGAGAAACCCCAGCTACTGAGCCAAGATGCGTTGGCCAAGTTAACACATGCCGCCGAACTGTTTCCGCATAAAAGCTCCGGGTCCAATGAACTGGACGGAGAATCCAATTAAAATCAGCTCATCAACTAGAATCAACTTAATGCAGTGCGTTGTGCTAGAATTAATCATATGTTTAGCTCTTAAGTAGAACACGGTAAAAAGACTGGATGAGGACGAGATCGTTAGCAGCATAGACTCAACAACAACAAATAAAATATATATATAAATATATATGTATATGTATATGTATATGTATAGTGTAAGCTCACAAGGTTTCTAAAGAAAACGAAATAAAATAAAAATCGCATTAATTATAGACTCTGTTGTTTGGTGTTATTTTGTTAAGCTCATGTGACTACAAAAAGTGAGAGATTTGCTAAAAGCTTTTCACTTCTCACGTCTCACAGCTCAATAAACCGAAAGCACTCAACAAACAGGGGAAAGTTAGCCATTTAGTACTAGAATAAAAACAGCTACTTAAAGCCAACATAAAACTACGCCAAAAGGAAGTCTTAAACAAGCCAAATTCAGTTGCTCTCACCAAATCGGTTTAATGACTCTACTATTCCAGCACATATATACTTAACTCCTTTAGCCAGCATTAATAGAACACATTTATATATTAACTAGTTTTTAATTTTTCTCATTTTCATTTGTTTGTTTGTTGTTGTTTTTAGCTTTTTTTTTTAACTGTAGTACATGTGGGTCTTACACGCTAGTAGATGATATATTTTATATTAATAGATATATGTTTTATATATATATATATAGATATATTTATACTTTGTGTATATAAATATATATTTATATGTTTAAACTTGTACACGAAAATTAAAAGTTGTTGAACGTCTCAGATCAGATAAAATTACCATCGAAATTCACAAATACATTTCCCATTCCCAGGCCCCAATCCCTTACCATCCCGTCCCGTCCCTCCCTTGACCCACTTTTATCACGCCCTGAAAATGAATTCATTGTCGCCATTTTCTTATTCAGCGCACACTCTCTCTTTCTCTCTCGCTGTCGCTCTTTTTCCCACTCCAACAATGCCAGGACAAGGGAATAAACTATTCAAGTTGTGTGTGTGTGTGTTTGAGTGTGTGTGTGTAATATGTACATACTGCAACGCACATTTAGATACTCGTACTTGTATTCGTATTTGTTTATAGTATAAATAATATTTAGTTTTTAACTAATTTACATAGTCATTGTAGACGATGCGCTCTAGCGGCTTTTCTTTTATAATTAAATTTATATTTAATAAGTGTGTGTGTGTGTTTATGTGGTGTGTGTGTGTTGGTGTGTGCTTATGTAGGTAGGTGTGTAGGTAAATTATGCATGTGTATTTGTGTAATTATTTATTAGTAGTAGCTACAATTTCAACTTATGTGCACACTATTATTTATAACGTAGATAAACTAAATCGTAACTAGAATCTGAATTCGTATCTGCAGCTGTATCTTGTATCTGTAACTGTTTTTATCTCCAGCTGCAATATCTGTATCTGTATTTGTGTTAATCGGTAAAATCTGCTCCTTAATGCTCGACGTTTATATATATAGTATTATTTAATTAATTTAGGTGTTTTGTGTATGTGTATATGTGTGTGTGTGGGTGTATTTGTGTGTGTTTATGTTTTTGCTTTTCCACTACATTTTCCGCACGCTTTATACAGTTTTCTGGCTTACAAAACGAATTCTTCATATTACGCATGAGTCGGCGCAGCCTACAAATCATAAAGACTAATCTTAGCGGCAAAAACTATGCGAGATTAGGGTTTTTGTATCTTCTTCTTTGTTGTTTTTTGGTTCATCCAATGCGTCATTTAATCTATTAAAGAAACAAATCTATTAGCATATATAGATTAGATATATATTTATTGGAACTTACCTATAACATGACTCTCCATATTTGTGATGCGTGGCTTAGATGCGGGCTGTGGTATGATTGTGATCTCATCGTTGATCTTTAGTGGCTTCAGTAACGAATCATTGGCAGCACCCAAAGAATTTCGATTGATGCCAGAACTGCTGCCTCCTCCACTACTGGACTGTGCACTATTCTTCTTGCTATCCATGGCCTTGCGGGCTACAGTGCTGTGCGCAGTATACACATGCGTCTCAAACTGTTTGTACATGCCAAATGTTGCCGTGCACACCGTGCACTTGTAGGATAAATGTGCGGGCTTCAGGGTCATGTGATGATCGCGCGATACGTGATTCAATAGCTTCCATTGGTACATCTAAAACAGAAAGTATAAACTGTTAGGTAAAGCTCTTCCAAGAGAGAAGTTAGAACTTACTCTGCCACAGACGGGACAGCGACCGGCATCCTTGCCCTTGTTGGCAGCCTCCTGCATGGAGCTTGTGACCAAGCCATGTGAGCCAAGCAAGTGCCTTTCTAATCCCTGATCTGTAAAGAATCGGAACTGACACTTCTGGCAATTCAGCGGTGGACGATTGTAGATCATCTTGGGATGAATCTGGGAAACAGAAGAGATAGATTAGTATCAAGTGATGTAAATATATAATCGGTACTTCAAAAATTACAACAACTATTCTTCTTCATAAATTAACAAAAATCAAGATTTAATTGTTATATTTAAACTATAATTATTTCTCCTCCAGCATCTTTCTCATACCCAAATCTTACCTTCACTTTATGCATCCACTGCATGTGATTGCGCAACTGTTCCAGATCCTTGATGTAACCATCGCAGATCTCGCAGATGACAAACTGCGCCTTATTGTTCCCAGCAGTGGGACTCTGGCCGGGCTTCATGCCAGCTGCTGCCGCTGTGGGCACTTTGCTAGACGAAGCACCGCTGGATGCACCGCTTCCGGCTGCACTTTGACGAGGTAGTGGCGTTATTGAGATGCTCGGTTGGCCAGCAATGGGCTTCTTGGACGCTTGCTGCACACAAAACGATTACAATTAGTACTTGTAAGATAACTATATTGATGTACTGTACCTGTACAAGTTGTCCGGCGGCCAGCTGATAACTGTTGGGCAACGAAAGGGCCGCATTGGTACCAATGGCTCCACGAACGGGTGCGGGATTCCTCACCAGACTGTTTGTATTGGGCATTGGCTTGGGCAGCTGTGGCGCCCTCTGTCGCATCTTGGCCGCATTTTGTGCAGCCAGCGCCGCTGCCTGCATGTTGCGTGCCTGAGCTGCTGCCTGTTGTTGTTGGATGGTCGCCAGCGCTGCCTTCTGTGCCGCTGCCTGTGCTGCCATTGCCTGTAGAGAAGAAAAAAGAGATTAGTACAGGGTACACTAAAGGGCTATAATTCCCGATTTACCTGATAAGCTGTAGCTGTGCCGACAAGTCCATGTCGTGGCTTAATCCTAGGTATCTTCGCTGGCGCTTCCCAATCATTTGGCGGCGCCAGATTCAATTCGGGCCTGAATTTCTTGGCGCACACAGGCTGGTGACGAGCCAACTTCGCCTTGCCATTGTCCTCGAATCCACAGTTGGGACACTGATGATATGGCAATGGTTTGATCAGACGCGCCTTGATATTGTGCACCGCCTCCATGTGATAAACGATTTCGGTGGCATTCCGTATCTCAAAGGTGCAGAAGTTGCACTTGTAGAGGACTCCATTCATGTGCGGTGTCTCGTAGTGATTGGCCATGGACAGGGCCGACTCCGACTTGAAGTTACAGAACTCGCAGCGTTTCATCGTGAACTTGAAAGGAGCATTTTTCGTCTTGGATGCCTGAAGATTGCCACTCAACGCATTGATTGCCATCTCAAAGTCCTTGGGATCCCGTGTAAGAGATTTACGCATTTTGCGTTTCTGCAACCGCAGCAGATCCGCTTGTACATACTCCTGCACGAGGCCAACGCCAATGTCCATAAAGAATTTACCCAATGGACTCTCAAAGTAATTCTCCTGACCAGGCTTCGACGCTGTGTTCGAGGGGACACCTCCAGAGGCTGCCAGAGCAGCTGCTGGTTTGATGGCACCCTTCAGGGCAGTCAGATCATCATTGGCTTCTTTGATTAGGACCTTAGTGCGCACACCCGACTCAGAATCATCATCGTCGTCCTCATCATCATCCTCATCTGATTGCTCTGACCATGATTCATCATCGCCACGTTTCTTTTTCTTCTTGCCCTTCGCATCCGTTTGACCCTCGTTCGGTTTATCCTCCTTATTCTGCTCGGTCATCATATCGAACTCATCCACCTTATCCGCCACAGCCAAATCCTCCGCAGATAACGAATACTTTGTCTCAATGGCTTTGATGACCTCACGAATGTTGTCATTCGGGGGCTTCTCATAGATGTAGGGAACAATGAATGATGGCGCCTCCAGTACAAACATATCGTCCGTCAGACCGGGCAACAAATTAGCATTATTGGTCATGCTCGGGAGTCCAGCTGCCGTCAGAGAGAGCGTCGAGGGATTCAGCTGCACTGTGTTCCCCACCTGTGTGGCTGTTACACCCGACATGGGCACTAGTTTGGGTGGTGCACTGCCCAGATTTGTGGCCACACCGGTGACGGCATTGGTTATGGTCACCGGATAGACGGCACCACCTGGTCCCGCTTGTCCCGTCTCGTGGGGCATCAATGAGCGAGCATCTTTGATGGTTAACTGACCTAAACCCATGCCAATTCCTGATCCCGCATTTAGAACACCCATGCCCATGGATGGTGTCGAACTGCGCTGTCTTTTACTGTTCGGCTGCAGTTCGTCCATGTCACTTTTGCGCTTGTTCAGCGCCAGATCGCTTGGCGAAATACTTGGCGGCGTATCATCCTCAATAACGACACAATCATCATCATCATCGTCGTCATCATCCTGTGGTCGTGATGCTGGCGGTGGTGGCTGAGGCGTGGCTTTAACAAGAGCTGGCTTTTTACTTGGTGACGGTGCTGTTTGTCCCGTTTCCGAATCCGAATCGGAGGCTATTAATACCGCATCATCCGAGGATTCAGCATCCTCGCTTGATGCAGAGGTGGTCGTTGGTGCAACAGGCTTTGGATTTACTTTATTGGGAGACACTTGGCTTGGCTTTCCATCTGACGGTGTTGTCTTCTTCTCCGTCACTTCTGGCATATCCTCATCGCTGTCCTCATCCAAATTAACCACAGCTCCATCATCGTTGTCGTTGACGTTGTTGTTATTGCTTCTCGTGGCTTCTGCTGTACTTGCCTGTCCATTGGGCTTGGCTTTGGATGCCTCAGCTGCTGCTTCAGCTGCTGGCTTTGGACTCTGATCGAATCCATTCACCGAAGCCTCCTTCTTCTCCTCAACCTCATCATCTTCAGTTTGCATTGCTTCAGCTTCAGCATCTGCTTCAGAGTCGGTTACAGTTTTGGCAGTGCCACTTTGTTGGCTACCTTCCTCCTCTTCCTCTGCCACCATCTCGGCGTCATCCACTTCTTCGATGCTCTTCTTTTTGTCCGTCAATACCTCCCCTTCTTCCTCCGCTGGCACCGCTGTGGATTGCGTTGCTGCGCCCAATGGATCTTCAGCATCACAACTGTTTTCAGCTGTACTGCCAATTTTCTCCTGATCATCATCAGCTTCTGTTTCTTCGTGATCACCATTGGTGGTTACTTCCTCTTCTTCCTCTTCGTCATCATCATCATCGCCCTCGACTTCTCCTTGCGGTTTGGGTTCTTTACTGCTGCCATTCTCTGTGGAGCTGGAGCTTGTGATTTGTGAATCGCCCTCTTCGGTGTCATCCACCTCCATGGCCTCCGCCGGTGGCTTAGCCGTATCATCCTTGGCATTATCATCGTTGCTGTTGCTGTTATTGCTGTCGCTGTCGAGCGGCAATTTGGCAGTTGCTTCGATCACTGCAGCATCATCCTCTGGCTCCTTTCCAGGCTTTGTGAGCTTATCCGACTTATTCTTATCCTTTTCATGTTCCTTGCTGGAATTTGTATTCTGTTCATTCTGTTTCTTCTCCTCGACGTCACTGTCGCTCTTGCTATTGCTGTTTTTCTTCTCGCTCTTCTCGTCGTCGTCGTTGTTGGTTGCCGTCGTCTCAGCTGCTGCTGTTTTGCCAAGAAGTTTTGTTGTGGGCTCGGCAACGCCCTCAGGCAAGACGACGTCGACTTCAGTCATTTGTTGTTGTTTTGTTCTGTTGATTTTGGAATGTGCCTTCTAGTCGATAGATGTCGCTTCTGGGTTTTCTTGTTGTCGGTCAGGATGCCTGTAAAAAATGATCGATAAATAACTTCTTATTAATCTTTTGTAATCGCTAATCGCAAATCGATAAACTTTACATCTTTGGGCTAAAACTAACCGGGAAATATTTGCACATAGAAGAAACGAAAACTAAAGCGTAAATAGCAACGAAAGAGAAGACCAAAGAAGAATTGAAAAAAAAGCGCAAATGCTGCAGAAAATTAATCAAAGAGCGAATATAACGAAATTTACCAATTGCCGAAAACTAAAGCAGGGAAAATTTTAAATCTAGGTGAATTAAGCACTCCCCACCTCATTTACCCCCTCCCTCAGCGTAAATAACTAGGGGCAGCATAAAACAAAAAAAAGAGTTAATTGAGACAAAATGGCTGCCATATTGGATTAAAACTAAAATACAATTTAATATGTACATATATAAGTTTTTACAGACATTTATGATATATATATATTTGGTATATATATACATTTGTTTACATACATAGATATATATGTACATATGAAATATTGCAAATAGCTTAGTATATCAATTAAAGTATGTACATGGGTATGTATATATGTAATTATATAAAAACGTCATTCTGCGCGGCATGTAACGCTGTCTGTACATATATACAATGTATGTATGTATCTATATAAATATATACAGTGTTGCATAAACAAACATACATACATATACTGTTACATACATACAGACGAGCAGTTACCGAGCACACAGCAACTGCACGATTGACATACATACAGACAACACACACATACAAACAAACATACACTCACACACACCTACATACATACAAAGCGCACCAACAAAACGAGCACACACACACATATACGTACAATCTATATATACACATACACAATATATATATATAATTATATATGTATGTATGTAGATACAAACGGACACGCAGACGCTGGGACGGACAAACAGACAGACGGCCGGTGAGACGATGACGACGACGTTGGCTTTGGCTCTGCGGTGTTGGTTGTTGGTTGGCTGTGGCTCGCTGCTGGTGCTAGCTGCTGTAGCTGTCGGCGGCGTGGAGTGGAGTACGGGTGGGTACAGGAGCGTGTTTTGCGCTTGTGTATGTGTGTGTGTGTGTGTACGTGAATGTAGTGGTGTGTGCGCGTGTGTTTGCATTGGTGTGTGTGTGTGTGTGAGTGTCTTTATGACTGTTTTGTGTGAACAATGTGATATTTTTTTAGGCAAATTGCAAGCAATATAATTCAAATCCTATAATTTTCGCAATCGCCGCCAAACAGCCGTTACAATAACAAACTTATATTGAAACACTGAGATAAACAATGTAGCATCAACTTACCATTTACATTTTACGTCACACTTCAATGGCAGTGGCAGGTTGTTGTTATTATTGTTTTTTGGCAATTAAAAACGATAACACGAATTCATATAAACAAAAAAAAAATAGAAGATCTTTGCCGAACGCACAACAAATTTTTTCTTGATTTTGGAGCACACAGAGAGAGCGAAAGAAAAAAGAACGCTATGCCAAAGCGCGACAAACGGACGATAGACGGGGGCAACAACAAGGCAAACTGGAAATGGAAGCGGAAAAAAGCAAAAAACGTCGCTACAAACACAGAGTTGCACGGGACACAGCCGGGCGCGCAGGGTTGCATGTCTGGCTAAAAAGTGGCGCGCATCATAGTTATCGACAATCGATAAAGTTGTGAAAAATGTCTAGTGCTATTTTACATTTAATGCGGGGACTATTTAAAGTTGTTAAACAATTACTGGAGTATTAAAAATATTGGCATTTCATAGAAACTTGAAGATCAACAAAAAAAGTAGCGTTTCAACACAGCGACAACTTTGCAAACGTGCATGTGGCGCATTCAGAGAGCCAACGGAGAGAGTAAAAGCTGTTACGCTCAAAAATAGCGAATGGCAATGTGAAGCGCAAGCGAACCATTGTCACTGTGCTGAGTGTTCGTGCGTGTATGTGGTTGTCGGTGGGCCATTTGTGTCGTAGTATTGGAGCGCACCCATGTGAATGGATGGATGGGAGGGAAAAACAAATTTGACAATTGTACGCGCGCCACGAACGAAATGAACAAAACAAAAATGAAACGGCATTGCTTCTGCTGCTGCCTGCGTTGTCGTTGTCGTCGCTGTTGCCGGCGTATTTGATGGATTTTTTTATGATGATGATATTCCGCATTTGTATCTGCGCCGCGCAAAAATTTGAAAATAGCGCGCGCAAATGGATGACAACAAGAATGCTTTGATAATGCTTATTACTGGCTATGGTTAGTTACAGCTCTAAACCAGGCCAATATCGAATGCTCTCCCACACTGACAATACATACTCACACTACCATATATATTTGTATATATATACATATATATATGTATGTATGTTGAGTATAGTAAGCATAGGCAAAGCGGCGATTGCCTCGTCTGTAAGTTTTAAAACTGTATACTCATCACGATACTTCTGCTGGCGCTGCTGATGCTTCTTCTTTCTCAACTTATTTCAGATTACGATGCTTCCCTCTCTGTCGCTCCCACATGGTATGAGCCAATACAATACATACATACATTAGTATGTATACATACGTATATATATATGTAAGTGTTTTCAAGCAAGTGTGTGTGAATTCGTATGTTTAGCAGTGTGCGTTTGTATGTGTGTGTATATATGTATGTGTCTGTATGATTTGGTCTATATGCAAGTACAAATTTGAAAGTAACCCGCTTCTCACCCCCGTTGATCGGCAACTGGTAGAAGTTTTTGTATTCACCTACCGCTAGCTACAGTTGTTGCTGTTGTTTTTGCTACTGCTGCTGCTGCTGCTACGGGATTCATTAAGACCCACAAACTATCGGTATAATAATATAATGGGACGATAACAAAACTTTATGTTATACATACACGTGACCTTTTCTGTTTGTGTCGTCGCGTCCGTCGGTTGTCAAGCGAATTTGGATACAAATTTGAAAAAGAACCTTGCAGATATTCTTACTCAATGTTAATAAATAAATACATGAAAGGACATTTAAATACTAGACTGATGGAATTATTATGTTATCTGAATGCTTAAGCTTTCAAAACTATCTTTCTGTACCTGTGCTGATAAATCCAAAAACAATTTCTAACATCTATACTATATAGTACATAATCGAATACTCATTCTCCTGAGAACGTACTTATTTTAGTTATTTATAAACTCTCGATTCATATTATATTTCAAAGAAAATTATGATTGTTTCCATTATTTTTTTTTAAGCATCGAATAATATATTTGGAAGCTGGATAAATTCCCAACTTAAATTCCTTCATAGAGTTGAGACAAAACTTTAAACAATTCTAAGAATTAAAATTTCTTATGAAATCCCATTAATCACGATAATCAATAGAGTAATTTGCAGTATATAACGCATACAAATACGCAAATTTTAAGTGCGCAGTTTAGATTTAAAAGATACATATATATCTACGTATATGTATACATGTGTGTGTGTGTGTATGTGTCTGTAAAAAGTTATAGTCGCTCACCTAATAACCATTCACTGTGGGCAACCATACAAAGGGGCTGCTTGGATGCGAGCTGGGAATGCGGCAAACTCAAACCAGGGGGGAAATCGGATTCAGAATAAATATATATATCTGTGTGTGTGTCTGTGAGTGGTTTAATCCTCGACTGCTTCTGCGTCTTCTTCGTCCTCGTTAAATGACAATTTGCTATTAGTGTTCTTGGCCTTGGACTTTTTGCGTTTATCTGAAGACTTTTTTGATTTATCAGATTTATTTGCTTTATCCTGTGTCTCAATTTTAGGCTCCTTAACGCGCTGCTTGAAGACAATGGGTTGGTTTAAATCCGCGGGCTTTTCAGCTTCCTCTGCAATACAAGATGTTTGGCAATTAGAAAAAATTACTTAAAGTTAACTAATGTAAGTAAACATATTTTTTAGTTTCAATTACTTTTCAAATTACAAGTGAAACTATAAAGTGCAAATGCAGTTGCCGCCCACAACAAACGGCAACAGTAGAAAATCAACAACAACAAAAGCAAAAATCACGCCCATTCAACAACCTCAGCCTGCTTCTGCCCCCAAAATAAGATAGAAAAGATTTTTACTCATTTTGTGTGTGCGAGCGTTTTCTTAGTTTGCAACACAGCACCCGCTACACGCCCCCCGTTCCTTCGACCCTAAGTAACCGCCCACCCTCGTCTCCGCACACCGCTCGCTGAACACTATACACTATACAACACACCATTCAGCGTTAGCGTCTTGCAGTGCTCCACCTTCAAATTCGCAACCCAACGGACACGAAGACAGTCAGACAGACAAGACAGTGTGGCTACCGCCGACATCGCTCCCCCTCTCGATAGTATATGTATCGTCGTCAAGCCACTTGCCGTGCTCTCTTTGTTCGCCTGTTTCGTTCATCATTGTCTCTCCCGTTTTGTTGCTTCGTTCATTCTTTCACACGTTTTCACCCGATTTTCTGCGCGGGCCTTCTGACAGCAGCAGCAGCAAGCGGTGAATGTGGTGGCGGTGGCGGGGTGATGATGACGAAGACGGCAACGACGGCGACGACGACAGCAACAACAACAAGAGAGCGGCAGCTGTTGTTGGTTTGCGGCGACAGCGACGTCGGCGGCGGCTGTGGGTCGCCGTTATTTGTTAACTTCTCTGGCCGGCTGCTTTATCATGCGCTCCGCTTTGGCTATGATTTTCATCACATGCTCCGCTTTAGCGGAGCCCCAATGAAAATGTCAGTGTGTATGCTTTGTGCCAGCAGCTGTAACTGTGTATGTGTGTGTGCGTGTGTTGTTGTGAGAGTGTATACGTGCATGAGGGTGCTCCGCTGGCAGAACCACATTAATTGCAATAATCGAAGCCAAAAGAAAGGGAATTTGGAACGGGGCACGAAATGGCTGTCATAGATACGCGAATGGGCGGTGCGTTGAGGGCGTGCCATACATCACACCACTATAACTTTCAACTTCCCAAAAATAAAAAAAAAAACTAAGTAAAATAGAACACATTTTCGAGGTTAGAATTGAAGTTAGTATGAAAACGAATTTTTCATCAATCTCAAGCGAAGCACAATTCAATAAAATGCAACATATTTTCGCACACACCACAAGCAGAAAAATCGAATGGTCTGATGAAAAATACACGTTAGAAGCCCGCAAAAATTCAAAATGGGCAACACTGCATTTGTTTGTTGTCTGGTTTTACTGCACTTTTGACTATTTTGTTTGCGTTTTGTTTATGTTTCATTTAATTTTTCAAATTTCAATTGCAAAAACACACGCACACATACATATACGCGAGTAAAAACGCACACAAACAAACATACACACACACACACACACACGCGCGCAAACAGGCATACATACATACAGTGTAGTATAGGGCAGAAAGCAGCAGCGTGAAAGAAGCGTGGAAACGACCGACGCTCGATTCTGACTCAACTGAACTGAAAGCCAAACTGCCACAGACGATAACTACATCCTACCTACGCACACACCGACACGCATACACGCACACACACAGACACAAATGCAAACACTCAAGCATACATACATACACACTGCACGTATATATGTGTGTGTGTGCATACCTTTTGCTATGCGCTGCTGCTCGAGGGCCACCTCGTCAGCCGTAAGATCCCCACGCGATAGAACAACAATTTGTGGCTTCTCGTCCTCTCGCTCTGGCCGTTCTTCACTGGAATCGTAGTCTTCGTGGTCCCGGTCGAGGTCTTCTAGTTTCTGGCGCTATTTGTTTTTTAGATTCACAACAAAGCTGAGCATGAGCGGGGCACTTTGTTTTGCCACACCGACTGATTGGCTTACCTTTGTGTCGACGGTCGGCCCTTCCTTGTAGCCAATTTCTGCCTTGAGTTTGGCCAAAAAACTGGGTTCCTGTGGCTTCACGTAGGTTATATTATTGCGCTTGGACATAGCAATAGACACATAAGTATTTAATTGTCTACGTTTTTATCTGCTTTTTGCTTGGATTTTCTTTCTATTTTGATTGCCGCCGTTCACTGCTTCACACACACACACACATAGACAGAAATTCGTAATATTTTACAGCACTGTCCCGGCCGTTCTTTAACACGAACAGCTGTTTGAATGGGGGTGTTCAAATTGCCGCTATGCACTAGCAAAATATTCAAAATTAGGCATCTTTTTAAAGATTGACGTAGCTGATCAATAAATGAATTCGTTAATGTGATCTGGCACGCCTTCTTAATTTGTTTAAAACACTTTTTGTGTAAATTACATTAATTGAACTAAGTAGTAAAGTTTATTTGTAGACAACCATCATTTGTTGTCGTCGGTCTCGCCAAAGTGTTGAGAAACACTCTAATGCAATGCTTGGTTTTGCTTATCGATTATTCCAACTGCTATCGTCTCATCGATAACCGCGACCAGTATCAGCTGTGGCGACCTGTGCCAAACCATCATTTTCAAATTCGCTTGCCGCTTAGAGATTTCAAACGCTATTGTGAATGGCAACTGCAACCTGAACGAGCGGTTACATTTTGAACGTAGTAAATGCAATTTTTTAATGTGTATGCTGAAAACTGCGATGTAGAACAACTGATTAATGGGCTTAGTTTGTAAATGAATAGTCTTAGATTTATTGTTTGCTTTTATTTTATTTTATTCTATATATGTTTATTGTGGCTTATTGGAAAATTTAATTAAAAATCGTATGTTGTTAACTGAGTTTCCATAGAACCAAATAATTTACGGTAAATTGTATAGCACACTTTTAAGAGCATATTGAATTTATAGTTTTTAAGTGGCACTCGCAATTACAGACAATTATTTCTGCAGAATTCGATTGGTTTCTCTGGTCAATCAGCTGCACAAATTCCCAACGCGAATACAGTCCAACAGTGTAGTCAATTTACCAAATTCCGCTGCCAAATCACCGCGTTGATATCAGCTGCAAAAAAAGTAAAGGAGTGGGAGAGGGAGGGATGTTGGGGTACACATAAAACTGTCGCATAACTTGCAAATTTTCCACTTCACCTGCAATCGAAAGAGCCCGAAACGAATTCGGATCAAAAACTGACAGCCAAACAATACACAACGGCATTCATCAACGTTTTCGCCGCATGT
Organism: Drosophila cardini; assembly: GCA_018903735.1. Taxonomy (NCBI): domain Eukaryota; kingdom Metazoa; phylum Arthropoda; class Insecta; order Diptera; family Drosophilidae; genus Drosophila; species Drosophila cardini. Next base: position 8,463,823 of record JAEIGM010000004.1, on the reverse strand, counting down.
CGCATGCAGCACTTGCCTCCTGCCACTCCCACAGCCCCAAAGTGCTCCACCAACATAATAAATCATCTGTAAATTGATTTCAAAACTTTAAAACAAAAAAAAAGGGAAAATAGAAAAAAGCGCAGACGAAACGAAACACTCAAACATTATGAGCTGCAGCAGGGCATTTGGGATCATATGTTACCCAAAAAATAAGGCAAAAAAAAAAGATACGTCTATTGAAGTGCAACAAAAAATCGTCAGGATTTGTGCTGCATTCTGTGGCACACGCTCAAAATCTCACAAGCGTTCCCAGTGCACACTGTTCCCAGACCTAATATCAAATTGATAGCTTTTAAATTTGATTCCGCGTCTTATCACCGAAGCGACAACTTTGACAGGCCCAAATGGAGTGTGCACACACACACACGCCCTGTCTTCCTTGCTCTCTCTTCCTAGCTCTCTCTTACTCCCTCTTCTTACCCTTTCTCTCTTCCTACCTCTCTCTCTTTCTATATTTTTTCTATGTGTTGCATTAAAAATGAGCTACGCTGAGCATTTTATGTGTTGCAGTGGCAGCTACGCTGCAGTGCAAAATATACTCTGTAGCAGCCTTACACAAAGGGTGTCTTAAACTGTTTTTATCAGGGTATCTTCGAGTCAGTCTAAATTAATTATATAGTAATAAGCTACACAGGTTGCCCTTCATAAACTAACATAAAATAGTAATAAATGTGACTTACAGGGTATCTAAAAGTCTGTCTACCTAATACCAACCATTTTTGCTTGGGTAATTGCACAATTGTAACGACTTTGGCATTTGATATAAAATAAATTGCAAGCATGACTGGCAATTGGCTTGCTACAGGGTATGCGCTAGTCCTTCCACTTGTTGTTTGCAGCTCTTATTGTTATCGAATGACAGTTTGCTTTGCTGTCGCTGCTGTCGTTGACCTTGACTAAGCTGAGTTTAGTGTGTTTAGTTTCATATCAGTTACTTGACAAAGGCTAAGCATACACACAAACACACACAAGCACACCAACATACGAACACTTGCACACACTCACACAGGCAGTCACAAAAAAACCGTAGCCAAATTAGAAGACTCTCAAAGCTTTGCGTCTCAGGAAAATGTTATCACAAACTGCATCCGGCGACGTTAGCTGCGCTGTCAGCGTCGCCATCGACGTCGCTGTCGAAGTCAACGTTAGCTGTTGGCTGCTGCTGCAGCGACTGCAGTGTTTGTTGTTGCATTTCGTTCGTGCGTTCATTCGTTCGTTCGTTTCCTTTCGTTGCGCTTCGTGTCTCTACGTTTCGTTGCGTTTCGTTTTGTCTTTCGTTTCGGAAATCGGTTAGAATTCAAAGTTTCAGATGCTCGTTGGCATTTGGCGCGTGCAGTTGCAAAACGCGGCAGACGGCGAACAGCAAAACGGACCACGTGAAGCGCCCATCAAATTGAGTGATAAAATAAAGTTTCAAAAACATATATATATATATAAATTTGTGTGTATAAAAAAGCTTATCGGTTGGCAGCGCTAAAAAAACTCAGTTTAAGCGAGCGTCGCACTTGCGCACTACAAAAATTTGAATGAACTGAAAGTGATAAAGTGCTCACATGACTAAAAGTGAAACCTTAAGAACTAAGTTGGATTGGGACTATCTTAAAAACTAGTGGGGCCTGTCACTTCCGTTAGTTAGTCGCTGCCGTTCTGCTTGATTATCGCTTGCGGTTCACTACTTTTATTAATTGCCACAAACTTTGATATTCAAACAGTTTCAAGTTTTGCTTACGCGAGTTCGGTTCACTGCAAGAGTGTACGTGTTCGCGCGTGTTTGTGCGCGTTTCTTTGTGTGTGTGTGTGTTTTTGTGTGCGCGTTGCGCTTTGACTATTTATCATCAGGATGCGGTGGCATGGTCCACTCTTGTTGGCCATGTGCCTGGCCAGCTTTATTAATGTCTCGACTGCCCAGTTAGTGCCATGTCCCAGTGGCTGCACTTGCACCAGACGCGTTGTCCGCTGCATTCGTGCCCGTCTCACCGCCGTGCCACGCGTGCCACAGGACACCGAATTGCTGTAAGTATGCTACGAGTTTTTCAACTGGGAGGATTTTTTTTAGTTTTGGAAGATTCCAAACTACAGATTGCAGTTTCAGAGTTTGACTTTGAGAGTTTGAGTTCAAGTGGTTTGTGGCTTCGCTGGCATCAATCATAGCAAGTTTTTGGCTTTTACCACATCCATAAATTAGTTTTTAATGTGCACAACTGACAGACTGAAAAGCAGCGACTGAGCTGCGTTAATTTCTGGCGCATCCCACTATATAAAGTTGTGTATATAGAATACACTGCTCATAAAAGATCGTGTCTTCTTGCTTAATATAGCGATAATATCAAACATAACTGAAAAACATTGGAGATTCTCTTGTGTTAAATTTCTTATATACTTTTCTGACATTTTTTTAACTTATTTTAGACTTTATGCTCTACAGAAAAGAGTTTTTAAGCAATAAAAGGAAGCATCACCTTAAATACAATGACTTTAGGATACATAACTTTACAATCTTTTAATAAAAATCTCTTCCAAATTAAATATATATTCATTTCTGAGTTTTTCAAACCAATTCTCAGAGTTTTCACAACAAAATCTGTTATGCATAGCATTTTTTTTACAGTGTATAGTTATGCAGTGTTCCCGCTGCGTGTTGACTCAATTAAACGATGTCTAACTGTGGCAGCAACGCGGGAATTTGTATATTTATCACTTCGCATCACAACGCGATTTGTATGCATGCGAAATTTGAGTATATATATAGAGTATATTCTCCTCAATCTGCGCGTTTTCGTATTCACTGACGACGCATTTATATCCAAATGTCAGCACTTTTCGCATGGATTTCGGCTAAAGTTTTTGCTATAGCCTGGAAAGGGGGGCGTAGGAAATTGGAGGGGGTAGTGTAGGTGAGGGGAGGAGAGGAAATGCATGCAACTTGGCAAATGTTTGTGGAACATATGCATATTTATGCGATAGGCCGCGTTTCCAACGCATTTTGCCTGAAGCTGCCACTGACAAAAGCGGAATTTGTGTTTTAATGGCAAAAATTCAATTTAATTTGAGAATGCTGGTGGGCGTGGCAAGTTAAGTAAGCGGAAAATCAGTGAGGAAGACAGCATGTAGGTGGAATTTATAAAATTATGTTTTCCTTACAAATAGAAAACTAAATTTTAAATAATATATGAAGAAGAATGAAAGTATTTAATATAATAACTGAACGATATACAAATTATCAATCAAGTAAGAAAAGAAAATAGCACAAAACATATATTTAAATATTCTTAAACTGCATAATACTAAGTAAAAAATTCCTAACTTTACTAATAAAACATAGAAACTCTCGAATTTATAATTAAATGTTTTTGAAGAGCATAAATTTAATGAGCTAAACACTTTAACTATAAAAGACTCAGAGCTCAGCGCCCATTTTGCTTTAAACCAATAAGCGCAGCCAACTTAACAAGCCAAGCTACACACAGCGTTGCCACACTTTGCTTTTATTTACCCCAATTAAAGCTTAAACGTAGAAAATGAACTTTAATATAGCAGAAATAAATATTTTTAATGACATTATATTGGTTTCTCAATTGAATTTAAATTTTGTATTCGTTGTTTTAAACGTTTTAACACTGCAATTAAGCCAAATTAATTTATTATCATATTTTTGCAGTTTGCGATTCAATTATTTTGTGCACTTCTCTGGCTGGAAATGCAGTTGAAACTGCTCACAAGTGTAAAAGATTTATGTGTCAATCAATCTTAATATTAGATAAGGTAGAACATACATTATTTAACCTGCTTCAAAGAGAAGTCTAAACTAGAAAACACTAAAAACGAGACAAACAATGGAAAATGGCATGGCAAGAAAAGCAAATATGGAAATGGAAAATGCATTCGAAAGTTTTTCCTTCTCATTCTCATTTCGTTTTAATTTATTTTGTGGCAATTTTAATTAATTTGTTGCATGTACAATTTAGACGGAAACTTTTTCTAGGTTTTTCTTGTGTAAAAGTGCTTCAAATACTTATACACAACTCTGAGTAACGAACAATAAATTTGTATACATATTTCAGTAGACTTTTTCATACATATATGAATTTTGTTGCCTTTGTCGTTTGTTTATTTTTATGAGAATTCAACATTTGGCATTCAACACATGTTCATAAAGCAGACAACAGACAAGAGCCAAAAATCAAATAATATCGCACAAAAATGCAATTCCCGTTGACCAGACACATGTCTTTTTGGAAGTTCCATCTTTTGGACGGTGTTAAAAATACTACATAGCCGTACTTGCGTGTTAAACATGGGGTATGCACAGCTAGTTGTTTCGAATTTTAGCGAGTAGTAGCTTTGCTCAGCATCAACAGCCGAGGCGATATAGCGATATCCGTCTCTCCGTCTTTCCGTCTGTCTGTCCGTAGAAACACCTGGATCTTTTAAACTATAAGAGTAAGAGCCATCAAATTTGAAATGAAAATCCATCTATATGTTTAGCAGATAAAGTTAATGTCAATTCGTTGCCAAGCCCCCTGACCCACCCGCAAATTATAATAAACTATTTTCGCATCACCATTACTTGCAAACGACTAGAGCTATCGGAACCAAATTCACACAATTTGTGTACACTATCATTTTAACTATCCTTACCAAGTTTGATCCGGATCGGACAACTATAGCTTATAGCTCCCATAGAACAAATCGGTCGAAAATGGGTGATTTGTATGAAGACATGAAGTTTTAGTTGAGCGATTGCAACCAAACTAACTTATTATGTGTATGGTACCACTATAACTATCCTTACCAAGTTTGGTCTGGATCGGAGAATTATAGCTTATAGCTTCCATAGGACAAATCGGTCAAAGATTGGTGACTTGCATGGAAAAACGTGCACTAGTATGAATACAGGGTCTTTTACAGTCGGCTCGCTCGACTGTAGCCTTAATTTTGTCTGCATTAAAAACATAAATTTTTTTAATAAAAGTACGGGTATCTCACAGCCGAACTAGTGTTTTTATGCGCTCATGTGTTTGACTTAATTTTGTTAATGACACAAAATTTGTTTACAGTTTCTGTGTGTGATAGTGTGCGTGTGTGTGTATGTGTGTGTGCGTGTGTGTGTGCGTGTGTGTGTGTTTTTTAGCTCTCTGTGTGCATCTGCGATGAAAAGGCGAATAATCATACGACTCTGGTTAGTAGATTATGAGTGCAAAAAGAGTGAGATAGCTAGAGAAGGAGAGGGAAAGAGAGAGCAAGAGAGGGGCGTGGGGGAGAGAGGGGGAGAACAGCAAACGCACAGATGGAAAATGCAAAAAGTCAGAACTTATTTTTCGAGCTGGACACTGGAAATGTGCTACACAAGATAAATTGAGTAAGTCGAAATGGGCAAGAATGCACGACTAGCAAATACCCTAAGCGTAAGAGCTATACAAGCAGTAAATACCCATGGTTTCTATATACTTTACAGGGTATACGTGTTATACATGCCAGCACTTTTCACCTTTCATTTTTAAATACTTTTCTAAACAATTTTTCTTTTTTGCTCTTAAACTTTTCATTGCCAGTTACTATGCCAGTGTTTTCTCTAAAGAAAAGTCCATTCATTCCTCCGGTGGCAAGTAAGACTTTGCCACACACAAGTTCAAATGTTGCTCTGAATACAAAAGTGCAAACATTTTGACTTTTTTTGTTGTTCTTGTTGGACGCGTATTTAAACTTGCAACTAAATGTGAGTGTGTGCAACATACGGCCATGCCGCTGGCATCATTCATCTTCCACGCCCACACAGAGGAGGGGTTAGGGAAGGAGGCGGGGTTAGCGGAGAAGGAGGAGGCGGCTTTTTCTGCGCTCTCTCTCGCTAAATAAATGCATTTGATTTCATTTCATGATGATGCATTTTAGCTAGAATCACTTATATATAAAGATATATATATATATCTGGATATATATGTATATAGTGCTCTATACCTTGCAGTATATAGGCAGTGAGGTTATCCGGGTCTCGGCTGCGCTTGAAGGCACTTGGTTTGTCATTATGCTCCACGTAGTCCAAGTCAAAGTCGAAGTTGCAGCTAAATTTGAGTTGGAGGCTGTGCATCATGTGTGTGCGTGTGTGTGTGTGTGTGTGTGTTTGTGTGTGTGTGTGTGTGTATTTGGCACACACACATAAAACGCAGCTGAGGCAAGCACATGAGCTAAATATGATATGGCCACACGCTATCTAATAACTGCAAGGGGTTGTTATACATACCCTACTATACAAATACATATATATAAATATATAGATATATAGCTATATAGTCATATCTTTAGACTCTGTAGAACTCTGTGTTGCGCCTTCACAGCTCCTGACTTGGCAACAAAACAACAGTCGCCACACTGGGCATATTAGTTGGTAGAATGGGCCGCTTAGGAGTAAGCTCAACTATAAAATACTCTGCCAAGCTACAAAAAAATATATTTTGATTAAATATTATTAGTTTTATAATCATATAGTTTTTACCACAAGTATTTGAGTGATTTGCAGTTCTACTTTCGTCACTAGCGTGCATGTAAAATGCTTCTATATTCCAAAATTTTATATTTTCGTTTTTAAAAAAGTACTAGTTTTACACTAAGCAGCCAACCGCTGCATACGCTGCATTTCTTGCAGTGTAATGGCTATATACACTGAGCAAAATTGTGGTGTTAAACTAATAAAATGCTCGTTATATTAAAAACCTATGTGACCCCCTTGTACAGGGTCTCTAAAGTTTGATTAGTGCCCAGCTGTGGCCGTGCACTACACTGCACTGCATTGCTGGACAATGTGCCACGCCCACACGTGCGCCCACATTTCAAGCAGACAATTTTGCAGCATATTTTCATATGAGCTTGCAAAACTATTTGCTGGCAAAAATGTTATTCAGGAGTCCCCCTACGCTGCCAGCACGAGCTTCAGTTTCAGCTCCCTGCCTCACCCACTCCCTCACCCTCCTCGTTCCACTGCACCGGGAAAGTTTTTACCAAAATGCTGCTCACATATACATATGTACATATATATTAGGGAGCATTTATGCGTGAGAAATGCCTTGTTCATCCTGGTTGCTGCTTGCTCCTGGACCTTTTGCCTCCTGGTTCCTCCTATTGCCTACTGTGCTGACTCCTGCCTCCTCCTGTCCTACAACTGTCTGGCCTGTCTGCCTGCCTGCCTGCCTGCCAGCACAAAATATTGCATGTTGTTATTAAATATGCATAAATTTGCTTTTTGTGAATGCTGTATACGTTTTTTGCTGCTCCTTTTGTAGTTGTTCCTGTTGTTGTTGTTGTTGTTGTTGTTGCAATTCTGCATTTACATTTGCTGTTTATTTGGCCGTGCAAATATTGAAAATATTACCTCCCCCCTCTTGAAAAGGACAGGGAAAACCCCTTTCACGTGTTGACAGCCCAAGCGACATGAACGTGCACGTGGACAATGTTTACTGCAGCTGAAAATGTTGAAAAGTAAGGTTAGGTACATAAAAAATGTGAGGTTAGGGTATATGTAATGCATATCATATGAATTATGCGATATCCTTGCTCTGTCACCTGGCAGCTGTAGACCATTATTAAGCTGTGAAATAAGACCAGGTGCTTCAATCTATCATTTATCTATCTATCTATCTATATATCTATCGCTTGTTAAAATTGCATGTCACAAGAATGCGAAATTGATTGAGACAAGATAAAGTGACATACAGATGGAGCTGGAGGAATATGAGCAGATTGAGATACTCTGTAAGTTTGAGTAAAGGAGTAGTGTAGAGTTCTCTGATAATATAAGTAATACTAATATTAATGATAAATAGAGAGGCTTAAACTGTACACGATTTCGACAGCTCCTTATGCCGATAGCAATGTCCGTCTGTTAGTCTGTCCGTCTGACTGTCATCACTTGAAAACGATTAGAGCTAGAGAGACTAAATTTTTACATTATGTGTCTGGTACCCTTAAAACCATTCTCACCAAATTTGATCCGGATCGGACAGCTGTAGCCTACAGCTACAGGGAGAAATCGGTCGAAAATGGATGATTTATATGGACACATGAAGTTTTAGTTGAGCGATTGCAACCAAACTAGCACATTATGTGTATGGAACCATTATAACTATCCTCACCAAGTTTGATCCGTATCGGATAACTATAGCCTAAAGCTCCCATACAAATCCGGGAAAAAATTGCTTATTTGTATGGTAAAATGCACACTAGAGTGAATACGGGGTCTTTTACAGTCGGCTCGCTGGACTATAGACTTTCATACTTAGTCTCGCTAATTTTAATATTAATACTAATGCTAATACTCTGTTGGTACCAAAGACAAATCAGATATAAGCTTTTTATAGGGTATTTAATAGTTGTCATTACCTTAAAACCTTCTTTTTTCTTGTTTTTCGCGTATGATATATGATATGTTTCATGGCTTTTGTTATTGCCTCCCACAGCCCACTGCCCACTGCCACTCCCACTTTTGTTATGCTTTTTCATTCATTCTGGTTTGACTTTTGAATTGTTGAAAATTCATATTTGCATAAAAATGAAATAAATTTGTTGCATTTCAATAAATGCAGGAAGTGTGTATGTGTATGTGTGCCTGTGTGTGTGTGTAGCTCTCTGTGTGTGTGTGGATTTGACCACTTGCCAATGCGAACAATGCAACGAAAAATGCCACTCAATTTGTAATATTATTTGTAATTATGCAAATGAGGCATTTGGAAAATAAAATAAAAATTGTGCCACAAATTAGTTAAAGTGCCTCATGCCACAGTAAACAGTTGTAAGTCTCAGAAGAGAAGAAAAGAGAGGGAGTAGGGAGAGAGAGTGGGAGGGAGTAGGGCAACTCGGCAACTCTTTTTGCCAATCACATCGTATGCATTTTTAATTCCCTCCACAAAGTGTGGCAAGAAGACAAGAAGACAGGGAGACAGGAGGAAAGTAGGACAGCCAAACCTTTCACTTTGACATAGAAAAATCTTCTATTGATTTCGTCCCGGAGCAGTAATTCTACCCGCCCACCCCCTCCCTCTGCCACACCCACTCTACAAACGCTACGTCTTCATCTTGTCACGCAGAACAATTTGCATTTAAAGTTTTATTTTCCTTTTTGTGTGTTTTTCATTTTCTTGTTGCTTTAATGCTGTAACAAAAATGTTACGTCCTTAGCCCTACTTCTGCCACTCCTCCCTCTCCTCCATAGGGTATCTACTGTCGCCTCCCCACCGTGTTGCCACACCCATCAGCTTTGTCATGTTGCTTGCTCGTTAGTGCACAGAGCCAAAGAATGCAAAGTAGTTGCTGAGATAGCAATGAGGCAACTGCAACAACTCACAAACACATGCCACAATTTATAAGCAAAGTTATTTTTGTAGCAGTCAACGGGTGGGTAGGTAGAGTGGGTGGTGAAAGGGAAGGGGGAGGGAACATGTCAAAGTGGAGCAATCGGCATGTGTCCGACAGAAAGGTTAGAAAAAGAGAGCGGCAACTGGTCAAGCATGGGATGCACGCAGCCCATAAGTATGCTATGGAAACTAGATAAAGTATGGGAGAGCGGGAGAGTAGCAAACTAGGAGGGAAAGAGAGAGAGAGTGATAGAAGGAGCTAGTGCTGCTGGAATTTCATAGACTAAACAGCTAGTTTGGTGTGCAAAAATTACTAGAAAAACACTAGACATAAATGGTAAAAAATAAAATATAAGTAGCTAAATTATGCACAATTTTAAATTTTATTGAAATTGAGTCTTTAACTAACACTACAGATTACAGTATGCACTAAATAAAGTGGCTTAGAAAAGATTTCGTTACTCAAATGAAGCCCTCCACTTGAAATTAGCTAGATTTCCAGTAAATATCATTTCACTAGACCTTCCTTTAAATAAGCTAAAACGACATCTCCTGCGCTACAGTTAAGCTGCAAAAAGCAACTGTAGCCAAAGCAAATGTGCGGCAATTGCAGCTGAAGAAATTCCTTAGATACCAGCACGGCACAGGTAAAAGTCAACAAAATGGAGCGGTTAAAAGGGCTTCGGAGGCAGCAGCAGTAGAAGTAGCAGAAGCTGCAGAAAAATACGCTGCTCGACCAAGCGGCAAACTAAGTAACTAAGCTAAAGTGGCATGCCCCACGTAGCCTGCAGTCCCTTTTGAAATGTGATAGACAAACGCATAATAATGTTAATGTGGCAGCAACGACAGGCAGTAGGAGGAGGGGAGGCAGGTGGAGGCATAGCAGCTGGATCAGGTCTAAGAGTAGTGCTGGATAGCTTTGAGCAGTTTGCTTTCTGGTCTGTCAATTGGCACTGGGCAGCTGCTGGTTCAATGGATTCAAGTTACTTGGCAGCCAACATGGCGTATGCGTCATATTATTAACGAGTTTTTTATGTGCACAAGCATCGTTTGGATAAAAAAGCACAACTGATAATGTGGTTAGCTCTCGCTGACTAAGATTAAGTATCCGCTGCACTGGGTTTATGGCCAAAACGACAACAAAAAAAAAACGGTCAACATTGTGGAAATTTATACAGCAAATCAAATCAAGCCAATGACAAAGAAATGGTCTAAAAATAGAAAGAAATGAATTAATTTTTGGTGGGAGTAAATATTAAGGACTAAAGTAAGTTTAGGTAGCTCAAAGATAAGGAATTTAAAGTAGTTATTAGTTAAATTTAATTTAAAAAATTAATAATACTAAAGTGGCTAACAAAAGTTAATAGAAAATATTTTTTAAATAATTGATAATCATTTTTAATATTATTTAAAATAGGAATAATCAAAATTTAATGCTAGAAAGTTTTAAAATTAAATATTTAACTGGTTTTAAAGTTTTTATACCGCTTTTAGACAGTAAATTTTGGTAAAATCATCAACTAGTAAAGTACCTTAATTCTACTTAAAAACATTTAATAAAAGTCTAAAAATTTTATATTTAAATTGTGTTTAATTTAAGCTTTTAAGTTACATATAACTTAATTTTAGAATATTAATATTTTCTAATTTTTTTTCTATATTTAAATTTGTAACAAAAGTGAAAACTGTTAAAACTTTAGTTTTGATAGTAAATGCTAGTTTTTGTCTGCTTGTGCTGACATATGAAAATCTGCGTATTAAAAAAGTTTTTCTTTTCTATATATGCTTTAGGGTATGCTTTATGGTATCTAAAATTAGTTACTGTTTAAAGTTTGGCCTTAAATAGTGTGCGCTTGAGTGAACTTCAGGAACTACTTGAAACAAAGAGCAGACCGCAAGGAAACTGCTTGTAACCATAAAGCAAACACTCACACACACACTAACACACACCTACACACACACACACACACACACACACACACACTAGCCTTCACATACACTCAGGCACACTCAAAGCAGCAAGAGAGCAACACACACCCACATTAACACTCATACACACACTTAGAAAGTGTCCAACAGCCTCGTCGAAGTGTGAACGATAAACGCAGCGACATTTTGCCCACATTTCCCATTTCCCCCATTTTCCCACTGACCATGACCAGCGCAACAACAGCAACGTGCATAACTACAGTTCACATCAACAAGAAATTCCAGTCCGTTCACACGGAATTGATATGTCGTCGTGGTCCTTGAATCCGGAATCTCGAATCTGGAAGCGTCAACATGCCACGCCCCTACCGCCTTCCACCTCCCGTGCTGCATTGTTGCACTTATCTGTGTTGTCGCTGTGGCTACGCATAAGTGGTCATAGAGGAGCTTACCAAAGCCATCAGCATTTCCCCATTTTCCCGCATTTTCGCTCATTTTTCCACTATTTTCCCCCCATTTTCTACCCATTTTCCCACCATTTCCCCCATTTGCAATGCAATTTTCCTCGCATTGAGGGGCGTAAATTGTTATTTTCAGTAATTATGTCCAATAAGCGACGAAGCGTTAAGCACAAGGGGGCGTGGCTGGCGGAGGGGGAGTCTGAGGGGGCAAAAGGTGACTGACGTTGCCTGTGACGGAAGGAAGGAAAACGTTGTCGTTAATATTACCGTTATGTAAGCTAACCCAGTTTCAGTGGCGACATGGCATTTCCTTCCTGCTCTTCAGCGCTAACTTGTGCGTTAAATGCACACCACAAAAGCACAAGATTACACAGTAGAAAATAGATGAAAAAATACGTAGGAAAAGCACAAGGAAAATAAGAAAATTTAGCACGCTTTTACAATTGACTTGCGGGTTTATTTTGGGGCCAGAACTGGAATTGCTTAGGCCATGCTGCTGCTGAGCCTGGCCAAGACACGCAAGAGTTGAGACCACAAAAGTTACGACTACTGAAAATTCAGTTGCATTTGAACTTTTGTTGCATAGTTTTTCCTCTTTTTTCTTTAAATTTTCTATTTTCTTTTTTTTTTTTTTGGACTGACAGCTTACTTAATAAAAGCAGTGGGAAAAGGCTAAAACAGCCCAAGTAGTTCACACACAGACTTGCTCTGTTTTCCTCTACACTCTCTCACCCTCTAACTGTCCCTTTCTATACCCCTCTTCCTCCCTCTCTCTCCCCTCTCTCACTCTCTCCTCTTGAGCTGAACATTGCATTGCTCTTATCGCTGGCGGCTCAGCGCCAGTTTTCTGTTTTCTTAGCTGCCAATTCTCACTCTTTTTCAACGATTGCCATCGACATTTCTACAGGTGTAAATATCTACACACACACACACACACACACACACATACACCTCTACCCACACCTGTACATACACACATATGCTGTGTCTGTGTGGCAATAAGCTGCTTTTGGCCTGGCCAAAAGGCAACTCCGCTATAGTTTAAGCGTTGCACAAAGCTCTGAGTTGGGTCTAGCAGTTTTGAACCCTGTACTTCAGAAATGTGGAAAGGGTGAACTGAGTTGTTAAGAAGATGTGTATATAGGCATAGTAATACCCATAAGAATCTGTATGTGTCCGCTTGTACTAGATTTTAGAAGCTACTGCACGCAGATCAGGTATTTTTACATACTATTCCTCGAAAAATGCACCTTAAAAACCAAATTTCAGTAAAAAACTTAGCCAAACTCGCATGTTATCTATACAATATTAGCTTTTATGCTCAGAAAAGTATGTAATCGGGTGACTATATCTATATAGCTGTCATAGGAACGATTTCTCACTATACATTTAAGAAACCCTTCTGGTTTTTCAATAAATTTCAACTAAACTTCCTTACTCTTACCTAGCAATAGGTTTCTGCCTGCCTCTACAGGGTCTTTAACAGTCGACTCCCACCTCTATAGCTTTTCCAACTAGTTACGGTTATAATTTTCACGTTAGCAGGCGCCACACGTGTCTGTGCATGTGCCTGTATCTATATCTGTGTATGTGCTTGTATTTTTGTTGAAATAAATTTTATTTAAACTTTCGTCTCGTATTTTTGGCAATTTTGTGCCACGCCCCCTTGCTCAGACTCCCTCGCTACCGAAAAAAATATATATATTTTTTTTTGTATTATTTTTACTGTAGTGTAACGTGTGAAATTCAATTATACTACAGGATTTATATGTCGAACATGGCATCGTTTTGCCGTTTCGAGCTGAAATTTTATTTGAAGAGCTAAAAAAATACTTTCACACACACACACACACACATAGAGAAAACCTATGTTTGTGTGTGTGTGTGTTTGTGGGGGCATGCAAAAAAATAATCTGTATGAAAATGCAGTGAAATCAGCGTTCCATTCAATTGGAAACTGTTTAATATGCGTATAAAAGGCGAATATTATTCTCAGAATTTCCTTTATTTTAATCTTTTTTTAATAAAACTGTTTTCATAGAATTGTGTTTTGTGTGATTGTACACGTAACTGGCTTTAAATGCATGGTCAGCATTGTGCAGGGATAATTAAAGTGAAGCTTAGTCATTGTCTTAAGCCTTAACCGACAGAGATTAATTCAGTTAATTGAGAGCAAAAGTTGTCAGTTTTAAAAAAGGATTTAAATGTGTGGGGAAGGAGGGGGGAAATGAGAGGAAAGCGAGGAAAATTCCAGTAAGGTGTGAAAGAAATATGTTTTTTAATACTTTTGAAAGCAAATTATATATAAAATTCATACAGGAATTTATTTAAACTTTACTATTTTAACTAGTATTTCAAGCATTTCAGTTTAAAATTGTTATTAATTTACCAAAAAATTCCTTTAATTTAATTTAATTTTCCCATAAATTTCTTAATAAACTTAAACACAATTTAACTTAAATTCTTAATTGAAACCAAAAAAAAAAAAAAAAACAGCTAGAAATTGTTGATTGTTTTTAGAGGGAAATACTCTGAAAGAGAGCGCATCAAAATAGTTTTAAGCTGCAGTAAATTGGGTTAAAACTGGTAGTAGGAGTCGTAGGAGCTGTAGGAGTTCTAAGACTTTTTCTCGAGTGCTTTGTGGGAGAGACGTCATTTTGCATAAGGCAAGAAAAACAAAGAATTCTATGCATGTTCAAGCATGTTCAAGGCAATTACGTAAAGTGCTTGTAAGTATCGAAAATAGAAACAACAACTGGACACAATTACATTAACAGTTTACCAAACACACACACACACACACACTCACAGGGAAGAGCTTAGGTAAGAAGTGTGTGTTTCAGTTGCATTTCAGGTGGCAATAAGGTAGGCAAACAAGCCAGAACCAAATTAAATTCCAACCTCTGGTTTGTATCTAGACCAAAAAGGGTGTAAGAGCGTGCTGCTAACGGTTGTCAGGCACAAAAGCTAGCAAGAAACTGGCCGAGTGACAAAGTGACAAAGTGACTGCTTGACTGACAACTGAACTTTTACGCAAGCTAACAAAACAGGTAAACAATGTCAAGAGAGTTGTTGACTGAAAGCTTAAGAGGGTAAGGGGGTGGAGTAGGGGGGAGCGAGGGGTGTACCTTAAACTATTGTGGCTTTTGTTTAATAATAATAAAATGCCTTTATATATAAAACTAAACCAAAATTGTTGCAGCAGGAATTACATTACCAACCATCAAGACTGCAGCAGCTGCAAACCTACACACACAAACACACCCACACACACACACACACACTTGCCGCCGTTGGCAATTGTCATGAGTATACCCGTCTGACAATCGTCTGTCAGCTCGACAATCACCTGGGCAACCAGGTAACGAGTATACACGTTTACCTCCCAGCAGAAAAGCGGAATGTGAATTGTGGAATGCGGAATGTCTTTGGTCTCGGGATTATTATTATGACCTGTATATAACTCGGGTGGGGTATGCTTAGTTTAGTGTTTATTTCGTGACTCCAGACTCCTTTTCAGTGCGGTACAGGGTATGCTGTGGTATGGGCTTCAGATTCACTTAGAAAATCGCAGCTCTATTCTGGATTCTTCGCTTATAGACTTTTCTATGCTTTGTGGGGCTTAGTTTAGATTTGTATTTTATTTTATTTATCAGTTAAGGGTTATCTTTTAAATCTGTATAGGGTATGTGGAGCTAAGGATCGGTGGGTAGGTGATGAGTACTTAGGAAACAAATTTATCTCTTATAAGAAAGTAAAACTTCCATGCTTTACTAAATAGTCTTTAAAAAGAAAGTTTTCTTATAAAATAGTTAAATTTATAGAGTAACTTATAGTCTTTAAACTGTAAGTAAATATAAATTTATCAATAAATGTTATTGAGTATCAAAATTTATAATTTCCAGACAAATCCTTTTATTTAACTTGAATTTTTAAAGTTTCTCTATATTTAAAATCACTCGTTTAACTTTGCTAGGGTATGTCAAAGTCATCCAATGCATTCTTCTACCAAAGCACTTACTTCTAGGGTATATAAGAGTCTTTCAAATCAGTCTTTTCCTATAGAACAAACTATATTAGCTCCTTCAGTTGCCAAGCATCATTTAAATATATCTCTGCATTTCAAGGGTATCTAGATACCGAGTATGCTTGACTCTTCTTTAGCATGCACATTGAATTTGTTGTTATTTCTGCTATTGTTGCTGTTGTTTTTGTTGTTGATGCTGCTTGTTATTTGCGTGTTTGTAAGCCATGTTTTGACAATAATGTGCAATGTCTTCTACATGTGTGAAGTGTGTACGTGTGTATATAGGTGTGTGTGTGTGTGTGCGTGTGTTGCTGTGTATATTCCTTGAGCTGTTTGTCGTGTGCCAAGCTAAAGTTAAATCTTGTTTTTATTGTCACATTTGCCATAAAGGCAGCTAAGGGAACACTAACCTGAACAAGCAGCGTCATAAGATGCTGCCTAAGCTCTTGTGTGTATGTGTGTGTGTTGGTGTGGGCCATGTGTAAGCCAGACAAATCATAATCAGGGCCAACAACAGAGGCGGCTGCAATGGAGTCAGCGACAACGACAACGGCAACGGCAACGGCAAAATTCACCTTAACAACGAAACATGACTTTGCTGTTTACAAGGAGCTAAGCCCGGGATAGGGGGCGTATATCTGGCACGCCCACATTTAAGTTGTGATCACAGTGGGTGATGGGGTGTTGTTGGGGGCGTGACTAAAGGAAATTATGCAATGCAAGAGGCTCTGCGTGCTCAGCCTGAGCAAAATAAAAAGCGCATATTTATCGCAGCTTTTTTATGTTGCATACTTCATGGCGCAGAAAGGCGGAAGATAAATGTTTCCCGCTTTAAATGTGTGTGTAGGTGTGTGTGCAAAGCAAACTAACAATAATGAAAGCTGTAGCTAATGATAAAAACTAACGGCAGCTGCAACTAACACAAATGCAATTTGCAAAACGGCAGTTTTTAAGTCGCCGTCTCCATTTCAATCTAATCTTAATGCTGATGACGCTGCGTATACTTAATGTCAAAGAAATAGAAGACTGTAAGTGCTTATGAACTGAATAAGTTACCTTTCTTGAAGTAAGTCCATAAAGGAAACTATATTTAAGGCTAAATTGACAACATTTTTAATCTTTATTGAAAACAACTTTTGACTTTAAGTTATTTTAGTAGTCAATTTCAATCAAGGCTTGAATTTTCATAGTCTTGTTTTATCTTTGTTGGCAATTTGAATTTATTTCTTATTTCGTTCACAATTTCTCAGGCAAAAGAAAAGATAATCGTCTTTAACGAGCTGATGGAAAACTATTTTCTTTTGCACTTTTGCATTTACAAAACTTTGATTTTATTTATTAAATATTTTTGATTATTTCTACTGCTTATTATTCTTGTTTTACTACTTTAATGCTTCACTTTTTGAAACTATTTTGTCTTAGTTTAAAGCGCTGTTAAAATAATGCAGGAAGTAACTGTAGCTGGGCATAAACTAGAGCGGAAGTAAAGCGTCTCTACTTGTTGAATCCCTTACCAATTTTTACAGTTTACTTTTAAGCAGCGTTACTTGCCCAGTTTCAGTTGCAAACAGCGACTAAAACTCCCCTTCTGCCCCCTCCCCACCCCTTAACCAACATTTATGCTGTTGTGGCTTTGGCTCAGTAAATTTAGTGACTAATTGAAATCAAATTTGTAAAGGCCACTAAATAGTTTAACGCTCGTTGCGCACGCGACACGTTTGCTATTTGTTAATCTGCATAACCAAAGCCACGCCCATCTGGCTAACATTGTGGGCAGGTGAACAATGGTTGTCTAACCGTAAACTACACAATGATAATTGTTTTCATATAATTTACTGTCAGATTGTGGCTCAAAATACGTTGCTTTAGCTTTAACTATAAATTTCGACCCAAAACACGGCAATCAATGCGTATACGTAACAAATAAGTGTGTGTGTGTGTGAATGCTGGCATGCATGAATAGACAAACATAGATTCGAACAGTCTATGCTTTTGTCAATAATATGCATTAATTAAGTGCAGACTTGTCTGTCTATCAGTCTGTCTGTCTGTCTGATGGACAGCTCACAGCACGAGTTTGCTGCTCAACATGGCGTATGCGTGTTCAGTCCTTATATGCGTATAAATTTAATTGGAATTTTGAAACAACAAGAGAGACCAACAGCAGCTGCAGCTGCAGCTGCAACTGGCATGCATCCAACTCCCAACTCCAAAAATGAAGTGAAAAGGAAATACAAAAAGTTAAAAACAGAAAATAGAAACTGGTAATGCAAATGTCATTATTAAAATCACTTTGGAGTCTGGCGGAAGCCAGAAGTGAAAGAAACTCGAGCACAAAAAAATGCAATTTCCTAGTGGAGTCTGTGGAGACTGGAGTCTGTGGAGTCTGTGTCACCTGCTGGGAGGCGTGCCAGGTGCGTATAGGTTGAGGCAAAGGCTCTCGATAAGAACTACCTCTGCTGATTGAAATGACTCGACCAAAAAGGGAAGCAGAGATAAAGAGAGACGGAGAGCATGGGAGGAAGAGATGTCCTTTTTTAGCTGACGATGCTGCTGATGCTCGACAAATAGTTGCGCAACTGACACGCAAACTATGCAGAAGGCTTGCAACTAGCACAAACACACACACACACACACTGTTGCCATGGAAGTGTAAGAGGAAGCCAAAGAACTGCAGCTGTGGACTAGGCTCAATGGCAGGCACTGTAAACTGTGGAAAGAGGAAGGAGGAAGGAGGACAAAGGAGCACCGGGGAGTACTGAGCATTCAGGATTCAGGACTATATTGTATGTGCTTTGAGTGGACCATCGTTTGTCACACGTCAAGTGGGCCTCAGGAGGCTGGCCAGTTGTGGCAGCCAAGTCCATTGCACAGTGGTTCCGAAACATGCATTTCTCAAAATAATACGAACTGACCCTTTTAAAAGTATTTGCCTTGCTGTCTTTTGAAATTCAAATTGACATTTGGACACATTGAACTCGTGTATGAAAACGAATTGAGCTGAGTGCTCAAAAGGAAATAGAAAACTGAATAAGGTTCAATTGATTGCTACTAAATTATTGAGTAAATGTCGAGAATAGTTGGCCAAAACTGGATTTAATCTAAGCTCAGGAGTGAATGAAGGTTTTTGTATTGAAAATTTGGTGTGAAAAATTAAGAATTAATGTAGTTAACAGAAAAAGATACGTTTAAAAGTTAAAAATAAGATTGATATAATTAAGTAAGGGAAAGAAAAGTGCTATAAGTTTAAACAATTAATTATTTATTTTATTTTTCATAAGTTTTAAGGTTTATCTACAAATTTTTTAAGGAACACAGATTGTATTTTTATAATAATTAGACAATTCTTAGTAGTTAAGTAGTTGAAACTTTTAAACACCCAAGCTAGGCAGATCTGTATCTTTTGCTAGATACAGACAGATAGACAGATTTAGATAGATAGGGCATAGCGTCATATCTCCGACGACATATCTCCGCCTAGTACATTTTCTTGGCGGAGATATGTCGTTTCTACACGACATAACTCCGCGATGATCCTCGGCGAAGATATGTCGTTTTGGAGCGACATAACTCCGCGGATCAATTAACAAAATATGTCGTTTCAATGCGACATAACTCCGCTGAAAGGTCGGCGGAGATATGACGTTTTAAAACGACATAATTTCGAGCGGAGATATGTCGTTGAATAATCGGCGGAGATATGACGGCGGAGCTATGTCATTACCCCAGATAGATATAGTACTTTACTCCATGAAAACTGCCTTTTCTCTGATTTCTTGTCCTACTTCTTAAACATTCTGTTCGTTATCAATGCTAACACTCCATTTGCCAATTACTCAAAGTAATTTCAAATTTTTCCTTCCATTTCCACATTTCCATTTTCAATTGATCGATACTAATTAGATCTACTGTCAGTGCTCATATTTCCAGCTTAAATACCGTAAAATTTGTACGTTCTTGGATATAACTCACTCAGCACCCAGTTTCGTCTGTCGGGAGTAGAGTTTTTAGTAAACCACAGTGAACTAATGTTGTTGTCCTTGTTGATGGGTGTTGACTGTCGCTTGGTTTTTCAGCTCTGGGGCTAATGGAGTTGCCAAGAACCAAGGATAAAAACTGGATCAAGCTACCGTACTACTATTTTGCACAAAGGTTTCTCGTTCCGCTTTGGCCAACTATTGCTAGCATGCAGGATATGCAGAGGCAACTTACAAATCGTTGTCGCTGCTCGCATGCCATCTCCCTTCCACTCCCACTTCCACTCCCATTCTACCTATCCCACTCATGCATACTGCAGGCCTCTGCTGCTTGCCCACAATATGCATGTGGTTGCCACGCACACACAAACACACAGAGAGAGTGGGAGAGTGGGAGAGCGGGAGAGCTGGAAAGCGAGAGAGAGCAGTAAGAGAGAGAAAGCAGCAGCCTGAGGGCTTGGTTCTTTCAGAGACCGACAGACCGAGAAGAAAACAGACCAAAGCAGAAGCAGCAAAAGCAGACCGAAAAGCAGCGACGCAGGCAGTGGCTGCGGCAGCGGCAGCAACAGAGTCAGCAGCAGCATCAGCGCCAGTAGCGACGGCGGTTTTGTTTATACGCCAACGTTTGGGCACTGTGTGAGATTGTGTTTGTGTGTGTGCGTGTGTGTTTCACTCACTGCCAGCTGTTGTTGCTGTTGTTGTTTTTTTGTTGTTGCCCTCAAGCTGTACGTGTGAGTGGTTTTAGTGTTGTTCTGGATTTTTAAGTTGTTTTCGTTGTCGTTCGTTGTACGCGGTGTTTGGGTTGCCTTTTTTTAGTCGTCTTTAGTTGCAATTTGCACACACATCTCAAACATATGCACTTAGCACACACTCACACTTACTCACACACACATACACACAAGCCACGCACTGAATGCTGACACCAATTAGGGTTAGCTGCTCTTAGTTGTTGTTTTAGTTGTTTTTGTTGTTGTGCTTTATGCGTTGCATGTTTACAGAAGCCACAACACATAATTTTTTGTTTAGACAACTCCAAAAAACAAAAAATGAAAACACGAACTAAACTGCCACTTTTCGTGCTTCTGCTCCTATTTGTGGTTCTCTTTGCTCTGAAGCCTGCTACATAATTATCGCTCCTACAGCAGCACAACAACAACAACAACAATTTGGTAACTGAATATGGCCCAAAATGAGAGTTGGCACTTTAGCATCATTTTGGCTTTACATTCTGTTTACAGACACTTTTAACAACTATCTGACAGGGTGTATTGATAGTTAAATGCTCTGCATAGTTAATTTCAT
Source organism: Drosophila cardini (assembly GCA_018903735.1). Taxonomy (NCBI): domain Eukaryota; kingdom Metazoa; phylum Arthropoda; class Insecta; order Diptera; family Drosophilidae; genus Drosophila; species Drosophila cardini. Next base: position 8,442,744 of record JAEIGM010000004.1, on the reverse strand, counting down.
TAGGGATTAAATTGTGCCGTGATATTGATTTAAATTCTTGTAATAATTAATAACATTCCACAAAACAGTTTAAGTATTAATCAAATTATTGGCTTTTACTACTTTGTTTTCATCCCTTATCTACTACCTTTTTGCTACTTTTTTCATAAGCCTGTCCTGTTCTATCTACTACTCCCCTAATACCTTTTTTGCAGAGTATCTATTAGTCAGTCCTGCTCCATTGTTGCACAACACTCTTGCGTTTAAACAGCCTTTTTTGTATGCGTTTGCTTAGATGTTGTTGCCACCGCATTGAATTTGCACCGCAATGAGTTGTTGTTGTTTTAGTTTGTGCTGCTAACTCCAAGAGTTGATTAGAAACTTTCCAAACTGCCGCTTTTCCTGTGCCAGCCCTTGTGGCAATCCCTGCCACGCCCCCTACCATCCCTACTGCCACTCTCACTGTTGTTGTAGTTCCCTTTCGCCGCGTTGCTCACTTGTTTCTATTAGGTGGCAAGTTGAGCAGGTCGCGAAACGCGAAAATATGTGGGTGCCACACATTCGTGGCATGCAACTCATATCATACTCCATATGCGTTTATGTATGTGTGTGTGTGTGTGTGTGTTTGTTGCTGGCTTATCGCTTGGCTGCGCTGTCGTTTAGCATAAAAACTATGGCACACAACTTTTCCTAATTAATTTTTAATGTGTGCAAAATGTTTTGTAAATGCGAATTTACTCCAGTTTTTTTATATTTTGCATTTAGACGCACTCTAAACCGAGTATGGGCTTTGAAATGGCCTTGCAAACAGGCAGTGGAAATGTCATTACACTTAGGAAAGCGAAACGCTCTCATTTAAGTGCTCATAAGTCACTTGAAAAGCAGGAGAAAAACGCATGTTTTAATTTACTAAAAGAAAAACCTGAGTGTGAATATGAAAATATTAAATAAAATTAAAATTTGTTATAAAATTAAAAATTCATACTCATAAAATATGCCAACTTTAGCTTTAAATCAGCATAATTCATTTATGTATCCACAAAATTAAATTATTTATTTAAAACGCATGCACTGCATTAATAATCAATTTATATATTAAATTAAATTTAATTAAAATAAGTTTAAAATGCCATCATATAGAAAATAGTTTCAGCAGTCGTTATAGATTTAAAGAAAACACCTAAAATAGTTTAAATTCCAATCTATCACAAGTTAAACTCACCCAAAATTCAGTTCTTCAGCCAGTTTAAAAAGCATAGCATACTTTCTGGGGCAAACAGAAAATTTGATTGTTAAATTTATTTAAAAATGCTCTTTCTCTTCAGCTTGTGCATCGATTATGAATTTTTGCTGAATTGCAAATAGTTAGTGCGTGTTTTGCAGACACTTGTAGAAGTTTACTGTAACACACACATTCATGTTCTATGCAAATAAATTCAAAATGTTTACCCCAGTTTCACATCCGGTCTCAATTTAAAAAAAACTTAAACAAACGTACATGTTTTTTTTAGTTATAGAATTGAGTGCCAACATGAAAGAGAAAAGCGTATATATATTTGTGTTAGATGGGGATTTTCTGCCACGCCCTCAACTGTTGATTGCGTGCTCAAGTAACGCACTAATTGCATACACGGATTCACACCCAGGCACTCACACTCTGCCCATGACACATGTCCGGCAACGAGAGAATTGTAGAAAGTAGAGCACTAGAGAGTTAGAGATATGCAAAATCGGACTGAGAGCTTCCAATGGTTCCATTACGGGGCCCATAATACCACACACATTTCAGTCACAGTTTTTAGAGCCCTGTAGTTGTAACTAAACGTTTTTTTATACCGTTTTTAAACCGTTTTTTTTGCTTTTGTCTTATTGCATTTTGCAGAGATTTGCGCTTCAATCACTTTGAGAAGCTGCCGTCAAATGCATTCAATGGTTTGTTCCAACTGACGACACTATTTCTCAACGACAACGATATAGCGATTGTGGAGGACGATGCCTTTAAGGATCTGCCAGCATTACGGTTTCTCTATTTGAGCAAGAATCGTCTAAGCCGTTTACCAGCCAACATCTTGCACCCCTTGAAGAGCTTATTGGCAATGTAAGTACACACAGAATTGCTAACCAGTTTGTGTTCAAGTTTAATTAAAAAAAATCGCGTATACGCCACGCTAACCACCTGAAACTTTTGTATTCTCTATCTCTTCTATCTGCACTCACAGCTATCTGGATGGCAACGACATTTGGCAACTGCCCGCCGGAATCTTTGACAATTTGCCAGTTTTGCAGCGTCTGTAAGTTCATTCTCTTTCTCTCATTCTTTCGTTCGTTCCGCTTTGTTGTCTTCGCTGCTTATTGTTTTCAATTTGCTTTTCCCATTTCCATTTCCCCATTTCCATTTGGTTGTGCGTTTTGTGGCACGCAGCTTTCTGCAGAACAACAAACTGACCAATCTGCCGCTGGAAATGTTCAACAAATTGCCAAGTCTGAAGCATCTTCGTTTGGATGGCAACTTGATTGATTGCAATTGTGGTGTCTATTCACTCTGGCGTCACTGGCGTCTGGATGCACCGCAACAAGGGACGCTCATCACGATGTCCTGTGCCTCGCCACCAGAAATGCAGCGTCTCACCTTCAGTCAGCTAACAGAACAGCGCTTCAAATGCGGTAAGCAGTTCATGTGATTATGACACCAGCATAAAAGTTTGATTAATTGTGCTTAAAGAAGTCTTGACAGATTTTAAAAGTACTGTAAAGCTTTTGATTAATGTGTATAATAAGATAGAGTTCTTTAATGCAGTATTTGTATAGAATTTAAGAGGGTGTTATGTGTTATGTGTTAATTTATATGATTTGCTAGCAAAATTAGAAGCTTCCATAAGTTAAAGCAGCTTTAAAAGCACATTAAAGCTTTTGCTTTACATATAAATAGCAAAATCAATTCATACAGAAGTTATTACTTGCATCCATAAACCTTTAAACCCTTGTAATTTGCATTAATACCAAACTTTTACCATAAATCCACGCAGTCAAGCCCGAATTATTGGCTGGTCCCCACGACGTGCACGTGACCAGCGGCGAAACGGTGCAAATGTCCTGCGAAGTGGAAGGACAACCGAAACCTGAACTGATTTGGATGCAAAACACAAATGAGATCGGTGTGGAACAGTCACCACGCATGCAGGTTCTACCAAGCGGTTCACTGCTCATCAATGGAGTCGAATCGAATGACATTGGCATCTACGAGTGCATTGCCCGCAATGAAATGGGCGAGATCAAATCACAGCCCATACGCATGATGGTCAACGATGCCGACAGCAGTTTGAACAGCCTCCATAGCCATGGCCAGCACAACTTGGATGCCAGCAATCAGGTGTGGGATGCCAACAAACCGGATGCGGAGGCAACACCAATGCCACCACATTTCACCCATCAGCCGCATGACCAAATTGTTGCCCTTCATGGTGCTGGGAACGTGATGCTCGATTGCGCTGCCTCCGGCTGGCCACAACCAGACATACAATGGTTCGTCAATGGTCGCCAACTGACCCAGTCCACATCCATGCTCCAGCTGCAGGCCAATGGCAGTCTGGTGCTCCTCGAGCCCAGTCAGTTGACAGCGGGCACGTATCGTTGCGAGGCACACAATAGTCTGGGCTCAGTGCAGACCACAGCCCGCATTGAAGTCAAGGGTGAGTACACTTTTTATACCCTTTTTTCAACCCATGGGGAGTTTTATATATCCATTTTTGGACACCATTAATATTTCTCCCAACTCCAACTGCATTTTTCTTTGACTCCCCGTCTGACTGCGATTGCATTTCACAGTCACAACTGTCGCGTTTAACACAATTTGCAGTCGATTTAATTTGTATTGAGTTACCATTTAAACGTTCAGCTTTATACGCTTTCAATGGTTCAGTTGTAACTTCGTTATGTGTACAGTTTATTCATTCCCAATTGGGTGTCCATGATTTAAGTGAACTCCTTCAACTCCTTCAACTCTTTGCCATCAACTGCTGTGTATTTATTTTTATTGCCAGCAATTTCGATTCAGTCAAAGCTCAAGATTAATTGGCTGGAAAAACACACACACACACACAAAAGTTTGCGTGTATTTTCAGTCTTTCTTTCAATAATTTATGGACACAATTTTTAGTGTTTTTAGTAAACGGAATCTGTGGTGTATTCATGAGTGCTAGAAGCAAAAACTTTGAGGATTTTTCATTTGATTTTCATATGAAAAAGTCTTGGAATTTATAACAGTTTTTATAATTCCAACTTCTTAGTTCTTGCTGTGTTTCTAAATTTATAGTTTTAGATTTAATTTGAAAACATATAACCTTTGGAATATATACATATATGTTTACCAATTAAATCTTGAACTTAAATTTAATTTTATTTAAGCTCAAACATATTTTAAACAATTATACCTTAAACTCGTTGCCTTAAATGTAATGTGCCAATTTAAGCCAATACGCCACACAAAACACGTAATTCGCATTGTCACGAATTCCGAGCAGTTGGCAAAAGTATTTAAATGTTTGCTTTAATATCCTTAATTGCAAAGCCAAACACTTTGACGTGACTGTACTGTTAATGACAATAGCTGAGCAAAATGGTGGCGGTGCGGGGTATCGGGGGTAAGCCAGCGACTTAATCACAAGGGCTCATTATAATTTGTGGTCACAGCACAAAATGAAGTGCAAAATGTGCAAATGAAGTGCAAAAATTATAAACTATTATGAATGCAGTACGCATTTTAAAAATAATAAAAAAAAAAAAGTAGGCGTTCATGATAGGGCGTGGCTGTTGAAGCAGTCAAGCGTTGCGTTTGGTCAGCATAATTAACCCATAAACACACACACACACCGCTACAGAGACAAGCCAAAATGGCGTCCAGTTTGCCGCTTGTTTGAAGCGTGCGCTAAAAAGTATGCTATGCCGAACGAAAAAATTTGTTTGCATTATGTATACGACCCGTGGGATTGGTGGACAGCAAGAGCGAAACAACAACAACAACAAAAAGAAGCATAGAAAACAGAAAACAGACCGTCAGCTGTTGAATTGCTGTGATTTTATTTGCTTTATTCCTTTTTTTTTTTTGGTTTTTTTTCCTTTGCTTTGCCATTTTGTTGCTGCTGCTATTTGGAGCGTTAGAAATTGCTCAAATCGCTCAAACACGCCTCGTTGCCACTCGTTGCAGATTTACCCGAAATTTTAATGGCACCACAAAACCAAACAATCAAAATGGGCACTGCCTTTGTGCTGGAATGCGATGCCGATGGCAATCCTTTACCGAGCATAACCTGGTCCTTCAATGGCGAACCACTCGAGTCCAGCAACGATCTGCTGTTGGAGAATGAGAACACCGAGCTTGTGGTTAGCGTGGCCAAAGAACACCATGCTGGTAAGTACACACACACACACACCATTGTAGTAGTTGTTTTAGTAGTAATAGTTTACGAAATTCATTTTAAATAACGCTCGGATTTTTTTTTTTATCGAACAGGTGAATATGGCTGCAAGGCGAGCAATGAGAATGGCGAGGTAAGCGCATTTGCTACGATTAAAGTGCAGCAATCAGAGTCACCACCACGTCTGGCCATTGAGCCAAGCAATTTGGTCGCTATCACGGGCACAACGATTGAGCTGCCCTGTCAGGCGGAACAAGCCGAAGATGGACTTCAAGTGAGTGGCCAGAAAAAGTTGCCTTTCCAATATTTGCCAGACACTTGTTGACATTCAACTTCATTTTATACATTTCAAATTCTACTTTTTAACTGCTCTCAGATTGTTTGGCGTCGGGATGGACGCCTCATCGATCCCAATGTCCAATTGACTGAGAAATATCAAATCAGTGGCACTGGCAGTCTCTTTGTCAAGAATGTGACTATACTCGATGGTGGTCGCTACGAGTGCCAGATAAGGAACAAATTTGGTAGAGCAACTGCCTCAGCGCTCGTTACCATCAGGTAAGTGCACAAATTGTGTGCGATTTTAATGCCAGAAAACTTTGGATTCCGCTCAAAGTAAAACCACTTAACTGCCAAACGAACGGAGTGCATTTAAGAGTGCCAAAAACTTGCTTAATTAATTGAAAAATAGTTGTAGAGCTTAAAAGCCGCCAGAAAAAATAATAAAACTCTGTAATGCACACACTTATAGCCCGGCACAGTGGAGCAAGTGTTATGTACACCTATTAATTTGCCTACGGGGAGCATTTCTTGAGCTGTTTTCTTAACACATTCAACAATCACTTAAGTTGTCTGGAGCTGCACTATTGTGCAAACAGTCCCACTGTGCTGTACAGTTAAGGCGATAAAAGCAACTGGCAAGCCAAAAACCTATGGCACAGTGGTTAAAATTTCATTTAAACACGAATTTATTATATTGTTAAAGTATATATATTTAAGGGAAGTAATTTAAATTCTACAGCCACATTAGGCCGCTGGCTTAACTGCACATAAAACAAACGCTATTTAAGTTTTATAATTCAAATCAAACAATTTTATAGTTAATAAACTTGTGTCTTGGTCAATGGCTGTTGCTCCACTGTGCCGCTGGCTAAACTGCATATAAAATATGCACTAAAAGACATCAAAAAGCGGCGAAGAAAGCGCAAAAGTTGCTGTGCCAGTTGGCAGCTTTGTAAAACGTGCCAAGACAGGACAAGAAACGTGACAAACAGACAGACAAGTGGGGAGAGAGGAACTAAAGGGAATGAGAGAGAGGGAGAGGGAGACAGGGTGTGACAGAGACAAGTTGAGTGCAGGACGAGACAACCGCACAAGTTGTTCAAATTGCCCAAATTGAAATTGAGTTGACAAGTTGTGCCTGGGACTGGAACCAGTTCACTTCAACTGACGACGAAAAACGTTAGGCGAAAAGAGGGCTGGGGGAAGGGGTTGGGGCACGTGCAGCGAAAGCAGGCCCTAAATCAATTTGGAGCCTGGCAATGATAAAGCAAAAGCCGAGCAAAGCAACGAGAAAACCAAAGTGAGCCCACAAATCTCTAGGAGCAAAAGAAGCGAGTCCAAAGACGTTGCTTACGCAGCCATTTTTAAATGCATAAAGAGAAAGGAAGGGAGCAAAGGAGGGAGAGCAGGGAAAGTAGTGAAGGAGCAGAAGGAGAAAAGTAGTGAATTCACATGAGGAAGTACAAGCCGTTTGCCATCCACCATGTGACCTGTTTCCCTATATGTGAGTGTGTAAATCTTCTGCTGTGCACGCATCATTTAGCAGAAACAGCAAGAAGCAGCACAGAAAGAACAGCAGCAGCAGCAGCAGCGAAGGCAGCAGGAAAAGCAAGAACAGTGGCTGTTGCTTCTGCCTCTGCCTGTGCCTGCATCCTGGCCACGTTGGGCGCCCGCAGCTGCTGCTGCTGCCACTGCTGTTGCAGGGACAGCAACGGCTTACAGTTGTGCCAACAGCATTAGAAACTTTACTCATTACGCTGTGGCAACCTCAGTCGACAGACCGCAGCAAAGCGAACTAAAGGCAGCCAGCAAAATAGCAAAATAGCAAAATGGTAGAATGGTTGGAAAAAAGGCTAAAAGAGAAACGCAGGCAAATGTTAAAAGTGAAAAACTATGAGTATGCTGAGTCACACAGAGACCAAGAACGATTCGAATGCTCTATTGTCTGTGTGGAAGGCACAACGTCACCGCGACAACAACAGCAATAGCAGATACAAAAACTGAGCGAAAAACCGCTAAAAGCTGCGCCAACAACAAGTAGAAGAAAAGCAGCTAGAACAACTAAAATCCGCCTAAGTTGTGGGTAATGCTGGCGTAAAACAAAAGCTTATCCTGTTACTGGGCTGCTGTTCCTGCTGCTGCTGCTCCTACTCCTACTCCAACTTCTACTGAAGTAAGGGAAAGGCATTGCTGCACAGCATGTGGCAGACGCGCACACACACACACACACACACAGACACACACTCGCACAAAGCTAACCCAAGAAAAGACACACGAGCGAAAAGTCAACAAAGCTGCGCAGTTGGACGCGTCAAATACACTTTTATTGGTCGAATATGTTGGCCAAAAATGAGTGTTCTTAAAAATAATATCTCTAAAATTGCAAACGAAAGTGTTAACAGTCTTTAGCCATTTCTGCTATTTATTTAAATTTAAATTTGAACCCAAATTTAATAATAATTTCTACACCATTTGATTAAACAAACCTTTGAGTAAGGTAATAGCTACAAAAACATAAAGTTTATTTAGCTACATTATAACTTAATTACTTAGAACTGAGCGTAGTACTTTAGTACTACAAATTTTAAATAATATATAGTAAACTACAGCTTTCATGCTAAAGTTTCGCCTAAAAAGCGAAAAAGGTTAAAAATAAGTAGATTATTTTGTTTAAATGCCTTTATACTACACCTATACTCCTAATACTCTATACTACACCTGTACCCTAGCCAAAGTCCCTTTTATCCAACTACACGACAAATTCCATATACCCTTACCCTAGGCAACTATTCACTTGTAGAGTATTAACAAGTGCACAGGCGTGCCAGAAAAGAGCAGCCACAGAAATGGCCGTGTGGCACTAACAAAATATGTAGTGTAGTTGGCTGTGGCTGTGGCACTCACTGTGGCAGTGGTAGTGCGATAGTTGATAGCGAGTGGTAAGCAGTGGTTGTGGTGCAACAGGGTGTATTATGGTCGTTAAGTTATTACCTACCAGGCCGACAATGCCAAAGTTTACACAGCGAAAGTTTCCATGGCGAAATTCCTTTAACGGCAACGTCGACGCCAAAGAGAATGTGAGGCATGAATTGTTGTTAATGCCAATGTTGTTGTTGTTGTACTCACTGTCGTTCTTGTTGTTGTAGCTGGCCAGAGCTTGGCGCAGATTTCGCTTAAATGCAACAACAAAAGAGAGCAGCAAAAAGGAAAAAAAAGTGTAGCATAATTTTGTGCGCTGCCAAGTCAGCAATTGCCTTTTTTTTTTTTTTTTTTTTTTTTTTTTAAATAAGAATAACATCTTTATTTGACGAAATATAAACTATTAGCTCTCTATTACCAATAAGGCAACTTAATCTAATAGGAATTTGGTTTAAATTGGAATCATAATGCTATGGAGATCTAAGGTTAATATATAAGGGAATTACAAAAATATTTTTGGGGAAATTAACACAGACAATGTTTTTGAAGAAATGTTTACGTCAAAACCCGTATCAGCAGGTCATGAGGGTGGTGTCGCTTTAGTCTTCTTCTTATGCGTGTCCTTGCCGATCTTTGGGCTGCAATGCCAAGTCGTCTGGCCAGAATGTTTGGATGAGAGTCGAGTCTGTTGAGGTATTTTTTGGCAGCCTCCTGTATCCTGTCTCCAATTTTTGGCACCTTGAGGTCGCGCTCGATGTCCCTGGTTCTCATATACCAAGGAGCACTGGTGATCTTCCTCAGCGTTTTTGCCTGGAGAACTCGCAATTTGTTCAGATGTGTCTTAGCAGTGATACCAAACACCTGGATAGCATAAAATAGTGTGGGAGCCAGAATGCACTTATAAATTTTGACCTTGTTGTCCAGTGAAAGCTTGTTTCGTGGTGCAAGCAGCCAGGACATTTTTGTCATCTTATCTCGAAATGCGTGTTGCAGCGCCGTGACATGTCTTTGAAAGGTCAAGCTTCTGTCCAAGGTGACACCGAGGTACTTGTATGCCGAGGAGTGGTGTAGTACTCGGCCATTAAGTGTAACACCAGGACAGTTACTAATCCTGTTTGTGAACGTCATGTTTGCACATTTATCACCATTGATGCTTACATTCCACTTTCCAGCCCAATCCTGAAATGCATCTAGGTACTGCTGCCAACGGCAAGAACCAAACGCAGTTTCAACAGTGTTGACACAATTAAATGGAATAAAAATGCTAAATTTATTTTAAGAAAAGACAGTAGCTATATCTAACTATTTTGAAGAGGTTTAAGCAAAATTCCTTATTACAGAACACTCTTAACTTTCCCTTCAATTTTTGCCTATATTTCTCTACGTTTACCCAAATTTAGCCTTAAATAATTCAAAGTGACAGCACTAGAAACCAACCTAGAATTGCACAACTAAAACAGCAAGAGAATAAACTTTAGTTTTACTTGGGGATTTTTTATTAGACAACGGCCTTTTAAGGAACCTCCGACCCCCCGAACTTCCGAAAGTCCGATGCTGCCAACAATTAATTGCAATTAAAGTGCGAAAACTGTGAAAAGTCGCGCTATCTTAATATTAATTACTAAATTTTGTGCTGTCCAAAGTTGGCAAAATAGCATAAAAGAAGACCCGTAAATAATGTTTTTGTTAGTTTTAGCGAATAAAGCAGAGGAGAAGTAGGAGAAAACAAAATGGAGTTTAATTAAGAAATATTTTTACTAGAATTAAGTTTAAGTTTAAGCCAGTAAACCACAACTTAAAATGTGAAATGTGTATAACAGGTAGAAAGAGGCTTTTCCGACCCCATAAAGTATATATATATTCTTGATCAGCATCAACAGTCGAGACGATATAGCAAAGTCCGTCTGTCCGTCCATCTGTTAAATTATAACTATCCTCACCAATTTTGATTTGGATCAAACAACTATAGCCTATAGATCACATAGGACAAATCGATCAATGATTTGTATGGAAAAACGGCTCGTTCGACTGCAGCCTTTCTTAGTTCTTTTCAATTTGCAAATGGTAGAAAATATTTTGTTTCTTTTAGTGTCCGTTGAGTTTAAACCTGTGCCTTGAGTCCTACTGAAAGTTCTGTTCGCCTGGTATTACAGCTGGAATATTCAAATTCCCAGTTGAATTCTCAGGCGAAAAGAAATCCACAGTAAGATACAACAGATTTGATATATAAAATTTGAAGTTTACACAGTATTTTTATTAAAATTCATTAAATGTGAGTGTAAGATTGTCCTCTGAGCGTACTGAACCGAAGATAATCCATAGGGGGAGTGCTTTTACCGCGCTCTGCATCCGACATCGAACAAATACACAATTGCACCCTTCAGTAGGCAATAGTTTTTCGCTGGTAAGTCGCAGGCCATTTATATTGTGCAGCCGAAAAGTATGCACCACATTTAATAAATGAATTGCTTTCATTGGCTGCAACAAAATGTTCCATCCAAAAATCGCTTGGAATTTTGCCAAAAACACAAAATCCTTGATAATTCAAAAACTATCAGGACGATCGGAATGTCCTTTGGCCCATCGATGGTCCTTGTTAAAAGCCACAGTTTGGTGTGAGTCACGACAGGATCCTTCAAAGGACCTTCGAGTTATCGATAAATTTATGTATACGAAATTTACACTTTATTTTGGCTCCTGTAAGGACTTTCGTCCTTTTTCTTACATCAACGTGTATGGTTCGACTAGGGCTATCTACGTACCAAAGGACATTCGTCTAGTCCTTGAAATGGCTGAGTAAAGGTGCCATTTTGGTATTTTGGCCATTTTTTTAAGCCCTTCCCCTATAAAATTTTTCGAAAATTTTGTTAAAGAAATCGATAAATCTTTGGATGCCAATCGATAGAACTGCTTTCTGGGAGTACGAAACGACGTGTCCTTTTGCCAGGATATAGTTGGAAGGACGAGAAAAGCGAAAAACAAAATGAAAAATTTTATGCCTGCCCCTTAAAGTAGGCAATACAAAAGTAGAGAGTTAACAGCGACAGAATTTCAAGCAAGAGCAATAACAGTAGGGTGATTTAAAATAGCTTTAGCAGCTGTTAGAGCTAATGTTAAGGTTAAATAATTATTTGAATTGCGGCCTACTGTTAATTCTGTTTGCCTAGTGTTTCTGTTAAATTTTATAGTGCTTACAAGCACTTCAGATCGCGACATTTTTATCCCACCCTGTTTCTAATGAAAAAGCGCAGAAGATTTGAATTTTTAAATATCTTTTATTCTTAAAATCCTATTCTTAAATCGTAACATTGAGTCATGTTCCTATTTTATATACAGCTTAATTCATAATTATATATTAAATTATATTTACTTAAAGTACATAAGCACATAAAATTCAAAACAATTATTTTGGATAGTAAAATTAATATAAATTATAATATGTGAAGACATTAATTAGTTGCAGTCGGCGATAAGATAGTTCTGAAAAGATATTGAAAAAATGATTTATAAGCATTAGTGGTATATTCTATATGAGCGTATTTTCAATATTTTCAATACTTTTAGTTTATAATAATTCAAGTTTTCCATACTTACATATAGTTACTGCCAAAAGTTTTTAGACCCCGTACTCTAAAAAATATTAGAGGCAGAGGGAAGCGTCGCCGACCCCATAAAGTATATATACTCTTGATCAGCATCAACAGTTTAGTTGATATAACGATGTCTGTCTGTCCATCCGTCCATCTGTAGACATTAATTAGTTGCAGTCGGCAATAAGATAGTTCTGAAAAGATATAGAAAAATTATTTATAAGTAATAGTAGTATATTCTATATGAGCGTATTTTCAATACTTTTAGTTTCTTATGTTCTCACTCTGTTTTTCTCGCTTTTTTAATACTCCTCTTTAGAAACAATGTGGATCTGGCACCTGGAGATCGTTACGTACGCATTGCCTTCGCCGAGGCAGCCAAGGAGATCGATGTGGCCATCAACAACACGCTAGACATGCTCTTCTCCAACCGCTCAACAGGCAAACCTCCGAATTTCGGAGAGCTGCTGAGAGTTTTCCGCTTTCCCACTGGCCAGGCGAGGCAATTAGCCCGAGCAGCGGAGATCTACGAACGCACCTTGGTCAACATAAGGAAACATGTGCAGCGTGGTGAGAATCTGAGCATGGAGAGCGAACAGTATGAGTTCAGGGATCTGTTGTCGCGGGAGCATCTGCATTTGGTAGCCGAGCTATCCGGTTGCATGGAACATCGGGAAATGCCCAATTGCACGGACATGTGCTTCCACTCGAAATACCGCAGCATCGAAGGCGTCTGCAACAATCTGATGCATCCCACGTGGGGAGCTTCGCTTACAGCCTTCAGGAGACTGGCGCCTCCGATTTATGAGAACGGCTTCAGCATGCCCGTGGGCTGGACAAAGGGTATGAAGTATGCAGGGCATCCGAAGCCCAGTGCACGTTTGGTGTCCACCTCACTAGTGTCCACCAAGGAGATCACACCCGATACACGAATTACTCATATGGTTATGCAGTGGGGACAGTTTCTGGATCACGATTTGGATCATGCCATACCCTCGGTTAGTTCCGAGAGCTGGGATGGCATCGACTGCAAGAAGACCTGCGAATATGCTCCGCCCTGTTACCCAATTGAGGTTCCACCAAATGATCCACGTGTGAAGAATCGTCGCTGCATCGATGTGGTCCGCTCCAGCGCTATTTGTGGTTCCGGCATGACCTCACTCTTCTTTGATGCAGTGCAGCATCGAGAGCAGATCAATCAGTTGACCTCCTACATTGATGCCTCTCAAGTCTATGGCTACAGCACACCCTTTGCTCAGGAGCTGCGCAATCTCACTTCGGATGCGGGTCTGCTCCGTGTCGGGGTCCACTTCCCCAACCAGAAGGATATGCTGCCCTTTGCAGCGCCACAGGATGGTATGGATTGTCGTCGTAATCTGGATGAGAATCAAATGAATTGCTTTGTATCCGGGGATATTCGTGTCAATGAGCAAGTGGGTCTTCTGGCCATGCACACGGTTTGGATGCGAGAGCACAATCGCATTGCGGGCAAACTGCGGGAGATTAATCCACACTGGGATGGCGATACGCTCTACCAGGAGGCACGCAAGATTGTTGGCGCTCAGATGCAGCACATCACGTTCAAGCAATGGCTGCCGCTGATCATTGGTGAGAGTGGTATGGCACTCATGGGCGAGTATCGTGGCTATAATCCCCAAGTGAATCCCAGCATTGCCAATGAGTTTGCCACGGCTGCTCTGCGCTTTGGGCATACCATCATTAATCCCATCCTGCATCGCTTGAACTCCACCTTCCAGCCCATTCCGCAGGGACACCTGCTTCTCCACAAGGCCTTCTTTGCGCCCTGGCGTCTAGCCTATGAGGGTGGCGTGGATCCTCTGATGCGTGGCATGCTCGCGGTACCCGCCAAGCTCAAGCTGCCCGACCAGAATCTGAACACGGAGCTCACGGAGAAGCTCTTCCTAACCGCACACGCTGTGGCACTTGACCTGGCCGCCATTAACATTCAACGTGGACGGGATCATGGCATTCCTGGCTACAATGTCTACCGGAAGTTCTGTAATCTTACCGTTGCCCAGGACTTTGATGATCTCGCTGGTGAGATTAGCAATGCGGATATCAGGGAGAAATTGCGAGAGCTCTATGGCCATCCAGATAACATTGATGTCTGGCTGGGTGGCATACTGGAGGATCAGGTAGAGGGCGGCAAGGTGGGTCGTCTCTTCCAGTGCCTGTTGGTGGAGCAGTTCCGACGCCTGCGCGATGGAGATCGCTTCTATTACGAGAATCCCGGTGTCTTCCTACCCGAACAGCTTGTGCAGATCAAGCAAACAAACTTTGGACGTGTGCTCTGCGATGTGGGTGACAATTTCGAGGAGATGACAGAGAACGTGTTCATTTTGGCCAAGCACCAAGGTGGCTATAAGAAGTGCGAGGACATACCCGGCATCAATCTCTATCTGTGGCAGGAATGTCGCACTTGCAACACTCTGCCGCCAATCTTTGACTCCTTTGTGCCACAAACGTACACCAAACGCAGTCAGCGCAGTAAACGTGATCTCCACAAGCGGGAGCAGGAAGTGCCCACTGCCGAGGGCTATGACAGCCCCATGGAAGCCTTCTACGAGGTGAATGAAGAGCGCGTTAGCGGCCTGGAGGAGCTCATTGGTAGTTTCCAGAAGGAGCTGAAGAAGCTGCACAAGAAACTGCGCAAGCTGGAGGATTCCTGCAATGCTGTCGATGCTGAGCCCGTGCCACAGATCGTACAATTCGCACCAGTTCCACAACCCGCCGTGCAGAAGCCCAAGCGGAGCCACTGCGTCGACGACAAGGGCACCACACGATTGAACAACGAGGTCTGGACGCCGGATGTGTGCACCAAGTGCAACTGCTTCAAGGGACAGGTGAACTGCCTGCGTCAGCAATGCGGTGAGATCAGTTGCCCGCCGGGCATTGAGCCTCTGACGCCTCCAGAAGCATGCTGTCCACACTGCCCAGCAATGCCGGCTACTCCAGCCAAGTAGGCCAACAGAGGCGTTTGCTGCGTAACGACTTAACGAGTAATCAAATACTTATACTTAGTAGCCACATTAACTCTACTCGTCGGATTCCACAAAAAGGTGCAACATTTTAATGTACCATGGCTCACCTGGTTCACACAGTTATTTCACAGCAACAAGTGTGTTTTTTGTATTTTAAGCACACTTCTTTTTTGGGGAGCCCACGATGTGCCATGGAATCCGACTATCTTATCGATGACGCACACAGATCAAGCAATTAATTAATTAATTAATAATTAACTAAAATTTACTGCAACACATGTAATAATAAAAGCACATTAATAGCATTTATGGCACAGCATCTACTTAAAATTAACATATTTGGTGTGTGTGCCTTTGGCTATCACAGCGTTGTTTTTCTTATGCTTCAACACGCAGTCAATAAAGGCCAGATTCTGTCCGGCCCGCACCGTATTGGCCTCGATAAGCACCTCGTCGCCGACGCGTGCGCCTTTTAGGTAACTTACATTAATCTCCACGGACACACCAGGATGGCATGGCTTAGACATCAGCGCATAGGTAGTAATCATGTCCACCAAAGTTGCCGTATAGCCGCCATGCAGACCGCCGCCTTTATTGATGTGCTCCGGTGCCACTGTAAACTCCGCGGTACAAACTCCATCGCCACCGTCAAGAATTTGCACCTACACAGCAGAAATTGTATCATTTGTTGTGCATTTAACGTCTTTGCCAAACCTTTTCTAAGTGCCGCTCAAAGCCTGTTGCCTTGGCTATTATCTCCGTTATGTGTTTGGCAAATTCCAGTCCCTTTTTGCGTGTACCCATTTTTAGTTACGAAACGCGTGGAGAGCAAAGAGCAATAACAAAACAGCTGCGCGATATCTTTGCAACTATCGATAAAACAAGTGCACTAAAAGGAAGATTACACATCTTCGACATTTGTGACGTCAGCAACATTGATAAGCATAACGTGATAAACTTTGATTAATATCTGTCTGTTTATTCGATTCTAATGACTTGCATTTTTACCCTGTTTATTTTTCAAAGTCTACGAATTTGGTTTGTCCTCCTTTGGCAATGACTTTGCCGCTTTCCTTAATTCGCAGCACACACTCAATATAGGCCATTTTGCGACCAGCGTGTATGGTATTTGCGTCCACTTCGACGACATCTCCTGGCCTGGCCGCTGCCAAGTAGCTCACATTAAGGCTAGAGCTAACACCCGGATGTGAACCTTTGGACATTAACGCATACGTGGTTATGTTATCCAAAATTGTAGCCGTTAAGCCACCGTGCAATGAGCCCATGCGATTTAAATGTTCAGCTTGCACTGTGAATTCGCCCACGCAACGTCCTTCGCCGCCACCAGTTATTTTGACCTGCAAGAATTCAATTTAAAATGTGGCGGGTTATCGATAATTTAGCTTACATAACATCGATACATCGTGTCAGCTGATTTGCGCGTCGTTTTTGGTTTTCTGTGTGTGTAATTATTTCATCGTCGTTTTAAGCACTTACCATTTGCGTAACCCGATCAAAGCTTGATCCTTTGGATATATATTCGGCCACCTGCTTGACCATTTCCACACTCCGCTTTGCAGCCATTGTATTGAGTATTGGCAGCAACAGAAAACAACTTTTCCCAACGAAATGAGAAAAGCTACTGAAGCAAGCGCTGGCGATGACAAAGGTGAGCGTAAAACATGAACCCCAATTGAGTACATATTGTGCCTGTATGTGTGCGAGTGTGTGTGTTCATTTGAATGTATTATGAAATCTATTGAGTCAACAAATGTCTAGTCGCTGGCATGTGTAATCGCCGCATTTGTTTTGCTCGCTCTGTACGCGTCTGCGTCCACCGGCAGTGCAAACGGGTGTGTGATAGTACAAAATAACAAATGAAATCGAATGGAGATGATACGACAATTTAATACCCTGCTTTCAGGCCATTAGATGTGCAAACGTGTGTGTAGCTTTTATATACTCCCCTTTTTGCACAGCCGAAGAGTATTAAAAGAGTATAAGCAGCTCCAAAATAGTTTTTTTTAGAACAATGATTTCAAGTAAATTCAATTTACTTACTGTTTTTTTTACCATTACTTTACATTCAACACTTGACTTTACAGCTGACATAGTGCTAAAATTTATACAAATGACCAGGGGTGATGTACGACAGGAAAATGCCCATGACTTTATAAGCTCAACAACGGATGGCAATAAGATAGCGCTGCTTGGCTCCAAATCTGAGCTGGTTACACTAGAGTTGTCTAGCAAACCAGGCCCATACATGCCTTTTCCCTACATTGAAGCCAATTTGGACAGCTTGCCCCAAAGCCGACCTTTGGACAAACTGGCCAAGGCAGTGGATCTTCAAGCCATCTACGATAACTGCAATGCTCTTGAGGCACAGCACCTGGGACTGGAACCGGTGTACATAGCAGTAAATGCCAAGGACGTCCCCGAATCCAATATATTGGCAGCCAAATTTTCTCCACATCCATTGCCCAGTGGACAAATGCTGTTAGCCTTCCTAAGCAGCTATGGAGCCATGGAGTTGATTGCCAAAAGACCAGAGCAACCATTCTGGCAACACTATAATCCCGGACTGGACATATCGGCCACACTCAGAGATCAATTGCTGCCTCCGTACGAGATTACAGTGGACAAAATCAGTACGTTTAAGCAATATCAGTCCTATATGGATCGAAGCTGGATAACCATGTTCGCTTGGCGTCCCTCGAAGAGTGAGAAGGACAAGTATGTGCTAGTTCTAGGCACAACCACCGGCAGCTTGTGGACACTGACCTTGAGCCCAGATGCAAGTACCCTCCTGTCATATTGCGAGTTACACACGCTCTTGGGGCGCATCTGCTTTATGCACACATTTGATGATCTGCTGCTTGTGGGCGATATCAGTGGGCTGGTGCATCTGTACAGGTTCGATGAGGCCGCAGACGAAGGGCTGACACTTTTGAAACCACTTTGGCTGCGTCCGGATCACATGGGTCTGCAACAGGCCGTGATCACACACTGTCCAGACCGTGATTGCTTCTATATTGTCTTCTGCAAGGCGGCGCATCTGTTGGTCTGGTGCATGCCACGCCAAGAAACTGGAAACTGGCTGGAGACACGTTTCCTTGTGGGTGGCATGAAGATAACATGTAAGTGCAGAGTATCTACTGATCGAGCAAGCCAGTAATGATTGAATATTTTTTAGCACTTTGCGATATTGGGAACTGCAACTATGCCGTGGGCACTGCCCGAGGTCAACTCTATCGCATCGAACTCAATCACAAGACGGCTCAACTGAGTGTCAGCAAGCGACTGGTTGACATAGAAGATATGGATAACTACCAGGCCGTGGGATTGATTAGTTCGCAGCACAAAAATCTGCTGACAATCATATTTTCTCGCATATCTGAATTTGTGATGAACACGCCCACTCAACGCACCCATGTGACCATCTGCGTGGGTAAGCTGGAGAAGGATGACTCCATTAGGCAGCTCAGCGAGTCCATGCAGCCAAATGTGGCCATCAATAGCAAACAGGACTACTTGCTCCATATGCGCTATGAGATATTCAATCGCATCGATAGGAACAAATACATTAACTATGCACCCTTCGATATGATTCCCTTTGATGGATTGGCCACCCATAAACAGCTGCATCAACTCCAGATCAAGTATCACATATATGATGCTCTAATCCAGGTGCAGCAGTATGAAGCTCCCGAACGTACCGAGAATGAAAAACAACTGCTGCTGGCCATGTTGAGCACCACACATATGCGTCTCTGCCTGCAGCACTTGACCAACTTGAGCGAACTGACGGCCTTCCAAAGACAGGCAGCGCAATGCCAGTTAGCAGAGTTTGCGCGACTCAAACAACAGCTGGAGGATCAGTTGGTTAAGGAGCAGCCACTGAATGGTACCATCAAACGCTTTCTTACCCAAATGGAGATACACTTTGAGCAGCTGCAGCAGGCCCTTGGCATACCAGAGTTGCCCGCAATTGATGGGAAACCACAGCCTAGACGCTGCTGCATTTCGTACATCGAGGTAGGCACTAAGTTGATTTATCCGATACATTATTAATCCAATTTCTTTACTCTCCCCCCTGCAGTTGCCATTTGAGCTGGAGCAACACTACTGCACACTCTGTACTCGCCAAGTGCTGATCAATCCCCAGCAGCTGCTGGAGCTCTACGAACCGAACAGTCAACTTCTGTGTCCCTTTTGCCATGGAGCTTTTAAACTGGAATTAATTGATGCATAAACATGAACAGAGCTATGCCAAAATTCCGCTGCCGAATCAATTCCGCAGTTGTTTCTTATGTCTATTGAAACTAAAACTTATTTTTACTGCATTTTACTTACTTTTTACGATAACGAAACTTAGCGGAATTGATTAAGCTGCGGAATTTCGGATATGCCTGTTGAAATTTTAATTAAACCGATTTCTCAGAGTGCAAGTGTGTGTCTGTGTCTGTGTGTGTGAGTATGTGCAATGATTAAATACTTTAGAAAGAACATTTTTTAGTACAGTGAAACATAAATAATGGGACTGGTCTCTAGCAATAAGATATCCTGTTCTATTTGCCGCAAATCACATTCCAGTTTTCCCTTACGCTGTCGCTTATTCTCGGTGTCGATGAGCAAGGACATGGACTGATAGCACTTGGTCATCTCGTTGAGATGTGCTCGCAGACCAACGAGTATATCGTTACGCTCCGCACGATCCATGACACGCATTCCTGGCATTTCCGGTACTTTGTCCTCACTCTTTTGCAGCGATTGCTGTGACTTTTGTTGCAATTGAGTTTGAGATTGGGATTGGGTTTGGGACTGTGAGTGTAGCGAATGCTTTGATCCTTGTTGGGATGTCTGTGATTTCTGCTGCGATGGCGATGTCGATGTCTGCTGGGAGAGTTGCTGAGACTGTTGTTGTTGCAATTTGGCAGCTGATGCTGTGGCAGACACCTTGGTGCCCCCGCAAAGCTCCATGAGGCGTGCCTGCTCCTTGCAGCAAACGGCATGTGCAGCCGACAGCATATCCTTGGTCTTCTTGATGTAGACGGGTACCTGGCCAAAGTCCTTGCGGCACACATACTGTGGCACCAGTCCCGAGTTAAGCAAATTCTGGCGGGATCCATCGGGTGTGTCCACAAAGCGTGGCGTGGGCGGACAACGGACTGTGCTGCGGGCACATCGAATATTGCGTAGCACAAAATTGGGCACCATATCGGATTTCTTCTCCTTCTTGCCCATTTCAGGCAGTGGTGGCATTTTGGAGCCCTTGGGACAGACGTGTAGATTCTCACGGCGCCATTTCACACCCTGATTCTTGCGCAAAAAGGCGCACGGCGGTTCCAATGGCACGTTGGCACATCCCATCGTGCGGTGATGTGCCTTCTTGGCGTCTGTTAGTAGACGCACACCATCATCCAGCATTATCACCGAATGCTTCTTATATTCCATGCTGAGGCGATCACGTAGCTCCTTGGAGCAGCGAGGTGTCTTCGAGCTATCTCCACTCGCTTGCTGAGCCGATTCATCTGCTCCCATCTCCTGATCAGATGGCTGAGCTGCATTCCCACGGTTTCCCTTGTTCCTGCTATGCAGCGTCATCTGTGAATCCTGTGACTTTTCCTCATCGCGCTCCACATCAAAGATGTTTTCATCATGATGGGTTATGTAGACCAGCGACATGACTACGATTGCTCAAAGGATTACACTCTTTTGTTCGATTTTTAATAAAATATAAGGCTGTAGATTAAATCTCGAAATCTCTCTGCAGCACTAAAAATATTTGTTTATATCTGTGTTAAGTACTGCGCCGTAGTCTACCCGATAGTAATATTTGTAGATTGTAGCACTATGTTGTCGTTGCCAAGTTTCTATTTAAAACTTGGTTGCCATGATAGACATGTCGCTTTGGCAACTTAGGAAAATCAGTTTCAAAATATTTAAACACTAAGCAAAAGGGGTTGGAATTTATAAGCATATACATACATATATTCTTAATCAGCATCACCAGCCGAATCGATATAGCCTTGTCCGTCTGTCTGTCCGTATGAACAAATTAATCTCAGCGATGGTAGGAGCTACAAGTTCGAATTTAGTCAGTATGGACTCCATATTTAGTCAGCCAATACTAGAATCTTTTTTTTTCTCCGATGTCACACTTCATTCGTCCACAATAAGCCGAAAACTAAACACACCTCGAAAACATATCTATGTTTTTGACGAAAATCTCAGTAACTATGTATTAATGCACGTGTGCAAACGCGACAGAAACGTATGAACGAACATTTACACTGCTTATGGGGCGGACGCTGGCAGTGCCGACCAATGGTATATGTATTAGGTATACATACATACATACATATGTATGTGCATAGTATGCACTGCATACATACATGTGTCATTAAAATAGTGAGGAATAAAATGCAGAGAGTATTATACGGTCGGGCGTGCTCGACTGTACTTTTCTGTCTTTTCTTTCTCCCTATCACTAACTCACTCTCTGTTTTCGAGTCTTTCTCACTCCAACTCTCTCCCTCTCTCACTTTTCAGGTCTTCTCTTTTTCTTGTACTCCCTCTATCTTTCGGTCTGTCTTTCGTATTTGAACTTTGAACTGATCACAACTCAGCCAAATTATGCCATATCTTAAAAAGCTTTACCTTTTTGGACTCTAGACAACAAAAATGATCGATCGTTAAACAAATTTTAATGTTTCATCATTGATCCAATTTAGTAAAATTTAATGAGGTTACCCCTTGATGTTTTTATCAAAAAATTGATCAAAGCTAGATATTCCAAATTTTAATGTCATTCGAAAGGGGTAATCCTACGGAGTTCTAAAAGGAATACCAATTGAATATATGTAGATTGAAATATTTTAATTTGATAATTTTCCAAAGCTAAAATCTATCAACTTTTCTATAATTTAAATATATAATCGATTTTAATACCCCTTTTTAAATTAAAATCTTAAATATTCAAGTATTTAGTTATAAGTTTTCGCTTCAATCTAAAAACATAATTTAGTTACGTTAAAAAAATGTTGATTTATTAAAGCACAATATCAAGCTACAGCTTGTGTCGCACACGACTTACGCTTACATCATAAAATTGTAAAGATTTCATTACCATAAAAAATTCGTGGTGTATATAAATAGTAAATGTTTTTGTTTGTGTGTTTAAGTGTACATATAAAATAGCACTAAAAAAGTTATTCGTATTTTGATTTAAAGGCTTTTACACTAATTAGTAGCTGTGTGTGTGTGTTGAAGTATTGGAAGCACGATGATCAAAGACAAAAACAAAGACAGACGCACAGCAGCGTTTAAAAAGCACACCAAGTTGGGGGCTGAGGGCACAATGAAAATTGTATAAACGTATACTTAATATAACTAACTTAATGTCTAAGTAAATATGTATAAATGGATATGGATATGGATATGGATAATGGATGTGTGTGTGTGTAAGGGTGTGTGTGTGAGTGTGTTTATCTCTTGTGTATACGTTTCAATATGAATACGAATGTCATTGTATAATTTGCACTGTTTGAACAGTTTGAACATTATTTATATAGGCACTACAAAAGATCCGAATGACGATATATTGCACATTAATCATGTGAGTCATGGAATTCATGGAAGATGATAAATTGAAGTATAGCTCATTTGTTACCGCTCTCACTGCTCTCCTTGTTGCGCTCCTCTCGTATGCGCTTAAACGCCTCCGTTTTCACAAAGTCCACCGAGTTGTAGACAACGCTGCTCTTAACCGGCGCTCGCACTGCAGCCGCATCCACTGCACCTAGACGAACGCCTCCCACTGCACCCCCTCCTTGTGTATAGAGATTCCCAACACTCATGCTCTGACGATTCAGCAGTGGCGGCTTATTGGTTACATCCAAATCAAAGTATTGCAATTTATGTTCTGGCTGCTGAGCTGCTGCTGCTGCGGCTGCTGTGGCCGCCTGATGTTGCTGCTTTAAGGCTGCCGCAGCTGCTGCCAGTGCTGCCGATGAGGATGTGGATGACGATGATGATAATGATGTCATAGCTGCTGCTGCTGAGGCGGTGCGTTGATGCTGCACTGACTGGCTGCCAGGGCTGTTAGGATGCGGTCGATGTGGCTGTCGTGGCAGCGTGCGTGTTTCATGGAAATAACCAATGGCAGCGGGTGAATGCACATCGGTTTCATGTGGCAGCACCATCGAGAGTGGTGCTCCCGAGGAGCGACGCGTTGCCGCCGACATTGTGGCCGAAGAACCCAGCTGGAAGAGACACACAGATTAGTTAGTTTAAAGATTGCAATGATTTGTGGCTTAAGCTTACCTTATAGACATTTGGTTTGCATTTGCGATCCACACTGGGTGGAGCAGCCGTTGTTGTTGTCTGCAGCTTTGTGGCAGACAATTTGCTGCTTAGTTGTTCCATGGCGCAGACTGGTGGCTTGGCTGGAAACTCCTCTGGTGGCTTGTCCTCCACTGTCGTTTTGTGTGTCATCTCTGGCGGATGAGAAACCTTTGGCTTCAATTTTCGATTAACGGGCGGACAATCCGGTTGCTCAATAAAATCATAGCGAAATACATTTCCCTCCATTCTGGTTGGCGCTGCATTAGTATAACAATGTGGGCGTGGCAGCGTGCGTGCACTTGTAGGAGAATTAATAGCCGATGTCGAAGCGGAAACTGCTGCCGCTGCTGCTGCTTGAAGTGCCGCCGAACAGGGATTAACCAAGGTCAGCGGATTCACATCGGCCATGAGATTCGGTGTGGAGGCAGCAATGGGATTCGTGTTGTGCGGACTTGTAACAGGGCGATCGCCCAGCAATTGTCCCACATTGCAGTAGGGCAACTGATGCGAACGTGGAATGTCATAGCTCTCTTCGATCAACGAGGAATTGACATGTCGTCTGGCCACAATCGCTGGCGATGTATTCTCCGTATCCGACAGCTGCGGCAATTCACGGGATAATCTACAAAGAACATAGAAATAGATTAAGTAAACAACTAATTAACAATAGTTAAAAGTTAATTACTTTTCGTTCTCCTTAAAGTCCAGTATGAGATTGTTTTTATTCTTGAGCACCTTGGCCAATTTTTCGAGCGTATGGTGCTCTCCGGCGCCATCAGCAGCGGTGCCTGCTATCGTGCTGGCCAATTTGGTGTGCTTATTATCTGCAGCTGTTGCAGCTCCTCCTTCCTCCGGCATTTTGGAGAAACGCTGCGAATAAGTCAACACAAATGATTCATTCTCAATGGAACTATCCGAGGGACGCGTGCTGCGATCTGTCATAAAACAAAGTAATAAATTATTAAATGAATATAAATTTAATGCTGCCGTTTGTCCACTAAACTTACCAACATTCTCGCGTAATGGTAATGGATGTGCCCACTCATCGTCATCGGTGAAAACGCTCTCGGAGTCGGAATCGGAACGTTGACTGCGATGTTTGCTGCTAGCATTGGCCAATTGTTGCTGCAAAGCACCAGGAAAATAAATAGTTGATTAAGATTGTTTCAGTATTATTAACGTTTTATAGACTTACCAAACTGCAATTGGTTATTTTAGGTGAGTAGGATTGATCGTTGGTTAGATTCAGACCAATATTGTTGTGACTACGCGGTGTATCATAGAATTTGGGATCCAAATTGTTGAGAGCACCTGCAGCAGCGGCATGGCCATCCGTTAGAAGTTTGGGACTGCCCGTAAAGCATTCACTAATGGGTATATATGGTCCAGAGGCGGTGCTCAATGCCGGCGATGCCTGGACACTGCTGTGCTGTTGTGCCATGGCCTCGGCCAAGGTTTGTTGTGTTAACACCAAATGCTCTGGCAGCTTTCTAACCACACCGTTCGAACTAACAGCAAGTCGGGCTGCAGCTTGAGCTTGTGTCTGTTGTTGTTGCAGCTGCTGTTGCTCGACGGCTGCCTGAATCAATGCGCTCTGATTTAAATAGAGAGCCGTTGCAGGAGAGGGAGGCGGCTGTTGTTGTGCCGCCGAGAGCAACTGCTGTTGATCAAAGTTAGCATCGCATAGCATTGTCTCCCGATTGTTGTAGTCCGTATTCACATAGACCGAGTCCGAGTTGTTGTTGGAGCTCTGTGGCTGCTGATCGATGACCGTTGGGCGACGCAACAGAGAGTTGGCTGTTGTGCCTGCCGAGGAGTGCAACGAGGTGGTTGTTGTGTTTTGTGTGGAATTGCTCAAGGCACCGCTGGAGCTGGTATGCTGCTGTGTGCTGCGATTTTCATCTGCAATGCAAAAGAAAAGTGAAAGTAGAATTGACCAGTTTTCCCCCCTCCTCTCTCCTGCCAACTATTTACTTACCAGCATTTAATGCTGCCGCTGCTGCTGCTGCCGCTGTGGACGCTGCTGTGGCACCAAGTGGCAGCTCGTTGGATTGCTTGGTGTCATGCAGATGACACACCTGACAAATGCAGTTCACCCAATCCCGCATGCTCGCTTCGGTCTCAGCTGCCAGGTAATATGTGCGCTTTGGCGTCTTAATGTCAAACATATACTGAAACTTTTGCTTGCGATTCTCCAAACGCAGACCGCAATCGACTTGCTCGCATTGATCCAGATCTATGACACCCTTTAGCTTACGACAGTATTGATCCGTATAGTATTCAAGGCAAAACTGCTCCGGTATCTCGCCCTGCTTCAAAGTAAACCAACGACGACGCCAGCGCTGCAAATATAAATAGAAAATTACACTTTGTTTTCCATTTTCTTTTTGTTGCAGTTTGTGATAGGAGACAGACGGTTAGAAAACATGTGTTGGATTTGAGGTGCAGTCCAGTGTACACTGTCCACTATTCACTATCCCTTATTCCCTTATCCACTATCAACTGCCCGCTTTCCACTGTTCGACCAACTGACTGACTGACTCTAGCGTTTATCTTTATGCGGTGAGTAAGCAGCGCTCTTTTTTCTCGCTGCCAACGTTACACTCGACGTCTCAGTCGGCGTCGCTGCGAGCGTCTCAGCTGCTGTTGCTGCTTTTCCGCGAATCGCATTTACATTGACATTTTCTTGGGTAATCAGCGGCTCACACCCGCAAAAACTCAACACACGACATTGCCAAACCTCTCTGTTCAAAGTCTATTGACACCATGAGCATATCCAGCACAATTTGTTATCTTTTATCAATTAGTTAATGAGTTTTTTATAAAGCCAAAATATTGTTATGGTTATAAAAGCAGCAAAAAAGAAGTCGGAAGTTCGTTTGGCTCACGATCTTTAGAGATTTGCTACGTTTTAGTGTCAGCAAACATAAAAAACAAAAGCAAAAACCAGTAGGTAGGGAAACAGTGGAGCAAGCACAACTGTAATGACCCTGTACTTTGATAAAAGTAACAAATTTTATCTGAAGTTAATGAATAAACTTTTAAATTTTTATAAATAATTTTCTGATAAATGTTTCTATAATTTACTGTAATAGTTTTATAATTTTTAATCCCTTCTCAGTTCAGAGTCCAATCATAAAAGAGAGCAATGAAACCTCGTGAACATTTGGTAAACATTTTCAAATTTTATTACTTTCAAATACAAAACAATTTTCAGATTAAAGCACAAAATTTATCTCGAAAATAATAGATTGTTTATATAGTGAATTTTTGGCAAATTGGCGATTGGATATTTGTTAAAGACGTAAGAATAAATATACTATAATATATATCGTATTATCCGATGAAAAGTAAGCAAAATACTTGGAATTATGTTTGCTAAAGAAAAGCTGGAAATATGCCAATTGTTCGGGAAATGGGAAAATCATGCTTTCCAGTACAAATACTTCTCTATTCAACAGGTCTCTTTCTGCAGCCACTCAAATGACTCAAGAATTACGTGTATTATATTCATGTTTGCTAACTGATAAACATGGGAATTATTTCTGAATCATAAGCGACTGACAAATATTTAGTACAGTGAATATTAAATATATAATTAGTGTTATTTAATTAAAGGGTATACGCGCTTCAACTAGCTGATTTAGTTAAATTGTTTGTTTTTTGTTGTTTTCTGACAGACAAATTTGCATTATTGTCTGCACAGTTTCACGCTTAATTCAATTATAAATAATAAACACACGCACACATAGACAGATTGGCACCCTGAGGCGAAATAACAACAATATCATAAATACACAGCTAATTTTCTTTAAGCTTATGGAATAGCTAAGAGTTAGTTAGGGCTGAGTGAAACAGTGTTGTCCAGAGAGGGAGAATTTATACCACTATACCAAATAAAGGCTCTAAGGATATTTATAAAAAAATGTAATTATGTGCCCACTCTCTATTTATTTATTTTATCTATTAATAAGATTATCTTTTAATTTTAAAGTATTTGCATTTACATTTAGTCGTCAATAAAATTACCAGACTGACTGTAAATAGGATGTGTGGTCCCCTATATGGCAAGCCTTGCCTTAACAGTCTGGCAACATAAATGAAAACTCAAACAACAGCAACAACAAGAAAAGAAACAAAAACAAAAGCAACAATAACAAAGAACGACAAGTGCGTCATTCTGCGTGCTGTGCTGCTGCTTATCGTATAAACGCTGTATAGAGACACACAAACATACATATTTATGATATATTTTGTACACACACATACATACACACATATTTATGTACGTGCCTTGTTGATCGCTTGAAGCGTACTTTCTACTTGGAAATAAATTTGATTAAACGACGCTGTTGCCAGTTGTTGTAATTTAATACGCAACGCTGCTGTCGCTGCTGCTTGTGGTGCTGTTGCTGCTGCCAGCGGCGCTTAACGGTTAACAGTTATCGTAGGGTAAACATTTAATTAAGCGTAAACTTTTGCAGGCAGCGTCACAAAATGTGTTTCCCACGCCAAAAAGCCAAACATAAACACGGCAATACCGCACGCATACAAGCACACATCACACACACACATAAGCAGCTCTATCGTAAATAGCTCATTCATAATTTTACAAACAGCAACAACAAACGCAAAGAGCAACACTTTGCGGTTTTCGCTTGTTTGCATTTCAATCATTCTTCTCTCTGAGTTTCCCATCAAACCGAAGTCGAAGCCAACGCTAAAGCCAAAGCTATGCAGCAGCAATAACAACTCATATCATCAGCCATGCAACCCATGCACAGTCAGTCGGTCGCTTATTAATGAATTAAAAATGATTATCGGACACAAAACAACAACAGCAAACAAACAAATGATCGCGCACACACATACAGACAAGCATGAGCACAGACACAAACACACACATGCATGTACACAGACATGATGTACACGGAACGTAATTGCTTTTTTCTCTTTTTTGATATTATAATTTTCACTCAGTTTATACTTTAGCCTTATACACACATACAGAGGGGATACAGTTTCAGCCTGTTCCTGCGGGGAACTGCTTTTAATTATTGTGCCTCAGGAACGCTGATTACTCCTATGGAAATCTGTTCCTCTCTCCTGGATGACGCACACAGCAATTGACCAGCTGTATCCCCATAGTTTCCGGGGACACAGCTTGCCTTGCTGCTGTCATAAACCCTCACTCCTCCCACACTGGATGATCACGTAGATCACTAACAGCACAGCGACCACAGAACGTAATTGTATAAAAATGCCATTGTTTTTGGTGCGTTTATTTGCATGACTCAGTGTAGAACAAGCGGAAAAACAGTTAAACATTTCTCATTTTATGCTTTTGCTGCTGTTCTCAGCTATTTTCCCGTATGCTTTGCTTGCAGATTGCACATTTGACTGACCATTTGGTATTTGTGTTTGGAGTTTAACAGGAAAAAAAACTGCTTTGTTGCAAGCTATATGTAAATAAGACTTACAGCACGCCAAATGCGCTTTGTCGGTGGTGATTTTATAAGCCATCCCTCATGGAATGTGCTATCCATTATTTTTAATTTTACTTTAGCACAATTATTATACTTTAATTATTTTTATTATTATTTATCCTTCGTTTTTCACTGTCCGCGCACACACAACCGCGACAGAATAGAGTTGTATTATGTTGTTCAGAATTGTAGAGTTGTCGACTGTTGTTCACTGAAGCAGTTCCGGTTCAAAAGTAGTCAGCTCACAAAATCGAGTCGAAAGCGACTCTGAGTAAAAAACCCAATATTATCATGGGTACCACAATTTATTCGGAATCATAGATATTAAGGGAATCTGGGAAATGACTAAACAAAATCTAACAAATTAATATTGAATTACATTGGGCCTTAGGAAACCGACTAGTGGCTCGTAAAATTAAATAAATTAGCAATGTAAATATTGAGCTCTTAACTTAGAAATGTGTCTTGCAGCCAACTTAATGCTTCGATGTACTTTGGCGCCTTATTCAAATTGATGTAGAAAACAAAACAAACAAATTATACGAACATGTGCTGCATATATTACCCATGTTCATCTTCTAAATTCTTTACAATTTGTGAATAATCCAGACATATTTGTTTAGAAATAAATTTTATTCCGTCGCGTTAATTGCATGCTGATAACATACAGTTTCTTTTCCATATACATAAGCATAATCATACCAAACAGCGCAACACACAACACTACGCTGATCTTAGACGGAACCGGCCCCTCCTCTGTTAAGTTGGCGCACTGTTTATTTGTCCTTGCTGTCTCCCTTGCCACCACGAATCCTACCGGTACGACGGGCAGCAATAAGACCGACCTTGCGACCAGCGGATGTACCACGCTTGACTGTCGATGCCTTACCAATATGTTGATGGTTACCACCACCGTGAGGATGCTCCACAGGGTTCATGGCAACACCACGCACCTTAGGCCAGCTGTTGCGCTTCACCTTGTACTTGTGGTAGGCACGACCGGCCTTCAGGATGGGCTTGTCGATACGGCCACCGCCGGCAACAATGCCGACCATAGCACGGTTAGCCGAGGGGACAACCTTCTTGGCGCCGGAGGGCAGCTTGACACGGGTCTTCTTGGTGTCCTGGTTGTGGGCAATAACGGTGGCATAGTTGCCAGAGGTACGTGCCAAACGGCCACGATCACCAGTCTTCTCCTCCAAATTGCAGATAATGGTACCCTCAGGCATCTGGCTCAGGGGCATAACATTGCCAATCTGCAGAGTAGCCTTGCGTCCGCAGTACACGAACTGGCCGGTGTGCATGCCCTCGGGGGCAATGAACAGTTCCTTGCGGATCTTGTAGCGATAGGGATCGCGGAAGTGAACGACGGCCAAGGGAGCGCCACGACCGGGATCGTGCACGATGTCCTATGAAACACAATGCAAATTGAACATTGGTTTATCATTGTGCCAAAGTTTTGTATACACAAAATCACAAACATACCTTGACAACACCGCGAATGTAGCCGGAGCGCTCGGCGAAGTCCAGGGAACGGAGCTTGGCGGCTCCCTTGCGCTTCTTGACGTGCGCCTTGAAGACGGAACCGGCGCCCTTACGCTGTGCACGAATTACTCGACCCATTACTATAATTGAACAAAAACCACTTATGTTTAGCCATTCTTAGTACACAACACAATTAATACGCGTCATATAATCGCACAGACTGCAAGTTTAACACAAATATCATATGCATGCGCATGATAAATATTTTTATAGAGCATATTGTTAATGATTTTTATTGGATGTTGCAGTCTGTGCATATAATTTTGCGATTATCTTTTCAGCAGTCGACACCTACCGATGCTCGGGTAAAAAAGAAAAGAGAGAAGAGGAAGAGAGACGCAAATTGTCAAAGTTGTGACAGCTAGCGCTGCTAACTTCACGTTGTTTTCCGTCAGCTGTGCTGCGCCTCACCAGTGCTGTCAAACACGTGTTGCTATCGATTATCGGCTAGAACCACCCAGCGTAAGTTATCGAAAAGACTTGATTTGAATTGCAGTTGATTTTTTTTGTTTATTTTTTTTTTTAATTTTGAGATTATATATATAATAATTTTTTTTTTACGATTTAGATTTACATTCATTTCTTTATCATCAATTTACTTGTTTTATTTTAGAAATAAAGTAAGCATTTTATTACTAATTCGGTTTTTAATTGCATTTTAGTGCATTTTGTTTAAAGAACATTATTAAATATTGGGGATGGGCGGGGGCACAGGGTATACATTTATTTATTCTTTTCATAACACAAAAACAAACAATATTTTTATATATGTATATATATATTTTTTTTTTTTTTCATTGAGATGGGTTGGATTTTCCATTCATTTCTTTTTTTCTTTTAATTTAAGGGAGGGACGCACATAAGAAAACAACACAAAACAAGGAAGAATTAATTAATAATTTCAGCAATTACTGCCATCATAATTTGACATATGTATTCGCAAAGGATTTTTGCTGTGTGCCGATTGATATAGAATGTGTGTGTATTATTGCAACGTAGCCGTTAAATAATTATTTAATTAAGCACATACGAATATGTGATGCGATGAAAAACAAAACAAAATAGAAAAACTCATATGAAAATTCATTGAAATGCACAGCACACAAGCGGAGTTTGTTGTCATAATTAATTTGAGAGTTATTTTTTTGCTTCTTTTTTTTTCAATATATTAACATGCTAGCTTGATTTTTTTTTATAGAGAATTTCGTTTCATCATTTTGTAGTTCTGTATAAAAGTTCAGTAAAAAATGCAGCTTAACTAGGTTCATCGAATTCTTCTTTTTTTCCCATCCAATATTGGTTTTTCTTTCATTTTGTTTTTATCAAGGTAAGTAGTTTGTCTTCAAAATGACATACATATGTTTATGTTAATTTGTAATTTATGCACTTCATTCAATTAATCAATCAATTGTCTCATAAGTAGGTTCAAATTTCGTTATCGTTCAGCTTGCTTGTTGTATTCATAATAATAATCTTCATCATAATTATATCTTTTATGTTAAGCATTTGTTTGTTTGTGTTGCTTTCTATCTGCTCTGCTATCCGTATTTTGTATCTTATTTTACACATAATTCATCAATCATAATTTTTATCGGCATTTCCTTTTTTTTTTTGCTTATAACATTTCATTCACTTTCTGTATCGATCGCTCAGCATTTCAATATTTTATTATTTGCTTTTTATCACTTAGTTTTTACAATGGCGCTTTTTCTTTTCTTTACTTTTCATTACTTTTCCTTTCTTTTCATAAAAATGAGCATACAGAGACATTAATTTAAATATATTTATTTTTAAATGTAAATGTTGCTTTGCTTTTCATTTTGCACTAGCTCAAAACGCACAAATAAATTCTAATAGATTGTTTTTTTTTCTTTTTTGTTTTTGTTTTGTTTAATATTTATCAAGAACAATGAAAACTAATTGCATTTCGCTCACAATTCGATCATTATTTTCGATTATTCTTCTTTACCTTTATCTTCATCTTTTTTTTTTTGCATTTGCTTCTTTGTTTTGTTTTGCGTTTTTGCTTGCGTTATAAACTTAAGTTTAACTTGTAGGCAAAAAATATAATAAGTAGAAAAAAAAACAATTTGCACACAATTTTAAAATGACATTTGAAATGAAATTGCGGTGTGTTTGTGTGTGTGTGTTGGGGATATATATGTATGTGTGTGAATGTGTGCATACAAATAAACTGCGATTTAGTTATGTAACTTCATACATATGCGTGCCGAGTGTTTACATGTGTGTGTATGTTAAGAAAAACAAAAACAACTTCATATTTGCTGTTTGTTCTATGCTTTTGCTTCTTCTTCTTCTCTTTCTGCTTTTGCTTTTGCTTCTAGTGGAAAAGAAAACCTCGTCGAGTGAGCTTTGAAAATAACTCGCGTTTTACTTTGCATTTTGCGTTTTCTCTATTGACTTAACGTTATATAAACGCTTTAAAAATTGCGAGTATTTTTTTCTCGTGTTTTTATCTCTATAGCACACACATTTACCTTTAATTGAAACTTTTCTCCTGCTGAATTTCTTTTTCATAAGCACATTATTACGTTCGCATGTGTGTGTGTCCGTGTACGTATGTGTGTATTTGTGAGTGTGGTGTGTTTTATGTATAGGATGATCTCACTTATAAATTATGCACTTTTTTTTTTCTTCACTTAAACGAGCTTAAATGTTTTTGTTGTTGCTGTGTGTGTTCTTTTTAGATATTTTGTGTTGTAAAAATAAGAATATGTTGTTGTATATATTGAATGTTTTGTTGGATCATCAGTTGCCAAGTTGTGGAAGGGTTGTTGGGTTTATTGGGATATGGAGTTGTGGCATGGGCACCATTTTACCAATTTGCCATTCCCGGCTTGTTGAGCGTCATAAAGTATATTTGACACGATGAAGCACCTTTGGCACTGCTGAAGAATACTTTGTCATTGCGCTCGCAAAGGAATTTCAAACGTTGCGCCTTCTTGTGCATAAACACACCATCCAAATGGCCGCTCTCAACCGAACGTATCTAAAGAGGAAAATGGACAATCAATAGTTTACAATTATAGTTATCAAGAGTACTCACCTCTATTGCTTTATTGCCCCAGCCCATAATTTGTCCAGTGCCTATGTAGGCCACCGAGGTGGGCATCTCGCCCCACTGTAAATAGAACAACGCAGAGATATTTAACACTGAAAGCTATTTGCTTAAAGATAGCTCCAAATCGTATGGCAAGAATAAAAAAAGAGAGATGCTTTGAAGATCTTCCTAGACAGCATTGGCTCTCATTAATGTATTTTAACAGAATATCTCTGTTTACGCTGTTAATTATAAGAGCGTCAGCTGAGAGCGCTCAACTGAATGGAAACGAAGCCTGCTGCTTAGAGGGAGAGAGAGTTCTTCTGTTAAGTTTGTGAGCAAAGCGTAACAGAAAAAGCAGTCAACTGTTATTAACATGCTCTGGCTTTAAGCATGGCCTCATGTATTATGCATTATTTTACTTACTCTAGTAAAGTTATTTCTTAACATTTATATTAATTTAACTAGTTTACTTGCCTGCAGAACAATGTTCTTGGACACACGACCGGCAGTGTTGACATAGACGCCTTCATTGTCATAGCAGAGCAGTAGTTGCATACCGTTTGAGTTTGGAAGCGCCACAATACAATGCGGAATGATAGCACCCTGAGTCTGTGTGTTGAATTTCACATTTACAGGGTATATCCAATCAGTATGGCATGCGGCACTTACATGCTTAGGAAGATATATATCGTATACTTCAGCCGAATCTAAATCAACAGCATGGAAACCCTCAGCGGAACCATAAATCACTTTCAGTCTCGACTGATCCTCAATTGTGAGATCGACCAAAAGGGGGCGATGTTCCAGTTCACCAAAATTCTACAAAGAAAACCAAGATATATATTATGTATATATACTATAAGAGTACGAATTAATACTCACCTTAAATGCCATAAATTTGTGATATGGTTTGGGCGCCCATGCATAGATTTCAATCGAGTCTTTTAATGCAATCACTAGGAACTTAATCCTCTCATATTTGACAATCTTAAAATGTACAGCACCTTGTAGATCACCCACATTAATCCAGCCATTGCGACGTTCCACTTGCTATATAAAATACACATGGAATCGAAAATATACAACTCATTTTGGTTCAGAATCGTTTAAAGCTTACATCAGATAGACCATCGGTGCGCAAGATCTTGGACTTTAGCCAGGACAAGTAATAGACGCGCACGCGATTCTTTTTGCCCGATATGGTTACCAATATGTTTTGACCCTCTAGCACCTCCATTTGTTGGAAACGACGACGCGAGATGAGCTGATAGACCTGTGGAACATAAGAAGATATAGTTTTAATGGGTGTTTCTTAATGGGGTAACTGGAATTTGCTAGAAGGTGTCGTTTTTCCGATAGTTCTGGTCATAAAAAATTGGAAAATATTCAAGATCATTAACAGAAGATTGAATTTAGACATGTTTGACTGTCAATCAATCTGAATAATCATCTTTAAGTAGTACCTCAATCAAGCTCAAGATAATTTACAATCATCTCAATCGCCTGTACTCTTTCCTGCCAATTATATTCTTTAAATTACCCCTAAATCTATCAGATCTCGTCACCTTATAGCATTTCCAACATCTCGACATGATCTTACCTTGCCCTGACCGGAACGATCGAGTAGCATGAGTCCATTCTCGGTGCCAATTAGCAAATTGACGCCCCAGAGCGCGGCACATAGAATCTCCGAGTTGAAACGCTTCTTATACTTACGTATCTCGGGCGTATCATTGGCCGCCTCATGGGAAGTGGGCGTAACATTGACATTAACGGTCGATTCACGACGTGTCGGACCCGATCCGCCGGCACCGAAGCCAAAGGTGAGAAAACTGCGTTGTTTCTGTTGCAGCGCGTATGCGTGCGGTGGCAAATGGGAATTTGAGATGGATGAAGAGGAAGCGTTTGTTGTTGTTGTTGATGTTGAGGAGCATGGTGAGAGGTGTAGAATGTTCGCGGAGGAGGAAGAAGCAGATTTATGCAATAAATTAGTAATACTGCTGGAAGAACGCGTTTTGCTAATCGAATTCTTTGGCGAATTTTGTCGTGAATTCGATGTCGATGAGGTCAGCGATATTGTTGACTGTGGTGAATTATTACAACTGCTAATAATTACACCACCAACAATGCTGCCGCCGCCATGACCGTGACCGCCGACGCCGACGGCGACGCCTCCGGCGCTGCTGCTGCTACTAGCGATAAACGATTTCGATGGCGTGGAATGCACGGATGAACTAATGGCCGCTTGATACTTTATACATATATATTCATTGATTGATTGATTGATTGATTTGTTTTTTTGGTTGATTGTTTGATAGGTATTTGTTTTTTTTTTGTTTTTGGTTTTTTGTTTTGTTTTGTATTTGTAATCAAAGAGAAAAGAAAATAGAAAAAGTGCAAGAAAAAAATTTCAATTAGTTTTCGAGTTTTGGCAACAAAAATAAATTTATTAATAAATTAAACATGCTAAGGGAAGAGAGTAGAGTGTGTTTGTGTGTGTGTGTGTTGGGTTTGTATCTGTGTATCTGTGTGTGGGTTTATAGGTGATTAAATATTGAGTGCTGCTTAAGCTAGCGACAATTAAAATAAAAACTATAGCCAAAAATATATTTAAAGAAAACACAAAGAGCTGAGTAATGTGGAAAAATGTTAGCCATTAAAATAATTACAATAACAAATTAAACAAAATGAAATGTGATTAGTCTTTCCCCACAGGCCAATGATAAATAAAACATTTAACAGATTTGTGTGTATTTGTATGTATGTATATTTGATTGGGTTTTGTGTATATGTATGCGTGTGTGTAGAAAAACAATAAGAATGAAAAAAGGTTTATAGAAAAGCTGCAGAATCCAAGCACTGTTAATAACAGCGCAGAAACTCGCTTGAGGTGAAAAGAGAGACCGCCACTGTGGACTCTGTTATGTTAACAGCACATTACAGCAATGCGGCGATCGAAATGTTAGTGACAGTGACATGAAGCTGGCTGCTATGCAACGCAATGTGAAAACAAGAGTAAGAGAAATAGCGACCACAGTGGAATGCCGTGCATTAATTGGCGCATAAAAATAATATAAGAATAAAATTTATAGATAAATTTGTATTATATACAAAGAGGATAACTTAAAATTGAGGCATTCCTGGTGCATAAATTTATACAATTTGCTGATTAACTTAAAAAGCCCTGCACACTTAAATTATATACAGAAGACAAGGCAAACTGCAAATTAAATGAGAAATTGTTTCGAATAAAATATAAACTATACACAAAAGGAAACGTTATATATATATATACTTTTTTGTGGAATATTGTTTGGTAGTTTGTTTGAGGATATTTAGATTTTTATAGTTGTTTTATTTTGTGTTCATGTTTGAAAACTATTTCTGTTGTTGTTGTTTTTGTTGTTGTTTTTCATACTTACTATTATAAATTTTGGTTTGTTTGTAATTGATTTGTATTTTGTAATTTGTTAGAATATATCGTAGTGGCCATCAGCTCAAACGTTGCGGAAAGACAAAGCACAATTAAGAAGAAGAAATTGTTTGTAACGTTTTTAATTTGGTTTCGGTTAAATTTGATTTTGTTTGATTCATTTTATTTTTGTTTTTTAATACTGAATTAAATTCATGCACTTGTAAAAGCAGCGAATTGCATGCACCTCAAAAATATATATGTAAGTAACTATATATTTCGCATTTTGTTGACCAATTTAGTTTAACTTATTTTATTTTTTTTCGTTACGCGCTCTTCATAATAAACTTTGCTCCACGTCAAAGAAAATTGTTTATGCTAAGATATTCTTTGGATTAGTTACATTTAAAGGTTAGATAATTTTGAAAAGATCAGTATAATTTGGTTTAAAGCACATATAAAATAAATTAAATAATAAGAATATTACTTAAAACGGAATCTTTATAGGAAATATTCAAAGGAATTGAAAATAATTTGACTTTGATTTAGATTTATTTGATCCACTGTGCAAAGAAGTGTCTATGATATGTTAACTGAAGTGAGAAGTGCTTCAAAAGCGAACATATAGTGAAGTCTTGGATCTCTTATAAGGATTATTTATTTAGTTGTAACCCATATAGGCATAAGAACAGAGAATGACATAGACAATATATGAAACTATTTGTAGTTGGTTTTCTTTAACTTCAATTTGTTTTTTTGATTATGCATGAGACAGACAACAAAGCACAAAATCGAGGGGGCGTTTATAAGTTATTATCACAGTATACATGAAAAAAAGGTAACAATAAAAATAAACAGAAACTCGCAACTCGATAATAAAAAAAAAATAAATAAAGGAACAGAAAAATATAACGAATCGAGTTGAACGCACAAAACACACAATGAAAAATCGAGTCAATTGATAAATATACGAGTATTAATGGGACACTCTGGTACTGGGTAGCGTTACTCACCTCCTCACTGGATGATTTATCGTGTCGCGGTGGCGTTGCCGGCGATGCCTGGCTGAGTAGATCGGGGAGAACACTGCTAGTCCGGGTGCCTGGGGTGCCAAGGCCGCTATTGTCCCCTCCAGCACCGCTACCGGCTACACCGCGATTCTGTACAGGAACGAGAAAAAAGAGAGAGAAAGAGAGGGAGAGAGAAAAACACAAACACACACAAATTTATATATGAGAAAAGTTGGTAATCAAAAGTTTTAAATGTTGGCAATAAATTTGGGAAGAAAAACGAACATTTGAAAATGAAATTAAAACGAGAAATGGGTTATAAATGCTTTGAAAAGGTAACACAACAAAAAGTAATGAATAAAAAACAAATTGAAAGAGTCGTAAATAGTAGTAGTAGAGAGAGAGAGAGAGAGAGAGCGAGTAACAGAGAGATAGGGAGAGTAGAGCAAAATGAATGCCAATGAGATACTTAAGGATACTCAAGATATGTCCTTCAAACAACAATTCCTCAACAAATTTTCAACGTTTAGTTTAACATTTAAAAGCTTACAAACTAAAACAATTTAAATTTTTAATTAATTAAATCAGTTTTTCTTTTTTTAAGTGGAAAGGTCTTCAAAATTGTTTTAAAGCTAACAACTCATAGACATAAAAAGCACTTAAAATTAGTTTAGTTTTGTTTAGCGCAACTTTTTTTAACGGGGAGGATTTTTCACAGCTCTGCGCAGCAGGCAAAACGTTGCTCAGTTTGCAAACATCACAAAACTTCAAACTTTTTTTTTATAGGTTGTTAAATTTAACAATTTATCTTGAGACTAACCAAACCAACAAACTTTTCAAAGATCGACTTTAAAACAATTTTGATTAAAAGAAATGAATTTGGAGCAAAGCTTTAGCAAAAGCATGTTATTAACGTTGAAAATTAATAGATAGAAAGCTTTTGTAATGCACATCTGTCAATCTTTTAACAGAATAGTATTAAATTCCTGATATTTCAATCAATAACTTCTTGAACTCAAACTCCTATCTACTTTATTGACAGCTTTTGCATAAAGTTATTCATAAAATCTTTTAAGTTCCAAACTAAATTCCTCAAATCAATTCAGGTTTCTTTCCTTTTATGCTACCATAACTTTATAATACAGTAAAACTATAAGATAATGACATTATTTACAGGTATACTAAAAGAAGCTTAAGAGTTAAGCCTGCAAAATTTTGAAGCTTAATGCTATTTTATTTATTTGGTTGTTTTTTTGTTTTGTTTATATATTTTAGCATCTCATTAGCATTCGATACTTTCGCTTTTATGTGAATGATAAATTATATACAGACGGATGGTTTAAATACCGTTAATGATACTTAGATTTGACCGAATACCAATTAGAAAGCAACACCTCAAAAATGTTTCTTATATCAAGATGTTATATAAATCAAGCATTAAATTTGACAATTAGTCAATTTCAAAGCAAACCGCTCTACACTATCATAAGCAGCATACGGAGTCTTAAGTACAAGTATTATAAATGTTATGGTTATGTTACCAATTAGAATTAGTTACTCAAAGTCAATTGGATTATTTCTTTTGTTTTAATTAAAAATTCAAGAAACAAGTATGCCAAATGCAATAATAAATTAAATAAAATAAACATGCATGGGAAGGTCAAAAGCAAATACAATAAAGGAAATGAAAACAAACATAAATAATGATAAATCGCATACGAATTTATTTTGTTGTATCATTCTTTGGTTTGATTTCAATCAGACGCACTGTTATTTACGAGCTGTTAGTGCAATGTTATTAACAGAATGCGGCATGTTAACAGCTGTGTGGGCGATGAATACACTGATGACAGAGAGAGAGAGAAACAGAATGAAGGAAGAGATGCAAGAGAGAGCAATGCGAGTGTGTGTGTATGTGTGGGTGTGTGTATGCTGTTGTTTTGTTGTTGCGGTGAGTATGGGAATTCTAGCCAAATGGTAAATTTTATTTGCATTACGCTTTTTGTATTTAGATTTGTATTTTTTTTAATTGTTTTGCTTTCAAGTAGTTTGGTTTGGTTTACGTTTCTGGCGCCAAGACAAAACACAATAATGAGCGATATTTGTAATTGATTTATCATCTGTTGCCCTTTGTTCTTTGTTTGCTGTTTTTGTTTGTGGATGCGTGCGAGCTGAGAACGTTTACCTGCTGCTGTTGCGGCTGTAGCGGCTGCTGCTGTTGTTGCTGTTGTTGTTGTTGCTGCGCACGCGCTGCTGCATTTTGCAGCACAATTACAGACTCAGTCTTTTCGCGACGCGGACGCAGAAAATCAAAATTAGGCCATTTTGTAGGCGCTGCTGTTGCTGCCGCTGCTGTTGCTTTTGGAGCAGTTGTCGCTGCTGCTGCGGCGGCGGCTGTATTTGCTGTTGTTGCATTGCTGCTGGCAGTGGACGTCGCCGCTTTGGCTCTGTTAGCAGCTTCCTTGCTGCTATTGTAAATGCTGTTCCTTTGGTACACGGCACTGGATCGTTGCGCCTGCACAAGTGATGGCGATTGCAACTGTGCATTGTTGTTGCTGCTGCCGCTGCTCAGCACGGCAGAATGACGTTTTGTTAATGGGAAAAAGTCGGAATTTTCACGTCGAAAACCGCGCACAAAACTTGGCAACTTGGAGTCAGACTCTTGACGTTTGTGCTGCTGCTGCTGCGGCTGCTGTTGTGTGGAGTTGTTGCTGTTGCTGCTACGCTCTTTGGCAATGCCGACGGCAGAGGAGGAACTGGCGCCCTTAAGTGGCTGATAACCCTTTGGAACTGGACGTGCAATGGCTTCAGCAACGCTGGCACGTTGCAATTTTGCCTCCACCTTCAATGTGCTCAAAAACGAGCTACGACTGAGACTGGCTGTGGTGCTGCCACCGCTACCACTGCCGCTGCCGCTTCTGCTGCTGTTGTTGTCGGCGCTGCCTAAAGGTTTCTTTGGGAAGAACTTATCAAAGTCCCAGTCACGCAAAAGTTTCGCTTCGTCGCCTCTTTTAGGCGCGTGCGATGTGGAAGCCGATTTTTGTAAGCGATTTATGTTTTGTTCTAATTTCTGTTTACAGTTGTTGTTGTTGTTGTAGTAGTAGTAGTTGGTGTTGTGGGTTGATGTTGTTGTTGTTGTTGTAAGTAGCAACGCAAGAGAAGAATTGTTAGGTTTTTACTTGGTTTTTTTTAATGCTTTTTTTTCTACAAGCTAAATTGTTGTTGTTTCTTGCTTTTTCTACGCCCAGAGAAAATATAAATTACGAGACCCCGATTTTGTATAGCATGGAAAGTTTTTCATGAATTCTCTCATTGCATTGCATTCCATATAATATTTTGATAAGATTTGTTTTTATTTTTTTATAGGTGTTGCATTTGTGAGTGGAGTGGATAATGCTGCACATTGTGCAAAGGTGTTTACATACAGCAGAAGATATATAGTAAAAAGTATTGTCTATCATATCAAGGTGAGTCATACAATTTTATGATCAGAAACCAGTTGGATGCACTTGTTTATACCGCCTGCATTCGATACATAAATATAAATTTTGTATTGTTTATGTACAATATACAATTATGATGCATTAGAGCTGAAAAACTATCTTAAAATGGTTAAATTTGACAGTTATCGATAAATGTGATCGATAATTGTTGTAAATTTCTTTGATTTCATTCACGACTGATCGTTTTTGGTTTATATATTAAATTTTTATTGATCAAAACTATCGATGACTCGATTAATTTTCGATTCTTATCGATTGTTTGCCAGCTCTAAATAGTTTTCATGAAAAGTGCCCGTGTAAACATTCTTTCTATGCACCAGTGCGTAACACAGTTGATATTTTGAAGATTTATCGAAAATCGTTTGAAAATAATAACAAAATAAATCAAAATTTATACTCATTTTGAGAGAGAGGGGCGATCGGGAGAGGGTGTTGGGTATATTACATAAAACTTTGTACAAAAGAAATTCACGAAAAAACGTTTCATACTGTGTTTGCTCTTGGAAGAAACACACACACTAATCAAATTAATTAAATATTTAGTATAGAAATAAGTATATATGTATTGGATAAAGTTGAAACTAGGCTCAAATTATGAACTTGTTCTGCAAAATTGGTTAATCAAAATAAAATATATATAGTACCATATAATTGCGGCAAATAGTTGTCTAAATATAGAACCACAACCATTCAAATTATTTTGTTTGTTGTTGTTGATTTAATTGACTAGTATTAATTGTATATTTTTATTTTTTTTTATTTTTATTGCTTTTTTCTAGATAGTTATTTTTACCTGTAACCCTACAAAAGCTAATTACAATTTGTACAGCTGCCTGAGAGACGTTAACCCTAACTTAGACCCTAAATCAACTCAATGTATCTCAATTGTTAAGAAAACAAAAATATCTCAAAGAAATGGAAAAAAATACTAAATAGTTAACTT
This sequence comes from Drosophila cardini, assembly GCA_018903735.1. Lineage (NCBI taxonomy): Eukaryota > Metazoa > Arthropoda > Insecta > Diptera > Drosophilidae > Drosophila > Drosophila cardini. The sequence goes on along the minus strand of JAEIGM010000004.1, from coordinate 8,400,246 downwards.
AAGGAAATGTACTAAAAGAAAAACTATAAGTCTAGATTATTATAGATATAAGTTATAGTAGAGAAGTAATACGAATTGAATGGATACTTACGCGCTTCATGATCAGCGTACGATCTCCGGCCTGATCATCATCATCCGGCGTCGGTGGCAAGGGTCGATTGGGTGGACCACCGCTGCCATGGCTCAACGGTGTGGTCGTTGTTGTGGTTGAATCCTCCGAAACGGGTCCCAAACCGGGCCTATACGAAAACTCGGGTCTGAACAAAACAAAATCCCAAAAAAAAAGCACAAACGAAGAAACGAACACAAAAAGGCAAAACGCAAAAAACGGGCGGCATTTTCAAATTTAATATTTGTAAAAAAAAAAAAATAAATGAATTAAAAAAATGTGTGAGATAGTGATAAAAAAATCAAGTGAGAGAAAGTTAAGAATGTTGTTGTGAATTCAATTTTCGTACCAAATATTTAAGTGTTCAATCAGTAAAGAATTTATAAACTTTTGTGGAATTTGCATTAGATTTTATTCTAGTTAATTTAACTAAATTTGCATAAAAGTGTTTAGTTAAATCCAAACTTGATTTGCATGTGGCATACGTGGTGTGTTCTACCGGAAGAAGGCGCGGCCTACCCCATAAAGTATATATAGTCTGGATCGGCATCAACAGTCGAGACGATATAGCGATGTCCGTCCGTCTGAACACATGGATCTTGTAGACTACAAGAGCTAGAGCCACCAAATTTGGAATGAAAGTACGTCTATATGTCAGGCAGGTCAAGTTTATCTTAAAGCTATGCCACGCCCACTACCGCCCCCGAAAACTGTAAATAAAAATTTTCACATCACCATAACTCGAAAACGTACTATTATAACTATCCTCACCAAGTTTGGTCGAAATCGGACAATAGCCTATAGGTCCCATAGGACAAATCGGTCGAAGATTGGTGATTTGTATGGAAAATGCGCACCAGAAAGAGTACAGGGAATCTAAAGTTTTTGATCTACTAACAATCAATTAGTTCAATGGAATAACTAAAACTCTTTAAACTTTTCTACAAATATAAATTTATGCTTGAAAATGTGATGTAGAGCTGGCTTAGTATCGATAAATCAGCAGATTTCATGCAGTTCGATAAACCCATATATATAAATTATATAGATATTCTATTGCCGATATTTTAGCCAGCTCTAACGTGATGTGCGTTGACTTGCAGTGTAGAACTGAACAGTATTTACTGCCACGCCTTTCGCCCTTTTGTGTTGTGTCTATTTGAGGGTAGAGATTCCAAGGAATCCCAGAGTCCCCCCCTATTGGAAATCTAATACTTACAGCGGCTTGGGCGGATCGCTGGCGAGGAGCGTACCATCGTTACGTGCACGATCGTTGGGCTCATCCGGTTCGCTGTCCGAATCGCTGCTGTCGAGTGGATCCAATGGATTGACAGTTTGGCCCAAATGATTGTTCGACTGCTGTGGCAGTGAAGCAGCTGGCTTCGATGATGACGATGAGGCCGAAACACAAATGGCCCCGTTATTGGATGAGGCACCAGATTGACGATTGTTACGTGGTGGCGCCTCCGGTTGTGCCAATTGCTGTTGTTGTCCACCGCCGCTTGATGCTGTCTGTGGCTGCGGCTGTTGGGAGGAGACCACGCCCAATTCATTTAATTGTGCAGCTAACACATCTAAATGATCCTACAGGTTTTTTTTTTTTGGTATATTTTTGGTATTTTTTTTTTTGGTATTTTTTTGGTATTTTTTTGGTATTTTTTTGGTATTTTTTTTTTGGTATTTTACAATAGATTGATTTTCGGGTCAAGTTATCGGAGGATTTCAGTTGACATACAAGTGTGTGTGTGTTTGTGTGTGTTGTGTTGTGTGTGTTGCACGTGGTACCACCGTGTATGTGTGTGTGTGTGTGTTGTTGTAGTTTTGGAGAGTTGGAGGGGGCAAAATTCGATTGTATCGGGGTGGAACGAAAAGTAAGAGAGTATTAGACTGGTTTGCACCTTTCACTTCTTATAGATAAACAACAAACAGGGCCAAAACATTAGAGAAAGCTCGGTTAGTTATTATCTATGAAACTTGCCGGTGTTAGTTTGATTTTTAAATTTTCTTTCGCTTTTTTTTGTTTTTTTTTTTTTGGCATTACAAACGCATCAATCACAGCAACTCTTCGATAGAACCGCTTCAGCAGCGACTACTTTACTATTTTTTTGGGTTAGTTGCATTGGGAAATTGAAAGTGTTTATATATATTTTTTTGGGGTTTAAGGTTAGTGGTCACGTGCATTGGAAGTTGTTATAACGGAGTTACGAAGGTATATTTAGTGTAGTATTTTTTTTTTTTGTGGTTTGTGTACCTCCATTAAGAATTTCGATGGGGAAGTTACGTATATAGATAGACTCGTAAAACAAGCATAAAATACACATACATAAGATAGAGTGTAAGGGGGGAAAGAGAGAGGGTGAGGGAGAGCGAGCGAGCAGGCTACAACTAAAAAATGATAAAAAACATACCTCAGGTCTCCTTGGTGGTAACTGTTTTGTAATGTTTGAGTGTTTTCAATTGAGTATATATGTTTGTTTTGTTGTTTAGTGTTTGGATCGGAGCAACGGGATGATGATTATATATATATAAACACGCACACACATGAGCGAAATCATAAGGTCGATATATAGTTATATATATATATGTATTATTATGTTATGGTAGGCGCACAAAACATGAAAATAAAAGAAGTTCAGAAATCATATATAAATTTACGATCGTACAAATGTTTACAAATTTTACGCAGGTTAAATTAAAAATTAGTTTTAAGAGCAAGTAGTTGGGAACTAGTCTACAATAGTTCAAATGGGAGTACGGGGGGGTCTAAAATACGGGTTACATTTCGACGAAAGCTTTACTGTATGGGAAACTATATTTTATGGTTAAGTTTTCTGTTGATTTAGTAATAAAACCTATTACTAAATATATATAGTTAATCAGAAATCGTTCTTAAGACGTGGCCGTAGTATTAATTTACCTAAAGTTTATGAGTTAGTTATAAAATTTTCAATAAATAACTTTTGTTTCTCTTATTTTCTGTACTGCATTCAATACTCCTTACTTTTTACTTGAAGTTTCTATACAAAAATTAGCTATAATAGTTAAAAATTAATTAATTTAACCTATTTAAAGCCTGATTTACTTAACCATTTCCTTAAATACTAACATTTCTTTAGAATATTGTTAAATAAACCGTTTGCAAATCATTTCTATTTGTAGAACTAGTCATACTTTGCCTATAACTATCAATAACTATTTTTAACTGCCGATAAAACTATTTCTATTCTACGAATATCGATTACTGATTCCCTATCGCTTCTTCTCTGTCTAACATAAGCTATTCTTCCCTTATCCTAAATAATTTTTAGCTATTTTTATCGCCACTTCTTTGGCTTTTCAATATCAATAAAAAAGTCATTGCTCTGCGGGAATTACTATGCCATATAGTATAGTATAGTAGAGAAAAGATTAAGGATTTTGTTGTTGCTGTTGTTGTTGTTGTTGTCTTTGGTGCTTATCAGGCACAGTGTTAAAGACCAAACTGCTGCTGTTGTTGTGTAATCTCTATCTGGAATACGCACCGATGGCTTGAAGTTGTTCTGTGAGCTGCGTTGTTGTTGTTGCTGCTGCTGTTGTTGTTGGGGCGGTGTTTGAGCCGCGGGATCACCGCACTTGGGTGTCGGTGGCAATGGCCGATTGGCATGCGGTGGATCTGGCACCACAATCAAACGCTGTGGCAATTGTGGGCGTGCCGGTGGACCAGGCTCCTCAATCTGCTGACGCTGCGCAAGTAAAAAACATAAAATTTTACATTAAATTTAGTTTTTTTTATTTAAATAATTATAGTATTGAAAACTTACCGATGGCGGTTTCTGTTGTCGATTTGCCTGCGGCTGCTGAGCCTGTGCCTGTTGCTGCTGCTGTTGTTGTTGCTGCTGCGCCACTTGCGCCTGCTGCGCTGCATGCGCCGCTGCTGCTGCTGCTGCCGCTGCCTGTTGTTGCTGCTGCTGATGCAGTTGCGCTTGGGCAGCAGCGTGTGCCGCTGCTGCTTGTGCCTGCGCTTGGGCAAGCAACTGATGGTGCTGCTGCTGTTCGGCTGCAATGCGACCCTCTTGGATCTGTTGGAAATTGCGACGCAATGTGTCGCCACCTGGCGCTTGAATAATAGAACTTGGCTCACCGGCCAGTTGGGGTTCATCGTCATCGTTATCGGAGCCAGAGTAACGATAATCTTCGCGTTCCTTCTCCTGCTTGCGTTTCTTGCAGCGATCGATGTGATCCTTTAGCTGGATGCGCACCTGTCGATCCGTTGGCTGATCCTTGATGAACGCATGCTTCAATAGATTTTCGGTGTAAGGCCGCTGGTGATAGTCCTTCACTGTGAATGGCAAAAAAGGTATACAGTTAACAATTTTCCTATCTCCAAATTAAACCATTTACTCACCTAGCACCGTGTCAATGAAGCCGTGAAACTTCTTGGACCATTTCTTGGATTTGAGACGCGGTGGCGAATTGCGTGGAATCAAGAAAAGTGCACGCATTGGATGCAGATCGCAGAGCGGTGGCTGTGACTCAGCCATTTCCAATGCGGTGATGCCCAGAGACCACAGATCAGAGCGATTGTCGTATGTGGCATCGGGATTCTCATCGCAGGCAATGACCTCGGGTGCCATCCAATAGGGAGTACCTGTACAGAATACATATTTAGTCCATGAGTCATCAGTGCTCTCCCTCTCTCTCTTCCTCCTCTCCCTCTCTTACCAATAAATGTATTGCGTCTGCCTATCGTGCGATCCAATTGTGCCGAGACACCAAAATCCACAAGTTTCACCTCAGCATTATCTGTGAGTAGCACATTCTGTCCCTTAATATCGCGATGAATGACTTTATTCGAATGCAAATAGCTTAAGCCACGTAAAATTTCACGGCAAATGTATGCAATCCATTCCTCTTTGAGGCTCTGACCCTTTGTGGATTTAACCAGATCGGTGACAGAGCCGGCACCACAATATTCCATAACCAACCAAAGTTGATCATCTTTACCGGGTGGCGATTTCTTAATGAAGGCCCCATAATAGGTGGCAATATTGCGATGATTTGAGTATTTCTTAAGCACATTGATTTCCAGCTTAATTTCCTCTTCCTCATCCTCGGTGACATCCATCACCTTTATGGCAGCCAACTGACCAGTTTTCGTATGGCGACCCTGTAAAAAATTGAATAAAAGCGGGTATGTTAAAATGTGGTGAAAAGTCTTGCTAGAGTTTTCTTAATCAATTAACACTTTTCCCCTACAAAACGCTACTTAATGCGGGTAGAGTTAAAAATTTACTCGACATTGACTGATCTTCGTTGCGTTGTTTAATGCACTTGAAGAGTCACAGACACTTGAACTCTCGACAACGAGAACATTAAGAAATGTTGACCATGAAGTGAGGAGACAGACGTCAATAAACTACGTCGACTACGACTACGACGCTTAAGAAATAATAAAAAAATGTTTATATACATTAATAGCAATCAAGTAAACAACAATTTCAATGCAAATCAAACAATAGAACAGGAAGAATCGTGTGCATCTGCAGAGAAAAGCTACGTAGAGCTGAGCAGGAGCAAATCTTCACAAATTGATCTCAAGTGGTCTCAAAAACAACAACAAAAGAGTGTGAAAAGAGTGAGTAATACTATCAGGAAGTCCATATTTGAGGTGGGAATGAGTCAGTTATATATCAGAGTTAACTTCTTTTATAAATTAGAATTTAAACTTGTTAAAAATTAAAATAAAATTTCAATTGTTCACAGCTTAAATTTCAACTATTAAAATAGCTAAACATAGCTTTAAAAACTCTTAAAAATTAATTAGAATGTTCGATATTAACTGCTCATTAAATATTTGTTTTGTGATCCGTTTAAACTTTCAAATTGTTGTTTAAACATAACGTGACTGCAATTTTATGGCTAAAAAAAAAATGGGTTTTTCTATCATCTCAACGAAGTCCGTCAATCAAGGCGTAAAAATGCATTTCAATTAGTTGTCAGTTTAATCAAAATCATAAATTGATTGAGCCTGCTTAAGATTAACTTGTCCCAAACGAGTTTTTTCCCGCAACAGAAAAAAAAAAAACATGTCTTCAAGAGCGGCATAAAAATCATTTTACATTTAATACAGTTTTAATTGAGAATTGCAGCTTATGAAGTCAAAGCTTCGAGGCATTTGCTGCCATCTCTATGGCCGTAATAAATCAAGTGCCTAACGAGAGATGATAACCATTTTCTAGCTCGAAAACGGTTAGGGGTGAGGAGAGAAGAGGCGAGGAGAGGTGAGAAGTTAAGTGTTGAGGAGAGAAGAGGCGAGGAGAGGTGAGGAGGCGAGACGAAAGGAGACAAGAGGCGAGCAGAGGACAGGACAGGAGAGATGAGGAGTGGAGAGGAGAGGACAGGAGAGGAAAGGAAAGGAAAGGAGAGGACAGGAGTGGAGAGGCAAAGAGAGGAGAGGAATAGAGAGGCGAAGAGAGGAGAGGACAGGAGTGGAAAGGGGAGAAGAAGACAGTATGGGAGAGGCAAAGAGAGGAGTAGAGAGGCGAATAGAGGAGAGGACAGGAGAGGAAAGGAGTGGAAAGGAGAGAACAGAAGTGGAGAGGCGAGGCCAGGCGAGGAGAGGAGATGGAAAGAAGGGGTTGCGTTGAGTCTGAAGTTTGAGAAGCTGTTGATATAGTGTGTTTTGGAAGACCGTTGGTTTTATTGATTAGCCAGCGGGGCGTTCACTGTGGCAGCTTCTATCAAAATGCTATTAAACAGCAATTTCCAGGCTCTCTCAAGCTCTCTTGGCCAGCAGCTGTGAAATTGAAGTAACATCATCAACATCAACATCGTCATATTCTGCTAACGGTTGACTATGAAAAATTGTGCAGATTTTATGCAAATTAATGACATGCACTAATGGATTTGGTAAAACAGAGACTTTAAGCTGTTAGAAGTAGTAGAAGCAGACAATGAGTGGGAGAGGAGGAGGCGGTAGGGGAGGGAGAGAAATAGAGAAATCGATTGGCTATGCTCAAGTATATGATACTTTAGCTGGCAGGTGCAACTAGTTATGTATCAGTGTTGGCAATTTAAACAGTTTAAAGCTAGAAGTTGGAAGTTATTGGCAAAGGCAGAAGAATTGAAAAGTTTTAGCCTTTTTTCAGAAAAGTGTAAAAAAATTTGTTGAACAAAAAATATATAACGATTCTGAACAGCACGTCAATAACTTAGACAAAATATATTTTAGTTCAAATAAACTAAAGAAGAATGTTTCAGGAATTTAAAGGTTAAAGGTAAAGGTAAAGCTCTAAATAGTTAGCTACTTTTTCAAGCAGTTCTTCTGGAAATTAGCTTTATTAGAGCCCCTGAAATGATGGCTTACTTAAGAAAATTGATTTAATACTACTTTAAGCTATATAACTTTAGTTTAAGAACTCTACAAATTTAGCCTTTCTTTCTAGAGCTAAATTCAGCTACATTTGAGCCCCTGATATGATGGCAACACCGTTTATGTATCATCGCTGTATCGTATCCAGTTGCTCAGAGTTGCAAATGCCAGCGAGATTTCAAGCGAAATCAATTCAAGTCGCAGTCGTCGCTGAGCAGCGATTGCCGCAATAAAAAATACAAAGAAAAATATTTGTGAATCATTTCGCAGCACTCACAAAGTCAACTAAACTCAACTCAAGTTGGTTGGCTTTTTTTTTTTCTTTTTAGCTGTAGAGCAAATAGAGCTAAACAATCCAAGAAACAAATAAACAAACGACAGACGGACGGACGGAAGGACGGACAGTCAGACAGACGACAAGCCTTTGGCCATCCCCATATAAAGAAAGAAACTGCTGAATACGTTAAATAATTGAAAATTTGTATGTGCGATGAAAACAAAAACCAAAAACTAAGAAAAAAAATTTAAAAAGAAAACAAAACAAAACGAAATGAAAATGTTATTTAAAGGTAAAGTCAACAATGGACAAGAGAGTCGAGCAATGGAGCACAACAACACAGCTGTCCAATTGGATCTGCCTACCTATGCAGAAGTTGCTCCTGTTGTTGTTGTTGTTCTCTCGATTCTTTATAGCATTTTCAAGTATTCAGTTTCGGTACAATGATGTATCTGCCAGATACACAACGCTCAATGCCCAAGGCGTGAAATATATACATATATATAAATATATATTTGTATGTAAGCAATAAAAAGCAGCAAACACAATAAACTTGATGAAAAATGCAACGACAAACGAATGAAATAATAATAATAATAATAAAAGAGAGAACAAAAAAAAATTACGCACATTGCACATTTTATGTAAGTTACAAGTTACAGACGATTTATTTTCATATAAATATATTATATATATAGAAATATATACATATATAAAGACAATTACGTGCTGTCTTCACGTGTCTCTTATTCTGCTCTTCTACCCCTTCTTCGTCTTCGCCTTCTCCTTCTTCTGCTTTTTCTTTGGCATATTCTTTAAGTACGTCCATGTAATGAAATATAGCTCCAAATATGTAGTATTCCCCCCTCCCACCACCACACCACCCTCATGCCGTCCCCCTAAATCCCACGCTCCCGTTCTGTAGCTTCAGAAATATGTTTGTGCCATAATTTAACAAGCAGCTGAAATAATTGTTGCTGCAGTGAAAACAACAATTGCTAACAGAGCAACGACTAGTAGATACCCTATTTATGGGCAGCGATTTAATTAAAGATTTGATTTATATAAAACCTAAAATTTAGCACTACATTTAATTTTATAACAAAAGTAATTGAATTTTAATAATTAAAGTAAAGTAATTGAACTAAAAATTTATTATTAACTAATTTAAATAATTTATGTTTTAATAAACAAAAATAAAGTAATTTATACACCAAATTATGATTTGTTAACTTAACAAACCTTTTTTCTGTTTAATATTTTAACAAATAAAACGAAGAGCTTTAAATATAATTTATGTAATTAATTAATTACTCAACTAATTTCTATCTGTTGTATATTTAAACAACATATGATTTAGTTTAAATACGAATTTATTTTTCCTTTTCTGAACTAGTCTCTTTATTTATTGTATTTTAATAAAAAATTAGTATTATTTTTTTAATTCAGTATTATAATTTCAATATAAATCATTTTTCTCTGTTTATTTTTGAATGTAATAAAATTTAATAGAGTAAAATCTGTTAAGTTCCTATTTCTATTAAAATTCTTGGTATTTTACATATATGTTAGCTCTTATGCTAAACTCTTAAACAGTTAAACAAATTTACAGGGTATTTGTGCTGCACACAGCTGACGTTAAAAATAATTCGCACAACGTGTTATGATAACGGTGCAAACATTTCTAAGGCAATGCAGAAATGCAAAAATTACAACAACAAATACACACTCAAACACACACACACACACACTCACACGACAAGTAAACTTGTCGGAAACTCGGAAACTGCTGCTCGTTACATAAGCTCCAACTGAAAATACTAGGTTAAAAAAAAGAAGAAGAAGAAGAAGAAAAAAATACTGCAGTCTAGTGCCAAAACACTCCTCATCCCGTTACGTTCGATGGCAGCTTTCAAACTGCTTAACATTCTCTGTCTCTGGACATTATCGCACAGTCTTAGCCACACAGTAAAAATGGCTAAAAAGATTAACTTGGACATGTTTTGAGTCGTGGCGACTACGCAAATCGCCCAACAAAAAAGTGGAAAAAAGAAAAAAATCTAAAAAAAAAAATAGAGTGAAATACTAGTGACCAAACTGCTGGTGGGCAATGTGTGTTTCCGATAAGACACCACAAATGGAATTGCATAAGGAAATGGATTAAATTAAGATTAAGTTTAAGCAGAAAAACTGGACAGAAAAAAGCTGAATTCAAATAATTAGAAAGTATTAAGTACTGGGAATTTATAGCTATATAGTTAAATCAGACTTAAAGCAGTCGGAAGACATAATAAAAACTTTACTTTAATAGTTAAAGTTAAAAGTAAAAGTTATAAATAAATTTATATATATAAAACTTTAAATTAAGTTTAATAACAAAAGCTGTAAAATGAATCTAGATAAATGTAGACAAAACTCTTTGTTCTAACGGATTGTCTATAGTGTAGCCCAGAAGGAAAGAGTTATAATCCCAAAATGTATAACTTAATTAGGCAAAAAGACGCATTTCTTTATGGAAAAGTATAAAAATTCCAATTGTTTAAATAGCAATTTATAAACACCTTTTGTGTCTAGACATGTCTTTATAAACTATAACAATTCCTGCACAAAGTAGTCTTAAATATGAATACAGCTGAAAAGTTCAAACTTTTTAGTTTTGTTTTAAGCCAAAAGCTCATTCATATGTAGATCGATGCTGGTCCACAAATAAAACAACTAAGAAAGGCTAAAGTCAAGCGATCCGACTGTAAAAGACCCCGTACTAGTTCTAGTGCGCGTTTTTCCATATAAATCAACTTTCTTCGACCGATTTGTCCTATGGGAGCTATAGGCTATAGTTGTGCGATCTAGACCAAACTTGGTGAGGATAGCTATAATGGTACCATACACATATTGTGTGAATATTCCAAATTTGGTGGCTCTAGCTCTTGTAGTTTAGAAGATCCAGGTGTTCATACAGAAGGACGGACAGACGGACTCGCTATATCGTCTCTGCTGTTGATGCTGATCAAGAATATATATACTTTATGGGCTCGGCCACGTCTTCTTCTGGCTCCAATAGACCCCACTACTCTTTTCTAGAGTACAGGGTCTAAAACCACCTTACAATGGATGTTAGGCAATCGAATTGCCCACAACAACTGAGTTGTCGGCAACAAATCAAAAGGCAAAAAACCACAGTTTGGTGCACTCTAATCCACTTTAACTCAACACCACTTCATCTCATCTCATCTCATGCTCATCTCAACTCGGTGGCAATAATTTCACTTTGCTCATTGAGCTTTTGCCTTAGAAAATATACAATAATAACCGCAGTGCAGTAGTTATATATAGTTGAGAGTTGGCAGATATAGATATCTGTATCTCAGAGACAACCCACAACCCACAACACACAACACACAACACGTGCAACACTTGAAGTAACCGCAATTGAATTTACAACAATTGCATTACCAACAACTAGCAAAGATCCAAGAATGGAGACCAAGAAAACCAGGCAGCAATCACTATGCCACGCCACGCCCCCAGTTAACCAAGTGCTTTTGCCTTGCCTGTTTACATTTGGCCCACTGGCATACACTTAATTATGTATGTGTAGTACAGTGTGTATGTGTGTGTGAGAGTGTATGTGTGTGTGGCAACACAGCTGCTGCTGCGTTGGCCAAAATTGCGTAAGCTTTTAGTGCTCTCCGCGCGCTGCATCCACATTTGTGGCAATGGAAAATGTTTGCAAATTTTATGTAGTTCCAAATTCCAAAGCAAAGTAAACAAATGTAATAGCAGTAGACTATGAAATACCCTGTAATCAAGCTTAATTCACTAAGATTTCGAAAATTTGTTAAGGTTTAACTTAAATTATTTAAAAATTTAATGATTTTTGCTTTCATTTTTGGCCTTTAAACAATTGTTCATTATTTCCAGTCATTAAAATGTTTGAATTTTAAACAAATCTTAACTAAAAAGTCAAATTTATCTATTGTCAATACTTTTTGCCAAACAAAATCGCTTCAAAGTTGACTAGAAAGATACAGATACAATCTTATCTTAAGTCTATTAAATTTGCTATTTATTGCAAAATAGTTTAATTTATCGGTTGTGTTATTAGCGAAAGTTATGCGATAAGCGTAATCTAATCAGCTTGCTAACAAAGTATCTTAACGTATATACACTCTTTGAAAGACCACATAAAACAGGGTATAACAATGTTGGAAAAAAAACGCGTTAAGGTGATTACTTACGACAATTGTAAAAGGCGTAAGGGTGAATGGGGTTGTGAGGGGGTAGGGATGGGGTTTGAACAATGTGCATCAATTACCAATTGTTGTTGTTAATTAACCCAGAAATCAAAGCTTTATTTTTATAGTTTCTGCTGCACATTTGCTTCTACCGACCACAACAATTGAACTTTGCTGTTAAGTGGGCACCCCACTGCCACGCCCCCTCTTAATGTTTATTGCCACATAAAAAATAAAGGAGTACGAACAATTTAGAACATATAATAATTAAATAAAGTTTAAACTTTAAACTTAGAGCATGAGAAATAAGCTTAAAGTATTTGCATGGAAAACAATAAGGAAAACAATGAATCATTGCAGATTTCATTGGTTATTTTAATGCTACATTTTACTCTTCTTTTCACTGTTTCCTACTCGACTTTTCTGGCACTTGATTTCTGTTTTTTATTAAATTTAAAAGTATCAAAATTCAATTTAAGTTCAAAGCGCTTTTATTGACAGGTAACTTCGTCTCGTCTTGCCCGCCTTTCCCGCCCACTTATTATCTGGCTCGTGTGCCTGGTTAACCCAGTTAGCAAGTTTTGTTTGATGTTCTACTTTTCGTCTGCAAAAGGGCTCAATGTTTTCATAGACTTCAAATACGAGTCTTCCAATTTATTCAATCACAAAGTTATTTAATTAGTTTGAGTTACTTGTGTAAATATTTAGTACCATATTTAAAGTTGGCACAGATTTGTTTATAAACAATAGCAGTTATTTATATTTTAGCCAACATTTCACGGAATTAATGAGGAAACAATTAGATTTCTAATAGACTATTAATTCCACTTATGGATCAAGAAATTCGATCTTTAAATTCGCAATTTATTGGCACTTTAAAAAAGCATAAATAAATAATAAAAAAGTTATTGATTTTTAAAAGAATTCCGTTATTTATTGTATACTAGAAATAAGTTAATTTATTAAACTAAATACTATTATATAAATACTACACTTTCATGCCCCTTAAATCCACAAATAATTAAATTAATCACAGCTATAAAAATTCATTCATTTTTCTTATCAGTAGTTTTGGTTTAATTTGGTTTTTTACCGTAAAAACTTTTGACTCATTGTAGCTATTTTCAAAGCTGATGCCAATACCTTCTATATATATACACCCGACTGTCTCAATTAATATGTATCTGTATATGAAAGTCTATACATTTTGTTGGGATTTTCATTGTGTATTCAATTTGCGATAAGAGCAGGCGAAAATTGTGTCAAAAGATAATTTACAGTGCTCAAAACGTGTGTTTTTGTTTGTTTATTTATATTTATTCTATTTTGTTTATTTAGCGCCTTCAAAAAAAAAGTTTGCTCAAGTTTACAGAATTGAGAGTCACCTGATGACGTCACAACATTACCAGTAACTTCCGGTTCGCATACAACCCTCGCAGGATTACTTTAATTGTTATAAACGTTTCTCTCCTCGTTATACATTAATTAATTGAGAGCACAATTTTCTCATCGTACAAAAAAATGGAAATTTAATGAATTAAATGTCGAATCGAATATACAATCAAGTGGGTTAAGAGCAAGACGAAGGGAGATTTGTCAACTGCGGGTCAATGGGATCGAGGAAGGGGCTTTAAATATAGGGTAGGGAACAAAATGTTTGAATACCCTTTAGTAGAGCTCGTAGTCTAGTTTTCCATCACTTAAGTCTTTGACAGCTGTCACCAATTCTACCACATAGTTATGCTACCCTCTGTGAGGGTATTGAAATGAGCTCTTCATTGTCGCCCAATTACATGACACTCAATGTGTTTATTATAATACTGTCATACATTATAAAGTATATTATTGAGGCATTTGTCGTTGTGGTCTTTTAGTTTAGCATTGTAAACCAATATGCAGATAAGGGACCAGCAGTTAGATAACCCCATACAAACAAAGGCGAATCATTGTCTGCTGCGATATAAGGTCTTTAGGCATGCAAAAACAAACACACACACACACATACAAACAGGCAGAAAACTTTCACTCATAAATTAATTGTTGTTTTGGAATGGAATGGAAACAAAACTAAAAGCCCCCACCGACAAAAAATTAAGTGAGAGAAATAGAAAAACATCAAAGATAATCATGAAATCAATGCTTTCAAATATGCATTTATCTCTCTATTTCATTTTTTTTGACCAGCTGTGATCAATGGAGTTTGCATATTTAATCAGTAAATTGCTTACATATTTGAATAACTTTCTGCATGTTTGCACACGCACACATGCACACAGACACACACATAAACACTCATACATTCAATGGCAACCTTGAGTGCAATAAGAAACATTGAAGTTGATGTCGATGACGATGACGATGACAGATGAGCTATTTGCTTATCGGCAGCTAAAAGTGTTGAATTTGCTAAAGTTATCGAATCTCAAATTCACCTCGATTTTGCTTGTGGGCGGCAATTTGGATTTATATTTGTTTTCAAATGAGCCTAAAGTAGGTCAAGCAAGTGGAGAGGGGGAAGGGGACAGACAGTAAATGTAAATACGCTGCTGATGAGTCATCACACACAAAATTGGAATCATTTTCAAAGCAAAATGAAGATTTTTACAGCAAGTGGAACTGATGAAGTTAATGAAATTTGATGAAACAAACACTTAAATGCTGATTAAAAGCGTAGATTTTGGGTTCTTTTTAATTTGTCTTAACAATTTTGAGCAAAAGCTTTTGGGAGTTTAAAATACATAAACAATTTTCCACTTAAATGATGCGTTTAATGCCCCCAAAAGACTTTCGCCCACGCAAAGTGAGGCACTGTGGAAATTAAAGAGTACTAGAATATATGCATACAACAGAGAAATGAGGCCTCCATACATACATATATAATTAACATTCTCCTCAAAACATAGCTGTGAACTTTGACCCAATTACGCGACACACGCACACATACAATTCATATTTACGAGTGCATAGAATGTCTGCGTGTATGTGTGTGTGTGTGTGTACGCGAGACATGATAATAAAGCATTCTATGCGCGCGACAGAGCAAGAGGGAGAGAGAGAGGCAAAGCAGAAGCAAGCAACAAAAGAACAGAACGAACAAGCGCGTGTAAAGCTTTTATTTACGACTTCATTTGACTGCATTTGTGTGACGCAGGCGCAACCGCAGAACAACAGACCAACGGACAGACGCAGACAGCGACAGAGCAAGAACAGAGGGAGACAGAGACACATGCAGACAAAACTGCAGGCGCAGCCAATAAAATGCCACTCAAAAGAAAACATGCGAAATACATTAAAGGCAATAAACAAATCAAGCAGGAAATACAAGTACAACAACAAAAGGCAGAATGAGACACAGCCTCATAAAATGTTAAATTGAAATCAACACAAAAGTAAAGTTGCAATTAGGCAGTGCTCAAGTACTCGGCATACATAACTACAGACACACACACATACGTGTTTAAATTAGTTTTTATGTGCCTTCCGCCACTGTCCCTCGCCCAATGTCAAAAACTACTAAATGGCACTAAAAAAAAAGTGCTAAGCAAAGCAAACAGCCCAAAAACTAATTATTACGCAAAATTTTTATTTGTGTAGACAACGTTTGAAAACATTAACAAAGAGTCATTGACACAAGAGCATAAAACATTGCTAAGAGCAACAGAGAAAACACAGAAAAATAGAGAGAGAGAGGGAGACATGGAACAAAGATGACAGCCAACTGGCGTTGTCGTTGCTCTGCGTTCCTTTCTCTTTCACACAAGGCAAACATTGCAAATTTTATTTTATTTACCGCAAGTTTGACGCCACACCGGCGTCGCTCTCTTGCACACACACTCACACAGACGCACGCTCTCTTTTTGGGTGGACGCCTGCCTGTCGCTCCCACTAGAGCTACAAAACCATCGATGGGTACTATCGTGGCTGCCTGCCTGCCTGCCTGTGTTTATGCTATTTCTCATTGTATTTTTAGAGGTTCACTAACTCTGCTGTTGTTCGAAATGTATGTATTAGTGTGTCTGTGTGTGCGTGAAGTTTGTTTTTGTTGCCCGTTGTCTCTGTTCGCTTAATTAAATCTGTAGCCCTGACACTTTTTTCATTGACAAGGCAACCTGCAAATGCCCGAAACTCCAACATGCCGAAAATAGCAAAAATACAAAAAAAAAAAAAAATACAAAACAATAAATGCGATTTAGGTTTACGAGTATCTTGTGTATTTTTCGTTTTGAACGCTTTCGCAAAAGAAAGAAAAAAAGAGCAGATTTCTGCTAGCGCAAGCAAAACACCGGCGTTCGACGCTACGGTTGGGAAAGTACTGACAGTGCGACAGATGGCGCGAAGAGAGGGAGAGAAAGGGAGAAGGGTACATGACCTTGGGAAACACTGCGCGTTGATTTTACAATGTTATTATTGTTAAAGTTGCCAAGTTATGCACTTTATAATGGTGACTGTTGGAGCTATTGTTGTTGTATATTTTATTTATTTATTTAGCTTTTTTTTCTGTTTTTTTTGCATAAATTAAGTCGAAAGCTCAAAATTTATAACTTTCAAATGCGTCGTGTGAAATTTTTGCGGTAATCCTACCCAAAAACCAAATTGCCGAAGGTCGCAGATTAACCGCAAATATATTTATGCATGACCGTCGGTTTTTTTTTATACTGAAAACCATACGAATATAATTAAATACATTTTTGCCTGATGAGTCTGATTTAAAACAGACTTTGGAAGCCGTAGATAAACATTTATTTATGTAATTCCCAGTAAATGTTTATAAATTTAAGTTATTTTTAATGTTTATGAATAATAACCGCACTCAGTTTTATAAGTATCTCAATAGATAACAAATAAAACTAATGGATTGTTGTCAAGCTGAATGTTTTGACATTAATCCGTTATTATTTTTTAACGTATTTTACACACCTAAGTTTTCTATAATTCTATAAGTTGAAAATTGTCATGTAAAAAAGTCAACTCGTGAGTCATTTATGTAAATGCTTTTATTTAGGATTGATAAAAATGCAATTAAAAAGCGCAGTAGCAATAAATTTAAAAAAATATAAAGTTATCAGTAAACCGGAAGTGCAAAACACAGAAAAATTAGCTGATAAACCCAAATGACAAGACTACAAAACACTCGGAGTGGGGGAAATATCATTTGCTGCATAAATCAAAGTCGTATTAATCGAAGCGAAACAACAACGAAATGAAATAACAAATAATTCGTAGAACTGCCGTTAGTGACGTCACAATTGCACAGAAATGAGCGCTTTCTACATATGTGAAAACAAGTCTACACTGACTCCATCCCGCTCACTCTAACTGCTATTATCTCTATTCAGACAATTGGTGGGTGATTTTTTTGCGTTTTCTATATTCGCAAGTTATGAATAAGCATTTTAATGACGTTACTAATTTTTGATAAGCTACTCAAAATGCGTTTGCGTTTTCATAAGTGGGCAAAAGCTTAAGCAGAGAGTAATAGAGAAAGAGCGGATAAACTGCGAGAGAGAGAGAGGGAGTAAAACCGGTTAACTGTCAGTCAATAAAACCAAAAGCCAGTAAATGCCTAAGAAATGACACACACACGTACACAAATACAACGCAAAGCGAAACAAGTGGACAGCAAAGAGAAGCACAAGAATAACAACAAGAGACACAGTAACAACAACAACGTGTCCGTTACTCTTATTAGTGCGACAAAGTCACATGCATAACAAGAGATTCAAAAAGCATCTTTGCGTATTACTCATGCTAATTTTACACGCACACACAGAGGCGCAGTGTTCTCTGTATGTGTTTGTGTGTGTGTGTGTCGGTGTTGGACAGTATAATGAACTACTTAATGCCCAAGCAATGACGACGGAAACAAGTTGTCGCACAGTGGGCAAAATTACTTATTTTACACCAACATAAAATGTTTCTGTATGTGACTTGTAGTTTTCTGAGTTTTTTTTTGTTACCACGTGCCACTTGCAGCTTTTGGCGTGGTAACACAGCAATGAGGTCGTCGTCAGTGCTCTCTGAACCAGGAGGCGTGTAAAAGACGTGGGCCGCTTTTTTAAGTTTCACATTTTTTTTTGCCAATTGGAATTGTCCGCATTTCTAAGTCACCGAAAATGAGATACAGATACAAGTGAGCGGCAAGTGACGCATGCAAAATTACTATTATGATTGACAATTAAATAAAAATAAACCATAAAATAGATTAAAAACAAGCAGATTAGTCCAATAGAGCTTATAAGGCCGTAAAGCTATCGACAATTGAATGAAATGTAAAATGCTCCAAATTTGTATCGATTAGCACACTATCGATAGTAATGAACTCGCTGCATAGCTTTTGCTAGGCTGCTAAGCCCCCTACAAAGTAAATACAACAACAAAATATATATGTGTGTTTGTGTGAAAGAATGTGTGAAGTGGAGAACGGGGAGGAGAAGGAGAACTTGCCGTTGGCCTCCCAAGCGCAGCGCATGCCACAACACACACAAACACAAACAGAGAACAGAAGCATGACAGAAGAGCAGGAGAGAGAGAGAGTAAGAGAGCCACAAATACTAACGGTAATCCCCACAGTGTCTATTTTTGTAGCTGCCGCTGTTGCATTATGTATGTGTGTGTGTGTGTGTGTTTGTGGTTGTGTTGTCGTATCTCGCAGACACAATTTTAAACTTATAATTTAAATACAAAGTCTTGGCATTGTTTTTTCTTCCTAACTTCCAGATAAATAGACGAACAGCATTTGGTATAAATCTTTGATACAATTATTATGATGATGATGACGATGTTGATTGTTGATCTTGTTCTTCTTCTTCTTCTCCATCTACTACTGCTTTCAAAGGCGAGCGCACAAAATGTGTTAATGTGTGAGAAGTTCTTTTTGGTGGCAAGAAGTTATTTTGCTCCCTCCACCTAGCGGTTTTTGCAACTAATTAAAGGCAGCAAGCAAAGGCAAATGACGCAGCATGTTTGTGGTACAGATACTAGATACGAAAGATACATTTGTATCTACATTTACTCTAAGTATATGCAGCACATCTTAACAGACAACCGCAAAACTGCGACGCATTCAAGCATAAAGTCTAACGATTGCTAATTACAAGACAACAAAAGCAGCAGCAACAACAACAACAATAACAACAGCTAGGAATTGTGAGATCATTGCGCCGTAACCAAATTGGCAGTTGAGCTTCAATAGAAAGCTGCAAATTTGGCCATAAAAAATGTACAACAAATTAAATAAAGCCAAAATAAAGTATCTTTAAATACACAGCAAGAAAATTCGTGATTTCTGATGGAAACACATTCGATCTTATGTCAGAATTCATCTACAAATTGTAGTTTATTTTCCATTTTATGCCTCATTTAAGTTTTCCCGTAAGAATATAACTTTTTTCAGTGTTTAAATATATCGACTTGAACTTACCTTATAGACCTGGCCATAAGTGCCATTGCCAACGACCTCGATGAGCTCAAAGATACCAGCTGGATCCTGTAAAGAAAAAGGAACAAAAGACAATGTCAAGGATTAGTTTAGACCACATTTCAAATTACAGTCATTTAAATGAAATACAAAATTTACAAACGACTGGGAAACGCCCACAAAATAAAAATCCTTAGCTGGAATGCAAAGACAATGGGAAGAGGAGACTCGGAAATGCACAGATGAGTTGAGTTTGGTATTGGGCGTGGCATGCCAACACTTAACAAAAAGCAACAACAACAACAAAAACTACATCGAGTTGTTATTTTTGTTGTTGTTGTCTCTCTTTGTTTGTTTGTGTAAACAAATTATTAAGGCACAATAATACAAATAAGGAGAAGCAGTCGAGAAGCGAGCGTTAAAAATAAAAGGCAGCATTTAATACAAAATCCCAAATCCCCTTGACTTCATTCTCCCCCACACCCCTGCTCCACCCCTGCTCCACCCCTTCCCCTGTTCCAGTCAAGCCATACAACAAATCGCATGCGAGTTCATTGACACGCAAACTCACGAGTGAAGCACGAGTCAACAGACACGATACTTGACGACGTGACACGAGTTCACATTATGGCACCACTAGACAGGTGACGGGTGGGGAGTAAGATAGAAGAATAGCTAAGACAAATGCCAATTAAAATAACAATAATTTCAACAGGTAACTAACTGACTTTTACTCAATTTCTTCTACTTTTTTGACAGTTAAACAGGCGAAGGGGGTGACACGAAACAGTCAGTCAATGCTCTAAATTCTGTTTATGACAGGGCTAAAAATACGACAGGTCGAAAGGGTTTAAAGGGCAGACAGGTGAAGAACAGTAGAGCAGGTAGACAGTTAGTTGGGAAAACATGTAAGTTTAGCATACAAGGTATAAAGGTGAAAATGCAGTTCACAAATGCGATAAGCAGAGAATGGATTAGAGAGAGGGAGGAAGGGGAAGGAAGAAAGTAGAACGCAACTTACAAGAAATAATTCATATTTTATGTAGAAAATAAATTTTAAATCCTTTTCAAACTCTTTTTTCACTAAATAGTAGTTTTAAAAGATTTAAGCTCTTGTTTCCAGCTGATTAGTTAGCACTTAAAGTTTCTTCGCTTGCTTTTATGCTCGTTCCTTAAGCGATTTTTTTCAACGTCTCTCATTTCATGGGTAAAGAGCTCCATTGTAACGGTGAATGCACTTGGACTCGCAGCGATTTCTCAACGATACTCTTTAAAATGCTTCAGCTGCACACAAAACAAAAACAACAAAATACCTTCCCCTTCTCCTACTCTTTACCTTCCCTCCCATTCCCACTCCCACTCCCCGTTCATTGAGACAAAAAGCTGAGCTGCTCTTTGGGGATAACGGTAGTTGTAATTTGCAGGCTCTGCTTGTTGATGTGCTCAAGCAGCAACCGCAGGAATTATAGAACATAAGAACAAAGCGACTGTCGAAAATAAAAAGTGAAAAAAGCACAAAAGCAAAACTGAAAACAGCAAGCGGACAGACAGACATAAGCAAAGCAAAAAGAAGGAATGAGATGGAACTATTGAAAGCTGTCTTAAGTAGATTTATGTCTGCCTTCAAATGAGCCATCGCTATCGTATTTTCCCTCCCTCAACGACTTTTGCCTCCTCCCCCTACTTCTGCTGGAGTTATTGTTGTTTGTTCTTGCTTGTGGTTCTTGGTGTTTGAGCAAAGTGTGTCAAACGCATGCAGCAAGCAGTTAGGGGTGTGTATGAGAGAGAAAAAAATAGGGGGAGAGAGTGAGCAATTACTGCTATTTCTGGCTGATTACTTCACGTTGTAAAAATCAATTAAAAATGCACGAAAAAATGAGCCAAGTGGTTATTTGCTTCCCCATTGGAGAAAAGGCGAAAACCGCATCATGACTCATTAGCGTTGACATGTTAGGCAAAAAAAAAAGTGGTTGGGGGAGTGGAGAGTAAAGAAATGAGAGAAAGAGAAGGAGTTGTGAATTGTTCTGTGCACAGAGAGCGTTGGCTACAGTTATCAGTCGTAAGCAGCTGCTGCAGTCGCTCTCTTCTTTCTTTCTCTTCTCTCTGTCGCTGGGATTCGTTTGTCGTATTATTTGTTGAGTACAACTACAACGAAAAAAAAACTATAACTAAACAAGTCGCTTGCAGAGACTTGTCTAAAACTCGCTGAGGCTGCTGTTGACTCGATTTTTTTTCTGTTTCTGTTTACTGGGCTGACTTGTTGGCAAAACTGGATTTCATTTTGGTCGCATTCGAGGCTTGTGGCCCAGTTAGAGCAGCAATACATGCATAAGCAAACAAGTGTGCGTGTGTGTGTGTGTTTGCTTAAAGGAGACTCGCCAACAGGACTGACTGCATATTGAACGCCCATGCAAAAATAATGCAGTTTCTTTGCATACAACGAACGGACAGAAAGAGAAGAGTTTAGGGGAGAAGTGAGTGAAGGGGATAAGACACATGTAAATACAAACGTGTGTCTAGTTTTTTTGCCCGTAAGTGTGTGTGTGCGTGAGATTGGAAATGAACAAGTTCTGTACTTGGTCAATAATTGTATAAACTAAAAAAACTTGCACATATTTGTTATTACGTTACAAAGCTATAAAAGTTAAAAGAATTTCCCCTTTACAATAACATTACTTAACAAAATAAAAATTGTAAAACAAATAAATATTTGCCTATTTTGATTGGCTACGTAGCGCATAATTATTTACTTCTCTTTAAGCCGTGTATTAAGATTAAACTGACATCAATGTAAACATGGTTAGTGCGTAAAGTCACGCAATGGGAAACGGCAAATGGCTAGGAATCCAAAAATCTGGGAGTGTGTAATTATCCTAATGCATCAAATGCTATTTATGTTAATGTATTTATTATGTATGTAAGTACTATATGTGCATAAATCTACATACAAATGTGTATACATCTGGATATTCGCTTTTGTAATTTTCGTTTTTCCCCGGTGTATTTACCCAGCCATATTTACTTAACCCACAATCAGACCAAACCCAAAACATGTGTGATTTTTTTCCCATTTGTATTTTTTTCTTCTTCCACACAGCAACTGCACAAATTGCAGCACTCAACACAACACACAATACACACACACGCACATACAAACACAAATACACCAAATGTGGGCGAACACGTTTTTATCGCACAAAACCAAATGCAATAAACGTTGATTAAAATAAATATACAAACGCACAAAAGAACAAGAAAGAAAAGTACAGTCGAGCACGCCCGACCGTAGAATACTCTCTGCAATTTATTCCCGATCATTTAATAAAATCGGTATTCGGGTATATCAATTGATACTTGCAAT
Source organism: Drosophila cardini (assembly GCA_018903735.1). Lineage (NCBI taxonomy): Eukaryota > Metazoa > Arthropoda > Insecta > Diptera > Drosophilidae > Drosophila > Drosophila cardini. The sequence continues at coordinate 8,377,496 of JAEIGM010000004.1, read as the reverse complement.
AAAACACGTTAAAACAAAAACATCTGATTGTATGTATACACACACATATACATTTGACATTAGAAGTATGCACGCACATATGTATGTGTGTATATGTAATACATACACAATTGGTTGGCTCAGCCAGCATTCGCGGGAAGCGCTGCCGCTAGCAAGCACCGAAAACGTTCGTTCACATGTTTGTATGTTTCTATCTCGCTCGCACACATGCATTGACATTGCGTGCAATTGTAAACTTTGTTACGTGTCTAGCTCTTTTGTTTATTGTCCGATTTAGATGCAACTTTCATGATAGTTTAATATATTTTGTCTTCAAATGAATGCTAAATAACAATACTGTACGATAAGAACATATGCCTTAAAATCGGCATTGAAGTTTGCAAATTATTTTATTTCTTGTGAGAAAAGGGGGCGTGGCAGTCCAAAATTTTTGATGACAATACAATTATGCCGTCTCTAGGAACCTGCGTACCAAAATGGGTGTTCCTAGGTGCCATAGTTACTGAGATATTCGCCTAAAACATCATTTTTTTACGAGGTGTTTCTAGTTTTTTGCTCATTGTGGGCGAACGGGGCGTGGCATCAAAAAAAAAAAAGATTCTTGTATTGACTGACTTAATATCGCGTCGATTGAGACCAAATTCAAACTTGTAGCTCTTACCATCTCTGAAATCTGTTTGTTCATACGGACAGACAGACAGACGGACAGACGGACAGACAGACGGACAGACGGACAGACGGACATGGCTATATCGACTCGGCTTGTGATGCTGATCAAGAATATATATACTTTATGGGGTCTGCCACGCCTCCTTCTGCCTGTTACATACTTTTCACAAACACAATATACTCTCTCTTGCAGAGAGTATAAAAAAACAAAGACAAAGACACAGAAAGAGTAAGAGAGCTTATGTGTGCCTCTGTTTTGCATGTGTATGTGTGTGTGTGAGTGAGAGAAGCGTCGACATATGGCCATGCACAAAATAATGAAGGCAATCAGCAAAAGACCGCGACGTCAGCAGCGACTGCAAACGCTTATCAAACTGCAGAACTACAATAATAAAGTTAAGGAGAGAGCGAGAAGAAACGAATGAATTCAAGCTCATTTGCTCAGCTGGGAATCATGAAATAATTAATGAAATTGCGCTGATTAATGCATTTACTGTGTGTATGCATTTTCTTTTGCTGCACTATCTTATCAGTTAACAAACGCTCAACACTATCAGTGGGAGAATGGGAACGTAAATAGAAGCAGCAGTAGATACAAAAACAGCTACAACAACAGCCATAGCAATTGAAGCACATGCCATTCGCCCCGGCCTCATTGGCAGCTTTAAGGACTGTGACCTTTTGTCAAGCATCGCCTGGATGCTGCGACACAGACACAAACAGCGGCATAGACAAGCAGTTTACTATTTCGGGGCACGTATTTCATTGTTTAATGACCTTTAAAAGCCAACGCAGACGCGACGCCCACGCGCCTGCTGCGAGAAGGCCAACGGCAACAGCGACATCGACATCGACGTCAGCAGAGACAGAGGCAGAAGCAGCAACAACAACAACAGTCATCATACCCCAGCCACCTTTTTTTAACTTTGCTTTAGCTGCCTTCTTCAGTGCTTCATCATCATCTTCATGTCGTCTGCACACATATATACGCACATGCATGCATGCACAGAAACATACAGGCACACATACAAATATTCATGTATATGTTTACACACGCATGGACATGCTTCTTCTGCTACTGCTGTTGCTGCTTTTAATAAAGTAAACTAAACAATTTTCATTCTTGTCTCGTTTCTTCTTCTTTGACTGTGAAGAATACACATGCACATGCCAACACACAAACTCAAACGCAGTCCACCTTATCCCCACCACCCACCACCACCAGCTGCAAGGCAGAGTCAACAAACGGACACTCACATACACACACACACACACCCATATACGCAGACAAGCACTGAGACACAGGCGATACACAGACAGCGCTGCTTCACTCCTCATCAACACAAGCAAAAACTTTACTTTCTGTGGATGCCGCTCTGCTGCTGTCGCTGCTTCTACTGCCGGCGCTGCTTTAGCCTCAACTTTGAAGCCCCTTTGGGAGACATCGAGCGAAAAGTTGGAGTATTTCGTGCAGAAAACTCACAACTTTGCGAGGAAAGACACTGGAAAGTCTATCGTTTTACTGAAACAGTCGCAGCCTTGTTATATGAACTTTTCTATAGTCGTTTGTGTTACACTGAGTTTCCAGTTGGAGTTCTTATTACAGTTCTAGTTCGATTTTGATTTGGCTTTTTGTCGGAATCTCGGAAAGAATTCCAATAACACTTTGAATAAAATTAGATTAATTTTAAAATTTAATATACAAATTCTGAACCAAGGCTAAGCTAAATTGTTCCACTGTAGAATATATTTTCCACAGGGGCATTGTGTGCGCCCATCGTGGGGCGGCAGTGGTGAGTTCATAAACTGTGGTGAATGTTTGCTGAAAGAGAAAGGCAAACCAAAGCATAGGCAAAGGCAATGGCAACGCGTGCGATTCGTGTGCGTGTGGGGCATTTCATTGAGAAACGAAAAATGTAAAAGAGGAAAAGCAACAACAACTATAAACAAGACTCGGCAAAAGACGCTGACACCGGCCGGTCACTGCTGCGTCGCGTCGCTGCTGCTTCAACGGCTTGTGGGGTGGTGAATTTGAGGGTGTACATGATATTAGACGTTTATGGGGGTTATTGGGTGGTGTGTACGCAAAGAGAGCGAATAGCAAATACTTGATAATTAACTCAAACAAAATGCAATGCCAATATGCTATTATTAATGCTAATTATAAGTTATTATGTTTCGCTTTATGCGGTTGTCTTTAAGTTGGGGGATAGTGGGAGTGGTACAAATGTGGGCGTTACCATAGTCATGCTTATACTTTAACAACAATTTGCATATGCATGCTAAATAAGTTGGTTTATGTTTTATTAAACAGCAAGATACAAAGATAAATTCCATAAATTAGTTCAATGACACACGACTGTCACGACTCTGAAAAAAAAAATTCTTGTCACACATTGTGCAACAAAGAAATTCTTATCAGATTTCAATAACTACGAAATCGATAAGTGTAAAACTGCAGTAATCAGCTGTAAGCATTTTGGCACTCTATTTTGATTGAAAGTGAGTGTTAAGAGATGGACACTGGAAATAAATATAATAGGGTGCGGGGATATAAAAAAAAAACGAAGCAATACGGAAATTGCTTTTAAAAATAACGAAAAAACGCCATGCACACATGGCCACACCTTGCAGTCCAATGGGAGATGGAGAGAGAGAGACTCCAGCGGCACATTTAATGAAGTAGTTTTCTGTTGTTGTGCATGCTTCGACTATTGTTGAAGCTGTTAAGCTTACCTTAAGTGACGTCAAATCGATATCATCCAATGAACAATTCACCGACTGTGCCAGTTGTTGTTGGTGCGCCATTTTGATTTGCTATTTTTTGTGTTATTCTGCCTGCTGCGGCGACGGTGGCGACGACGTCGGCGGCTTCTGGTGCTGCTGCTGCTTCTGCTACTGCTACTTTACACAAACACTCGCACACACTGCTATGCAGGCTATGCACACCAACGCACACACATATATACGCACACACAGAAGCACTCGCCGTCAACAGAGCCTCACAAAAAATTTTCTTTCCGCTTATTTATCGCTTGTTACTTTTTGTTGTTTATAATTTTTTTTTTTATTTTTTATTATGGAACTTAAAAGCATACAATTTAATTACACTCGCATTCCTGGCAATTGACAAAAAAGAAGACTATTATATGCGGCAATTAAGAAAATAAACTATTTGGCTATCAAATTTGTATTTGTTGCTGCTCTGCCCATACAACTTTTCTCTTTTGTCAGTATGCGAATGCGAGCGAGTGTGTGAGTGTAAGCGTTTTGCTTATGTGTTCCGTGTGTATGTGTGTAACGTTTGGTAAAACGGGCGCGGCACGCACTTTTTTGCATTGATTTAATGCAAGCACTCAAGTGAAATTAATAATTACATGGATTTAAACATTTAATATTCTTATTCTTCATCGAATTAATCACACACAAAACACACACACGGACAATTTGAGCTCTTCGTTATACACAAACACACACACAATTGTACATACAACGAAGTATATGTATACGTATGTTTGTGTAGGTAGACAGGAAAAAATCTGCCACTCGCTTTTTCTCTTAGCCTTTCTGGAGGGCTGATGAAAATAAGATTTCGATTTTATTTACATACTTAACGCGCACTGCGATTTAGGTTTATAATTTTTGCATTATTGGCACAATGTACAACTGACTTGCCTATTTCTTGCAAGTTCCGGTTTGTGCAAGTCGATGGAAAAAATTAAATAAATTTCGCGAGCGACACGGACGCGACACACGTCCGAACTCCGACGCAACAACAACAGAAATGTTACTTCCCAGCTGTCTGGTCACTCTTAGCACACACATTCAAAAACAATTCCTAACATAAATCTGTAATGTCATTAACAGAGTTCGGTATTTTTTTAAAATACTATTATCAAAATTTAACATCTTGTTATAAATAATTTGGTTATGCTAAAATTTATCTTTAAAAAAGTATGCAATTTTGTAGACTGTCAAATAGTTTAAAGTAGCATTAATGCTGTTAACAGATGCTTAACAGTATGTGTGTTTAATAATAGAAATGTAACAGTCGATATTTTAAAACGATATTTTTAAATTCAAATCCAATTGAAGAAATTCGGCACAACTTTAATCAATGACACGATTTCAGACTTAATTTAGGAGTGATTTGATGTAGTTACTTGTGACCACAATAATGTATTCTTTGAGCTATAAAGATATTTGGAAATTTACATACCGATATTATAGAACTTCGTAAGCGCTTTACATAGAGCTGCTAGTCCCTAAACTAACTGTTATGCTCCAGAAGTTTATTTTGAAGAACTTTAACCGAAGTGTGCCCGAAGATCTTAACTCGAAGTATACTTCAAGCACTAAAAATATACTGAAAGATGTTGCTCATGCAGCTAACTTCATGCAACTCATTTATGCGTTAAGATACGTTGGCAGCGACGTTACGTAACTCACTTTGCGTTTACGTTAGCGACCATTTATAATATTTAAAAGTGTTGTTAAAAGAAATAGTATACCAGATTTTATTAAAATAATAAAGGCTTGTTAACATCAAAAATGTATTATTCTAAATGATGTAGCTCTACCAGTATAGTTTTAAAATTATTTCTTATAATTATAGCTAGCTAATTAGAAGTAAATACTGGTTTTTTGATTTTTGAGATGCTTGATTTTAAGTTGTGGCTTGTTTATGATCTCAAGCAATTTATTTAAAATAAAATGTGTACAGCAAAGCCTAGTCTATGCACATCATCAAACTTAAAATTTAAATATTAACGGCCCTATCCAGATTTAACGAACTTGGAACTAATGAACGACTTAAATTGAAAATTTCTGAACAAGTTCAGTAGTTCAGTTTGGTAAACACGTTCACTTGAGCTTGTTCCGAACGAAGCGACACGAGTCTGCAACCATTGTGAAGCCAGATCGCGAGTTGGCAAGACGTGCGTGAAACGAGCGCGCAACTCTAACGAATTTCATCCGTACTATAAAGCAACGTACCAATAAAAGTGCCAACAACAAAAATAACAAATGTACATACAAACATACTACATGAAATAATATCGTCAAGCTCTCTGTGTGTAAAATACAACTTAAAGATTAATAGAACCAAATCGTTTGTGCTTAACTTTTTCTGTTTAAGCCATTTAACTGTTCTGCTGACCATTTATATACATTCATGTTATTGTTGCTGTTGTTTTTGTGCTAATTAGAAAGAGCAACGGCGTCGACTGCTACGCCGGCGTTTTAGAACGCGGCTATCTAATTGTTGGCCCAAAAACAAAAAAAAGCGGCGAAGCTGGTTTTTTGCGCATCGTTGTGTGTGTGTGTGTGTAAGAGAGTGAGAGAGATCAGCGTGAGGATGTATGTGTGTGTGTTTGTGCATTGGAATTTGTTAAAACGCGATCGTATTAAGGTCAAAAGCAACAAGTGACAAGCTACAGAAATACAAAAGCATAAATTAATGCCTTAATATTAATACAAATGTAGCAGAACCTAAAAACAACAAATTAATAACGAAGATAAGAAGGGAAAAAAATGTTGTCATTTCCTACGCTTAAATAATTCTTTTCAATTAAAGATTTTTCGGCCTTTTTCTATTGCCAACAACAACAGCAACAACCAACATCCAATAATAAAAAAAAAAAAACAAAAACGCAGCAGCAGTTAAAGAACGCCGCGCATAACAAAACCAACAACAACAACTTTCCGGTTTTCTCTTTGCTCCATCCTCTCAGCATCTTCTTCTTTATTCTTATTTTGTTACGTGTGTTTATCGATCTTCGTGGCTTACGCGTTTTTTTCGTGTGGCTGCCAAAGAAGCGCTCAAAGCAATTGAGCTCAAGAAAGAGAGAGCGAGAGAGAGAGAATGCTGGAGCGAAAGAGAGTAAAACGCGTTTAAGTCTAGTATTGTGATAATTATAATTATAATAATAAATAAAAATCGAATTCAAATCGCAGCGCCACACAATCAACAACAACAACAACAACCGCAACAACAAGTCAACGCTGCGAAGCTGCAGGACATAAAAGAAAGGAAGGAGTGAGCGGGAAAGAAAGAGAAATCACGCCGTCTTGTTTTGTGTGTAAACGCGAACGCGAGAGAAAAAAGGAGAAATAGAGAGCGCGCTTAAAGGAGCGGAAGCTGTAAACAAAACAAAAAAAAACCATTGGATTTTTTTGTTGTACAGGATTTGAACATAAATCATTCACGCTGGATTTGGGATACTACGAGGCTGTCAAAGGTAAACAAAATACACACATACAAATACACATATGTATAATACATACATATATTTTTATACAACGATTTTTATGCAACAGTTAAGCGAATTTCGATCAACAAGAAAAATAACAATGAGTTTCCATTCAATAACATTTTTTATGCAGTCAACGAACGCACCTGAGAGACAGACACACGTTTTATGGTGTCCAATAAGCATAAGCCACAAAAAGAGAAACAAAATATATAAAAAAGGCACTCAAAACTTGTTGCATAATCGCCAATTCGAATCCAGTTTGACTCTCAAACTGTACAGTTGGAAAAGGGCGCACATTGCGTGCGTCGCAGTCATAAAATTGCGATCGCTGTCATAGTTTTCTTATTAGCATAAGTGCGACAAAGAGAGAGTGCGAGAGAGGGACAGTTAGAGTGAGAGAGTGTGTGTGTCGAAGCCAGTTTACAGGTGGGTGATTAAAGCCTGGCTTCGTCGTGGCCGTAAACTAGGCTAAATAGGGTCTCTAGCCAAAGCACGTTTTTGTCTACTACGACTGACTATATGGTCTGTGGTCGCGCGCGGCTTGGGCTTGGTTTTATTTTTAAACCGCATTCCGCGTGGCATTTGCCACTAACATGCACACAAACACACACACAAATACATACATACACATAACTGTTAATGTTAACGTTGACAGCAGCAAACAGTTTAACAGGCGTTGTGCATACAACGGCGCTCGACTCTGCTGTGATTTAAAGACAATTGAGACTGAGCGGCAATTGCACTAAATTCAATTACGCTTAACGGGGGCAGCAAAAGGCCAACGACACACACACACACACAAAGAAGTGCAGGAGTTGCAGTCCGCACCCAAACAAATCACATCAAACAATAATATATTTATAATTCCATAAATGCAGTCTGACAGAGCTCGCCAAACTGTAAACGGAATGGGATTGAGTATACAAATTCCTATTGGCAAAATTCAAGTTGGTCCATTTGATTCTTTTGCTTTTGTGCTTTTGTTTTCATTCTTTGGCTGCAGCTGCTTCTTAATGCTGCTCTCCTTGCACTCGTTGCACTTGCGCTTGCTCTGTCTGTCTGGCTGTTTTGTTGTTGTTGTTGTTATTGTTGGCGTTGCATTCTTTGCGCAATTTGTGCGCTGTACTTTGTTGTTGTTGATTTTACTTCTTTTTCTCTTACATTCACAACTGAAAGTTGACCACTCTAAAATCCTCAAATATTCCAGTTACATTTCCAGTTTCCAGTCAATCAATCACAGCATTTTATTTAGCGCTACAATCAATCAAACTACAAAATGCGTTGAATTGAATAAAATTGAAAGAAATTCATTTATTTTTATATTTTTTTTAGCGGCTTCCCTTTTTTGAGAAACACTACAAGGTTCCCCCACCTCCTCCACCCACTCCCCTTGAAATGATAATGATAAACATTTTTAATGATAATTGCCTCAAGTATTTCTGTATTTGGAGTGGGAGACTTACATACTCGTAATTAATTGGAAGGCTGGAAAGTTCGTAAGACCTCTTGAACTAGTACTAAACTCGTTCAATTAAACTGAACTGAACTTGGAAACTGTACAGGAAACCGAAAAAAATATAAAGACTTTAAAAAATAGATGACAATTAGTGTATTTTTGGATGAATCGTTTAAAGTTGTTTCCAACTAAAATTACTAATCACATTACAAATCTATTGGGTTATCAGACATATTCTTGGGACGATTTCTATGACAAATTCAGTTCAATGATTTTGCACTATAATACTACAAATTATATTGATGCAATTCCTTCATAGCTGATAGCTATGAAACAAAGTTCAAAAACAGCAAGAAATTAATCTCATTTAATGAATACTACTAAAAATATTGAATTAAATTTTAATATACATACCTTATGTCATGCGACTAATATATACATATATATATTCGTAATTGATAAGAAACCCCTTCACGATGAATTTGAATGACACTTTCGAGTGCTATTTTTGGCGAATTCATGACATTGAAGGAGCATTCCAGTTTCTTTTATCGCCCAACAACAATCGACAGGTAAATTCCATTTAGCATTTGATGGAAATATATTTGCAAGTTAGCTTAGAGCAAAATACAGCTCTGCTCAGGAGAATAGTAACCAAATATAATAATAAATTATGCAGCGATAAGAAATAATACAAAATAGTTCAGTAAATCTTAAATTGTTTAGAATAATTTATTTACACTTGAATCTAATGTGCCACTTGCATATTTTAGTGACGCTATCTGTGTGTCCCTGACTGTGCGAGTGTGTGCATAGATAGTTCCAATTGGATGAAGCTGGTTGCCAAGTGTGTCAAGCAATTAGAAACAACCGTAAGTTAAAGTGCAAAACTAGAGAAAGACAAAGTGCGAGAGTGATAGCGTGAGACAGGCAGAGAGAGAGAGAGAGAGAGTGAGAGAGAGGGTAAAGAGAGGGAGGGTAAAGAGAGGGAGGGAGGGAGCAAGATCATGTCTTTTCACTTTGCCTAGCAAACAAATGCGGCCAAGTGGTTTTTGGGAACGCCTGAAGTTCACTTAAAGCCATTTTCATTTTCTAGTCATTCAACTCGGCATACCCTGTAAACGCAAGTGCCACGAGCAATGTGAACCAATCGAAGCCAGTTGAGCGGCTGTAATTAAAATAGTTTAAAATGTTAATTAACATAACACAACATGCAATTAAATAAATGTTATTATAGCACTTAACTACTCGCAATTATGCTAAAAGCTACAGCTGTTAACTTAACACTGTTATTTGCCTAACATATTAATGTAATTAACATAAAATGTTAGTTTACATTAATATGTAATTGTTTAGAGGATAACCGCAGTTCGTTCATTAATTTGTTGTAAATTCCTTTTTGCGAGTTTCCTTTTTTTCGCTGCTTCGTTCGCTTGCCTTTTTCGCGCGCGCCAAAAACAGCGATTTAGTCAAAGAGCAACAACAACAACAGCAACAGCAATAATAAATGCACATTCAAGGCTACAACAGCAGCAGCAACAACAACAACAACTCGCTCTGCTCAAACTGGTTTTTCCAACTTGTGGTTTGCTTTCTTTTTTCGTTAGTGTTGTTGTTGTTGTTGTAGCCAAAAAATATGCTAAAGTCATATTGCAACAACAACAACAATTTGTAGTGAAGAGAGCACAGGAAATGCATTTTACAGATATACACACTCACACACCCATACAAACACACTCTCACACACACACACACAAACACAAACCTACAGAGTTACATTGATTTTATAAACAATTTGCACGATTTTGCAGTGGAATTGCAGTTGCATATTTTCATTGCATTGTTTATTTATTTTTTTTTCTTTTATTTTCTTTTCTTAACATGTTTACAAGTGTCGATGTGTATGTATGTGTGTGTGTGTGTGTGAAGGGTCAGTCAGTTTTTATGTTGTTTACTTGGCACTCAACACTGTACAATGTGTGGGATTTTGGCAATCAGACAACTTAAAACAACTAAGAACGCTGCAGTTGCGCTGCTCGACTTTTGCAAGCCCAGTAAATATATTTAAAGCAAAAAAAAAGAGAAGGGAACTTTTAGCTGTACAAAGAACTATATACAAATTGTGTAATAATTTGTAAGTAAAAGTCACGCTACATTCGTTAAGTTTGTCATAATGAACTTTCGTCAAATTGAACTCAGCGAAAGTTCAGTTGATCTTTTTTTAATAGTGATCAGTTTTGATAGCTCTCGAAATTAATCCTATCTTTATACAAACATACACTTTTATTTTGTTTTATTGTAGGTTGGGCTTGAGGCTGTAGAGGTATAAAATAGTATTATAATAACAATAATAATAAAAGGTCTGTTCCAACTCACGGTTCACCTGTTCCATTATCATAGAAAAATCGCTGGCAACCTTGAAACTCGCCTCGCCTTCCGCTGACTGAGTGAAATTTCTCACCAAAAACGACTGCTCTCTGTCTTCCCCTCCCCCTCTCACTATTCCTCTCTTTGATCACTCCCTCTCCCTCTTGCTTTGCTTTTTGGTTTTGGTTTTTCGTTTGACTTCGCTCTGTCTCCCCCTCCCCCTCACTCTATTTATTCCTCTCTTTGATCACTCCCTCTCGCTCACTCCCTTTGCCTCTTTTGCTTTGCTTTTTTTTGGTTTTACTTTTTCGTGTTTTTGTTTTGTGTTTTTTTCTGCTTTTTCTGCTTTTGTTTTTAAGTTTTTGCTTTCAAGTTTGTAGTCGCTCCATAAACAATTTTAAGCAGTTTGTTGTTGGTTTTATTGTTTTTTTTGTTAACTTATTTATTATGTAGCTAGTTTTTTTTCTCTGTCGTATTATGGAATTTGGCTAATCAAGTCAAGTGTTTCGAGTTTCGAGCAAAAACTTGGCTTCACTTATCGTTTGTTCTATCGAAATTCTTTGAATATCTGTAAATTACTTGAGTAATTTATAATAAACATTTTAAATCAATGAAACCTAAGCTCATTTCTAAACATAGCGATTGTATCTATCTATCTATGAAATTGAATTTATTACCTGTATTTGAAGTTGATTCATAGTAAGCGTTTAACTAACAAATGATTCATAGTTCTTAAATTTTCATCTTTAATTTCAAGTTATTTTTTAGCTTTTCGAAGAGGAAGTAATTTATCAAAATCTAACAAATGTAGCTGAATTATTGGTAAAAGTTGGAGGTTTTATTGGGAAAAAGAATTCTACTGAAATGTCAAAGTTTTTTCTATAATTTTAAAATTTTTATACTTTTTTTTTCTTAAAATCATAATATTTCTAAAAGAATTTCTGAATTTTACTAGAAAAATCTTATCAGCAGATGCCCGACAGCCTGCCTGCCTGCCTGCCTTCCCCACTCAGCTTAAAAGAGGCGTGGCTTTAAATTGCGGGGGGGGGGCATTCAATAAAGCAAAGTATAGAAAAAAGAGTAAACTTATCGCAGCCTTGACGCTGACTTTAATTTCGGCAAATTGCTGGCAATCTGCAGCTGAAGACCCCAAAAACAACAAACGAGTCAAATTTAATAACGAATCTGCGAATAAATTGCGGAGATGTTGTTGTTGTTACTGTTGCTGTTGTTGTTGTTACTGTCGGTGTTGTTGTTGCTGCTCCTCTGCAGCAGCCTCGACCGCGAGTCCAATCAAAATATTTAGCTTATTAGTTGCAAAAAGTCAACAAAACTCGCGACTTGAGCAACATCGTGAGAGTTGGAGGCAATAGTTTACTGCGCCGACGCAGACGTTGATGTCGACGCTGACGCTGACGCCGCCGCAAGCAGCGTACGACGACTTCACATTAAGCATACGCCGCATGGGCCGTTTGCTTTCAACTGTGATCTTGCCTCGGGCAATTAATTACATTTTGCGCACTTTGTTTCCGCTTTACACCGGGCGTTGCTAGAATTTCGTAGTCTCTGTTACTGTAATTATTTTCCCAGTACGTAGATAGCGTATAGTATGCCTCATTTTCAACCTCTTCAAAAGACAAAAGGCAAAAAAAAAGTAGAAAGAATGAAAAAGAATGAAGGGAAAGAAAAGGAAAATAAAGATGAAGCCATAAAAATGCCGCTGCTTTAGCTGTTTCCCCACTTGGGCTTTTGTATTTGTGCAGCTGCCTCCGAAGGTGTTGTATGATATTGCCCCCAATGTCGGCCGCTGTGGGGCATTGATTTTAATGTTGCAACAAGAAAATTGAGGGATTGCAACGACAGCTAAATGCGCTTTAAATTTAATAGAAATTTATAAAGAGTTTTTAGGAGCAGAGCTGAAATTTATATATTTAAATTAAAGAAAAATAGTTGGATTTTGAATAAAAATGTTAGCATTTATTAAATTCAATATAAAATATAAAAAAAAAAGTTTTATTAATAAAGTTAATTTAAAAAAAAAATACATTTTTATTGTTTTATTGTTTTTTTTCTTGTTTTAACTTAAATAGTAAACATTTACTTTTATTCAAGACAGTTTATGCAACAATTCGTTGACTCAAACTGTTAACAAAGCCTCTAAGCACTGCCAGCTTACTCATTTAGTTGGCATACCCCATTGCCCTAGGGTATAACAGCTCGCAGCGAACTGCGAAGACTGCGCATTTGTGCGCTACTCGTAAATTGTTGGCCCCCTTTTTTGCATACGCTTTCCACACTCACGTACTCACACTCGCAACGAGTACTAGTACTCGTATTCGTATTCGTATGCAGATTCAGATATGTACTCGTATTCGTTAACATATGTGTATAAATTATGCCCTAAGCGTTGTCCGACCATCGATCGAAATCAAAAAGCGTAACAACAAAACAGAAATGCCAAAAATTCTTTGCTCTCCCTCTCTCACTCTCTTTCCCACTCTCCCTCTCTCTCGCTCTCGCTCTCTCAATTCCATTCGGTTCAGTTCAGTTCAGTTTTAGTTCTTCGTGCTCAACTCAGCTCAGCTGTGAAATGTGAGCCAAGACGAGTCCAAAACCAAAACCAAAACCAAGACCAAGACAAAGCCTCAGGTTAAAAGCATAGCTAACAAAATAAAAATACGTAAAAAAAAAATATAAATAAATAAATACTCGAGGTTTAACTTACCTTGTTGGCAGCTTTTGTTGCTCCTTCAAATACGTGTAAATGACATTCTTGGGTGTAATTTTTGAATTGTTTTTAACCAGCTCGTTCCACTTCTTACACTCGGACCACTCATATGCTCAGACCTTGCTATGCTCAGACCTTGCTTCCATGGTCTAAATTAGCTAGAAAAGGCTAAAAACAGCATTGAGAACACTTTGGGAAGAAAGTTAATACCAAAATACAGATTTCAGATACTTGAATTAGACACAAATTGTTTTGTTTTTAAATTGTATTTACTAAAATACTTCAAAACTAGCTATAAACGAGCTAAAAAGCTGACAATTTTAGGTATTTACCCAGCGGAAGAGTTGATTTAGTATAAATACTTTGACCAGGCAATTTATGAGCTTATTTGCGGTACCAAACGAGCACTGTCTACTGATAGATAAAGCCGACAAAACAACAACAACAACAACAACTACATAAAAAACTGCCTTATCAATCGTCGCAGGTGCAAAAAACAACGAAAATAAAATAAATATTGAGTGCGAAAATAGAACTGCAGAAAAGTTGAAGTATTGCAGTACTTACAACCAGGCCAAAACGGGGAGCTATACTCATATATGGTGTACTATATATATGTATATATATATTCATGATGTCAGACTTGAGTTTCGATCAGTCTGACTCACTGAATAGCTGTACAATCTAGTCATGGGTGAGAGCTAACTGTCTAACTGTCTGTCTTGATTAATTAGCTGGGAACATACGCTCTCGACTCCCGACTCTTCTCTCTAGTTCTCAATTATCTGTCTCCATCTCCATCTACCTCTCCCTCTCTCTAGAGATTCTGTATATGTTGATGACGCGAAATGAGTGTCGTCGTCTTGGAACTCAAGTCATTAGCAATTAAAATGGCACATTAAAGTTGGCAGTAAAAAAAAATTGAGCTTAGGACATTTTTTAAAATAAAAATTTTTATATTTTAAATTTTAAAATATATTTAGTTAATGAAAATATTTATTTATTTAAACTAAATATTTTTTAAAATATTTATTTTTTTAATCTAAATATTGTTTTTTCATTTCTGATCGTTTTCAAATCAAAGTTTTTCCCAGTTCTAATTTGCATTCAGTTAACGTTCAGTTTAAGCCATAAATCTAACCTTGGATTACAGCCAATCGCTCTCTCCCTCTCCCTCTCTCTCTTAACTTGTTCTATACCAAACAACAATAACAAATACAAATATACAAAGTTCTCTCACTCCAGAACTAGTACTGTTTTTTCTGTTGCATAAATTTATAAATATTACTTTAGTATTTGTTTAAGCTTTTTTAATTATTGTTATTGTTATTGTTGTGCACATATTTTGTTATTGACTTTTGACTGGTTTGCTGAAGCTGTTAATCTAAAATGAGGCGGAAAGTATTATTAACTTATTGAGGGATTACACTTTAATAAATAACTGGCAAAACAATTGTTTAAATTGAATTGCACAAAATATGAAATTTTTAAATATTTATAAGTTTACATTTAAATGAAAAATATTCAATGAATCATGTAGTTTTTTAACAGCTAAAAAGGGTTCAAAGGGGTCAGAATAGATTAGGAAATGTTTATTTTTAGTAAATGTAAGACAAACAAATTTTTAACAGTGTACTTTAGTATAAAATAGAAAAGTTTTTAACACAAATTTTTTGTGTAATCTATATCTTATCTAAAAAAGGTCTATAAAAACTTCACACATTTCTAGTTTTAAGTAAAAAACTTTTTTAAGTTTTATTAACAACTATTAGTTGTACTTTTAATAGTTTAAATTTAAGTAAAGTTAAAGAATTTTTGTTCAATATTATAATTCTTAGAAACCCTTATCTGAATTGTTCAGTCTGTCAAATTAATATTTATTCTTTTGTTTGGTTGACAACTCTACTTTGAAGCGTTACAAACGGTTTGAGAGAGTCGTAAAGTCGGCGTAGTGTAGGGTATAATTACACGGTTAAATAACACAATATTTGCTTAAACGCTGACATCAACCAGTAATTGACAGCGAGTAAAGCGAAAGAAAGAGATAGAGAGAGGTAGAGAGAGAGAGAGAGCCAGAGCGAGAGAGCGGGAGAGATAGAGCGAGTGTGAGAGGGAAGTAGAGAGATAGAGGTAAAGAGAGTAATAGAGGTTAAGAGAAGGATAGAGGTAGAGAGAGCGAGAGAGAGAGAAGGAAGTAAAGAGGGAGCTAACTGTCGAAAATGACAGAAAATTTAAAGGAGAATTTTTGATCCGTTGTATTGAAACAACAAATTTTGGTTGCTTTCCATGATTATTTACCGGTTTCTTCAATTCCATCAAATTGTTGCGTCTGTTTAGCATTGTGGCGTGAAGTTTTTTTTATTTTTTTTCCATTTTTTCCATGTTCAGTTTGTTTGGCTTATTTATTTACGATTTTTATTATTGTGACGCTTTAGTGCGGCGTCTTTATCAAGGGAATTGGAATTGAGGTTCTTGGGAGACAGTTCTCGAGGCGAACACTCTGTCAATTTGCATATGCCGAAATGTGAAACACGTTTTGGTTTTTGGCTTTTTTTTTGCATTGGTTACCCGGCAAACGGGAAAAGATCGTGGAGTCGCCTCCATCAACGCAAGGCATTAACGAAAGATAAACAAGACAGAAGAGTAGAGTAGAGCTGCTCGACTGTTTTGCGCCCAGTTTTAGTTTGAATTAAAGGCCAGACAAGTAAGAAGGGTGAAGTCGAACTGCTCGACTGTTTTGTGCCCAGTTTCAGTTTGAATTAAAGGCCAAACAAGTAAGAATAGTAGAGTAGAGCTGCTTGACTTGAATATGCCCAGTAAAATTTGAGTGTTACGTCATCAGAAAACTACACTTCTTAAACTAAAGTGTTTATTTGCTGTTTGTGGTTAAATTTATAGCATGTGATCCAAAATAAACCTGATCTGCGTACAGTTGAGTCTTCTCTTTTACAAGATACAGCTGTTCATACAGACAGCCTTAAGGAACCGGGCTTAAATTAAAAAGTTATAGAAAGTTCTATATTCTAGACAACTCGGCGATGAAAAAGAAGCTAAACAGCTTTTAGATAGTGAATAATATCTACCAAAAACTACAAAAAGATTCCACTTGATAATAATAGTGTTTAAAAACTACTAAAAACTATGAAAAGATTCCACTGATAATACTGTTTAGAGAAGGAAATTTGGCCAAGATAACTTTTATTACGGGAATTATAAACCTAATTATTTATAACCAACGCTACTGTGCTGACAAATAGAGCTTAACTGTGTTCAAACTCTGAAAGAACTTATGCAAATGAAGAGAGAAGGCAAAATTCTGAAGAATTCTTCAAAATCAACACAAATTTGTGATTTCATTTGTTTCTTTTTCTGCCAATTTTGTAGTTATAACGTCATCAAAATTGAATTTAATTCATTTCATGTAATTTTAAACTTTTTTTTTTTTTTTTTTTTTTTTATATTAATTCTTTATTCAGTTGTGAACATTGTGCGGTTTGCGCAACGTGCTTTGGAGTACAAAATGCAATTGGCAGTAGAAATCGGAATTATGGTTGTTATTTGAAATGGTTGTTCATTTGGATTGGTTTAAGTTGGGTTGGGTTGGGTTGGGGTTCTGTTTGGGGTTTCTGTAATAACAAACCCATATCAGAGTTCGTGTCTCATCAAAAACACATTGAAATCGTTTGAAATTCATTTAAAATACATAACTTGCGCTTTTAAAGCCTTATCACATGTTGTTAACAATCCACAAGGTTATTGTCCATTAAAAATTGTAAAGAACTTTCAAACGAAATAAACAAAATATTTATATTTATTAATGGGCTTTTTCTAAAGCATAAACGAGGCAATTTAAATTGTTTATAAATGTACATAAATATAAAATAATAATATTATGATTGAACCGACACTTGAATAAATAAAGTTTGACATGCGAAGGGCTGACAGCATTTTTGGAGTGGTCGGGGGGGAGATAGGAGGGGGGAGAGTGGGACAGAGACATTCTCAGAGCTTAGCCAATTAAAAATACAATGCTCGATTAAAATAGCTAACTCTGTCACATGTCTCCAACAACACACACACACACACACTTTGAGATACAAAAGCATCTGCAAGATACAAGCTCTGACTACGTTCTGTTTTCGGGCATCGGGTTACAAAATGAGCTGTCAAATTGAAATTGAAATGTTGTAGAGACGATCTTCATTGAGATTGTCAACTGTTTGTGGTACATTTTAATTAAAAATTCTAGGGTTGCTACAGTAGTTCCCCTTTTCCTATGCTCAGATAGCAACAGTTAGAAAAACGAAACTCTCAACTTGAAATTTTTTTTCTTTGTGATAAGAAATTGTTTTTTTCCTACTTCTGCTGCTTTGGCAACTTCCTGTGAAAAACGTCTAACGGAAATATTCGTTGCGTGTGTGTTTTCAGATGATCGCACTCAGTGTAGTGTAGTGTTAATATTTACCCTTGACTTTGGGCTAGCCAAAAGTGTTTGTCATTAGCAAACACTCACTGTACTTTTATGGCAGTTATATAGCGTCATTACTGTATGTGACTCATACCAATCCAATACGCTTAAAGTTTCCCAATTTGTATTCACACGTGTTTTAATCGCGGCATATGCAAATTATTTTCAACTTTAGCTTGATTAAGTTACAAAACAAGATACGTTAAGAAGGAAACGATACGATTCCCTGTGGGTTGCAGCTTAGACAATGCTTATTAATTAATAGATCGCCAACAAAATGACAGCAAAGTCTACGTTTGTAGATGGTTTCAGTAGTCTCTGCCTAAAAAGTCTTTAGAGTTCTCTGGGTAGAAATGAATATTAACTTACTCGTCTAAAAGTCCAAAAATTCGAACCATTTAATTATAGCTAATAGTAATCAAATCAAAATCTTTAAATTATTTTATTACTTGTCGTTTGCGTGGCGATAACTGTAGTGATAACACCCTCAAACTGTATCTGAGCTTTAATGTATTTACGACTCATTAACAATTTATTGATGACCTCAATTTGGTTTCCATTACTCTTTTTTGGGTTACATATTGAGCCATCAAGTTATGCGACTCGCCTTATCTGTTAAAAATTTAATGTAATAAATCAAAAAATCTTTATTAATTGATGGATTTATAGCTTTAAAGTTTGCGTGCAACTTTCCTTTGTACATTTATGCAGGGGAAAGTGCTCTAAAGTTGTATTTATTATTTAAACAATTGTAAATGCTAAATACCGAATTGTAATGCTCTACAAATTGTGTTAACTTTGCTAATTTGTTTGGCAAATCAATCAGTTTGAAAAACTGTTGAAATTAACACGACTTTGTGGGTTTTTCGTATCCCCCTCTCCCTCTCTCGCTCCCCCTCTCTTGCAGATAGATTAATGTGCCTATGTCGGGTATAACGAATCTTAATTACACATCAATTAAAAGTAGACATTAAAACGCGTGCTTCAAACAATTTGGCACATTATTAATGAATATTGGCGCCTCTTCCAGACGCACACAGCCGTTGGCTATATAGTCGAACCTATTGGATCGATTAGAGTTGATAAAAAAAATACTTAAATCAGTTTATTAATCATAAAAACACAAAATATGAATAGAAAATTTCACTTTTAATTGATTTTTATTGTGTGTGGAGTGAAATTTCGCTCATGGATCCATAAAATTTATTTATTTATTTAAAAAAAAACGAAAAATTCTTTTATTTTGTGCTCCAATCGACCGCCTGTTGTTAAATGGCACAAGCTAAATAAATAGCCAAAAAGCATGGATCAATTTTCTATGTCTTCACCACAACGACGACCACATCTCGATGAGCCTCCGAGTGGTGCTTCAGTGTGGTGTTAAGTGTGGAATCTAATGATGTCATCAGATTTGATCATTTTTGGCCAAATTTGGCTAAAGCGCAATCAAGCTTGTCACTTGGCCCAAACTCAAACTATTTCCCATCAAAACAAAAGACTTGTAAACTGTAATTGACTGTTGATTGATGAAAAAAAACCGTTTGATTGTGGCCCCAAAAAAATATATATAAAGGCTAAGGTACAAAAAAATTTCACTGTCAAACTCGTTGATGCGGCGCCCACTCGAATTCCATTTGCATGCCAAATGAGCAGAGTGAGCCTAGTGTAGCTAACTTGAAAAGACCCTGTACAACAAATTATGTTTTCATAGAATCAATTGATTCACAATCAATCAAATCCGCTTTGTGATACTCCTAATGATTACAAATGCCATAAAATTCCAAATATATTTGAAATACTTTATATAAACACCTACTTAAAAGACCCTTTTAGCTATTCCTGTACAGGGTCTTTGAAAAAGTAACACACAAGCGCAAAGAAACCGAAATATACAAAAATACAGTAGCTGCTGGGGCTGCGCATGCGCAGAACACGACCGCGGAGAATGACGACCATGTATCTGCTAGATACTTAGATACAAACGTGAAACAACAACGCGCAGCTGCGGATGATGTCATGAAGTTGGTCTCTATTTCTTTTCCTTACGACGCGGGTGTAACGCCCCAGGAGGGCGTAACAAATGCCAAACAAACACACACACACACACAGATATAGAACCACACACAACCACTAAAAATAGCCAAAAACAAAATAATAATCATAAGAAAAGAAACCCGAAAGCATAAGTAATGGCAATAAGCGAGAAGGAAGAAGGAAGAGGGAGGGAGCAAGAGAGGAAAATGCCTTATCTATTGACTAATTTTTGCAAATAACTTTTGGAGCAGCAAAAACTAACACAAACACACAGACATACACACACGGACACACACGACACTACACTAACAAAGCAAAGCCGACATAAAAATGAAGACAAAACAACAACAAAAACAACAACAAGAACAACTAAAACCACTAACAACAAACAATAACTTTTGCCATTTTGTAGTCATGATAATAATGAGCCAAAATGTTTGGTAATCATTTTTAAAGTGCCTCAACAACAATTTGACTGCAGCTGACAAAGAGGATGAATTGTCTGTGTGACAGCATGTATGAAGTCTGGGAATTAAAAATAAATAAAATAAAATTTAAATAACAACAAATGCTAAACATACTATATTTAAACAAATAAATTTGCAGGTTTCTATTGATTTTTTTAAATTTGATTTTAAAAACTTAGCGTGCAAATTTAACTCATTTATAGCTAAATTTAGCACAAATTTATTTAAAAAAAAAAACTAGTTATCAAACTAAGAGTTTAAGAAATGAACTTCAAAGTGAAGCAATTCAATTATAAAGATTTTCAGAGAGCATTATTTTATAGAAAAAATATTTTATTGGCTTAAAAAAATATTAATAAAATACTCCGAGTCTAAATTAAGTATTTTAAAAAAATTTACAAAGTTTCTTAAGGTAAAAAATATGTTCTCATATAAATATTTGTCTTTAGGGAGTATTTTAAAGTAGCTTTTAGTATAAATATTTTTTCTTTATGAAACATTTTTAAGTTCTTTAGTTTTCTTTATGTTTTCCCTATAAATATGTGTAATCTTTAAATTCTAGCACCGCTGATACAGAAATGTTACCTATACTTTCAAACGATGTCCCACTGTGTAGAACTCTATAGACAATCTCCAGGTGTCCACACGTTCATACGTTAAACTAACCTTAGACAAGCCAAAGTCAAAATTTATAGCCACAAAATTAACATAGTTGTTTGTTTATGAGAAAATTGTCACTCATCGATAAGAGAGCTTTTCTTTTGCTAAAGTTATAAATTTTCAACCAAAGATTGTACTCATAAATATACTAGATATTTCACCGTTAGGGTGCTGTCAAAGACGATAAAAGTTGTTAACAATAAATACAAAATGTACCTGTTGAGCTCAGTATAGTGTTCAGTGCTCAGTGTGATGTGATCTTCTCATTCAAATGTTTGTGTGTTTTTTGTGGGGGAATTTTCTCTTTTTATTTAGCATGCGAGGCACAAACAAAAGAATTTACGAGTATTAACATTGTTATTGTTTAACTGACTGTCTTGGATTTGTATTTATATTTGTTTGTTGCTGTTGCTATTGTTGTTGTTGTTGTTGTCATTGAAGTCAAAACTGAATTTTAATTTTCAGCAAGTGATGAGGTAATTTTATGCATGAATTTTTGTT
Organism: Drosophila cardini; assembly: GCA_018903735.1. NCBI lineage: Eukaryota > Metazoa > Arthropoda > Insecta > Diptera > Drosophilidae > Drosophila > Drosophila cardini. Next base: position 8,355,892 of record JAEIGM010000004.1, on the reverse strand, counting down.
GTTGGAAACAACAACAACAACAAACAACAACATTTGAACAATTCTCAAAAAAAAAAATTTAATCAAAACTACAGTAAGAAAAAAAAAGACAGAAAAATAAAACACGTCTCATTATTTGCCATGGGAGCTACAAAATTATAGAGTAAGATAGAATGGAGTGGAATGGAATGGAGGGAAAAGGAATGCTAGAAAGAAATTAGAAATTATCATAAAATAAAATGTTATCTCCGACGATCGCCCCAATAATTAAATTCCAATGCCCAAAACGATATGATTAAAATATACAAAATACAACAAAAAGAAAAATGTCTTATAATTTTGCGTTTTTGCTATAAACATTTATGATCACTAACCTAATCATATATACTAATATTTAAATATAAATGTTTATTGATTTATGCAAATCTCGCTGGTGAACTGAGGTTATTGCACGCCTAATCAGCGAAAAGACAAACTCTTCTTGCGTCCCTCTCTCCAACTATGCTTAGGGAGACAGACAAAGAAGTTCTTACAGTCGTCAGATCTTTTGATTTTTATGGAGAGAGCAGTGGGCGGGGGCAGACGGTTTATAAATACAACGAGACACAAATTTAAATATCGCCTCCTGGCTATATCGGTCGACACATGTGTGTGCAGTATGTTCCACTTTTGTCTCCCTCCCACTTCTACAACCAGCTGCTCTCGTTGCTCTCAATGATCCATACTTGTCCGCATGCGCATTGTGTCGCGTGTTTATTTTTGTTTTGCCTGTAAACAGGATGCTCTCTTTTGCACTCTCTTCCTCTGTTACGTTTTGTTCTCTGAGCAGTGCGTATGTATGTGTGTGTGTGTGTGTGCTGTAGACGGTGTGTTTGTACTTTCCTGCTTTATTACTCTGACTTCGTCGTGCTGTTATTACCGTTTGACACTAAAAATAGTCGAAGCATGTTACGATGCAGCTGCGAGGAGTTTTTATACCCTGTAATATAAAAACTTGTGTGTTTGTTGAGTGCCATGAAGAAAGTTAGAGTAATTAAATTGTTTATTTAAAAATATATATGGTTTTGTTGTCGATTTGAAACGTTTTGGAAAAATAAAGCATTTAAACAGTTTAAATAAAATCGAAACAAAAAATAAGTTATTCTTGCTGTATTTGTGAATTACTATGTATTTCTAACAAACCTTTTCTAAGCTGCTTTAAAGGAATGGGTATATTTAAGTCTTTGACTTCAAGTAAATGACTTCCACCTTCTTCCTGGGGGTAATCGTGTAGTTTAGATATTATAGCATGGTTTATGAAATGTTGCATGCACTTTGTTTTAATGGTTTTTCGTGCTAAAGCCTAAAGTTATGCCTCAGTTTGTGCTGTGTGGGTGCCGCCTCTAATTACACACTTACCCTACATACCAATATGCTATATATATACATATATACTAGATACTGTGTATATGCGTAAGTAACAATTGAGAGCGTCAGAGAGATAACAAAGTTTACGGCGCACCTGTTATCGGTATCGGTGTATGGTTAAGTTTATTGTCACGCTGTTGTTGCTGATTTCATTGTTTGGTTTTCACCTCTTTTTTAATTGATTTTCATTTCATTTCATTTTTATATACACACACACTTTATAGAGTGTTTTTACTGTTTGCCCAATGCCTTCCAGATGACCTCAGAGCAATCTCGATAGACAATGAGACAATGATTTGAGACCCAATAATGGCTAATAAATGGGCGTTCCAGAGATTTATGACTATTAGGCAATAAACTTCTTAAACATTAACAGAACCAACCCATGATATCATCAAACGATCATGATCAATGACTTCTTGTTTTTGGCAATGAATTTCGGTAAAATATGTCCTCATACCATATGGAATTTATGACAGTTCACTCGATTACTCCTAAAAATAACCGGTCTCTGGTATTTGCACATTTTGTGCATACCTATAATCTATAGGTCGACATATGTGCAAGTTATGCCGCTGATAAGATAAGTTTCCCCTCATTTGGTGTCCCTGACTAAACTTTATCCCCAGGGCTGACAAAATATGATTTGTTTGTTTGTTTCTCCGGTTTTACTTACATTTCAAAAGTTAGTATACTTCATTTGGTTATCGCGTTATCTGTTTTAAGCTTTAGTACAAGCAGATAACGATAAAAGGAATTCACCATACGCAGAAAACGAAAAAACTTGGAAGAATTCGCTGTTGCCACTTTCGGTTTTTAGCCGACAGCAGCGTTAACAAACATTCCCATAGCTTACTGATCGCTGCGTTATCTGATAAATAGGGGGAGAGAGTCAAAAAAGAAGGAAAAAAAAAGCTTCGCTACGCCCAAAAAAAACTTCGGAATCGAATTGAGGCACTTCTCCAGTGTCCAAACGGCGCGGGCAGCGTGAGCAACTGCCTCCGATCCGAGCGTTAATAAAAGACAATTTCGAACCTCGAACTAAGTGTGCGCCGTTTAAAATATTCGAAATTTTAGATTCGATTTAATAACTGTATGGTTTTGATCAACAGACAAAATTAAGAGTGTGTGCCGTGTGTGTAAACCAGATTTAAACATGGAATACAATAGTATATTACGCTCGAACTTTTCTCGTAATGAGTATAAACGATATATATCGTTTGAGCGTCAGTCTTTGGGTAGGTTGAACTTGAACCCAAAATCCAATTACACAATATACGACCGACCTCTAAACGAAAGACCCTTCACCCCACCCCTTAACCACCTTTCTTATCTATATATACAGTTATTTTTTTGATAAGCTAGCAAATACTTTTCAAATAGTTGTCAACATGGTTATAATGTATCATCTAAATTTCTAGAATAGTTTTTTTCGGTTGACAATAAAATCATTGTAGGAATTCCTTAAATTCGGCTAAGAATGTTTCATGACTTTATTTTTGAGTTACGTAATTCATTCGATTGATAAAAACGTAATCGTAATTTATGATATGCAAAGTGTAGACGAGCAGATACCCTGTGTGTGGGTAAAAAGTACCCAAATATTACGTTCTATAACATATAACTGAGATATTCGCCAAAATCATCGATTTTCTTTGATATATTTTTGTATTGACTGACTAAATATGGAGTCGATACTGCCTAAATTCAAACTTGTAGCTCTTACTATCGCTGAGATCTGTTTGTTCATATGAAAAGACAAACAGACAGACAGACGGACAGACGGATATGGCTATATCGACTCGGCTTGTGAAGCTGATCAAGAATATATATACTTTATGCTTTATACATTTCTAGGAAATTTGCTGAACTGAACTCCACAAAAAATTTGTTTAACAAGCTATTATCGAGTCCAAGAATTTTGTGTTTTGAACCAAAGTATACCCATTTTATGTATATTCTTATGAACAGGGTAAAAAATGGAGAAGTCATTTAGTACAATAAAAAATGTATTGCTGATAATACACAGTTATACCATTACGACATAGTTTCATGTTCTCGATTTATGTTTTGGTTTACGTACTTGTCTCGGTATGTACTTGTATCCCTAATCTATATAACCAACTAGGTCGCATCATGTTACGAAAATAAGCCATTGACTAATAAGTGGAAGTATGGCGACTACGCATACTCCAAAATAGACATTACGTTGAGCAAAATATAATTAAAAAAGCTCAAAGTGCCATTTTTTTTTATTTTCAAAGGTGACTTAGTTCATCTAATAGCTCCTAGGGGAAATTGTTCTATCTTATGTGAAGATTATATGCAATAGTAACAAGGAAATAGTACTTGATTAATCAAAGTATTATATAGATAATGAACAGCTTTTATTATCATTGAACTTGAAGGAATTTTGTGGTAGAAATCTAAAGAAATCTTATAATAATTTACTGCTCAAAAATGTTATTTCTAGCGCTTACTTCCCCAACATATTCTTATCAGTATGCGAAGACTTTTAAAAGAGAATTTTTTTCATAAAGTTCAAGAATTTTAACTGAATTTCGACAGAATATGTATATATATCTAAAGGTATAATGTCCATTAATTACTTTAACTTTTGATAAGGGCGGAAATATATAAGCAAAAATATTCTTATCGTGCCAATGGACTGAGCAAAAACGATAGGTACAAATAAGGTAAAACAGCTGCTATCTCTTTCTAAAGTACAGCCCTTCTATTGATTCAGGGTGGCTCCAAATCAAAACAAATACTAAACGTTTTGCGGCACTTTTAGGGCTGCATTCGCAAGCACATGCTAATTTAAAGCGAATGTATTTTCACCTATGCTTATCTGTCTTTTATTTTATCTATTTGTAGCATCACAATATGAGCCAGGTGGCTATTCAACGCTCCAGGCATCGTCTTCCAGCCGTGGATCCACTACCAACATGACGCAACGTGATGGCATTATCAAATTCGAGAATGAGCGCATCAAGACGCTGCAAGAGGAGCGTCTACACATCCAAAAGAAGACGTTTACAAAATGGATGAATTCGTTTCTGATCAAGGTGAGAAGGTTAAAAGCTTTCAGACCACATGATAATACCGTCTAGAAGAGTATAATACAGAACTTCAAATGCATACAATTTGATTATTGTTATTATTACATGTTTTATTTCTCTTTTATAGGCCAAAATGGAGGTCGAAGATCTATTCACAGATTTAGCCGATGGCATAAAGCTGCTAAAGCTGCTGGAGATCATATCATCGGAGAAACTGGGCAAACCGAACAGTGGACGCATGCGTGTTCACAAAATCGAAAATGTCAACAAGAGTCTGGCATTCTTGCACACCAAGGTAAGGCAAGGAGAGGGGGAGGGAGTGAGCGAGGGGGAGAGCTCGAAAGAAGATGGGGAGAAGGCAGAAAATAAGAGAGTGAGAGAGTGTGCGTGCGAGTGTGAGCGTACGACCATGCCTGCCTGTGTGTGTGTGTGTATGTGTATGTGCTCAACAGCCTACGCAATTGTAGAAAGTGCAAGTCTTTGAGTGTCTTTGTGTGGAGAGTCAGCTGCGCGTGGCAGTTGCGTGCTTTGTTTGCCACATTAGTTGCTGAGCCACAAAGCACGACACTTTAGATGCAAGACAGTGCAACAGCCACACAGCATACATACATAAATATTATAAATACATATATGCATGCATAAAAACATGCATGTACATGCACACATTTATGTATATTTAATTACCTTTTGCTGGTGCAAAATTTCCTTAATATTTGCATACTTTCTAATGCACATTTGTATTTGTTTCTTTATTATTATTATTACTTTACTTGTTTTTATTTTTTTTGCATAGTATTATTTAGTTTTTCTTCTTTGCTGGCACATTTTGTGCGCACTTTCTTTGCCTGAATTCGATTTTAATTGTTTTTGTGCAGAGGAAGAGGTAGGCAGAAGGAGAGAGAGCAAACGACTGCAAGCTCTTGCTTGTCTTTCGCTCTGGCGCTCTCTCACTCTCTCGCTCTCTTGCTCTGCAGCTGTAAGGCTAGCGTGCGACATAGTTTCGCTTAAGGCCTGTCTTCTAGTACGTGTTTTAAGCCTAATCTAATTAGAAACAATGGCGCGTTTTAATGCACATTAAATGCATGTAATTTATACCTATAGCAACAACAACAACAATTACAATTACAATTAAATACAACAACAACTACAATGACACTATTTACAAAGACCATAAGTCTGAGTTGACGCAGTGAAAGTTGTTGATTTTTTGTTTTATTTCATTTCGGTTTTTTCTGTTTTTTTTGGGTTTGTCTTTTGCTTTTTTGTGACATCGGCATTTATTGCATTTTAATTGGTTTTTCAGCTTGAACACAGCTGAGCGCACATTTAGTTAAGGATCTTAACAATTCTTAACATACAAAAGTTTTGTTAGTTGCAGCGATTAATCAACTTTTAAGCGGATCAAAGATAATGATCAGTTTGTAACTTATGCTTTCTTCGCCTATTTATCTAACTATCTATCTATCTATCAGTGTGCCTACCTGTTCACGCCACCTGACCTACTATTAATTCAAATGAACCTCAGACAGACAGACAGACAGACACACAGCAGAGGTCAAGCACCTGCAGCTCAGGTATTCGCTCTGATAATGCGTGACTTGTTGGCCCCAAAAACAAAATAAAATAAAAGCAAAAAAGAAGAAGAAGACAAAGAAAAAACAGCTCCAGTTCTCTTTGGTTCACTTGTTTTTCTCTTTCTTTCATTTTGTTTGTGTCTCTGTGAAACGGGTAACTCGATACGCCCAGCTTAGCGAACCGGTGATAGGCCTTACTACTCTTGCCACTCTCCTTCTCCCACCACCCCCTCCTCACCCCTCTTTTGACTAGATTGTATAGCCATACTCATGCTAATTTATTATAGGTACGCTTGGAGTCCATTGGTGCTGAGGACATTGTCGATGGCAATCCCAGATTGATCTTGGGTCTCATTTGGACCATCATTTTGCGGTTTCAAATTCAGGAAATCGTCATTGATGTGGTAAGTTCAAAAAAATTATTGGAATCTAATGAATAAAAGGAATTTTTATTAGAAAAATATTAAAAATTAATTTTTTTACACATATTTTTAATATAATTCTTTGTAGGATGAAGAAAACGAATCGAGCGAGAAACGTTCAGCCAAAGATGCGCTACTTTTGTGGTGTCAACGTAAGACACATGGTTATCCCGGTGTTAATATACAGGACTTTACATCGTCTTGGCGTTCTGGCTTGGGTTTCAATGCCCTCATCCATTCGCATCGTCCCGATCTGTTCGAATATAGCACCATTGTCAATTCAAAGAATTCCAATTTGGATAATTTGAATCATGCCTTCGATACGGCTGCCAACGAATTGGGCATACCAAGGTAAGTGGCTATAAATTATATAAATTTATTAAAGAAAACTATTTATTTAATTTATATACTTCTCTGTCTCTTTGTTTAGTTTGCTCGATGCGGAGGACATTGATTCGGCACGACCGGATGAGAAGTCGATCTTGACCTATGTGGCCTCATACTATCATACGTTTGCACGCATGAAGAACGAGCAGAAGAGCGGCAAGCGTATAGCAAACGTAAGTACACACCTGAATTTGGGTTTGGTGACACGCCGATACGACGATACGACGACGACGACAAGAAGAGTCGTCTACTTAATAGTCAGGGTCGGGGGCAAGAGCGACAGTTCTCACTCTGCATGGGTGAAGCTAAAGCTAATGCTGAAGCTGCTGCAGCGTAACGAGAGGCCAATCTGGTTAACGCTCTACTTCACATTGTATTGCCTTCGATCGGGTTGGGCCTAGAAAGTTGTCTAACCGCTCTACCATATATACTTCTTTAAATATATGTATAATTTTATATATATATTTGTAGATTGTTGGCCAACTGATGGATGCGGATCGCAAGAAGATGCACTATGAACGCTTGACCACAAATCTTCTTAGCTGGATTAGACAAAAAACAGTTGAGTTGGAGCAGCGGAATTTGCCCAACTCTTTGGAGGGTATACAGCGAGAACTGTTGGCCTTTAAGGAGTATCGCACCATTGAAAAGCCGCCCAAGTAAGCTAAGAGTCATACTCTCTCCCAGGGTATATTAACTATATCTCTCTCTCTTCTTCTCCCTGTTTAGATACAAGGAACGCAGCGAGATTGAAGCTCTGTACTTTACCATAAATACACTGCTGAAAGCACTCAATCAGCCGCCTTATAATCCCCAGGAAGGGCAACTGGTCAATGATATTGAGAAGGCCTGGCAGATCCTAGAGTACGCGGAACACAATCGTGAGGTTGCCCTGCGTGAGGAGCTGTTGCGTCAGGAGAAGTTGGAACAGCTCAACTACAAGTTTGAAAAGAAATCCGTATTGCGTGAGGGTTATCTTAAGGAAATGATTCAAGTTCTGTCTGATCCACGTTATTTGCGTCAAGTGGATGCCACATTGAAGAAACATGAGGCAATTTCGGCTGATATTTTGGCACGTGTGGAGCGATTCAATGATTTAACCGCCATGGCCAATGAGCTGGAGAAGGAGAACTATCATGGCAAGGAGCGTGTGAAGCGACGTGAACAGGAAGTCATGGATAAGTGGCGTCAATTGCTGGAGCTGCTCGAGAATCAACGTTTGAACCTCTCGCAAATGAGTAACCTAATGAATTTGTTGCGTGAAATTGCCAGCACCACAGAATCTGTGCGTGAGCTGCAGCAACAGTTTGCATCCGAGGATGTGGGTCCACATTTGCTGGGCGTTGAGGAGCTACTACAGGCGCACTCGCTGCAGGAGTTGCAGGTTAACACCTATGGCGAGACCCTCAAGCGTTTCAATCGTCAGGCTTTGCCGTACAAGAACTCCGAGCACAAGGATGCCGCCGTGTTGGCTCAACGTCTGGGTCAACTGGAAGAAGCTTACTCGGAGCTACTTAAGTTGTCGGCACAGCGTCGAGCACGTCTTGAGGAGGCGCGCAATTTCCATCATTTCATGGAGGATTATGACAATGAGGAGGGTTGGCTAGTGGACAAGCAGCGAATCTGTAAGACTGGCATCACTGCCAAGGATTTGCGTGCCGTACTCTCGCTGCAACAGAAACACAAAGCTCTCGAGGATGAGATCAAATCACGAAAACCCAAATCCCTGCAAATGTCGGAGGCGGGCAAACGATTGATTGGTGAAAAACATCCACGTGCCAGCGAGATTAAGAGTCGCATTGATTCCCTGGCGGAGCACTGGCAGGCTCTCGATTCCCTGGTAGAGCTCAGACGTCGTCAGCTGGAGGATGCAGCCGAAGCCTATCAATTCTATACGGATGCCAACGAAGCCGAGTCCTGGTTAAATGAGAAAATGGCTTTGGTTAACTCCCGCGACTATGGCAATGATGAGCCCTCTGCGCAAGCGCTGCTACAGCGTCATCGTGATCTGCAAGGTGAACTGAATGCCTACTCCGGGGATATACTCAACCTAAACCAACAGGCGGATAAGCTGATTAAGGCAGGCATTTGCACCTTGGAGCTGACAGCCACAGAACCAGATCTTCCCGAGGTTGAACAGGAGGAATGGGTGAATGAGACACGTCTCGTACCCAAGGAGGTCTGGGAGGATGAATGGGTGGAGAAATTGGAGCACAAGAAAGTTGCCGAAACTAAAATGTTACCACATGTGCGTTCCCTTTTCCCCTTCGAGGGTCAAGGCATGAAGATGGACAAGGGCGAGGTGATGCTCCTCAAGTCCAAGACCAACGACGATTGGTGGTGTGTGCGCAAGGACAATGGACACGAAGGCTTTGTGCCGGCCAACTACGTGCGTGAAATCGAGGCACGTCCCGTGGCCTGCATTGTACCCAAGGCGGAGAAGGTCAAGAGTCTGCAGAAGGTTAAGAAAACGATTCTAGTGCGTCAAGTGGTGCCCGTAAAGCGGATTAAGCCTGTCAGTGTGGCCCCTAAGCCTCTTGTGCAGCGTCGCACCTCCAATCAGAGCATCAACGAGAATGCCGACAGTGTGGAGAAGCGTCAGCAACGTATCAATGCCACCTACGATGAGCTGCAAGAGATGGCCCAGAAGCGTCATGCTTTGCTCGAGGATTCCATCCATCTGTTTGGCTTCTATCGGGAGTGTGATGACTTTGAGAAGTGGATGAAGGAGAAGGAGCGCATGATCAAGACCGACGATGGCGATGGTGTCGATAATGCCAAGAGAAAGTTTGAGAAATTCATTACGGATCTGTCCGCCGCCTCGAAGCGTGTCGAAGAAATCGATGGCGCCGTTGATACCTTCCGTCGTCAGGGCCACTCCCAGTTGGACAAGATCATTGCCCGTCAACGGCAAATCCATCAAATATGGCAGCGTCTCAACAATGCAAAGGCACAGCGCGAAAAGAGCCTGGAAGGTGCCTCCAGCGTGGAGCTCTTCAATCGCACCTGCGATGAGGCCAAGGTCTGGATGAGCGAGAAGATGCTGCAGCTGGATACAGCTGTCATTACACCCGATCTTAAGACGGTCCAAGCTCTGCAGCGTCGTCATCAGAATCTGGAACGTGAATTGGCGCCCGTCGAGGAGAAGGTCAATAGGGTCACCTATTTGGGTAACTCGGTGAAGAATGCTTATCCAGCGGAGCGGGACAATGTGAATGCTCGCCAGCAGGAAGTGCAGGATATGTGGCAACAGGTGCAGCAACGTGGCAGCGAACTCCGTGCCCGCATTGAAAGCGAAGTTGGTCAACAGATCTTTAATAACAGCGCCAAGACACTGCTCGCCTGGATTGACTCTGTGAAGGATCAACTGAATGCCGATGAATCCGCACGCGATGTGGAGACTGCCAACAATCTGCTTAAGAAGCACAACGATCTTGGTGATGACATCAAGGCCCATGACAATGAATTCGTTGAGGTTATTCAATTGGGTAAACAATTATCCGATGGTAAACCCAACATGGCCGAAACGGTGCAGTTAATTGAGCGTCTCAAGGCCGAACAGGATGCCATCCATCGGGGCTGGAGTGAGAAGCAGAAGTGGCTGCTGCAGTGCGTCGAGTTGCAGATGTTCAATCGCGAAGCGGACAAAATTGATGCCACCACCAAGAGTCATGAGGCTTTCCTTGAGTACAACAATCTGGGCGTAAGTTAAACGATAGTTATAGACCCTGTACTTGAGCAGTACAGGGTCAATTACAGTCAGCGCTCTCAACTGTAACTATATTTACTAACCCTTAACTTTTGATTTCTTTTGCAGTCCTCGCTGGATGAGGTGGAAGCCATACTGAAGCGTCATCTGGACTTTGAGAAGAGTTTGATGGCACAGGACAAGATCCTAAAGGGTTTCTCGGACAATGCGGATAAACTAATTGCAAACGATCACTACGATGCCAAGTAGTAAGTTTTAATACCCAGTTCTCGAAGAGATTAGATTAATCTACTACTCACTCCTACTCGTTTAGCATTGGGGATCGTCGCAAACAGGTGCTGGGCAAGCGCAAGGCTGTCAGAGATCGTGCCTTTGAGCGCAAGCGTCTGCTGCAGGCCTCCAAGGACTATCATAAGTTTGCCGCAGAGGCTGATGATCTGAAGGCTTGGCTGCAGGATAAGACCAAGATAGCGGGCGATGAGAGCTACAGGGATTTGAGCAATCTACCGCGTAAGCTGCAGAAGCACAAGGCATTTGAGCGCGAGCTACGCGCGAATGAAGGCCAATTGCGTAATGTGAACAAGGATGCAGAGGCTCTGATTCAGGCCGAGAATCGTGTGCCTGAGGTGGAGCATCGTGTTGCAGATTTGAACAAGAAGTGGAAAGATCTTTTGACACTGTCTGAGGACAAGGGACGCAAATTGGAGCAGGCTGCATCACAGCGGGAGCACAATCGTGCCATTGAAGATGCCAAGAAGAAGGTGGATGAACTTGATTCGGCACTCAAGAGCAAGGATGTGGGCAATGATTTGCGCAGCTGCAAGGATCTGATCAATAAGCAACAAATGCTGGAATCGGAGATTACCATTTGGGATCAAAAGGTGGCCGAATTAGTGTCCACCGGCGATGATATGGCTCACGAGGGTCACTTCAATGCCAAGAACATTGAAGATGAGACCAAGGAGCTGCAACAGCGCTTTAAGGATCTGCGTGTGCCCACAAAGCAGCGTCGGGAGAATCTGGAAGAAAGTCTTAACTTCCATAAGTTTGTCTTTGAGCTGGATGCAGAGTTCCAATGGATCAATGATCATTTGCCGGCAGCCAAGTCCAATGAACTTGGACACAATCTGCACCAGGCACAATCGCTGTACAAGAAACACAAGAAACTGGAGGCAGAGGTCAAGGGACATCAGCCCATGATCAATAAGGCATTGCAAGCCGGACAAGCGCTCGTTGCCCAAAAGCATCCGGAGCAAAAGAATGTGGAGGCGCTGTGCGATCAATTGGAGGAGGCCTGGCAAGATCTGGAGCTGCATTGTGGAGAGCGATCACGTAAGCTGGAGATGTCCCTGAAGGCACAACAATATCTGTTTGATGCCGGCGAGATTGAGTCCTGGTTGGGTGAACGCAACAATGCCCTGCGATCCACCGAATACGGAAGAGATCGTGACTCGGCTGCCAAGTTGCTAACCAAACACAAGACCATCGAGCTGGAGTTGGACACATATTCGAGCATTGTCACTGAAATGGGACACACTTGTGCTGCCATGGTAGCTGCCCAGCATCCCGATAGCAAGGTTCTTGCCGCCAAACAGCAGCTCATCGAGAAAATGTTGAAATCGCTACACAAATTGGCATCGCAGCGACAGATGCGTCTCATGGAGAGTTTGTCCAAGCATGAATACTTCCTTGAATCGGACGAAGTAGAGCAATGGATTAGGGAACAAGAGCAGACCGCTTCATCGGAGGATTACGGACAGGACTTTGAGCATTTACAGTTGCTGCAAAACAAATTCGATGATCTGAAACACCGCGTTGAGGTCGGTGCCGATCGTGTCGATCAGTGTGAGTTGCTGGCCAAGAAACTCATCGATTCAGAGAGCTCCTATGCCAACGAGGTGGAAAAGAGACAGGAACAACTAAGGTAACTATAATCTTTGCTTATAAATGACTTCTATTAAGGGTATTCCTCTTGCAGAACGTCTTGGGAGAATCTCTTGAAGCTACTCAATCAACGTGAACAGAAATTGCATGCTGCTGGTGAAATCCATCGCTTCCATCGCGATGTGGCCGAGGCACTTTTCCGCATTCAGGACAAGAATGCTGCTCTCTCCTCCGAACTGGGCAAGGACTTGAATTCGGCTCTGGCTCTGCTTCGTAAGCACGAGGGCTTTGAGAATGATCTGGTTGCTCTGGAGGCTCAACTCCAAGTGCTGGTCGAGGATTCAGTGCGTTTGCAGGCTAAATATCCTTCGAATGCCGCTGCAATTGCCCAACAACAGGATAAGGTTGTGGCTGCCTGGAATGATCTAAAGGAACGCTCAACGGCACGTGGTGATCGTTTGGCTGCCAGCTCTGATCTACAAACCTTCCTCACCGATGTCCGTGACATTGTCTCCTGGTCGGCCAATTTACGTGCCGCTTTGCAAGCAGAGGAACATGTCAGCGATGCTGCCGGCGCAACGGCTCTGAAGATTCAACATGATGCCATCTATGGCGAGATCGAGGCCCGTGAAGATAAGTTCCGTTATCTGAATGAACTGAGCGACTCGATGGTTCAAACTGGACACTATGCAGCGGCTGATGTTGAGGAGAAGTGTGCTGCCATGTTGGATGAACGCCAGAAGTTACATGCGGCTTGGAATAAGAAGAAGATTATGTTGGAGCAGAAGATTGATCTGTTCTGTTTCCTGCGCGATGCCAAACAGATTGATAATCTGTCCAGCACACAGCAGGCGGCACTCAGCAGCTCCGATTTCGGTCAGACCGTGGAGGATGTGCAGAATCAGATCAAGAAACATGATGAATTCGAGCGAGTTATTCAAACGCAGGAGGAGAAGGTGGCTCTGTTGCAGGAACACGGCCGCAAACTGATCGAGCAGCGTCATTACGATAGCGCCAACATCCAGACGATACTTCAGGGTGTCCTCGCGCGTCGCCAGAAGGTCAAGGATCTGTGCGCCGTGCGACGTTATAAACTGGAGGATGCTTTGCTCTATGCTAAGTTCGTGCGCGATTGTGCCGAAGCCGAGTCCTGGATCAATGAGAAGCAAAAGAAACTGGAGGCAGATGCTGCTAGTTATGCGGAGGTCACCAATCTGGATGAGAAGATCAAGAAACTGCAGAAACATCAAGCATTCCAAGCCGAAGTCTCTGCCAATCAGGGACGTATTAAGGAGATCCAAGACACCGGAGTCATACTGCTCAGCAAACAGCATGAATCCTCGCCAGAAATTAAGCAGGCCATTGAGCGTGTGCTGGCCGCTTGGCAGGGACTGCTCGATGAGCTCGATCAGCGTGGACGCGGTCTCGAGGAGGCCCAAGATATATTGGAGTTCAATAATCAGCTAGACAAGATCGAGGCCTGGATTCGCGACAAGGAAATGATGGTACAGGCCAGTGACACTGGACGCGATTTGGAGCACTGCAACGCGCTCATGCGCAAACTGGACGACGTGGACTCCGACATGCGTGTGGATGACCAGCGTGTGAAGCACATTAATCAGCTGGCAGATAAGCTCATCAATCAGGCTCAACTTCCGGCGGATACCCAAAGCGTAGACAAGCGTCGTCGTGACTTTAATCACAACTGGCGCCAGCTCCAAGGTGCACTCAATGCCTATCGTGCGCTGCTCGGCGGTGCCAATGAGATTCATGTCTTTAATCGCGATGTGGACGACACAGCCGAGCGAATTGCCGAGAAGGCGCTGGCAATGAGCTCCGCGGACACTGGACGTGATCTGGCCGCCGTGGAGGCTTTGATACGTCGCGAGGAGGCACTGGAACGTGACATGTCTGCTGTGAAGCAGAAGATCGATGAACATGAAACCGCCGCTGAGTTCCTCATACGCAAATATCCAGAACGTGGAGCACAGGTGATTGAGCGGAAATTGCAGGAGCTGCACAAGTCGTGGGGCAACCTCCAGAGTCTCTCCGTTAAGCGACAGAGTGTGCTGAACGAGGCGTATCTGGTGCACAAGTTTGTCTCGGATGTGCGTGAACTGGAGCTCTGGGTTAATGACATGGTCAAGAAGATGAATGCCACACAGGCGCCGTCCACAATCAATGATTGCGAGACGCAGCTGGAGTTGCATCAGGAGCGTAAGGTGGAAATTGAAGGACGTGATCAGGCCTTCACTGGATTGAAACAACATGGCGAGCAGCTGAGCAGTCAGGCCAAGCAGCCGGAGAGTGTTAAACGGTATCTGATTGTGCTGGAGGAACTGCATCAGACCCTACACGAAGCATGGACCGAACGGGCTAGAGATCTAACGGAAGCCCATCAACTGCAGCTGTTCAAGGCGCAGGTGGAACAGGTCGAGATCTGGTTGTCCAACAAGGAAGCATTCCTCAACAACGATGATTTGGGTGATTCCTACACAGCTGTCGAGCGTCTACTGAAGAAGCACGATGCTTTCGAAAAGCTGCTCGATGCCGAGCACGTGGATGCCCTCCAAAAGTTTGCCAATAGCATACTGGAGGGAGATCCCAAGGATGCGGATTTGATACGTGAGAAACTGGCCTATGTGCTGAGAAGAAAACAGAAGCTACAAGAGCTGTCCACTGAACGAAAGCATCGTTTGATGCAATCGCTGCAGCTGCAGGAATTCCTGCGTAGTCTCTATGAGATTGATCGCTGGTTGGTGCAGAAACTCCAAGTGGCACTCGATGAGAACTACCGTGAGCCAAGTAATCTACAGAGCAAGATCCAAAAGCACACGGCCTTCGATGCCGAGCTGTTGAGCAATTCCCCGCGTGTCCAGGCCGTGATCAGCGAGGGTGAACGTCTTATACGCGGCGAGCATTTCGCCAAGGATGAGATTGCCCAACAGGTGCAGCTGCTGGAGGGAGATTGGCTTAAGCTAAAGGCTGCTTCTAAGGCCAAGAAGGAGAAACTACAGCAGGCCTATGATGCATTGGCCTTTAATCGCAGCGTGGATGAATTTAACAACTGGATGGACGATGTGGAGGTGCAATTGTCTAGCGAGGATTATGGCAAAGACTTGGCCACTGTTAGTAATCTGCTAAAGAAACACGAACGTCTCGAGACCGATGTGGCACATCACAATGAGCTGGCCGAACAGCTGAAGCTTAAGGATGAGCACTTCTTTAAGGTGGATCACTTCCTCAAGCATGAAATCCATGAACGTGCCATGGCCACCATCAAACGTTACAATACCTTGCATGAACCGATTGCCATACGTCGTGAGAATCTTGAGGATTCGTTGAGCTTGCAGCAGTTCCTGCGCGATGCAGAGGATGATTTGCAGTGGCTCGCTGAGAAGCAATTGATTGCTGGCTCACAGGATCTGGGCAGCAGTTTGTTGGCCGTCCAGGGACTACAGAAGAAGCACAATGCTCTGGAGGCGGAACTCACATCCCAGGAGCCATTGATTCAAGCTCTGCTGCAGCGTGGTCAGCAAATGATCCGTGATAATCATTTTGCCAGCGAGCAGCTGCAATACAAATCGGAACTGCTGCAGAAGCAGTTGGTACAGCTTCGAGATCTGGCCGCGATTAGGCGACTGCGTCTTCTGGACGCTGTTGAGAGTCAGCTCTTCTATGTGGAGGCCAATGAGGCGGATGCCTGGATGCGTGAAAAGCGTCCCATTTTGGCTAGCAGCGATTATGGACGCGATGAAATCTCCGTGCAGACACATCAGAAGAAACTGGAGGTCCTGCAGCGTGAACTAACCGCATTTAAACCCTCCATCGATAAGGTCAACAAGTTGGCAACGGGTTTGATTGAACGCAATCATTTTGATAGCGCCAATATACAGGAGAAGAACGGCACCGTCTCCCAGCAATACACGGAACTACTGCGTCTGGCTAAGGATCGTGAGCTACGACTCACTGAGAGCAAGAAACTCTTTGAGTATCTGCGTGAAACGGAGGAGTTGCACGAATGGATTGGTGATCAAATGGCTGTTACCGCCAGTGAGGATTATGGTGAGGATGTGGAACATGTAGAGCAACTGATGTTGGCCTTTGAATCCTTTGTCTCCAATCTGAATGCCAATGAGGCCCGTGTCGAGGCATGTCTGGAGCGTGGCGATCGCTTGATCAAGGAGAACAATCCCTATCGCAGCTCCATTAAGTCCAAGCGCGATGAGACCAAACAACTATGGGATGAGCTGAAAGATTTGGTGAATGCTCGCCAGGATGCCCTCGCTGGTGCCAAGCAGGTGCATGTTTATGATCGTGTGGCTGATGAAACCATCTCGCTGATCAACGAGAAGGATGCTTCGCTCATCTCTGAGGATTATGGTCAGGATTTGGAAAGCATACAGGCGCTGGGACGCAAGCACTCTGTATTCGAGGGTGAGCTGGTGGCCATTAGGGAGCAGGTGGATTCTGTGCTTGCTGAGGCCACCAAGCTGGGCGAGATCTATCCCGATGCCCGCGAGCACATCGAGGTGAAGCGCGATGAGACCGTCGAAGCCTGGACTGATCTCCAAGAGAAGACCAATGCACGCAAGGGTAAACTGAACCAAGCGGAGCAACTGCAATCCTACTTCGATGAGTATCGTGATCTGATTGCCTGGATCAATGAGATGCTGGCCAAGATAACTGCACCAGAACTGGCCAACAGTGTGGCTGGAGCGGAGTTGCTGCTCGCCAGCATTAAGGATCATCATGCTGAGATTCGTGCACGTGACGAGACCTTTGCCAACTTTACAGCCAATGGTCAGAAATTGATCAAGGAGAAACACTTCTTGGCCCACGAGGTAGAAGATAAGATCAAGGTGCTGAAATCCCGGCATGACCTCTTGGAGCACACACTGCAACAGCGCAAGGAGATCTACGAATTAAATCTGGATACCCAGCTCTTCCTCAAGGATGCTGAGATACTGGAGCAATGGATTAGCAGTCGTGAGCCACAGTTGAAGGATGCCAAATTGGGTGAATCGATACCACAGGTTGAGGATCTCTTGCGACGTCACGAGGACTTTGAGAAGACCGTGGCTGCCCAAGAGGAGAAATTCCAGGCCATTAAGCGTATTACGCTCCTCGAACAGCGTTTCCGCAAGCAGTTAGAGCACGAGAAGCTGGCCAAGCTCAAGGAAAAGGAGCGCCTCGAAAAGGAGCGTCTGGAGCAGCTGAAGCAGAAGGAGCTACAGCGTCTGAACGACGAACGTCGTCGTGCTGAGAAACAACAGGAGCATCGCAACAATGCAGCTGCCCAGGAGAAGACACCCATTTTCTCCACACCTATGGTGACCATCGGTGGCGGCAATGGCAATGGCCATGGCACCTCCAGTATGCCCGGCAGTGCTGCCCAATCACCAGCCATCTCCCAAACGCAATTACGTCCACCCTTCCAGGATCAGGATGAGCAGCTCGGTCTGCAGAAGAGCAGCTCCAGTGGCATCTTTGGTGATCGCTTGCGTCGCGGCTCCGCCGATGCCAATGTCAAGCGTGCCGAGAGCATGAAGGTGCAGCCCAAGCAAACCAAGCGTACTCCATCCTTTACCACACGTCGTCGCGCGCAATCCTTCCGCAAGAATCAGAAGGGTGAAGGATTCGACTTACCGCCCGTGGAAATACAGGGTATGTTGGAGCGCAAGCATGGACTGCAATCGGGTGGCAAGAAGGCACCAGTGCGTTCCTGGAAGCAATTCCATACGGTGCTCTGTGGCCAACTGGTCTGTTTCTTCAAGGATGAGAACGATTTCCTGCAACAGAAGACGGCAACGGCTCCAGTTAATATTCTGGGTGCGAAATGTGAACGCGCCGATGATTACACAAAGAAGAAGTATGTGTTCCGGCTAAAGCTGCCCGATGGCTCCGAGTTCCTCTTTGAGGCACCTTCGCTGGACATTATGAACGATTGGGTTAGGAAGATATCCTTCCACGCTAGTCTGCCACCAAATCTACAGCTGTTGAGCTATGATGAGTCAATGAAGGTAAGAAATCTTTAGACAATTTAATTATAAACTTAATTAATTTATACTTTTTGTTAAATTATAGCAACAATCGAGCAGCTCACCCGACATTAAGGTCAGCAGCAATGTGGATTCACCTGTCAGTTCACGCAATTCCTCACCAGACTCACAGCGTCGTGCGAGCAGTGGACAAAGCTTGGATATTGCTGGCACTGCCACGCCCCAAATGGCCTTCCTGCAGCGTCAAATGCAGCAGCAGCAACAACAACAACAACAATCCTCTCAGCCCAGTTCACCCACAGCCGGTTTCGATCAGAAGCCACCAATACCACCGCGTGGTGCACCACCAGTAGCCACACATCGCCAGAGTCAAGAGAATCTGGTTGAAATGCGAAATCGCCAAAGTTTCAGCAATGGTTGGTGATATATTAAGGAAGACTTTTAGTTAATTAAACTTACATTTAATAAATTTATGCAGATTTAACCGATGGACGCCTGCAACAATCGGCAACGCTTCCCGCCCAGAATGGTAACAGCTCCCGAGATGATGCTATGCTGAGACGCAACACGGAGTCCAGACAATCGGGTAAGTAACCATTTGGAGTCTGTTGTAGTCTCCCCTTTCAAGCCAACAGCTATTTGTGTTTGTTCCACACACTCACTCACACTTTCACACACTTTTTATCATCCAAATTTAAAAAAAAACATTGTAAAAATCGTGTCCCTCCTCAAAACTCGACTCGTATATATATACAATATGTTAGATAATCCGCCGCCATTGCCCACAACGATGCCGCCTTTGGGCAGCGCCAGTAGTCATCATCCGCATAGTCATCAAACATCACATGCGGCTCAGGTGCAACAACGCATCAATGCATTCAATGCAGCAGCCAGTCAGCAACAACAGCAACAGCACCCAGATTACTACAACAACAGCAACATTGTCAGACAACAACAACAACATATGGGTTCACCACAGCGTGTGCCATCGCTGAACACTGGACGCATTGATACAACGCGTAAATTTATTGAGATGGAGGCACATGCTCCCGGCAATACTTACAGCAATACCAGTACTACCACCAGCAGCAGCAGCAACAACAACAACAACAATGGACACAGCAGCAGCAGCAGCACAACAAAGCGCACCATTAGCTACTCGAGCAGTGGAGCCAGCAGCAATGGCAATGGTAATATTACCACAACAACAACAACAACGACTACAACAACAACACAACACCAACAACATGTGACAAACAGTCGCACGGTTTGGCATTTAACGAGCTCACCAACATCATCGACCAAATCATCATCGGGCTCCGGGGATCATAACAATGCCATCAGTAATCCAAGCTATATGGGTCTTCATCTAAATAACAATAACGATGGAATCGGTGGTTAGCACACAATCCGATCGATACATACATATATAAATACATAACCATATACATATATAGATAGATTTATAGTTAACATTTTATGGCTACAATTTGTGTTTAGTATGGAATGTGGCTAATTATTTTAGTTGGTGTTTTTAGCTTTTTCTTCCAAAACTTCTCTATATTTTTTACTCTCTTTCTTCTCTTTTTGTTATGCATGCCTAAACTATATATAAATATAATCAAATTGTGAAGGTTCAACAGTGAAATCGGTGAAACTAACGCGTCGTTCCTATCTGCGCACGAGTCTACAAAGTATTATATGAAATTTAAATTTTATACTCCTTGCACGCACACTTACTACTCCGACTCCCCCTCTCTTCCCCTCTCTTCTCCTCTCTTATATTTGTTACATTTCATTTGCTTTCTCTTATGTTATGCTGCATGCGCTTATTTAAATACTCTTTACAATACACACACACACACCCACACTACAAATATATTTGTGCTCTTCACTTACAACAGGTTGGGGAAACAGTCGCTTTGAGGGCAATCGTCCCGTCTCCCTTCAGCCAGACTCCATCAGCTTTACACGTGTCTCTGCCGAAAGTTCTAGTGAGAGCGAAGCTCAGTCCATTTCCTCTGTGTCGGGGGTAAAGGGCAGCAAGAGCAAAGACGAACGACGCAGCGGCATGTTCCGTATCTTTGGTCGCAAAGGAGGCGACAAAGAGAAGGAGAAAGAGAAGGAAAAGGATAAACGTCGATCCAGTCAAACGCCGCCGCAGTGAAAGTAAAAAAACAAATCAATTCAAATTAAATTTCACACAGTTTTAATAACAACAAAAGGGGACAATTGTATTGTTCTTTGTATTTTTTATATAAATATATTAAATAAAATAAATCTTAAATATTTAATTCACACACTTTGCTGGCAGTGCAAGCAAAAGTTGAAAACAAATGCAAGAATTCTAAAAAAAAGTAATAAACTTAACAAATATCTATGCGAAAAAAAAAATGTATTTTTAAAATGAGTCTTGAAGCGCTGAAAAAAGTATAAACAATTATTATATATAAAGTCAATGTTTTAATTGCATTATAAAAAATGTAACTGTAAGTTTGTTCGTTGTATGCTTAAATATAATTTTCATAAAACAAAAAGAATAAAAAAAAAAAAACAAAAAAAACAAAACGAAACGAAAAGTAATAATAAAAATATTATATTATATGTGAAAGATCGTTAATTAAAATTATTTAAAGCTGAGCTGCTTAGAAAGGCTAAAGAAAAAGGAGGAAAATATTTAAATATTATAAAAATAAATCATATTTTAATATTTTGACTTACTGAGGATTTAATAATCCCTAAAAAATCATTCATCCGTCACGTGCAGTTGGGCACAAAGCACGATTTTATAGAAAAAGGCTAAAACTAGCTAAATTGGCAGCACTGAATGTATAAATAATTTGTTGATTCCATTTTCTTGTAGCATTTTGTATGCATTTTATTAGTGGCAAGTAAAACTGGGCTTAAAGTCTACAAAAATTAAAAGATGATAATCAATAATCTATGGAGAGGGCCCTTCCACCGATTCGACTATTCGATTAATCGATACACTTAATTAACAATTATCAAAAACAACAACATTTCGAGCGTAGTCAACTATTGAAATCCGGGTCTATAACTATTTAAAGCGATTGAATCCCTGGCTATAGAGATTGCCATGCGTGGACGCACTATGGTACTGCACCAGTTTGCCATGGGTCTGCACCGGCTGTTGATAGTAGGCGGCTTGGTGGTAGAGGGTGGGGGAGGCGGGTTCGTTCACCTGTATCTGATGATAGTTCGTAATTGGCTCATGCTCGACCACCTCGCGCACCGTCTGGAACGGATGATTGACCACAATGCGACGCTTGTGGAACGTTTCGCTGGTGGCAGCTGCATCGGTGGGTGCGGCTGTGGCGGAGATAACCCGCTCGTTGGGTTGCAGGTGTCGGTTTAGGTGTCCGGCGGCACCATTACCTGCCACATCCACATCCAGTTTTGGTTGTGGTTGTTGCTGTGACGGTGTGGGCGTGGCCTGTGTAGCGGCTGGTGCTGCAGCGGCGGCAGCAGGTGCCTCCACCAAGCGCTGGAACTGCTGCTGGGATTGGGGCTGTCTCAAGCGAGCGGATCGCTGCTGCTCCCCTTGCTCCTGGGACTGTCTCGAGCGGGAGAATTGCCCCTGCTCCTCCTTATCGCAGTCGGGCTTCATCGGACTGATCGTGGCTGTGGCTACAATCGACTGATCCCGATCATGTTCGTTGGGAATCTGTAAATGAATCTGTGCCTTGGCAGTCTTCTGCTCCGGCACTTCCTCCGGTGCCTCCACTAAGCGGCCTGATTCCTGGGGATCGTAGCGCATACGCGAATATGGAGCACTGTACTCGAGTTCCTCGGCTAGAGGACTGCGTTGGCGGGAAGACTGTTGGTAGTAGGAGCGTGGAGCTGCGGGTCTTACCGCTGATTTGGCATAGACCACAGTGGGACCGGCATGATTACGCAGATAGGGTTTGATCTCGGCCACGTGGGCGGGCACTTCAACGCTGGAAATGCGACGCTCCTTTGGGGGCGGCTGGCGACTGCGACCCAAGTAGATATTGTGCTGCGATGGGGGCAAATGAATCTTGTGCTCATGCTTAATGATCTGTGGGCGTGGCGCCTCCTCAAGGCGTGCGGGCTTCGACTCTACGTTGGCGGCATTGGCATTGGGCAGGAACTCGCCGGTGAAGTAATCATCGGCGCTCGGGTTTGGATAGGATTGGCGAGTGAAGCTGTTGGTGCGTTGATAGCTGCGCTGTGGTGGATAACTGGCTTCACTGCGTCCATAGTCGTAATCCTGCAGCTCTGGTTCCTGGCGCTGTAGCATACCCGGGGAGAGATGCTTTCTGTTGATCTGGAACTGATTGCCATTGGAATCGGTGGCGGTTAGAGTGGAACTGGAGCTGGAACTGGAAGAGGAGGAAGAAGAGGGTGCAGGTGCTGGCGGGGACTGCCGCTGTCCATCGATGGCATCCTGTGGCTGCTGCTGCAGCTGAGCCTCGACGAACTCATCCTTGGGTGCTTGATCATAGCTGGGCATGGTGGTCACACTGGAGCCCACTGTGGTCACCTGAGCTTGTTCCTTGGCTCCCTGCGCCGGCTGCTCGTAATTGGGTCTGTACTCGTTGGCATTGTGACTGTAGCCCTGGGTCTGCACCTGACCATTGTTGTTGTAGGCCGATGCCACGGCAGGATGTGGATGACCCAGAGGCAGCAGCGTCTCTCCCTTGGGTATCTTGGCCACCGGATGATCCAGTTCTACTACCAGAGTGCCAGCTGGTTTAATAACCACACGTTCCTCGATGTCGTAGAACTCCTTTTGAATGGCAGGATGTCGAACCTCGTATTTTTTGGCCTTCAGCGCCGGCTGCACAATCTGAATGGTCTTGGTGACAACAGGACGCGGCGGTGCCGGCGGAAGTGGGACATACCCACGTGGTGGTGGGAGGTAACCATTGCCAGCAGATTGATCATAGTCATCATAGCCGGAATTCTCATCCACAGCCGGTGGATACTGATCCTGATAGTCATCCACCACATCGTCATAGCCATAGCCAGACTGATCATAGCTGGGTCGGCTGTAGCTAGTTCCAGTGTCGTAGGATGGCTCATAAGAGGATGGTTCATACGAGACGCCACCTCCCAGCTTGGCTTCATTGGGCAGAGCAGCGGGAACAGGAGCGGGAGCGGCTGCAGGAGCAGCACTATTACCTGAACTGGAACTGGACGAAGAAGAGGATGAGGAGGAGCTGGAGCTAGAGCTGACGGGTCCTATAGATGCAGTCTGTACCGGCGCTGGTGCTTGTGGCTCATAGATTGGCTTGCTGTCTGGAGCCTGCTCCACATTGGCGCTCTGAGTTTGGGATGACACAGGTGCCGCCACCTGGCGTTCAAACATGCGCAACTGCTGTGATTTGGCGCCACCTATCGACACTGCATCATCGTCAGCAAGGGAACTTGAGCTGCTGCTGCTCGACTGGGTGTAACGTTGAGGCGTGGGACTGGAGGATTCATAGACCTGATAGGAGAAGAGGAGAAATATCAGAAGGAGCAGCTAATGAAAAGGATTTTACTCACAGTTTCCACCGAAGGTCCATGGCTATGATAGGACTGTATATAACGCTCGAATTCCTGATTCTGACGCAGCTGCTGATTGCGTTGTCGGAATTGTCCGCTGTGCGGTGGTTGCTGCTGCAGCGACGGACGGCGATGGTGACCGCGACGACGAGACTGACGAGCACCGTGGGATTGTGGAAGAGGCGTTGGCTGCAAACCCAGTCCCTGACGAGGAGACAGCGGTTGTGGCGATTGTTGAGGTGAAGACTGAGAGGATTGCTGTGAGGACTGCTGGAATGACGACTGAGAGGACGGCAGGGAGGACTGCTGTTGCTGCTGCTGCTGTCCCTGCTGTACCTGCTGCTGCTGCGGACGCTCCTGCAGTCGCTCAAACCGTTGCTCCTCCTGCGCAGAATAAGGACCTGCACGCAGCTCGGCAGGAGCAGGTCCATCCACAAAGCTGACATCGGCTGGATTCGTTGCCGGCTGTTGGGCTATGGAAATGTTGACATGTGTTGCTGCATTGCAGGCAGCCACCAGCAACAGCAGCAAAGGCAGCTGACGGCACAACATGGTTAAGTATAAAAAAAAAGATCCTAGCCAAAAAGAAATCCTTAGCAATCAACACTGTAGAAACTGTCTATCGGACTGACTGAGTGGCTCTCTGTCGCGTCTGTCGAACTGCCTCGCCTGCGAACAATTGCCGTCGAACGCGTCGCGTTGTGTGACAAACTTTGGCGCATGTGTCGCATATTTATACGCACGGGGGAGCTATCGAGTGACTTGATGTTTAACAGTCTATCGATCGGTCGATCAGTTGATCAGTGTCAATGCCAGCAATGTCGGGCACCCTGTTTAGGGATGAGATGCTTGCCCCAGTTCCAATTCTACAATTAAAGGCATTCAGCGAGAATCCGATGATGCACAATACAAATTTAACAAATTTGTTGTTTAACACTTTTTTTTAAATTTATTTATTTGCTTGTTTGCTTGTATGTTTGCTGCCTGCCCCGTGTGGCACGCGCATTTCGATGGCCTAAACAGCTGCAGTTCTGCCATAATTGGCGGCATGCAACATTTTCGCGTAATTGTCGGAAGGTCAACAATGGACATCGCCTATGCTGCGTATGATTAATGTTCGCATCGCTTAACTCGAAATTCGAATTTGAACTTGAATTTAACGCATTTAGCAGCCTGCGATTCATTCATTTTATAAATGAGACGTTGAACTGCGTTTTGTTATGGAATTTCAGTGTATATTTTCAGTTTTGGGATTTCGATTTTTGGCTATTCGATTTGGAGACAATCAACAAGTCTCTCGAGTGTGTGTGTCTATATGTGTGTTACACATACGCCGTGTGTGACGTCCCAAATGGTTTGCAAGTCAGGCAATTTTACGCAACTGAAGTTGGTGAAGAATTGGCAAGCATAAATAATGCAAAAGATACATACCGATAAAGGTTAATAGCCAACTTTAGTGAGGGTGTCAAAAAACATTTGACAGCACAGCATAGCAAGTAAAGTCATGAATGACTAAATAAAATTATAAACACTACAAACTATTTTACAAATAAAATCAGAATCGCCTTTAAAAATTGATATAGAAGAGACAATAAGCCAAGCCCCCTTTTCTAGATCTAAACATAGATATATTTATAAGTCTGCTTTTGTTGAAACTAAATTCATTCTGTCTTTCAACATTGTTTGTTTTTTTGTCGAGTTGTGAGTTGCATGCAAAACGAGATTTGTAACATGAAGCTGAACTTGAATCGGGCTACTGAATGGGCGTTATATTCGTATCACTTTGGAATATCAGATGTAAATATACCAAGAGGGAAAGGCATATTAACTCAGGGCTATGGCTTTGAGTACTAAAATTGGCGAAGGAGGCAAAAGACATAATTTAAAACGCCTAAATATTTAAAGTCTCACTTACAAATGCACACAAATACATAACACTAGTTTAATGCACTGCAAAAAACTGTAGCTTTACATTCCTTTTCTAATTCTTTAACATTTCGCTGTAAACTCCGAATTCAAACAGATTTTTACAAGTGTAAATTTGTACACAAGACAACAACAAATTTACATTGGGATTAAATTCACAACAACAAAATGTTCACCATTTTTCTTTTTGCCAGTCTCTCGCGTTTCGACAAAGAATAAAGATAAGAAAGGAAATATGAAAAGTTGTTTGTGTAATATGCATTGGCTATGCTGGCTGCAGCGTACACACACATACACACAACCACATGTCAATACAGTGCAATTCACATACGACTGCTGTCTTTACATTTGTGTAAGCGAGATAGAGTGGGCGACAGCTGGGAATTGAAGAGAGATGCCTTATTACACTCTCGCCACGCAAAACTTCTTTACAGATATGACCAAATTAATACGGACAGAAATTGTTAATTGAAGAGCACCAACGAAGAAAGAAACTTTCAATTATCTACTACTGTTTTCTAAATATATATTGCTGCTACACATAACTTTAAATATTTATACTTAAATAAGCACCGTTAGTATGCTATTTATTCGCAGTCAGGACAACAACAAGAAAAACTTAGCCGTCAATCTGCAAGGCCAAAGGACATAGGACTAAAAATAGTGACAGCAACAGCATTAAAATATTCTGAGAGCATACGTGAACATGGCATTCAAACAGCGCTTAATTTAAACTTAGTTGGGAAACTACGCTCTTGGAAGTCCAAATGGCAGAGTGTAGGAATATGACGCGGATCAGGGAACGAGAACGGGACACACGTGGAAGCTGTGTATGGCATACATAAATAACAATTGGGAGAAAGACACGACTGGGATGCGGCAAGATAATAAACTAATAAAAATAAAACTGAATACAAATAGAGACTGAGACGTTGATATTTAAATCAGTTGCACGTGGGAGGCGATGCTGAGTATGGAAGGTGGTGTATATGGGAGTTAGAAGGTGAGAGTTTGAGTCACGGCGCCTGTTTACTATGCTCTTGCCACACCTGATTAAAATCTATTGACACCAAAGTGGAACGCCGACCACACACAGCCTGCGCTAACAAGAAACCAAACAAAAGGCAGAGGAAACGGAAATGATTGCTCCTTGCGCCACTTAATGAAACCCAATTACACGAGCCAGCTTCACAACAGGCGAGGGGACGGAAGAGGTAGGTGGAAGGAAGGTAAGGCAAACAAGAACAGCTGCAGAGCCGATGGCGCAGCTGCCGCTACACCTGTTAACGCTATTTGCATTTCTCCTTGTAGACAAGTATATATATATATTTATTTTTTTTTATTGTTATTATTCCTGCCCATCGTTTGTTGGCAAGGACATGCGCAAATAACACCCCCATCCGCCCATATTCCGTAAGAACGATAGTAATACACCCTTCTCCTGCTCCATCTCCTCCCACTCTCCTTTACTACCCCTGCAGGGAGTATAAATAAGAGGCAACTTTGCGCACACAGCCTCAGTTGGTGAACCGTGCTGCTCGCGTTTCCTTGTTTGTCTCAGTGGCATCCTGTCTCCTTGTTCGTTCCAACAAAACTGCAAACTGTTGCGGAACTGCTGCAGCGGCACAACAAAAGTTAATAATTGACTGAGGAAGTTATTGTGTTCCATGTGTTTATCAATTGCCGGTATATAAACTGAAGAGCTTCGAGTACAATCATAGAAGACTACAGGTAAGAACTTATTTTCATATCAAACGTGTTGAAATTCGATTTAGTTTGTGTCGATGCTGAATAAATTGTTGTGTTAGCATCTCAAATTAAAATTATATTACAACTACAATAAACAATAGTTAACTTAAGGGTTTCATTAGCACTTTTTGTAATATAAGTAATAATAAATTTATAATCTAACGTACTCAATTTAATTGTTTTCTAAACAAAGTGCAGAACTATCAATTATTAAAAAATTACAATTAGCTTTTTTGGGGCACACTTGAAATCAACTTTGAGTTTTATAGCAATGAGAGTGGCATATGCAAATAAAATTACCCAACACTGGCCATATGCAAAGTGCAACGCGCGATAATTTGAATACAATGTTTCCAGACCATCCCAGTGCAAGGAATGCAAGCGCAGCCAAGAAAACAAAAAACATTAACCTGCCTGTAAAAGGGAATATGAAATAAATACTGGTTGCAAGCGAATCATATGGTTTTAACCAAATACTGGTTAAAGCAAAAACGAAAATATGAATAAAAAGCACACAAAGGGGAGAGCCAAAAGCCACCCCTAATTTTGGCGATAAGCAGAAAGCAGACGATTGTGGGTAGCTTTTGTAAGGGTTCGCTTTCAGTTGAACAGCAAACTTCGAAGCGAACGGTTCGCATTTGGTCGCGTTTCTCATTTCTCCAACAATTTTAACAATCTTCTCACACACACTCACGCCGTACCGTCGATAGGCCACCCAAAGTGAGCGAGTCTACCCGACAGACAGCGTACCCCACCAACAACAACAACGGCCAACGCTCATATTACACAGTACTTGTGTTCGTTTGTGTGTGTGTGTGTATTTCTGTGTCCCCCGTGTCTGTGTGTGTGAGTGTTTTCTCGACATTGTCGACGGTTGTTCTCCACTAAAAAAAAAACACACTATAAAGTGCAAAAAAAAAGCCTCAAGATGGCCGAAAATTGCCCGAAATGCAAAAAATCAATCAACTCAAAGGATGCAATCATCATATGCAATTCGGATGACTGCCTTAAGAAGTTCCACCGTACATGTGTCAATATCGACGATGCCATGTATGATTTAATACAGAAGAATCCAATGATATCATTTAACTGTGATGAGTGCCGAAATCAATCGCCAAAGGCAATGTCCGCCAAGCTGCATACCATCGAGGAGAAGGTGAATAAGGTGTGCAATGGCGTTAATCAAATCCAGGGACGTATGTACCAGCAGTATTTCCAATTTGGCAACCAGCCGGTTAACAATCTCGATGGAAAAAAGCACCCGCAACAGAACAATCTCATCGTTGTCGGCAACAATTGCAATTCGGATCGATTGCAGGTCGTATGCGACTACGGACGATGGGTGCAGGTGGGCAAATTTGCGACAAATACCAGCGAGGATGACATTATCGAGCATTTGGCTGAGGAGTTGAAAATCAATAAGAATCTGGTTAAATGCACCAAATTGGTTAAGAACGATGCTAACTTATCGCAACTATCCTATTGTAAATTCAAAATTTCCATACCCGACTATCGTTTCAATGAGCTGTTCAACGAGGCGATTTGGCCAAGTGGTGTTATGGTTAGTCCCTTCACTCCACGCTCTCAGTTGAATCAGAATCGCATATAAAAGCAAAGTAAAAGCCAAAGTCAAAGAGAGCGCAAGTGAGAGCGCGAGCAAGCAAGTGAGAGAGAGAGAGTGCGCCTGCGCACTATTTCTAACGGGGGTCAGCGACAAAGGCAAGCAGAGCAACAAAAACAGCAACAACTACAACAACAACAACACAGTTTTCATTCGATAATGTTTTGCCGTTACCCGTCACAAGGGAGCGGTGTTTGAGAGGGGGCGTGCGGCGAGTTGGCTCACAATGTATGCAAATTTTTTTTCGACACTGTCAACTCGAAAACTTTGTCTGAAACTTTCAAAGCTTACACCGAATTAATGAATTAATGACAACAACATAATTACTTAACGTATTAACTTTGAAAATGCATTTTAAAATGTTTTTAGCATTGCGTAAAAATATCGAAACCCAATAAATAAATAAAAGAAAAAAACATAAGCAAATACAAGAAGTAATTAAAAGTAAATGCGAAGCAAAGTTAATGTGAAATATTAGTCATTTATGCATAACTGTCGTATATTTAAATTAAATTAAATTAAATTAAAGAAAACTCAACTATAAAACCAAAAACAGTCAGCATATATTTAAATCAAGTACCAAGAAAACAAAATGAATAATTAAATGAAATATTCAAATATTAAAACTATTTAAACAACGCACCACAAAATATATAATATAATTTGATTAATCAATTCAGTTGTCAATAGTTTAGTTTATTTCCAACCTTTGAATTTAATCCAATTTAATACAATATTTTTTTATTTTGTTCTTCAATGTACTTTCCCCTCCAAAAATTCAAATCCAAAATTATAAATCCAAATTCAAGAAAACACTTTTAAACCAAAGCATTAACTTAATAAACTTATCAAGTATATTCAGCTATATTGTATTCGTATGCGTAGTTTAAAGCATTTTCAAAGCTTGTTCTCAAAAAATATTTAGAAATTTTGCGAACCAATTGACAATGGGTGAATTAATAAATTTGCTAATTGTAAAATCTATTCAAAAACAATAATATGTATGTATTTGTGTATTCAAGAAATCTTAATAAAAAACTAAAATGAAAGAAAAACCAAAATGTAAAATGAAAAAATATTCAAGAAAAACAAATTATAGAAACTTGTTCAAAACACAGCTGGAAAACAGTTGAGGTTTGAGAATTCTAAAGGCGCAGCTGGGAAAAAATATTAAGATTGTTGCAATAAACTCAACTCAAGAATATAGAAAAGTAATAAACATAAATTTATATTTCATAATTGATGTATTTTTTTAAAGCTAACACACAACCAAATAAATAACAACAACAACAGCAAGAATTCGGCAATATTTTTTTAAGTGATCATAGACTCACAAAAAAATGGTTAAAAGATCAACTTAGAGTCAGCAAATCGTAGACTTTTATTTACGCAGGAGCAAAGAAAATATTTAAAAAAAAAAAAAAAATAAAATAAAACACATAAATTATATATAAATATATATTTAGTATACAACAATATGCATGCATGTATTTATGTCAACTTTTTCAATAAATTCTACAAAACAAACCAAAAGCGAAAAGCGTTTAGTTTCAGAGGTTTAGTCACTAGCGCGGTGTCAGAGTAAGACTTATGCTAAGCACTACAATATTTAATATAATTTAGATGCTCTTTTCCAGCGTAATGACCAACTCAAAGCGAAAGCAGCCCACAACCCCAAAAGCCGCTGAAACTTCCACCTCCGCGGAAGGCAAAACTTCAGCTACGAACACTGAAAACTGCACAACTGAGACAGTGGAGGAGGAGAACTCGACGCAGGAACAGATAGAGCAGCAGACAGCTTCAAGGAGCATAACAAGTGCCAAGTTTTTTAAAGTCTGCTTTGGATATGAGTTAGATAACTTTCAGAATTTGCATAGTTTTACGAGTTGGCTGCAACGACCTGTAGATGGCGCTGCACTGGGCGTGTTCCGAATGCTGTACGGTGCCTGCATGCTAATTGATGTCGCCGAAGAGCGAGGCGGTGGCCAAATGGATGTACGCTTTGGTGAACCACAACACTGTCACTTCCCACTCTTCACCGGAATGCGGGCCCTGGAATATCCTCTTATGGGTTGTGTCTATCTGTGCATGTGGCTTGGTGCTTTGGGGATTATGCTGGGATACCGATTTCGGTGCAGCTGCCTTACTTTTGTCCTGTGCTATTGGTACATATTCCTGCTAGACAAGCCGGCGTGGAATAATCACAGTTATCTCTTTGGCCTGGTTGGTACACTGCTGCTGTTCAGTCGGGCAAACTGTTACTGGTAGGTGATTAGGGCTAATGCCATCAACTGTCTGTCTTTTTAAATGCTTGGCTTTTTGGCTTACAGCTCGCTGGATAGCTGGCTCCAACCGCAGCTGAGGCAACCGGTGCCTTATTGGAATTATTTTCTCATCAAGTTTCAGTTCTTCATACTGTACATGTATGCGGGTCTCAAGAAGTTCTCGTTGGAGTGGCTCTCGGGCTATGCCATGTCCACGCTGCATCAGCATTGGTTGTTCACTCCGTTTAGACAGATGCTGGACGGGGAGTTAATCGATCTATTGATTATACACTGGTTCACGGCCATCTTTGATCTGTCCATAGCATTCTTTATGACCTGCGAGAGGACTCGTCTCTTTGTCACTCCTTTCATGATTAGCTTTCATCTGATGAACTCACGACTGTTTACCATAGGTAAGTTTAAAGAGGGAAGATTTGGAGTTCCTTATTGTAACAACTGTTTTCCAGGCATGTTTCCATGGGTCTGTCTGGCGGAGGTGCCGCTCTTCTTTGGTTTCAGCTGGCCACGTTGGATACGTGGCAGAAACAAGCCAGCAGTCGAGGATGCGGAAATCCCTAAGCAGCCTGGATTCCGGGACAAGCTACGCAGCTGCATTATACTACTCTACTGCCTACTACAGTTATTTCTGCCCTATTCGCATTTTATTACCAAGGGCTATAACAACTGGACCAATGGTTTGTATGGTTACTCCTGGGATATGATGGTGCACTCCTACGATACGGTGTTAACCTCCATTAAGATTGTGGATAATAACAATCAAAATGTGCACCATCTGAATCCCTATGCCTTCACCGAATACGAACGCTGGACAAAGTCAGCGGACATGGCTGTGCAGTATGCAAAATGCATTGAGAGGAACATACACGAGGACATGGCAAAGCATCCGCTGGAGAGTCCTTTGAGCAGCACCAATATTTCCATTTACTTTGATATTTGGTGCTCCATGAACGGACGCTTCCAACAGCGCGTCTTTGATCCACGTGTGGATCTCTTAAAGGCTCCATGGTCACCCTTTGAGCGAACTCCTTGGTCACTACCGCTCCTCACCGAACTAAATCATATGCGTCCCAAATTGAAGACTATAACCGACGAGGTTCTGGCCTGGAACAACTACTCGGATGTCATATTTGTGGCTGATTTCCCGGGGCTGACACTGAGCAACTTCATCGCTCCGTCGCTCTACAACTGCACACTGACCATACTCGAGGGTAATGTGCGCTACAAAAGTGATACCGAAGAGGAGTCCTATTTTTTGACTGCAGGCAAGAGCATTGGTCTGGAGAGCAACATCACACACTATGTGACCACCATTGGCCAGAAGCCAGCCTCATATCTGTACACGTACGTGAACAGAACAATGGAGGAGGGGAACATACAAATCGATGAGAAAGATCAGTCCAAGGATCGTCCTATTTTGCCGTTATGGAAGGAGTTCAAACGTCGTATTGCCAACTACCAAGAGTTCCTCAAGCATTTGGCCAATTGTGTGCTTTATTTGATATACGACGTCCCCATTCCGATGTCCGTGCGAGAGAGAGATTAAGAATGAAGCAGCTGAGGATCAATTGTAACTCCTTTGCCTATCCCTAAGTGATAAAACTGATAATAAATGTTTAATGTTATATACCTCTGAAAGTCGTGTGTAGTCGTCACTTACCCAGTTAACATTTTAAAGCTTAAAAGATCGGTTTTACCCTCTACATATAACTGTATTTACAAATCGGACATAATATTTTTCTTTCAACCTAGTATATATAACAAATCTCCTCACTGGGAGCCTCTACTACAATTTTGA
The DNA here is from genome assembly GCA_018903735.1 of Drosophila cardini. NCBI lineage: Eukaryota > Metazoa > Arthropoda > Insecta > Diptera > Drosophilidae > Drosophila > Drosophila cardini. Next base: position 8,322,558 of record JAEIGM010000004.1, on the reverse strand, counting down.
TGGCGTCGTCAATAAACTTCGTTTAGTATTAAAATAAGAACACACTCGGGACTACAATCTGCTCGACTCCGCCCGTGGTGGCTCTGCTGACAGGCGACTAGGATCAAATTGTTGAGTCTGTGTTTCCCACAGGCGGGCATAGAGACCATTCTGCCTCAGCAACTCCTGGTGTGTGCCACGCTCACCGACACGTCCGTTCTCTAGCACTAGAATCTCGTCGGCATCCTTCACAGTGGACAGACGGTGGGCAATACAAATGCTGGTGCGGCCCGAGGTAGCGCGTGAAAGAGCTTGAAGAATGTTCTACAAAAAACCAAAAAGGGAATTCAACAAAGAACTACAAATATTTTGTTGATTAACTCACATGCTCGGTGATGGAGTCCAGGCTACTGGTGGCTTCGTCAAATACCAGAATCGGTGTGTTCTTCAGTATGGCACGAGCAATGGCTACACGCTGCTTCTCTCCCCCTGACAGCTTGAGGCCACGCTCGCCCACTTGGGTGCTGTATTGATTTGGCCAACTCATGATGGCTTCGTGTAGATCTGCCATGCGTGCAGCGTTTTGAACTTCCTCGTGGGATTTGGTCAGATTGCCATAGTGTATGTTGTGCTCAATGGTGTTGTGAAACAGCACAGAATCCTGCGGCACGACGGCAATTGATTTGCGCAGACTGTCCAGCTCAACGGCACTAATGTCCTGGCCACCAATCATAATACGTCCCGAGTTCGGCTCAAAGAAGCGGAACAGCAGACGCACCATGGACGACTTGCCGGAACCAGAACCTCCAACAATAGCCACATTTTTACCGGCGGGTATGCTAAAGGAAAGGTTCTTGAAGATGGGTTTGCCCGTCTCGTACTCAAAGTTCACATTCTGGAACTCAATGGACGAGTTGCTGGTGTCCACGAACAGTGGCTGTGCATTGGATGAGGATTGTATGCGACTGTCCACATTCATAAGCGTGAACATGGCCTGCATATCCAGCAACGCCTGTCTTACTTCACGGTACACACTGCCCAGGAAACCCAATGGTATGGACAGCTGGAAGAGCAGTCCGTTAACCATCACTAGATCTCCCACCGTCATGTTGCCCTGGGCAATTTCCTTGGCTGCCAACACCATAATGATACTGAGTGCACTGCTGAATATGGCATTCTGGCCAAAATTAAGCATTGCCAAGCTAGAACTGGTCTTTAAGCTAGCCGTCTCGTACTTTTTGAGCACCTCATTGTAACAGCCCGCCTCGTACTTCTCGTTGTTGAAGTACTTGACTGTCTCGTAATTGATAAGCGAGTCCACAGCCTTGTTGCCAGCCTCGTTCTCCGCCTGATTCATGTAGACACGATAGCGTGTGCGCCACTGAGTCACGCTCAGCGTGTAGAGCGCATAAACTCCAACACAGCCCATGCTAACACCAGCAAAGGCCAAGCCACACTTGAATCCCAGTAAACTTGAGACCAATGCGAGCTCAAAGATCGTTGGGACAATGTTGAATACCATCGCGGAGAGAACAAAGTTAATGCCACGAGAGCCACGATCGATTGTCTTGGATAATGCACCCGTTTGCTTGTTTAGATGGAAGGCCAAATCCAGATTATGCAGATGCAGGAACACATTAGTGGCAATCTTGCGTATGGAGTGATGAGCTACCTTGGCAAACACAGCATTTCGCAGCTCATTAAAGCCTGCTGCACTGGCTCTGGCAATACCATCTGTAAAAGAATATATAATTAATGATTAAAACTCTCTAAAAGATTTCTTGTACTTTACAGCCTAGTAACATAGCGGTGGCTGCAGAGAGCACTGCATCCGGTGCCGTATCCATGTTCAGTGTCGTCATCGTGTCCACAGCGCCCTTGAATAAAAACGGTACACAGACAGTCAGCAACTTGGATCCAGCGAGTAAACCCAGCGATATGCCAACACTATAAAGGGAAAATTATTTAATTTAAGGGGATTAGTACTACAATCTTTGCCTGACTTACCGCTTTCGCACTAGCGGATCATCCCTGGGCCAAATGTAAGCCATCATTGCTCGCATCATGTCCTTGGATGTAACTTCGGGTGCATCTAGCTTTCCCAATGCTGTGCCGCCTTCGTTGCCGCTGCTTCCTATATGAATGTGACATTGTCTTGATTGTTGTTGTTGCTGTTGTTGTAGCGGTACTGTTGCTACTGTTGTTGTTACTGCTGCTGTTGCTGCTGTTGCTGCTGTGGGTGCAACCGCATTGAGTTTACTTTAATGCAGCAATATCCAAACAGGCGCCAAAACAACAAACGAACAGACAGACAAACAAACAAGCATTTTGGGTGTATCTCGTTACAATTTAGCTCATTTTTAAAATAAAAAACAATTTCAATTGTTAGTTAAAATAATAAGCAAAAAACGCAAATACTTAACAATAATTTGTACAGCCTAAATACTATCTGTTAACATATTAACATTTACTGATAGTTTAGTTAAGTGACAAGTCTAGAATTCTCTGCAGGATTATAAAGTTATTTACAGCAAGCAGCGAGGTAACCAACACTTGGCTTCATATGGATCAGTATCGGGTTAGCAGCACCTACCTTTTGGCTTCTTGGCAAAAACGCCGCCCAGCAATTTGCTGCCAGGCGTGGGCGTAAATGGAGTAATCTTCTTGACCTTGGCATTTTGATCGGCATAATCGTCGGGCCTGGCAAATGTGCTATAAAGCTGTAAAACAAATTTTAATATTTAAAACAAATGCATAAATTTCAGTAAAAAAATAACTTTGTACTTTTATTTTACAAATGGCTAAATTGATTTCATTAAAAGTCAGCACAATGAACTGATTTAAACGCGTTAAGATATCTAATGCATTCCAACAGATAAGAACGCGAGACAGTTCCACTTTCTGTAAGTTGAGGTAGCTGATCCAATGCCTTAACAAATCCATGATATTCGCTGATTTTGTGTACCACTAAATAGGACAATTCCGGCTGCACATCATCAAACTGGGCTGCATCACCAAAGGCTATTTGATTGAGGATATTAGGGAAGTAAGCCTGCTGCTTGAATATCAAGTGAAGAACCACACGCAGATTGTGGGAGCAGCCGTCATCGATGTGAACAAACATTTGATCCGAAAGATTATGCTCCCTGATAAACTTGAAGATATTACGATGATAACTCTGGCCAGCAAGTGCTTTATTGTGGGCAATAAGATGCTCAATGTCCACCAGAGAGAATTCAAAGAAGTCGTGGGCATTGCCTTTCAAATAGAAGCCATAATCTGTAAGCAGCTTCAGATTGGGCAGTGCTCCATAGCTGATAAACAACTGATCATATGGCTTCAGCTCAGTTTTATCCAAAGCATTAAGTGTAAGAACATAGTCCCATCCCTTTTCTTTTGCCATCGGCTGCAGCTCAGCTGTAATTTGTACACTGTCCGAATGATTGAACAGATCCAGAAAAGGTGCCAATGCCAGATTTGTGTCTCCACTGAGCAGAGTTTGAAAATGACTTCGTGCTGGCTTTAATTGCCTTGAATTGAGGTAGACACTGCGAGAGTTTACAGCAAAATAGGCACGCTTATAGTCCGCCAATGTCCAAATCTCATCACAAAAGAGCTGACCACAACACTCACAGTGCTGTTTCCCCACAAGGGACTTTAGAATCTGATAGTAATCGCGTATCTGGCGATTTTGTGCCACAGTCCGCTCCAGCAGCGCTTCAGGCAGACACTGTAGCTCCGGTAAGGCACAGAAATAAGGTGTCGTGTAGCTACGAGGAAGAGTATCCAGATAGGCAGCAAATGGTGAGCTCTTAGAGGTATCATGCAAGTGCTGCTGATGCATCAAAAAACAAGCAACAAGAGCTTGAAATGATATGCGATTATCCTTGTCAAAGAGATCTTTGTTAAAGAGCGCCTTGAACTGCTCATCTGACTCCAGTGTATTTATGCTTATTAGGCAACTCGAGGGTAACCGTATCAGCTCGTCACCGGCACGAAATCGTTGGTTCTTCGAGCACAATCCACGACCCGTGAGCGGGTATGTAAGTGCCGACAGCTGTGTTTCATTTCGCCAGCCAAGCGTGTTTAAATGACGATAAAGCACGTGCATCGATTCCAACTCGTTGCGGTGAGTCTCTGTTGTTGTTGTCGTGGTTTGTCTGCGACGTTGTCGCAAGCGTTGAGTGCGCCCCATATTGTTGCTGTGTGTGTGCTGTTTTGGCGCCTGTTTATACTTTTGTTTAAGCTTGCTGCAACGAAAGAAGCAAGTACGAGATTTGTATTTAAATTCAGAACACTAAAGCTCTCAAAATAAGCAAAAAGGGGCCAAAACAACACACACGCAAGCTGTTGCCTGACCTCTTCATATTTGAGGATACACAATCAAAATCAAATCCGTCAAATTAAGCGCTAATCAGTATCATTTAGTGAAATTATGAAATAGTAATCTAGATAGTTGTGTGCATATCTCGAGTGGCCTTGAGATGTGTAAGCCTATAGGCGGAATACGGCACTACTTACCACACGAGCGTGTAGTTGCGTTCGAATTCGTTTGTGGCATGTAATGTGGTAAGTATATGTAAGTGTCTTCTTATTACTGCACAATTTACTTATGTGTAATAGCCCGGCCATAACTTTATGTAAAGAAAAACAATACTAAATTCTGGTTCGGTAGAGCTGGAACTAATGTGGTGTGGTTTCGTTCGTTCTAATGAACTATCTACCAAATGAACCCTCGAACTGATTCCTAACTTTGTTCAGCTAATTGCCGGTGGCCAGTGGCCAACCAGCTGCTTTAGATATATCGATAACATAAGCGACTGTTTCGCGAACAGCGTTACCAGACGTTTCAATTAAAAAAAAAAAATACTAGAAAACTGTGCACCATATGTGCAAATTTACGTTTCCATGTGAATGCTATTGGTTTTATTTATTCTAGAAAAGACTATAACCGGCCAAAATGTTTGGATTGATAAGTTCAGGAAGATTGGTTAGTTTTGACTCGATTATAAACAATAAAATCTATATAACACTCAACCAATCAACAGCCACAAACCGACTTCGTTGCTGTTGATGAAAACAAGCTGCTAATAAACGTTCCAGATATAGAGGGTGTAAACTATGTTGTGATCTTTCTAACTGGCATCTCGCCCCTTCCACTGGGCACTGCTGCAGCAATTTACTTCAGTTGGCCTGATGCAAATGCAGCGCCCACTTGGCAATATCTTGGTCATATCAATAACAACAAGCCATCGGCTATATTTAAGATAGCGCAACTGAAGAAGAGCCATGAACTGGAGGCACATGCTAACGGCATGGTTTTTGGCGCTCAGGAGATCTCTCACATAGCACAAATTGGTATATCCATTGAGCCAGAGCTAACAGTGGCACAACAAACTCCAGCAGTGGTAAGAAAATATGAGACAGAATGATTAGATTATCGTGTTCGTTTGCAAGAAATTCTGCCAGTAGACATACTCTGCATTGTATTAATTTGACCCTATTTCTATTTTCAGTCCAATGCCAACGATAATAAGCAGTTTGGCCAGCGGATGCTGGAGAATTTTTTTAATTATGCGTCCAGCTTCTGTGTGAGTGCGTCTGAAATTCCTCCTGCCACTGCCGCGAGTGAAACATTCGTGCCTTTTTCGGTTGTCCAGAATTGGTATACGAATTTTCAACGGCGAATGGAACAGAATCCAAATTATTGGAAAAATTGTTGAGATTGCCGTGTACTTAAACAGAAGATATATTTTATAAGTACATAATATGTATATTATTAGCATTTATTAAATAATTTTATATTTTAATTATGATGCTTATAATTTTGAAAACCAAATACGTAAAACCAAAATTTTTATTAATTTTATACTATTTAATATGTCGGGTGCAAACAGTCAACTACTCCTCTGGCTTGTCTTCCACGTCTTTTTCGGACTTTTTCGATTTAGCAGGTGCGTTTGAGTCTGGCTTACGAGAGGGCTGAGGCTTAGCTCCAGGAACTGCTTTTATGCCGCCTTTAGGTGGCGCAGTGGGCTTGGCAGATGGATTAAGCTGAGCATCTCCAGGTGACGCAACAGGTTTCATGCTCTTCTTTGCATCCTTCGCACCAGCAGCGCCTCCTGCAGGCTTGTACTGTTTCTTTGTTTCCTGTGCATCTTTGGCTTCCTTTTGCTGCTTGCCAGGCTTCGCAGCTCCAGCAGTTCCTGGACTTTTAGGTTCCTTCTGCTGTTTGCCAGGCTTGGCTGCTCCGGCGCCTTTTGCATTTTTAGGTTGCTTCTGCTGTTTGCCAGGTGCTCCGGCGGGCTTTTGTTCTTTCAGAGCCCCCTTAGGGCTTTTCTGTGCTTTGCTATCTTTTTCGGTAGCTGCCTTAGCTTTCTCTGCTTTCGCCGCCTTTGCCTTTGAGATGCTCTCCGAGCTCTGCTTCAGTGCCTTCTCCTGCTGCTCCTTTATGATGCAGGCCAATCGCTCTTTATTCGCCTCAGTCAGTTTGCCAAAGATACTCGTAATAATATCATTATATTCATTATAATGCCGCACTTTGTTGCCAGTGGAGGAAGCTGAGTTTGGTGGTCGTCCGTGGTAACTGATGCAGCGTCTGTAGATTAGAAAAGGGGTAATTGTTAATAGAGCGGGGGGGACAACGATTAAGTCAAATTGTGGCTTTGTTATTTATGCTTTGTCTGCCGCAGAACAGCCGGCATAACTTGGCAAGGAATATAAATATATGTATGCTTGATTGGTGTCTGCATGTGTGCGTTGCATATATTATAGGTATACTATATACTATACTATATGTTTATATATTTAAACAATAGCGTTGTTGGGTTGCTTGGCACGAGTGGATTTTTTTAGGTGTATTCTTTGCCATTATGTTTCGTCTCTTTGCTCGTGGCCTGCAAAAAAGCAATTTGGCAAGCTGACACATTTATATACAAGTAGTCTATATAAACGTCTAAATAAGCATATATGTGTATTTTAGGATGCACTAATAGACTTCTATAATGAAAACTTTGCTCTACTGCAGGCTACTATGCGTATGCTTGATATTTTATTTAATTTATAACAGTGAAAATTAAATTAAAATTAGGGTTACCTATAAATTATGGGGGTTTTATATATAGAACAATGTACACCCTTTCGTTGTTTTATAGTGCATTCGGTATTCGTGTTCAATTTCTTGTTTGTTCTTGCATTTTATTGGCTACATTGATTTAGCATTTGAATTTGTTGCAACATCAACAGGGAAACATTTATCTCGCTATTTGGCTGACTGTTGAAAGATGCCTCAGTTGCGTCAGTTTAACCTGCAACGCTGTGTTGAATGCAACAAACAATTTGCAGCGCGTGTTTGAACTAAAAAACTCACTAAAATAGGTCAACAACAGAGCAATAATTATAACGCGCGGGCGTTGTCGGATCAGAAGCAACAAAAACAAAAACAACAACAATCACAAGAACAATTTGATCAACAAGCAATGGCATTGACGCTGACAGCAGCTAATAATAATAATTCGCAAATCTTGTCTGACGGCATCATAAAACATAATTCTGACTCAGAGATGTTGTTGTCAAAAACAACAGCAAAAGGCTTTTCAACGACGCCGGAAATGCCACTTAATGGTCGGCGATTTCCGCTGCAGCAACGCCAGAGGGCGCCACAAGTCTACACCACACAACAACAACAACGGAGTAGGAGAAAAACTGCAATACAAGTGTACGGAAAATTTCCATTACTACCAACAAATTTAAGGAATTTGCAAAGATTTCCCGTACACCAAGAATTGGAGTCCAAAGTGATCACGTTTCTCACTCTCCACCAAGGAAATTCACCAAAAAACAATGTTAGACTAAAGTTTCCCCTTCAAGTGAATCACAGTCCAACTGCGGGTCAAAGATTTCCGATTAATTGCCAATTGGCCAAGAGCAATGACAACAATTCGATTAAAACCACACGCGATTCTTGCCCCGCTGTGACGATGTCAAGGTCCAATGTGGCACCACGAACATACAAAAAATTTCCCACGATTAAAAAGCAATTTGTTAGCTTTCCCAATAATAATGTTGAGCAAACCTGTAAGAAAAACCTGTCACATGTTGGGCATGGAAAGTGTCAAAAGAACGAGGCAAGGCGAATGCTGCAAACGGATGTGATTGCCGATATGGATGTGAAGGTGGATATGAATGTGGATTTGGTCTTTAAACCAGCCACAACAATGACGCAGATGAGCCAAAATATGAGTACCAAAATAGACACCTCTATGGACTCGTTACGGACAGTTGAGATAGCCGAAAACGATGATGTTTCAATTGATGTCAATGATGTACATAAGACGACGTGTGATAATGAACTTAATGCTCATGAGCAAGCATTAAACTTGAACGTGGAAACAGTCGAAGGCGTTGGCGAGCAAAAGGAAATTGAGCATCAACAGGCGGAAAATTTTAATGACGCCTTTGGGCGGCGACGCGACAACAACAACAACAACAAGAACCACAGGGAAGGTATAGGTAGAAACGAAGACGAAGGCAACAACGTTGACAACGACGCCATGAATGCTACGAGTATTTATGCCAAAAATAAACACGAAATATGTGAGCAAAGCAAATTAGAGACGACGGCGGCAACTCATTATGAGCTAAATATGACTAAAGAGCGGCGGCAGTCAATATGCTTACCCACTGAGCAAATCCAAAGTCAAACAATAGACATAGAGCAAACAGAGGCAATAGTGGAAACGGCAGCAGCTGCCTCCAATCGTCAGCAGCGAATCTCAGACGCGCGCGGATCGTCGCCAGAGCAAGTGGATGGTCAGCAACGGCAGCAAATTAATGTCAGTTCGAACGCATTGACAATCGTAACCCAAACCGATACCGTGCTATATCCAACGTCATCATTGTCGTCGTCGTCGTTGCCGTCGGAATCGCCAAGTATAGAATTTTTTAAGTGTGCTCTACGCGATATCGTTAGCAATTTTACGGCTATAGATCTTGAACTATTTGAGCTATTAAGTGAACTGCTGCAATTGTTTGCCACGCCCACAAATACGGGTAATTTTTGGAGCGTGCCGTCGGTTGAACAGGTGGCCAGTGAATGTGCGGACATGACTGTGAGCAAAGTGAGTGACGAGAGTGAAGCAGCAGCCGTCGTTGTTGATATTTATAGCGAGCAAATTGAGCAGCCACTTGAGCTGGATGACAACAACAGCAGCAGTAGTAGCACTAACAGCAACAACAACAGCAGTAACAACAGCAGCAGCAATCAAAGTGTGGATATGAAGTACGAAGTTTTGAGAAGCAGTTCCCGCTTGCCAGAAAGTCTGCCGAGTCGACTGAGTAGCAGTTCATCAAGTGCAGCAGCAGCAACAGTTTCTCCTGTAGTGAGTCGCTTACGTGATGCAGCAGCAGCAACAGTTGCTCCTACGAGTCGTTTGCGTGATCCAGTTGGAACTACTATTGCCCCTACCACGACTCGTTTGCGAGATGCAACCGCAGTTTCAGTTACTCCTGTAGGAAGTCGTTTACGTGATTTGACAGCAGCCACAACTGTGGCTCCTGCAGCAAGTCGTTTACGGGATGGAACAGGAACAGCAACAGTTTCTTCTGTAGCGAGTCGCTTGCGCGATGCAGCAGCAACAACAGCAACAGTTGCTCCGCCATACACAGCAGCAGCAACGAGTCGGATACGTGATGCTGCTGTGCCGTCAACAGCCACAGCACGTCCCCTCTTGGGCGAACTGAAGCGCAGCTCCACTAGTCGCGAAGATGTGTCCATCGATGTCGACTCTATACTGCCGGAGCGTACGCGTTTGCGACGACAGCGACGCATGCGTTCACAGGATTCGGCGGAGGAAAAGCCCGAAGATGTCATAGAACGTATCAACAAACTGAAGGCACGCATTACGGGAGCACTCAGTGAGGTGAAAGGAGTGCTTAAGCAGTACAGCACAGAGAGCGAGGCAGAGGCAGCAGGTGAAAAGTGGCTGGGACCTCCCACAATCGTAACCCCGAAAGAGGAAACGAAGATTGAGCCGGAGACGGAGACGGAGGCAACACCACCTGTGAGTTTTCGATTTGTCAAGAAGGTGCGCAGACGTAGCTTCTTCGATGAAGCGGAGGAGGAAAAAATAAAGGAACAGGAGCTAGCGACAAAGGAGGAAAAACCAAAGGAAAGCGAGAGCCAGCTAGAAACCAAAAAGGAGATCATAGCTGCAAAGACCTCTGAGCTGAAAGTAGACGAAGCACAGAAGAAACCAACTGAGTTGGAGGATAATAAGGAAAGCAGTAAAGTTAATGAATCAATTACAATGAAAGATAGGGAGAAACCAGAGGAAATTAAGGAAGATCGTGAGGTAAAACCAAAGAAACTAAAAGAAGATGTCATTGCTGAGGAGGAAATAAAGAAAGAAACGAAGGGAAAAGCCAAGGAGGAAGCAAGGGAAAAAACGGAAACTGAAATGAGAGAAAAAACGGTGGAAGAAAAGGAGAAACCCCAGGTAGAAAAGAAGGGAGAAACTAAGGCCGAAACAAAGGTAGAAGCCAAAAATGAATCCCAGGAAGTAACGAAGGAAGAACCTAAGAAAGAACCCAAGCCAGAAGGAACCATCAGGGAGCAAGTTCCACTGCTTCAAACCGTGCCAACTCCAGAATCAAAGACCAAAGATGAACAACAACAGTCAAGGAACGAGGCAAAAGTGCCACAAGACAAACCAGCAATAAACGGAGAACTCCTTATAAAACCATCAGAAAAGGATAAAGTGCAAGCAAAACTAGAGTTTCTGGCAAAGGTGCAAAGTGAACTCAAGTCAAAACCCAAAAAAAACGAAGCACCAACTTTAAAGGAAACCTCCAAGGAGACTGCAGTAACAACGGCCGTAACAAATCAGCAGCCACAACCCGTTGAGGCCGTGGAGGCGACACCGCAAACAGCAACATTGCCAAAGGAATCGGCAACGCAGCCAGAAAATTTGGATGAAATCACAAAACTTGTAGCTCCAGAGACACCCCCAACAGCTGTTAGCAAAAAGAAGACCATTGTTAAGGTACGAAATCCACGAAGGGCATCAATTGCTGCCGTGGAGCAATCGAAAATTGTGCCAGAGATTGGGCAGATCGATGCGCTGGCACAAAGACGTCCCTCGGACTCGGAAGCGATTGTTAAGCGCAAGAAGAAGCAGAAATTAACGAGCAGTGTTACAAATGTGACAGCAAAGACCACAATTTCCGGCAGCAGCAATAGTGTGGCAGCAACAGCGCCACAAACGGCGACAAATGAACAAGTTGTAGCTGCAAAGGTCGACAGCAATGTGGGCACTGCCAAACGCGTAGCGAAACCAACTGCCAAAATTGTTGAGCCAGTTGAACAGCAGACAGAAGTGGCTACTGCAGCGACAGCCACAGCGCCAGCAGCAGCAGCAACAACAGCAGCAGCAACTGAAGCGACAGCAACAATTGAAGCGACAACAACTGTGTCAGAGGCGCCAAAACAATTGCCAATCGATGAGGTTGCCAATAAAGCGGCAGCCAGCGAGCAGAGCAGACGCGCCAGTCTGAAATTAGCGGAGTTGGTTGGTGAAACGGTGCTGGTGGTGCCCGTAGAAGCAACAGCAGCAGAAACCACACAGGACGTGGGCTCAACAACTGTAGCAACAGCAACAACTGCAACTGTAGGAACAACCCCCGTGACATCGACAACTGTAATTAACAGCTCATTAAGCCAGTCCAAAGAACCCATTAATCAGTCCGAAATTATCCCGGCAATCGAGGCAGCAGCAACACGACAACAACAAGTGGTTGTAGCCACTGACATTGAAGTCGCCCCCGTTGATGTTGTCGTCTCATCGACGCCACAAATAGCAGCGACATTGAGCGAAGTGCCGCACGACGTGTCATCGTCACAACAACAACAAGATCAGCTACAACAGCAACAACAGCAACAGCAACAACAAGATCAAGAGCAACTAGCCGAATCTACAAAAGACTACGCACCGGAGCAAACCAACGACAGTGTAGTGACCATGCCGGAGCTGAAAGTACTCACCGGGCCAGTGCAGCCGGTAAAAATCGAGACGGTTGAGCAGCCTCATGATGAATCTGATTTATCGGTGACGAAAAAGAAATCACCGCATCTCAAGAAGCTGGTGCGCAAAAGTTCCATAGACAAAGGCAAGGAGAAGGTGAACGAGTCCACCAAACTGAGCAACATACTCAAGGATAAGAATAAGATAAGCAATTTAACGGACAGAATCAATAAGGCAACGCCGCCCAAGAAGCAAGTGAAGGCAGCAAAGGAGCAGTCACAGCAACAACAGGAAAATGCCGAGATTCCCGAAACGGAAGCCAAGCCAGAGCTGGAGGTAGAAGCAGAGCCGGCGCCTGAGCCTGAACCGGAACCAGAGCCCGCGCCTAAGCCGAAAAAACCACGCCAGATCAAAAAGAAGGTTATAATCAAGCGACAGAAACGAAGACTCTCCATTGGCGACACATTCTTCATACAACAGGAGCCGGAGGAACCTCAAGTGCCCGAAATCGAGACCATTGAGAAAGCCATTGCCTACGTGACGGACGATGAGGAGGATGATGTTGAACCCGAGCCGGAACCAGAGCCAGCCAAGCCACTGAAATCCTGCCTACATGTGCGTGAATATAAAATCGGAGATTTGATACTCTACGCGGAGCGTTATCGAAAGACGCAGGTGCGCTGGAAACGGGGACGAGTGTTGGAGCGCATCACCAGCATTTCGTATAAACTGGAGATTGAGGGCAAGGAGGTGCCCGCCCACATAAGCTACATCAAGAAGTACACTGGCAGAAAAGTGAAATTTGTGGGTAAGGAGTATCTGGACATTGACTACGAACAGGTTGTCGAGGAGGAGCGACGTGCACGAAGTTACAGCATATGGAATATGGTCTAAAAACCAAGTCAAAAAGTCAGAAGAATATATATATCTACATCTGTAAGTGTCCCAGAAATGTGATCGTCGCCCCTCGGCCAAATCCTCAGACATTGAGTGGAATTAAAGAATTCATTTCTAGAACAATGAAATTTTTTAAGGATCTCAAATAATGACATTCAGTTATGTTATAGTGTTTGTCTCTAGCTGTATATATAGTATATATGTACTCGTACCACCTAATATATCTATGTAGTCTAGTTATCCTAGTGTTAGGCAAATTTTGTACGTATACGTAATTTATTCCAAGGAATTAAACAACTCGTTTCACTTCAAACCAACGAGTAACGAGTAACTAGTAACGAGTGTCAAAAGTAACGAATTTGTTATAAAATTTCACGTTGCCGCCTTTCGTTTTAAAAGTTTAGTCTACATTTTAAGTAAATCATAAAAAAAATAAAAACCAAAATATTAATTGTTAAATAAAGATTTGAAAATATTTGAACTATGCGCATTTTGAATTCTTTACATCATCACATTGCCATTTTCAGCAAGCGATCATCATCAACGGCATGAATACAAATTCAATTACTCATAACATTTTTATGAATTTGTTTATTTCAAAGATGTGCTTTATTTTTTTGTGTTCTTTCGCATTTTAGCTTTCGATATACTTTGTTTACCCTTTGCCTCTTCCGTTTGCCTTTTTGTAGATCCGAATTTATTTATAAATTGTGTATAGCCTCATATTGGAATGAATGAATAAATTTTGAATACGCTTTAGACCAACAAACAATATGATTATTTGCAATAGCTCTCTGACCCGCTCCCGATACGGTTATTACGTATATTTGGCGCCATAGATTTCTCCCTGCTGCGCATTCTTCCCAGACTTGGTTCGTCTTTATAAATAGACGACAGCGACTAGATAGATAGCTCTTTCTCAGTGCCTAGTTCTGATATTGCTTATCTTTTTATTATACTTATAAAATGTAGACAAAAAAAAAATTAATAAAGAAACTGACATATATCATGCGATTCTCCGCCCACTCCATTAACATTTCTCTCTGTCTCACATCCCTGAGATGTGCCACAAAAATGCGTGTCATTAATAAAACTTTGGCGCAATGCATCCAAAAACAAAATCAACAAGTGGGAAAGGCTACAGACGAGCGAGCGGACTGTAAAAGACCTCGTACTCTTTTTATTTGTCCTATGGAAGCTATAGGGAGGCTATAGTTGTCCGATCCGGATCAAACTTGGTGATGTGAAAATTGATTTTTACAATTTTCGGGGGTGGTAGGGGCATGGCAAAGATTTGAAATAAACTTGATCTGCTCGCTAGGCAGACGAACTTTAATTCCAAATTTGGTGGCTCTAGCTCTTGTAGTTTAAAAGATCCAGGGTACGGGGTCTAAAACGAGCAAGACAATACAAATAATTAGAGTAAACAAAGACAAGAGCTAAACATTTTGCCTTGGGATCAAAATCTCGGGCATTTCTCATAATTGATTGCCAAGGCGTTTGGCGCTTTTGGTAGAGAAATCCCTCAAAATTATTGTTTTGCTTTTAGACCCCGTACTCTTAAAAAGAGTAAAGGGGTATATTAAATTTATCTGAAGCGAAATGTGCGTAACATGTAGAAGGAGGCTTTTCCGACCCCATAAAGTATATATATTCTTGATCAGTATCAACAGCCGAGACGATATAGCAATGTCCGTCTGTCCGTCTCCCATAGGACAAATCGGCCGAAGTCTGGTGATTTGTATGGAAAAACGGCTACGAGCTGTAGACTTTCTTTTTTGCTTTTAATTTACAAATGGTGAAAATATCTTATTTCTTTTAGTGTCCGTTGAGTTTAAACTTGTGTTAGTTTCTTTTAGTGTCCGTTGAGTTTGAACTTGTGCTTTGAGTCCTACTGAAAGTTCTGTTCGCCTGGTATTACAGCTGGAATATTCAAATTCCCAGTTGAATTCTCAGGCGAAAAGAAATCCACAGTAAGATACAACAGATTTTATATATATAAAATTTAAAGTTTTTGTTTTTGCAATGCAAGCCATTTTATTATTAAATGTGATGCATACTTTCCCCTGCACCATACAAATGGCCTGCGACTGCATGTCTCCTGAGAGCGATAAACTATTGCCTACTTTAAGGTGCAATCCTAATTATTTTCACATTGTTTTTCGATTTTTTCGTCCTTGCAACTGTGTCCTGGCAAAAGGACACGTCTTCTTGATCCCCCAGAAAGCAGTTCTATCGATTGGCATCCAAAGATTTATCGATTTCTCTAAACAAATTTTCGAAAAATTTTACAGGGGGAGGGCTTAAAAAAATGGCCAAAAAACCAAAATGGCACCGTAACTCGGCCATTTCAAGGACTAGACGAATGTCCTTTGGTACGTAGATAGTCCTAGTCAAACCCTACACGATGATGTAAACAAAAGGACGAAAGTCCTTACAGGAGCCAAAATAAAGTGTAAATTTCGTATACAGAAATTTATCGATAACTCGAAGGTCCTTTGAAGGATCCTGTCGTGAATCACACCAAACTGTGGCTTTTAACAAGGACTATCGATGGATCAATGGACATTTCGATCGTCCTGATGGTTTTCGAATTATCAAGGATTTTGTGTTTTTGGCATAATTCCAAGCGATTTTTTGATGGAAAATTTTGTTGTTGCCAATGCAAGCAATTCCTTTATTAAATGTGGTGCATACTTTCCCCTGCACCATATAAATGGCCTGCGACTGCACGTCCCGTACCAACGAACAACTGTTGCCTACTTTAAGGTGCAGTCCTATTTTTTTGCGTTTGTTTTTCGCTTTTTTCGTCCTTGCAACTGTGTCCTGGCAAAAGGACACGTCTTTTTGATCTCCCAGAAAGCAGTTCTATCGATTGGCAACCAAAGATTTATCGATTTCTCTAAACAAATTTTCGAAAAATTTTACAGGGGGAGGGCTTAAAAAAATGGCCAAAAAACCAAAATGGCACCGTAACTGGGCCATTTCAAGGACTAGACGAATGTCCTTTGGTACGTAGATAGTCCTCGCCAAGCCAAATACGATGACGTAAGAAAAAGGACGAAAGTCCTTACAGGAGCCAAAATATAATGTATATTTCGAAAACAGAAATTTATCGATAACTCGAAGGTCCTTTGAAGGATCCTGTCGTGACTCACACCAAACGGTGGCTTTTGACAAGGACCATCGATGGGCCAAAGGACATTCAGATCGTCCTGATAGTTTTCGAATTATCAAGGATTTTGTGTTTTTTGACAAAATTCCAAGCGATTTTTGGATGGAAAATTTTGTTAGCAAATTTTTTTTTTTTTTCTTTTAAGTCTTATTACCAAATTTGGACATAAAATGAAAATAAATGGAAATTTTTGCTATGAGTTTTTACACACAAACAGCAGAATTGATCGCTCTGAGCACGCTCTCTCGCTTAAAACTCCCTTTTTTCGATTTCTTTGCAGTTTGTGTGGTTGTTCGCGACCTCCAAAATGGTGCCCAAACTGCATACACTCGAACTGTTCACGTATACTCACGCACACTTCAAATTTTATATATCAAATCTGTTGTATTTTACTGTGGATTTCTTTTCGCCTGAGAATTCAACTGGGAATTTGAATTTTCCAGCTGTAATACCAGGCGAACAGAACTTTCAGTAGGTTTTAGAGCACAACTTCAAACTCAACAAACACTTAAAGAAACACAATATTTTTTTTACCATTTGCAAATTAAAAGCATAAGAAAGGCTACAGTCGAGCGAGCCGACTGTAAGGACTAGACGAATGTCCTTTGGTACGTAGATAGTCCTCGCCAAGCCAAATACGTTGATGTAAGAAAAAGGACGAAAGTTCTTACAGGAGCCAAAATATAATGTATATTTTGAAAACAGAAATTTATCGATAACTCGAAGGTCCTTTGAAGGATCCTGTCGTGACTCACACCAAACGGTGGCTTTTGACAAGGACCATCGATGGGCCAAAGGACATTCAGATCGTCCTGATAGTTTTCGAATTATCAAGGATTTTGTGTTTTTTGACAAAATTCCAAGCGATTTTTGGATGGAAAATTTTGTTAGCAAATTTTTTTTTTTTTTAAGAGTTCTGCGATAATTCAGTGAGGCCTACGAAGTATTCTGTTAACCTAACATTCCTGTTATTAGTGATAGTTGTATATTATATATGAGCGTACTAGAAAGAGTACGGGGTCTTTTACAGTCGACTCGCTTGATTGTAGCCTTTCCTACTTGTCATTGGTTTTTACGTTGACAAAAACAACAAAGAAAATCCCGCCATATATACTATAGTTTATATATATATACATTCACATATATGTTTGTTTGTTTGTTTGTTTGTGTGTATATAGTAGATGGTACTTATATGATATAGTCAAGCAAATATGCTACATTCCTGGGGTTTAACAGCGCGTCGTTGTGTGCAGGGTTTTTCATTCAATTTTCTTCGCTGGCAAAGCGAATAATAAGTATGTATATATTGTATGTGTTTCAAAAAAGAAACAAATAATTTCATGCCGATTGAAAATTCTTGTCTAGATATGAACAAAACACACTAATCTTTGGGAATAGGAAATTCCCAATTACAATACATATGTATATAATGTTTAAACTTTTACTTAAATATTGGAAAACTTAGGACAACCTCTAGAAGGCATGTTTTGTATATATATAAAGAGGAATTTGAAAAGATCTTGAGCTCTTTAGATGTTTAGGGAAACAACTTTTAGAGCACTTCTGAAAGCAAAGAATATTTCCATAAATCACCGCACAAATCTAGCGAGCCACTTGTGCTATTAGCAGGACCATAGCATAATAGAATTTAAGATGTCGCTACATTAAATTCTATGTAGAAATCTAAAGAAGAAATGGCAACGACAAGCGCTAAATTCAATATAAAAACGGGGCAACTAATTATAGTATACTATATAATGATGGGGACACCCGCAGAGTGTAGTGGTTGGAAGGGGGAGTAATCAGTGTTGCTTAGTATCAAACGCCGACTAAAAACTGTGCCAAGTTCCTTGCACTAGTTTCATGCGACAGCGACATGGACATCGACATCGACATGGCTGTCTCGCAATTTGCTCAAAGCGCATACGAAACAACCGAGAGCGAGGTCGATAGCGATGTGGTGATTGTTGTGATCGTTCTGATCGTGATGCTGATGATCAGGCAAATTACTAACAACGCAAATAGCAAATTGAAAATAATTATTGGAGCCTTCAAACGCCTGCCTCTGCCGCAATTTATCGTAATCAAAATGACAGCTACATTTAAGCAGTTGGCATATTTCTCTGCTTACTCAGCGAAACCAAGGAAACGACGTCGACGTCGACGACGACGACACGTGCCAATGCTCTATGAACTTTGGCAAGGTCAAACACATAAGAAAAACACATAAAATCAAAATGTATTACAACTTTCAGGAGATCGCAACGAAGAGGCATCAATTTGAGCGAAAATATGTTTACAAACAGCGCTCACCGTCTATAAATCTAATAATGTGGAGGGATCAGCCTTCAACTGATTTTCGTTCTTATTTTGTGTCTTCCTCTTCATGCAAATAATTGTTTTTTTTTATGGTAGAGGTGTGCTACGAAGCACATTGCTTGGCACACGTTTCACATTGGGGCATTTGAAAATCGATTTAAGTGAGAAATCGGCAAATGTTGCCTGTGTGACAAATGATATGGCGTCATGCAGAGGCGACGCCATTTTGAATCATGGCAAGCGATTGCGATTGCCATTGAGAATCGTCACAGTTAGCAAAAACAAACGACATTAATTGACACTTTGAAGGCGCGTCGCACCTGCATCATTATTTGCGGTGTGCTACAGTGTGGCAAATCAATAAATTATGCCAGAAATTTACCAATTTTCATTGTGTAAAATTTTAAAACCAAAGCTCTAGATATCACAACTTATCGATGTCGATATGTATCGACTTACCGCCACTTTCTAAGCGGCAGAAACAGTTGACTGCTTCAAGCTAGGATTTAAACAAATTGGCAGCTCTGTCATATTTAAACATTAAAATTTACTTACTCTTCGTCGTTTTGGTTGAGGATTGTGGTGTCAAATCGGGCCTGAACATACACCCAGGCACCTTGGTTTTTATGCTCCTCCTGCGCCCATATTAATTCAGCATTTTTATATAACTTTAACTGCTCTGTGACTAGATCATATGGGAAGGGACAAATCTACAAAGAAAATCAGTAAGTAACTAGATAGCTGAAATTCTGTTAGTAAAAATACCTGTTCCAATCGCACTATAGCCACCGTATCATTTTGCTCGTGATCATCACGCTCCTTAAAAAGATCGTAGAAAACCTTTCCCGTGCAGAAGACTAGCTTTTTAACACAGTCCGGATTCTTACACGCCTCTCCCGTGTCGGGTATAACGCGCAGGAACGAACTGCACTCGTTGAAATCGCTGAAAGGACTGCGTGCCAAAGGATGTCGTAGCACGGATTTGGGTGAAAAATTAATCAAGGGCTTGCGAAAACTGAATGCCACTTGACGCCGCAATGAATGGAAGAGATTGGCAGGCGTGGTCACGTTGGTGATTATCCAATTCGTTTCCATAATTTGGCGTGCCACAAAATCACAATCGCTTGTATCGGGAAAAACGTCGGGATCATCATCGCTGAGCTGTAAAAAGCGTTCCAGACGACCAGATGAATGCTCTGGACCCATGCCCTCCATGCTGTGTGGTAGGTTGACAACCAATCCCGATTGTCGAACCCATTTGGTTTCACCACTGGCCAGGAATGTGTCTATTATGGGCTGGGCAGTATTGGCAAAATCGCCAAATTGTGCTTCCCAAATGACCAAAGTATAGGGACTCGCCATGGAATATCCCAGATCGAAGCCCAAAACACCGCACTCAGATAAGGAACTATTGCAGATGTGATAAGCTGCCTGATCCGGATATAAATACTGCAATGCATTGTATTTGACCTTATCATCTGTCTGATGATGAAGCACATGATGGCGATGTGCAAATGTGCCGCGTTCCACATCCTGGCCAGAGACTCGTACATGAATGCCGTCCTTAAGTAGTGTTCCATAGGCAAACGCTTCACCCAGCGACCAATCTGCAATCTTAGACTCCAACATTTTCTTCCGCATGGCCAGAATTCGCAAAATACCTCTGAAATATTGCAAAATGTTTTAGTGAAAATGGAATCCCTGAGAGAAATCTGCAACTCACTTGTGCACAACGAATTTGCGCTCCGCTGGTGGTGGAGAACTATACACATTTCCAATATGCTTCAAGACTGTCTCGCTAACTCCCGTGGGACAGACCTTAAGACGATCACGTCCCTGGAAATAACTTGGCCACGGTGAGTCCAACCAATCAGAATACTGCATTACAGATGGATTAAAAGCCTCGCAACATTGGCATACTAGAAATACTTACTTTAAATGTTTTATGCTTCTTGGACTCTTCAAATGCATCATTGCAAATCTTCTCGTACTTGGCATTCATTTCTGTGTATTCTTCCCTGGTGACAATCCCTTCATTGATCAGTTTATCCGCATACTTGGTCAAACATGGCTTAGTCTTACGGATTCGCTGATACATAAGGGGCTGAGTAAACATTGGTTCATCACCCTCGTTGTGACCATTACGGCGATAGCCAACAATATCAATGACCACATCCTTGTGGAATTTTGCTCGCCATTTGGCAGCTACGCGTGCACAATGTATGCACGCTTCGGGATCATCGGCATTAACATGGAAAATAGGAGCGTTAAGGACACGGGCGACGTCGGTGCAATAACGAGAGGAACGGGAGAAACGAGGATCGGTGGTAAATCCAATTTGATTGTTGACCACAATGTGAATTGTTCCGTATGTCGTGTAAGCGGGCAGCTCGGAAAAATGTATCGACTCAAAGACAACGCCCTGGCCACAAAAAGATGCATCTCCATGAATAATTATGGGTAGCACCTTATCTCCCTGGATGTCGCCACGATAAAACATCTCGGCACGTGCCTTTCCCAGCACCACAGGATTGACGAACTCCAAATGTGATGGATTCGCCACAACCGTAATGCGTATGCGTTTATTGGACTGTCGATTCTGGCGATCGGTGAACAGACCCAAATGATACTTAACATCTCCCGAACCCGCGTCGGTAGCTTTAATGCCATGGAATTGTGATAGTATATCTGGTATATTCTTGCGGCAAACATTGGCCAACACATTCAGGCGACCACGGTGGGCCATTCCAATGTGTATGGACTCGACACCCTGTCTACTGGACTCATCCACGATTTCCTTCATGGCCGGTATCAAAATGTCGCAACCCTCTAGACCAAAACGTTTCTCCGAAACAAATTTCTTGGCCAAAAAGTTTTCGAAACCCGTGGAACGAGTTAAACGCTCCAGTATAAGTTTCTTCTCATCCGGACTAAAATTGATGGCTCCAGGTTTCTCAAAATGTTCACGTATCCAATGGCTTTTAAATAAAGAGGTTATCATCATGTATTCCACACCAATGGTGCTACAATAGACGCGCTCTAAACGGTTCAAAATTTCCCTGCAAAAGATCCATTGATATATTAATATTCGATGGAAATTAAGTGTACTTACTGCAATGGCAGGAACTGTTCTTCTCCGCCAATTAAAGTCGTGTACGGTAATTTAAATACGGCATTTAAATCATCTGTGGAAAGCAGAGTATAACTATAATACTTTAAGACTGTACGATGATCAGCGGCTTATCTTACTGAATGTATAGAAATAGTGCTGACGCAGCACCGCCTTTGTGGCCTGAATCTTAGGATTATCCTCGGAAACGGAGAGACCCATTGGTCCCACAATGCCCAAAGGATCCAGGTCGGCAGCCAGATGACCACGCATTTGGTACGCTCTAATGATAGCCTGAACAACCAAATGATCATCTATATATTTCCAGTCAGCGGTTGGAGCCTGAATCGTAGGTGACGCGGTGCCCGGAGGTGGACCCGCCAAAGGATTAAAATTGGATGCCGTTCGCTGTTTCTTTGGCTTACTTTTCACATTTTTATTGGCAAAGTAAGCAGCCCAGGACTGTTAAAAGATCTTCCATTGTTAAAAGTGACAATTTAAATACCTTCATGCTTACCGGATTAACTGAGCTGGGATCCTTGCTCCACATTCCGTAGAGTTTCTCAACATAAACGGCATTGTTGCCATTGGCAATGCTATCCGATGGATTCTTTGATTTCGCAGCTAGATTTACACCAGCATGTAATCCCCGACGACATCTACGGAGTAGCACATAGTGTCTGGTTAAACTATAGCTTAAAAGTACATTATCGATTATGGTTTGGTTCAGTTTCATGCTGGCACTTTCCGCTAAATGGACCCTAAAATTCCAAAAATTTTGCTGAAAGAATTTAATTTCAAAAGTTAAGATAAAAACTTATTTTTTTTTTAAATGCTTAGCATATTGATGTTTTATTATAAGGCAACATTGCTTTTAAATTTAAATACACGACTATTTGTCTGTATATACTAAAGAATGTAAACTTTAACTGAGCATGCCTTGTTTTCAAATTAATCATTTTTCAATTTCTGAACTATTTTCTGTTTGACTCTTTTGACGCGGTCTTTTTAGGCTCAAAGGACTTAGTTTTTTCAATGATTTTGAGCTCTTCTTTGACTTCCTTTTGTTCTGCTTTGAGAGCAGTTTTTAGCGGTTCTGAGTTTTGTAATTGTTCTTTCTTCTCCACTTGCTGCTTGTTCACACTTTCGTTGCTTTTATCGGCAGCTTTCGAAGTGTTCTTTATCAACTCACTGATATTTTTTGGCTTCTCTAAGGCGTCTTTAGCAGTGCTCGCATTGAATGGACTCAGATTTATGTGTCCAACAACGCATGCTTGTTCCTGTGGTGGCAACGGTGGCCAACTACTTGAGCTATCGGCAGACAAAACCTGGGACCCCTCTGACTTAAGATTCCATTGTTTCATCTCTTCAACTGATTCAGGCTTCTCCGTCCGCTTGCAAACTGCATCTACACAAGCTTGCAGCTTTACTTTTGACTCTTGTTTAACTGCTTCTGATTTATTTGCATTGCTTTGGCCACTTATAAGTTCAGAAAAGTACATATTCCATGACTGAAAGAGTACAACTACAATCATTAATCAATTAATTTAAATATTTTGCCTTGCTTACCTTGTGTACTGAATTAACGTTTTTTAACCATTTTGAAAATAGATATTCCATATATTTAGCATTAGCTCCGCTTGCAAAACAGTTCTTTTTCACATTGTTCTTTGAACACTGGTGTGACTTGGATTTAAATAGTGAATTCTTAATCGATTCTGCTCTGGCAGTTGCAGTTTTGGTTTTTGCATGAATTTCATCGCCTGTGCCAAATGGTTGTATTCGAAGTCCTGCACTAGGTATCCAGCTAGCAATTTTGAATTTTGTGCAAACCGACATTACGCCCAATTCTCTGTCCAAAATTAGAATTCTTAACATTTAACCCAATAAATTTTTAGGAAATAACTTAAAGCCTACTGAAAATTCAAATACAATTTACGCTTTTCTAGTGCTGCAAAAGAGTTTAAGCAGTGTTGTATTTGTAGAAAATATTTCTAGTATTTTTTTTGGTCACACTGTTCAAGAATTAGTGTTGGTGGTGGGCTGAAAGCAGGAAATTGCTCAACACTAACAAAACATTGCAATTGGACGAAATAAAACTCCACGCTTGTGGACTTTTTAATTGTTTGTTTATTAACTGTAAGGAAGAGAGATCTTAGAAAAGGACACCTTGAACTATGAATCAATTTCATACGCCTTCATTCGGGGACGAGGTGTTTGAAATGAATGACACCCCAATGGAGCAGACACAACATCAAACTTCAGTAAGTCCATGGCAATGCAACCAAGTCAAGATGGGAACTGAAAGTATCTTTCATTTCGTTTGTAACACATCGGAAACCGCAAACTTATTGTGTGGAGAGTCAAAACAGATTTAATACAACCTTCTTTTAAATAAAACGCTTCCGGTTATTTGTCGCTAGGCCAACCGGCAGCTAAATACACAATCATCCATCGATGGCTAGCCGCGGCAGAGCTCCCACTGATATTGTAGATACGTTAATAGCCCAACGTTTTTACAGCTCAGTACTTGAATTAATTGATGGCAGCCCGCCACTGGATATCAGTTGATAATCGTTTTATAATAAGTGAAGTTCTTCTGTCCAATTGGAATCGCACAACTGGAGCTTTGCTAGCGTTGGAGTAGCATGGTGTTGGTGTGCGTGCGTGCATGCGTGTGAGTGTTGTGTGAATGACTGTGCTCTCTCACTGTGCGTTTGTATGTTTGTTTACATAGCCCTAGATGATGGCATCAGTAAGCGCATGAGGGTTATCGATACACAGCAACAACAATCAGTAAGCAAGCAGCCGTCGCAGCAGCGACAAGCGCTTATCAGCAAACAGCACGCACACAAGCTCGCATATACAAATACACACCTACTCAAGCGCGCAAACCACACACAGACACTGATATACATATTATTGTATTCACATACATGGACAATCCGCTGGTTGTGTTGTACGGACGCAACGCGGGCTGCCACTGACTCTGTCGCTATGTGTCTCTCTCTCTCTGCGCCCAGCCAGCGAGCCAGCCATATGCGTCTCCGAGTTTCCTCGTATGTGTGTGTTATGCACAAAGCACATGTACAAACATACAAACGTACATCTAATGTAGCTCAGGTTTGCTTGGGGCGAGCGATTAATACTTTTAGTTTGGTTATTCTACATTCAGTGATTTGATTTATAATTATTCTGTTAGTGCGCATCCGAAAGATGAAGAAGTTACTAGTGAGCATCTTTCCTTTCTTATTTATGATGATTCTCCAAATAAATTGAACATATGTGAAATGACTAACAACCGCCAAAATACGCATTTTGTGCTTTCTTCTTGTTCTATTGCAGTCTCGCCGTATCAGTAGAATTAGCAGCCTGGATCATTCTACGCTGGATGACGATGAGGAGGATCCTGTGGACTACGAAACTGCCAACACATACGCCAACAATATGTTGTCAGCAAACCAACATCCACCGCAGCAGCAGCAACAGCAGCTGTTGCCACAACAGCAAACAACACCACAACAGTCACAACACCAGTTGAATCAGGCACCAGCGAAGCCATTAGCACCTTATGCCCTTTTCTTTCGGGATACGATGACAGCTATCAAACAACAGAATCCCGCCTGCACGTTGGAACAAATCACAGCCATAGCGCTCAACATGTGGGAGTCCATGGATGAGAAACAGAAGAGCGTCTACGATCAACGGCATGAGGTAGAGAAGCGTGAATATCTCATAAAGCTGCGCGATTCTCAGCGTAATCAGTTGGTGGAGGAAACGGCAGCGCAGCAACAACCACAAGAAGAGGAACCTCCATCAGTTCCATTGACCGAGAGTGAAACCAATTCTACGCCAGTTGCGGAAACTCCCGACACGGAGAGCATTAGTGCTGCCGTATTGTCACAACCTCCAGATCAAATCCAGCTGTTAACGGAAGCAGCAGCCGTACAAAAATGTACGAGGGATCAATGCAATAAACCAGCAATTATTAATCCGGATTGGGAGGACGAGTATTGTAGTAATGAATGCGTTGTTATACACTGTCGGAATGTATTTACCGAATGGGCGCGCTCTTTACAGAACTCGCCCACGTAGTCATTGTTCTTTATAGTCGCACTTGTAGGTATTAACTAAAAATTAGCTAATAAATCGCAATCGTCAATCGCAGACGAAGTAGTAAAATCAGCCATCAGCTGTTTTTCGGCCCCAGACAAGCTGCACGCACAGCGTTGCCAGACTACAACAAACGAAAAAATGCTGTTCCGCAAACCAACTGGAACAATGGAATTTGGAATTGGCGCGCATTCAAATTGCATAGAATTTTATCAACAGTTTAAATTAACATACACAAATAATTATGCATTTATATACTTGTATGTTTTAAAAAAATGAAACAAAAATTAATTGTAGTTTTGCAATTGTAACATTTAATAAATACACACATTTATTAAACTTGCACTTCATTATCATTGTATCAATATATCAATGTCGGCTTATAAAATAGATTTCTTTATATCAAATAATTAAAATGTATAAATTAAAGAAACTAAAAGTTTTCTTGATTGCGCGCTCGATTTGCTGCTACACTAGCAGTAAAATGAAAAAAAAAAACAATAGTATAAAAATTGCATGGCTTAAAGTATTGGAGGGGAGGGAGAGCATCGAGAATTAAGTTTCTTCTTCATTTCAGTTAACAATGTTTAAGCTGCAGCGCAGAATTTTAGAATTTTGTTTCATAAATGCAGCTGACAAAAGCACATATAGTTTAAGTTGAAGTTGATCCATTTGTTTAAGTGTTTTTTTTTTAGTTTTGAAGCACAGCGTTTCAAATATATTAATTTATAGGAGAGAGATTAAACAAGCGCACATTAAATAATATCACCGAATTTTGTTATTCATTTCGACATTGCTTCGATTCGACTCGACTCCGCACTGCATTTCTATAATAATAATAATAATATATGTATTTATATTTATATATATATGTACTTAGTTAGTCAGTAGTTTTGTATAATTCTTTTTGGGAGGGGATTAACGACAATTATGTATTGTTGTATGTTTTGTTTATAACTGCTATCAATTAAGTGTTTGCCTTGTAGTAACATTGTATATTTTGATCTCAATTGATTATTGTTATTAATTTTTAATTTATTTGGGTTTCCTGCGCCTGCAACTACATGCTATTATTGACTAGAGTTGCCTTATGGGACGTGTTTTTCATGGGTATTCCGATCGGTGCATATTTAATATGACCTGCAAGTAGAAGAGAAATATTTCGTATTAGTTAATAATAACTTAAGCTAGATTAATGACTTACCTTCCTATTAATGTTTTATATATTTTATTCTACGATCTGCAGTTCGCTTAGATCTAGATCTAAATCGGCACTGTCCTTGCAAAAGGTGCTGGAACGCTCCAGCTTGGATTCGACCCTTTGTTGTTGACCATTATTGCCGTGCTCCAGTTGTGCGTCGATGAGCAAATCCAGTTTCTGTTTAACCGCCTGGGCTGATTTATATGGATGCGAGCCGTTCATCAGATGGCCATTTGTAGTCGACTTGTGACCATTTGTTGTTGCTGTCATGGTCGTTGTTGTTGTTGTCTTGCGCAAGTGCAGCGTATTGGGACGTCTTGTGGGTATATTGGAGGGTAAACTATTGCGCAGATTATGCTGCTGCAGCATGCTGCTAACGGCGGAATGTGATGAGGAGCGTAATGGACCTGCTGAGTTACGCAATTGAGTGGTGCGTTCATCTCCAGAGCTGTGTTGCTGTTGTTGTTGTTGCTGCTGCTGTTGTTGTTGTTGCTGCTGCTGTTGCTGGAGTTTGTTTTTCTCCGCTCGCTTGGCAAGTATCTCACGCGATTTGGCAGACAGAAAACTATGGCGACCTTTGGTCTGATTTTCGCCACCAGCCGGCACCGAGATCGAGCGTTGCTTGAACAGTTCCCGTGTGGACAACGTGCTGCTGACCGAGGATAAGCGACTTGTTGCCGATTTGGTTGTGTGCACCGAACTTGGACTCGAACCATTCGAGGTGATCGCATTATGCTGCTGTTTCAATTGACGTGTTGATCTGTTGCCCACTGTTGAGCTGCGTTGTGTGCCTCTCAGTGGTGGCAACGTGGTTGTTGCTGCTCCTGTTCCTGTTGTTGTCTGCTTGCCACCATGACCATTGAGCTGCTGTACACGAGCAAGCTTGGAGCTGCTCGACAGCGATTCGTGTGAGATCGTTTTGTTGGTAATAACCGAACTCTTCATGCTCTCGGCCAGCGAGTCCACATTGAGATCCGATGAGTAGCGTTCACGTGAACCGCTCTTGGCCAAGCTATCGGAGGACATGTTGCTTGACTTATTGCCCAACCGCGTGCCATTCTGACCACGACGCAACGCAGCCGGACTCGAGTTGCGTGAACTGTCGCTGGAGGATATATGCAGATTCTTGGCTTGTGCTTTGCGTGCCGCCGGAATGCTTGAACTGGTGGCACTACGTATTGGACCAGTAGCGTTGCCACTGCTAGCGGCACGGGGCTTCCTGGGCTCCAGATACCGTGCACGCACCACCGGCGCTGAGCTTCTATTCGGAGCCACCGGCTTGGTTTCCACTACAGCGGGTGCTACAGGTTTCTTCTGTGTCGCCGGCGGCGCTTCGGACTGTGTGCGTCTGTGTGAGTTAAGACTGTGACGATCTACCGCGGATTGCGAGCTGGCGCGCTGCGTTTGCGGCACATAGGCGCGTGAGTTGGACTTGAGCAATTTACCTGTAAGAGAAGAATAAATTAAAATAACGGTAAGAACTTTGTTAGCCAAATTGAGTGCTTTGATTACTCACTGTTGCCTTCGCGTAGATCATGACTGGCCTGTGCCTGAACGCCCCTCTCTGTGGTC
This sequence comes from Drosophila cardini, assembly GCA_018903735.1. NCBI lineage: Eukaryota > Metazoa > Arthropoda > Insecta > Diptera > Drosophilidae > Drosophila > Drosophila cardini. Next base: position 8,294,173 of record JAEIGM010000004.1, on the reverse strand, counting down.
TGCACATGTCCCGTATCGTATGTAGTCTGCGTGGCCTTGTAGAGCGTGGTCTCCTGGGCCTGAGTCTGTGCCCGCTTTGATTGCGCTTGAATGGCCAGCTTAATCTGCACCAGATCCTGGCTTCGTGTGCTGCCGCCAAACGAGAAGGCTTTACTAACGGGCTTGCCATTGTTGCGCTTCATATCCAGCGGTTCGGTCAACCTGGCCATGCTCTGTATCTTCTTGCGTAGTTCCAGATCCATGCGCTGCCAAGCGGTCACACGCATAGCCCTCGAGCATTGCCGTATCAGACACTGCTCGACGGCATAGACCAGAGCACTAACCAGACGTATGTACTCCGGCTGCCAGTCCAGTTGTTCCTCCTGTAAGCCCTGCAGCTCCTTGGCAAGTTCGCCCAGATTCACGGGCATCTGTATGAGTTTCGCTTGGAGCACAGTATTCAATCGCGTTACACGCTGATAACTCCGGCATGCCTGTTCCGGAGTCAGAGCAGCTGCCGTCTGCAGTAACAAGGTCTCCAGACGTGGGATGTGACGACTGCGATCGTGTCCCAGCGATAGGAATGAATCACTGGCAATCAAACTGGCAAAATGATCACCCACATAGGCATAGGCAGAGTCCAGAATGTCGCGCACAAGCTGCTCACAGACATGACCCCAGCGATAGGCAGAGAGCTGAGCCAACAAATGATCACAATCCAGCACAGTGTCCAGCACCGTCTCCGATGTCTATAGTGGAAGAAAGATTCTCTTAGAGATTTGCTAATCCAGTTGAAAGTCAACTACTTACCAAATAGGCAACAATCTGCTGACGACAACGTCCGAGTATATCCGGTGGAAGCTGGGCAAACTGACGCGTTGGCCAGACCTTCAGGTAGTGTCTGCACGTCCAGCGCAAGCACTTGCGATAGAGATCATCGAGAGCATGATTCAATGCCACCGGCAGCACCTGGAGTATGCCATCGATGCAGCCGGAGCAGGGCTTATGGAAATTGTGGCAATAGTTTGTCTTTAGAGCATGCGAAGTCACCTCCTTCAATCCCTCCAAGCCCAGCAGATCAGCCAGAGCAGCCAGTTCCATCAGACTAATGCCATCTGGTGGATGTGAAGCACCCGAATAAATGTGACACAGTGCAAAGTGCACGGCAGCGTAGGAGTAACCCTGCAGCGAGACGACACTCTGTGAGCCGTGCCCCGCCAGCATTGCAGCAAAGTATTGACAGCGACTTCGGAGTATACATTTGTGGGCACGTATGCGTCGGCCGTGTACCTCGACCAGCATATCGGTGGCAATCTCCTGCAGGAACATCTTGAGCAGATCCTCGCCCAAACGTCGTGGTTGCCGACAGCTCAGTGAGGATTCATCCATACCCGAGCGACTGAAACTGGAGGCGAGACTGGAGTCGGCACTCAGATCCGTTTGGATATAGTCCACCTGGGGCTGGTGTGAGGGATGTCCCGACTGCTGTCCATTGTCCAGGGCCATGTCACCAGGCAGGGAGTTGGAGAACTCCTTGCTAAAGTTGGGAAACAGACGCGATAAGCTGCGTAAATTATCCACAGAGCTGGCAAAGTTCTGGATATTATTGTTGCCTCCCGTGGAGCGTGTCATGGCCCAGGAGTGTGGACGTGCCATACGATGCTGGTCATCGCGATAGAAACGTTGACTGTTACTGCGCTGATTGCCAGCACTTTTGCTCATTGCATCCGGAGATTGCAGATCATGTTTCGTCACCGGTTTATCCATATCCGAGAGCTTTACAAAGTTAGCCGTAGTTGTTGCTTTGGTCGTTGCCGTAGTCGTGACCGTAACCGTTACCGTTTGCTCGGCATGTTCGTTAACCGTTTCGAGCAGTTGCTTCTGCTTCTCTATGGTGGCATGCAACGTCTCCATGGTGTGTCCATTGCTTAGTGTGGAAGTTGCTAGCTTCTTGGGCGATGCCGTCTCCTTGGCCTCAATAATGGTCTCCATAACGGATGTGCGATTGGAGCTGCTACTGAGCTGCTGTGGTACAATCTGTTGTTGGACCTCGCGCAGCGCCAACTGCTCGTCCTGCTGGAAGGTCAGATCATCGGTGTCCGTATTGGATGCCGGTGACATATCCTTGGAGAGCACACCCTCAGTCATTACGGATGCCATGCTGCTGCTCTTATCATACGTTTCATTTAGCTGTGCATCCCGACGACGCTTCTTGAGCTGTGCCGCGGATGCCGCCTGTTGCTCCTCATCGGAGCAGCTGCTTAGGGCACCCGCATTGGAGCCACCGCTGTAGTCATCGTATGGGGAGAGCGAACTGTCCACGGAGAGTGACGATGCTTTCGATATAATGGGCAGTTTGTCTATAATGCTCATCAAACCAGCTCCAGATCCTCCTCCTACTCCTGTACCGACTCCATTCGCTGTGAAGCTAATGGAACGTTTGCAGTCTCCAGTAGGAGGTGTCTCCTGGTTACCATTGTTGCTGCCCCAGCTATGACGCTTGCTCGGCTCCGGACGCGACATACGACGCAGTGCAGCCACTGTTAACGGCTGCTGATCCAAATTGCAGCGATAATCCAGGGATTTGCTCTCCTCCTTCAGCGGCTGCGGCTGTGAACCACTTTTGGCCATTAGCGTTTCCGTGGAGCTGGCACTGGACTTCATTACATCCTCGCCACGACGCTGCACGTTCAGGGAGCTAGAGAGTCGTTGGGCCAGATTGAAGGGTTCCTTGCGCCCATTAGTGGTCCGCTGCTTGGCCGGCTCACCAAAGTCTATGAACATGCTGAAGATGTTGTTCTTTTTATCCTGGCTAGAATCATCCGACTGCTGCTGCTCTGATTTAGTCTGCTCCTTCTCCTCCACCTGATCCTTGGCCTGGTAATCGCTCTGCGAGAGATTCACAAAGAAATTTGCCGCCTTGGGCGCTGTGTAGGATTTGCTAAGGGATTGGGGCTTCTCCTGTGGCTTAGGCTTTCGGTCCATGTCATCCAGTGACACATAGAAACCGCAGCCACTTTTATGCGAACTATTTGAATCGGAGCGTTCTCGGAAACGTGAAGGATTTGCTGCCTCCAAGCTGGATATGGAGCTGCTGCTCTTACGACGCTCCGAGCGACAGTCGCTCATGTCCACTACCCAGGAGGCAATGCCAGCCAGAGGTTTTCTCTGAACTGGTTTAATCCTTAACTCCACTCCTGCCAGTTCCACATCTTCATCCGCCTGCTGCTGCCCTCTCGACTGCTCCTCTTCATCCTCGTCCTCCTCACCCTGCAAAACAAATCCACCCGAGACAATGGGACAGGCATCGGTGCGTCGCTTTAGACTAGGACTATCGCATTGCTTTTGTCGGAAATCCTCAATGGAGGCACCACCCGACACAATGGGATTGGCCTCATCGAACTTGGAGCGCTTCGGTGTACGGGGCAAGGGCAGCGGTGAGTCTGTGGCATCGCTGCAATAGGCACCCGAATCCCTGTGATGCGAGAGCGATGAGCTCAATGTGTAATCCCGATGTATGGAGCTGTTGTTGCTGCTGGACACCGGCTCAACCACATGCACCATTGAGTTGTGCGGCGTCTCTGTGGGATGATGATGATGAGGATGTTGTTGTGTCTGCTGCTGCTGTGGTGCTGGCCTGCTCTGCTGCTCTGACCACACCAGACTATGTCCAGGACTGCTCGAGGAGTAGTCCGTTGTATAGCTGAGATCATGTCCGTGATGAGATGCAAACTTTGGACTACTGGCCAGTGGATGAACACTGAACTGCTGAGCACTGTGCTGAAAACTATATGGCACCGCCATGGGATTGGCAGGAGCAGCGCGTCGACGACGTGCACTCAACGAGGAGTCTGAAGAATCAGCATCAGCGGGCAGAGAAACACTGCTTGCTTCGGTGGCATCGTTGGCACCACTACCACCATTACCACCATCTGTCGGCAGCTGTTGTTCCCGCTTCCACAGCTTTTCCTCGTCGGACAAATTGTTGGTAACACTATTCGAGTCCTGCTGCTGGTCATCCTCCACCTCCACGTCCGAGCTGCAATTGGATTGACTGCTTCGCACAGCTGGAGCTTTACACTTGGCAAAGGCCTTGTGAAACTGCTCCAGTTCCATTTCCGTATCGGGTTTGAGATCGCTCAATTCCTGCTCGTTGAGCTGATGTCCGTCCAGGCTGGGAAAGGACAACACCTCATCCTCATCGCGCAGCGACGAGGCATCTATGAAGCAGGCACTATGTCCCGATGTAGTCAACGGTTGCTCCCGTTTCTCAAACTCCCGGAGCAGAGTATTCGCCGTAATTGGCTCATTGGGAGCCAGCGATGTCATCACATTGGGATAAACTGACTCCCAGGAGCCGGTCTCTGTGGAAACCGTTGAGGTTTCCATGCAAACAATTTCCTCGTTCTGTCGCTGCTTTTCCTCCTTCGATGGTGGCTTCAATTTGCTCTCGTAACTTTTGTTATCCCGACTCGAGTTGTTGCTGCTGCTGTTGCTGCCGGCAACAACAGCAACAGCTGCCACCAGCGATGAACTGGAGGCAGCGTTCACGACGCCGATCGATGCAGCACCGTTGCACTCTGGACTGGAGATTGGCGAGAAGGTGTCACGCTCCTCCTCGCCCACATCCAATTCACAGGTCTTTGTGGAGCCGTGTGAACCACGTTGGCTGTGATTTGTTGCAGCTGCCGCCGCTGCTGCTGCTGCTGCTGCCGCTGCACGCAAGTCTTCACTGTACTGTGGTGCCGAAGATGATGAGGAGGAACTGCTGGTGTCTATGGCCACCGATGGACTGCTAGCGTTGCTACTACTCTTGCTGCTAATATTGCTGAGATTCGAATAATGTGAATGATTTGGTGAACCAATTACTGGTGCCTCCTGCTGATCCAATGATCTGGCAGGTGTGGCAATTGCTGTTGTTGTTGCTGCTGCTGCTGTTGTTGGCGCTGTTGGAACTGCGTCCATTGTATCAAGTGTTAAGGGAATTTTTAAGTTGTTGTTGAAGTATTCTTGGTGCAGGACGGGAATGGGCGTGGTGGAGCTCAACTCATTGACGCTTTTCCGGTTCGCTGTTTGGAATACCAAGTGACTGTTTAAGTGACTGCCAAGTGACAGGCAAGTGTAGCTCCAAGTTGCAGTTGCACTCCAAGTTGTTGCTGCTTCAGTCCAAGTAGTTGTTGTTGTTGTTGTTGTTGCTTTGTGGCTGTCTGCTGCCTTTACTTGGCCACATGCTGCATTCCCTCTCAGTCGTGTGGGCCGCGAAACCAAACAATTATGTATCTTACAGATACAGATACAGTCAGAGCTACAGCTACAGCCAACAGTGCTACCAAAATAGCCAAAAAGCGAAACCGATACGTCTGCTAATGATGCACTGCCTCCAACTATTTTAGCTCTTTGCTTTTCAGTATTTTCTTTAGTTTTCTTTTTTTTCCTTTTGTAATTTGTTTGTTTTTCTTTTAGTTTTTCTTCGATTTTCTCGTTTCACCCTCGTTGTTATTGTGTTGTCAGCTCTTAATGGTGTTGTTGTTGTTGCTGCTGATTTATCGCCAATTGTGCCAATTGTTGCACTTGTTGTTGTACAATTAAACTGTAAAAAGAAAGAAACAACAACAAAATGATTAGTTCAACAAGTCTATACAACTTTAAGATACTTTTCGTAAAAAACTACAATTGTTTATTGCACTTTATATTTGTTTGCTTATTAAAAACATTAATTATTTAAAACCTCTAAACTTGTGTGTTGACTCAACACCAGGAAATCATGCAAATTATTTAAAATTATTACTCAGTTTTTAAATTGCAAAACAATTGTTCAAACGCAGGTAATTATAAGGTTATTTAAGTTTCGTTTATATTATAAATTATTTATAAATTTAAAATTTAATATTTTTGCTTATAAATTAAATTATTCATACATTTAAAATTGTATTAAAATGATTAAATAATAATTTAATTTAATGTTAAAAATAAAGTAAATTATTAAACTATTATTTACTTAAAATAAATTAAAACATATACTATAATACACATTTAATCAACTTAGAATTGAGTTTAAGTTTAATCGCCTTTGATTAGCTTTTAGTTTAACTAGTTTTTTACTTTTCCTTAACCAATTGCCCTAATTAAAACTTAAATTGTTTAAAGTATTATATAGTAAAATAGTTCATAAAGATCTGCACACAAAAGGAGACCTTCAAAAATTGCAACAATTTGCATTCAACTTTAATTGTTGTCAAGTTTTGAAAGCTGCATGAATTTAATTAAAATCGCATTACAATAAATTTAGTACTTAAAAGCAACAGAAACTTAAATAAAACTATAAAGACAACAAAGTGGCAGTTTAGAGACAGTATTATATAGGCTATATAAACTGAATGCAAGGTCAGTTTAGCAGATAATTCGCTTCATTTATGAGATAACGATCTATAATCAGCCAAGAAATAAAACGGTAATCAAAATACTTTATATATATTTAGTATTTTGAGGAAAAGACTAAAAGTTAATGGCACTTTACAACACTGTAATAAATTTTCTAGCTATTAAAGTAGCAGTTTATCGATAAATTAACAATTATTGTCTATAAAGTGAGCATTAATAAGTAAACAGCTTCACTTTTCATTGTTTTTTAACTGTATCCCATAAAATTAACAATTTAGATACTAAAAATCTCGATAATTTGCTATCAAAATTCAGAGACAAAAGAATCGCTGTAATCGATCGATAGCTCGCCATTAAATGACTTTGTTGCTGTCGGTTTGACGTCACTGCGTCGCACCCAAAAGCCAAAAAGCAAAGCTTCGACTCATCATTAGACACCACTTCCCGTCTGCCTCCCCCTCTCCCCCTCTACGCCCCCTTAGCACTTACGGAAACCACAATAACATTAGCATCGACAGCTTGACCCCCAGCTTTGATGGCACCCACAACAACTGCACTGCACCGCACCTCCAACCCCTCTTTCCCTACCGCTCCCCTCCGTCACTGTCCATATTTGTTGTGGTAACGGTTTCCCATTGCTTCCTTTATCGCGCCCCAGTGGCACCCAAGGCAAACATCTAGAATTTCAATTCGTTATCTCGAAAGTGCAAGTGCAGGAAAATTTAGACAATGGATTCTACATTACAGAACATATATACAGACTTATATATATACGACTGGAAATTGACAAGTTCGACTTCTAAAAGCCTTAAAAGCATTTATTTTACCTGCGGTTTGCACAAAATTCCACGAATTTATTTTATTTACTATATACATATATAGTATATATATCCCCAGTAAACACTTTTTTTTTATATATAAATATTTACGCAGTTCACTGAAATTTAAACAATCAATAAAGGTTTCTTTCAGTTTGACCGAGAATTGAACTCAAATCGTTCAACGGCACACGTTTCTTTAGATCCATTATTAATTATATTATTTAGAGGTAAAATGGTAATACTTCTAGTCGAAACATTTGCATACAAAGGCGCGACATAAAGTCGAGTATAAAATAGTAAATCGCAGTTAAGCGTTAAACATGGAAATTAATACGTAAAGGAATCCAAAGAGTTAATCATGCAAATCGTGTCCACAATCAACTACAACAACAACAAACGACAATAATAATTTATTATAACAAACAAAGAAATATGGCAATAAATAGGTATTATATATATATACATATATACGAAGTAAGATCGATTGGTTTCAGGTTACAAATTTGTTAAATATTATTGCAGCCATTAGTGACTAACAAATCTTACGATGTGAAATTTATACGTATATATCTGACAGATAGCAAGCAGTTATCAGTTACGCTAGATATAAAGGGTTAAGGTGCTTTGGGAAATAAATAAACAAAAAATAAAATAAAAAAACGTAAAATTTATTAACTAAAAATTATTGTTTACTAGTTTGAGTTAAGCTATATAGTCAAGACTAGAATCATGGCTTTATTTATATAAACTATAAGCAGTTTACAGTTTTCTACTATTATGAAATCCAATATTTAAAAAGAAAAACTAATTAAAACAGTTGTTATCAGTTGCAATAAGTCTAATGATACCCTAGAGATTTATGGGTGCATTCAACCTAAAGAAATAAATAAAGCTAAAACGAGCCAAACTGAAACATAGGTCACAGACAGATCACAGATCGCAGACAAGAACAAAGAGAACAACAACAACAACAACAATCAGAATACAGTTGAGTATATCAAAGAGATAAACGAGCTGCAATTATGTAATTTATGACTTATAGCACGATATGCATGTTAAGAGAACAGACACAGCAACAACAACAACAACAACAGCAACAACAACAACAACTGCAAAGTCAACAAGATACCAACACCATAATCAGCACAAAAGCAACAACAACTATAAAAAACAACAACAAATTCATTTGTAACTCGATAATTGCACGTTTGTCCAGCAACTGAATTACTCGCATTCAATTCAACCATTTTTTATTTATTTATTATTTTTACTTTTATTTTTTATGTATATTTTATACTTTTTTGCAGTCGTTAAACTTTTAGAAACCGCCATTCACACGATTTGCCATATAAGGTGGACAATACTCAGTTAATTTTCAAATAGTAAACATAAAACTAAGAAATCAAAATAGTTGTAATTAACAAGACAATTTAATTTATGACAATTACTTAAATCAAAAGTTCTCGATCTATAAACAGATCTTGATGAATCTTGGGTAAGAAATTGTATTTCCATGAACTTTAATTAAAAGTTTAAATTATCTAATAAATACAATAAAATTAGTAAGATTTCTCGACTCCCAATCAAATAAAATTTCCATTTATTATAATTATTACTGCTAAATCAATCAAATTTGTAGTTTTCTCAAATTTCAAACAATTTATCATAAAATTTACAAGAGAATTTCGAATTAAACTTGTAACTTTACACTGATCAAACAAAGAATGCTTCATCATTAACATAAAACATATTTTCTTATGATGGAATTCACGATTTATTCTCTAGCGAATCTTACAAGATACCAGAGACAAGATACATCTCTAAACTCTTGAAACTCGCCTCGAGGCGCAATTGGTACTCAATTTGTACAGCAATTTGTATGCTACAAGTGTGTGTGTGTATGGATGTGTGTGTGTACGTTGTGTGTGTGTAATATGTTTAGGCGTCGTTTCAAGTTGTCGCCGTTGTCAGGAGAAACTGGAGGCGGGACTGGCCCGGCCTGACTTGGTCCGTCCCGGGCTGAACTGGACTCGACTGAAGAGCCTCGAGCCGCGGATCTTAACTCGCAGCTACTTTGACAATTTGCAAACTCATTGCGCGAACACACAACGCATTCAGCTACATTGCTATTGCTAGTTTTTAGACCCTGTAGTGGAAGAAAGTAAAAGTAGCAGGCATGTGCCCATAAAGACAGCTTAAACTGGAAATATGACTTCATTTTAGCTGTAAGTAGATAAAGTTCGAATTGGATACCCAATCCCCAGTTTTAACTTCTATATACCCAACAAATTGTGTAGGAATAGGATAACATATAGCTGCCATACTTTCGATAACTTGTAAACACGTTTTTACTAAAGAAAACTTGGGATTTCTTAAGCAAAGTAGGAAATTAGCAAGTTTTCCGTAGTAGTACAGGGTCTTTATGAGTCGTTTTGCTTAACTAAGACATTTCCTACCAGTTTTGTGCCATAAATACAGAGGAGGCACCACTATGATTATTAATATTATTACAATGTATACATATGTACAAAATTTGTGCTTTTATCTATTTTTCAGTCGGTCTATCGATGAAGTCAACAATGTAGTGACATTAATAAACCCCATTATTTTGTCACTCCCTAACAGACTTCTTCTACTCCCTCTCTCTCTCTCTGTTTAGCTCCCTATCGCTCTCTCCTTCCCTCTCTGCCTATCTTTATCTACTTTGTTATCTGCCCTCTTCTTTCATTCGTTTTCGCTTCGACTGGTTTCTTTTTGGTTTGACTTCCCAACATAACCAGAGATCGGTTGATCGTATATAGTATATATATATTTGGGATTTCTTGACATTCAGCACACGTTCCACGTCAGTTCAAAGAGAATGAGAGAGAGGGAGATAGAAATAAATTATAGTGTAAATAGATGAATTTAACAAATATTCTTTATTTAGCACTTTTGAGGTTTATAAAACTTTCGTTTGGAATATTTTGACTAGAAAACTTCAGATCAAATCAATTTACGTCACTTATTTCCTCACTGTTAATATAGCTTTGATCTCCACACATTTATTTACAATATTTTCAAACTTATACAATCGAAATTTACATGTTTATATCGAGTTGTTGTTGTCGTCGTCATCGACAACTTGTTACGCCCATATTTGGCAGCAAAAATTCAAATCTCAAATCTCAAGTCTCTCTTTTTGATTGTTTTATCGATTGTTTATAATCTTTCATCAGTCTGTCGTTCCGTCTCTCTATTTATTACCTGACTGACTTTGTCTGGATTCTCGTTCTATAACCGCATTACTCATTCCTCACACGACCTTTGTTTTAATAATACTACACACACCATAATATTTTACTATATATAGTATATATGTATATATACTACGTTATAAACAAATGTATGTACATATAGTATACATTTAACCAAATGTGTTTTATTGGAAAAATATGGAAGTATTTTCATTGATTGTGTGGGCTAACTTTTCATCGTTGCATAATGAATAATAATTATTAAAATGATTACTGGTAATTGTTATAATTACTTGAGAATTTAGTTAATGGAATTGTTCGCTTATCTAAATTAAAGTGTTACTATTTTAGGAATGTTACGCTGTAAAAATGTTGTAATAAATTAATGACAAAACTAATGTAATAAAATCATGGCTAATATCATGGCTAATACATTGCTGGTAAGTACTGCTAGATAGCACTATTAACAAAGAAGTGTCTGGCAATTTTTATAGCGTTTGTAATGCCAAAAGTACTAACGTTTTATGAGCTGCAAGTTGCACTGACAAATTCATGGCCCAAAAAAAAAGGGTAATAAAAAGAAAAGGGGTAAGAAGGGGGTTAAAAAAAAGCAAAAGCAGTCAAGAAATTTTTGATGGCTTTCGTCGAGCCAAACAAGAAATTCACTTTCGTCTGTTGGCCCAGAAAACTAAGAGACCAATTGAGGCGTTGGCCAACAAAACTGGCCACAACTGGCGGCAAGTGGCAATGTAGGTCTTCAGTGGCCTTTTTTAGACCCTGTAGACAAGTCGTTAAAGAAAGAATGATTGTTTGCTGTAATGAAAAAACTTGAACTCAAAGACTTTAAGAGTTCAAATGTCAAAATTTGTTACTTTATTGTGTAAGTAGACCAATAAATATGATTTAAACAAATAAGATAATCAATTTTTATGTTTATACTAACTCAAACACAACTGCAGAGTCTTTTAAAGTCTACTCAGCCTTTCAGCCTAGTGGTTAGTGCAACAGAAACTGCAGAAAGCGTTTACGAGGTCAGAATTGAGCCCTGATTTTTACAACCAGTTGGAAAGATATAGAATGAGAAAAGGGGAGTGACGGTAAAAGGGAAGAAGAAGGTCTCAACTGGGCTTAGATTGTTTGGGTGGACTTTAAGACCTTGTGACACGCAAGTGTGTTAACGGATTAAGATCTCGCATGTGAGTATTGAGTTTAGAACTGAAATCAACTGAAATCGATCATATAGCAAAGTGAAGACAAACTTAACTCAACACAACACAAAACCAACTAAACGACCCTGAAACTGAGATGGAGGCTACCAATCATCAGCAATAAGACAACTACAATGAGACCCAAAAAAACGTGCTCGGTAATAAATCAAAAATATATATATAAATTTATCTGTATTTTTTAAAAATTTAACTGCAAAGCTGACAGCTTGGCAGAACAAGCTTCAATGATAATTAAATAAAATTGAGAGAAAAAAAAATATTAACAAACTTATATACGAACAATTACAAAGTAAAGCAAAAATTAACATTTGCATTGCAATGAGGAGCTTATTAACGCATCTCCAGCCCTGGCATTGACCTTAGCGCTGACCTTTGTCAACCCAATCAGCGGGAAGACAGCGTAAAAAAAGACCTTTTTAATAAAAACAAAAAAAAATTACATGAACAATTGTTCGAGTGTTGAGAAAATTTGTTTAATTTATAATTAAATATGTAAATCGAACATCTTCAACGAGGTTCAACCCAAAAGTTTCAACTACATAAAGTTAAATTATATATAAAGTATGAAAAAATTTAATACATACACATGTTGATGAAATTGTCAGCGTTTATGAACAGAATACAACTGAAAGCTTTCATGTGCTTTCAATTTGATTTCCACAGTTGATTTGGTCTCGGAGCGTTATAAATTATAGATTTATCTATGTAGAACCACAGCAAATAGATGAACATTAATTGTTTAATTCATTTAAATAGAGTTTATTGACATTTAAACTTTGAAAATCGATACTTTGAAATAGAAACCACAAAATTTGATTCTAGAGTTTTACTCTCAAAGCTGTCAACACAATTTGTTCAACGTTTTAAAAGTCGAATATCATTAATCAATGAATTCATTAAGTTCTTAATTCGGTTAAAATCTCACCGCACCGTCAAATTAACATTTTAACTTTAAAGTTTAAGCTTAAACGAATTTTAACTCATGAGAGAGTTTAAAAAAAATGCACTAAATTATTATTCGATCATCGATTGAAAAGTTTTAGGTGTGACATAATGTTAAAAAGTGTCATACATGGCATATTAATTATTAAATTTTTGGTTTTATAGCATATATGGAATGCTCAACACGATTTATTAACAATTGGCCATAGATTCGAGGTAACCCTCGCTGTAGGTAGAGAGGGAGGGGGTGGGGTGAACACTTGTAACTCAATCAGGCGTCAAAATGTGGAGGCCCTTGAAGTCCACAGAGACAAAGCCGCAGACGAAGAGAGAGAGAGAGAGACAGAGAGAGAGGGACACGAAGACGTAAGCAAACAATATTCAAATCTCAAGTCAACTGTTAAATCATTGCACACAGCAGCTGTGTGTGGACTATGTGTATTATGTGGATCGTATTTATTTGTGTGGCTTGTATTTACATTGGTTTGTATTATTTTTATTGCTTTAGTTTCCAGCTGGAATTTGTTCACACAGACACACACACACACATAACTACTACTATTCATAGTTAAAATGCGTGTGCGACCCACGCTTCGTTAATTACACAGCATTTTTGCATTTATTACAAAAAAACTGAAAAATATTTATACATTTACTTATTTGTATATTTGTATAACATTAAGCTGCCTTTGTTATTGTTTATTTCAATTGTTTAACCATAAAAGTTGTTGCGGAAGTTTATACAAATTTGTCAATGGGCCTTTTGAAATTAATTGAGTTTTGGCTTTAATCATTGGGAACAGTAACTTATTTAAAACTGATTAAATTCCGCAGCCGACCCAAAAAAAAATAAATAATAAAGTCAACAACTGATAGTCCGTTAATCAAAATCGCTTTGTCTCGTGGTTTTGGGTTTCGTGTCTTCTCAATTCGGCGAAATTTCTTATAAACTTGTAGCAAATTAGAAACTAACAATCAAAGAGAGCCAACAAAGCGTGGCATAAATCAGCAATAAGATTATTTATTAAACTCGACGTTCTATAAAACAATCGATGGACGCGATCGGACGACGCGCGTCAACGAACCGTTCGGACGTAAAGCTAAAAACACACTGAGAGCTCGCGGCATCGTCAGCAGCGGAGGCAGAGCCCCCACAGCAGCTACTGAGCGCCAGAGAGAGCGAGAGCTTCAACAAAGGAGAGTGGAAGAATGAACGGACGCTATGACACTCTGCTGGTATGAGAGTGTGGGAGAGAGAGAGTGACTGCTGGTGGGCAAGTGCATTGCTACTGAGAGTGGGTTTAAAGAGTCGGAGAGTCTGTCTGTCTGTGTGTGTGTGTGTGTGTCGGCGTGTGAAATTTTATGCAAATTAGCCTGTACTTGTATACGCGGAAAATAAAAAATAAAAGTTTATGTCAGTGTCTTTGACAATAAAAACAAAACTCTCGCTGATACGGTACAATGAGTGTGTGATACGGCAAAGCTACATTATTAAACGGCCTAACACAGCAGCCACAGCCAACAGCCACTGGCGCAGCGGCAGCAGACGAGAACCTGCCTCAATTTGTTGCTGTCATGAGATATTTATGCTTGTATTTGTGTCTGCGATTGTATGTGTTTGTGAAAAAGTTCATTGCACGTTGATTACACAAAATAGCAAGCGAGCCTACAAAAACAAAAGAACAACAACAATTCTACATTTTTATTACAAACATAAAACATTCACGTTTTTATAGCATTTCCACACAACTGTTGGTTGATGCTTTCGGTACGTGCTTTTCCGTTTTGCGATTAATCATTAAAACGCCAAATGAACACTAAATTAGTTATGTAAAACTTTTGGGTGGCGAAAAGCTTAACTTCCCCTCTTTAATTACCGCTACTCGGTTGGCGTTGCGCTTCTGCTTCTGCTGCTGCTGATGTCACCCCACTGCAGAGACTGGAGACTGCAGGCGACAAAAGTGCAGAAAACAGTCGCCAACTGTTTTGGGCCTTGTGTCAATTTAGGCAATGACAGAGAGAGAAGAAGAGAAAAGAGAAGATGAAGGAAAAGAAAACGAAATTCGCGTTGGCAATAAAAACAAAGTTTAGTCTTGATATGCAAATTTTCAGACACTGCATGTAAATAAACTGGCAAAAATTATGCATGTGTGTGTGTTATTGTGTGTATGTCTGTGTGTTTGTCTGTTCATTTTGTTACGAAAATGAAATATTTATGGCCCCGAGGCGACAAAGTCAACACACAACAAAAAGAAAGACATAGAGCGTAAAGTGCATTCTCTGCTGCATTAAAATTTTAATGTCAGGTTCGACGCAAGTAAGATGACTATAAAGATATGGTCTGACTGTCTGGCCTAAAAGTGTGTGCCAAGAAATTTGTCAGCATAAAAAGTGCGTGCAAGTGTTTTTTTTTTTGCTTTGGTAAAAATGCACAATTTGTTTATCAAATAAAATTTCGTCTGGTAGCATATGTACGTATGAATGTGAATTAATGCACGAGTGGGAGCGTAGACATAAGTGTTGAACAACGTTCAAGGTCAGCGCACGATTGCGATCGCTTCAGAAGCTTTTTTTTTGACAGAGATCGCAAAAAAGAAGCCAAAGCAAAAGATTAATTAAAAGCGATATAAAATAGCATGGTCAATGAGCTGGACAGAGACAGAGATAGCCAAAAATATTGAGTATAACCATATCGAAGAACGATGTTTAAAACGAAACAGATGAAAATGCTATGCAGGCCCCGACTAGATACCGATCGACTACGAAAATACTCTACAAAATTAAAAAAATATATATATACATAAGTATTTATATTTCTGTAAATAAACTGTTTTTATTTTTATTGCCATGAAGCAGTTTAAACAATTCAAAACATTTCCAAAAGAGTATATCCCTCGTGGCAAAAGAGTAAAGAGGAAAAAAAAAAACAATTTAATGTGTAAACAGCAGGCCACAAAAAAAAAGTAATTATTATAAATAATTATTAGAGCGCAGTGGCAGTTATACATATAGACAAACTTAGCGCTGAATGAGCTATTGTTGCTATACAAAATAATACTTTTCTAAATGTTGATTATTATTTGGGGCCGTGCGAGAGCACTGAGCGTTGCTTTTTTGCTGAGCGCTTCAAGCACACCACATTGATAGTTAGTTAGATACGCTGCACAACACTCATTTGACTCTCCGCACAAGTTTTGCGGCTCCAGTTAAACTTTCCATATTGTAAATTTTCCATTGTTTATGATTATTAAGTTATGGCGCTTTGCTTTTGTTTCGTATCGTACCGTTTGTAGTTGTTGGTGTTGTATGCAGCGTATACCACCTTAGAGAGATGCAAAGTGCGCAGATAAGCTCCGCTGTCGAAGCAAAAACAAAGCTCATTAAGCGCCCCTCTCTCTCTCTCTCTCTCTCTCTCTCACTCTCTTTCAAGCTTTATTTTTCATCTGCTTCTTTTTTCGCACATTCACAGAGAATATTGCAGTTTGATGCTCGAGACCGACATCAGCAAGCAACGAGGAAATGTATAATAATTTTAAATTTCAACTGACAGTGGGCGTGGTAGTCGCATTTGCATATGAAAAATAAAAATAAAAGAAGAAAAAAGCGAGCGTTGTTTGTTCATTTGTAAATCTTTGTTTTTTTTTTATGCGCCATCATTATTCAACACTGAATGCTCAGGTACCGTTACGTACCTACATACACACATATGTATGTTTGTACATAAATAAATCCAACAGCTTATGCTAACCAACTCTTGCGGTTGTTGCTTGTCTGAGTCTACCGTTTTGTTTTTTGTTTTTATTATTAATTTTTTTTTAGTTTAGTAGCTGTCGTTGGTAGGCAAATGTGCAAAATGTTAATAAACTTTTATTGCGCAAAGAAATGCGACTACACTTATTATAATTGCGCAAATGTTGTTTAATAGTTTGTTTGATATGCCTTGCAAATGATATGCACACATTAAATGAAGTATTTAAATTGTCATTTATGCGCATAAACGAAAGTTTTCCTAATAAGCGAACACTGCCCCCAAATAGTTTTTTCTATGCATTTATTGCTGGGTGGTCACTTATGACAGTTGCATTAAGTTGGCAGCGCTTACTTTTCTCTTTTGCGGCCCACACGCAAGTTAATTATATTCATCAAATGAATAATTACACGGTACGATTTAAGAACAACAAATGTTGCGCCAAGTACTCAAAAAAGGTATTACAAAGCACTGCGCAGACGCCCACGCAATGACGTCAGTTCTAATGCTGCCCAAAGGGTAGAAGAGTAGAGTAGAGAAGAGAACAGAAAAGAGAGCAGCTGCCGCCGCAGCAGCTGTTCACAAAAGCTCGAAGAGCATAAGCCACACTCACACATGTATACAATATCTATGCATGAACGTGTGTGCTAAAAACAAAAAAAAAAAAATAAGAGAGGTTAATGAACTACTGAGAGAGCTCTCAGTCGACGTCTCACTGTCCAATTTTTATTGCCTACAAAAGTTGTACACTTTTCAATTTGCTGTAATTGTGGCAAAGGCAAAAAGCTTTCAATTTGCCTCAGTTAAACGAAGCGTTGAATTGAAAGCAAGCGGCGAGCTAACAGCGGCTGCGGCGGGACGACTCTAAAAACCGCCTCCATGTCCATATAATTTGCTAATCACATTTGGCAAATTATGTTGTAAGCCGCCACAATTGTACAATCAAAATGATGTGTGAAGCGCGCTTGCGGCGACATCGACATACAAACACAAGCAGACACACACACATACAGACTTGGACACGCAGACACATCAAAACCAGGTTGACAAATTTCCATGTCCAATTTGCCGAAACTGAAACTGATGTTAGGGGACAAGCGAGAAAAGGCAAAAAAGGAATGAAAAATAAAGAAAGTCACGATATAGAAGATTAAGACAACATATGACAAGCACGAGTAACAGTTAAAGAAGCAAAGAACATGCCTAGAAAATGAGCTAAGAAAAGTCGCGTGAATCATGTGTTTGTATGCAAAAAGTGGCACACTAAAATAAAGAAAATAAAAGAAAAACTTAATGACGCTGACGCCTGCTCAACACATTTATGGCCAAAGTGTTGGTAAAAAGCACCCCGCTGAGAGACATAAAATAAAAACAACAAACAAAATGGAAATTTAGCAACAAACAATCAATCTTGATTTGTTCTGGCCAAATGGGGCAGAGGAGGTTTCTTATTGGAGTTAACGCCACGCCAACTGATAGGTAAATGACCAAAAGAGTTATCGTCATCGTCATCAGTGTTACAATCGGTATCGACAACGACCTCATAATAAGCCCATTGCGTAGCAGATATTTTGTCGTGCTGCGACTAAAACGGATTAAAGTTGTTTTTTTTTTGTTATTATTGATTGGCGACTTTACCTTTCGGACATTGCCACGAAGCACGTTCATTCGTGTTGTTTTGATTTATAAGCGACATGTAAACTTGCTGTATATCAAATGGTTTTTAATTCGCCCTCAAAATGATTAGTCAGCTGCTGGTTACTTCAGAGTCATTCGATTGTGCTGCCATAAACAGACAGACAAACGTATAAAAAGGTTATAAATAAAACCAATCAATTAAAGGATGATTAAGTTATATAGACAGCTAAAAACATATACAATGTAATGTATATTGTCCAGCACTGAACTCTAAATGCGATCATTGCGAATGGCAACTTTCGATTGTCTCCTCTCTTATACACTGCTCATATGCAAAAGCTTTTAGAATTTAATTAGCACAGTTTAGCAAGGATAAGTCTCCATCTTCCTCTCTCTCTCTCTTTCGATCTCCATCTGACTCATTAAACATTTGCATGTTTGCATGTGTGTTAGCAAAGTTGCTGCGTCATGCAGTCCACAGTACTTTATTTTGTTGTTTTTGCTTTAGAAGTGCCGTGAAGGGCGAATAAAGATTTCTTCAGGCCTTTCAAAAACTCGTGCAACCAAAAACTAAACAATTTCTGTTAAGTGTTATGAATATATTTTTGTCGGTTCTTCGTCTTTTTAGCTGTTTTTTAGTGCATTGCAGTTTACTGTAAGTAGTCGTCCCTCTCCAACCCTCGCGGCGATTTTTTTGTTGTTTGTCTAATTTGCATAATTTTGCACGCGAGAAGAAACACTTCAAATAGAAATCGCATGCAAATTGAAAATTGATTTTCGTCATATTGCTGAATTTTGACGTTGCGCAAAATTTTCGAGGTGTTGAAGGTTATTTGTTGTGGCTATTGTTGTTGCTGCTGCTGCTGTTGTTGTTCTCGGTGATTGCAACTGTTTTATGAATTTTTTGTGGGACCGGCTTCATAAATCATATTTGATGCACATCAAAACGAATAAATTGAAATTAAATTATGCGTAGAGTACGAGAAAGTTATTCAAATTGTTAATATGTTTTGTAACAGTAACAATTTACTCAAACATTTTTATATTTTAGGGTATTTAAATTGCGCTTATAAAAATAAATAAATTTATGTTTTCATATTTTGATTGCCCTAATTGGTTTTTCTCGCTTGATTTATGTGCTCCGAAATTGCCGATTTGAATGATTGATGAATTGTTGGCTGCCAGTTTTATGGACTTGCATAATGAACCACTCAATTGAGTTCAATTGGGAATGGAAGCCGGGAATCGGGACTACACGTATGCTTATGCCCATATAGAGTTTCATAATAACAATGATAATGATGACGATAAACTGACCACAGTCAAGATCATCATCCAAAAGGGTGAAAAGTGGCCCACGCATATTAAGGCCAAAAATTTACAACTTCCGCGGAAAGTTAACATATTTGGCAAATTGTTGGAAGCAAACAAACACGCATATGAATGTGCCAAATATAAATCATAGCCATAAAAAGCTAGACCTACGCTTGCTACAAGCTAAATGTGAATTGAGACAAAAGCGTGCCCAAAAATAGCTCAAGTTTAGCCGATTAGCATCAAGTAGCCAATAGCAAACGCGTTGGAACGTGATGAGCTGACTCCTCAAACACACACAAGTATCACCACTAGGCAGGTGTGCCCAGGTTTGCGTGACACTTTTGCCAATCATCGGTCACACTGCCAAACGCATTGCCTTCTCTCACTCTCCTCCATCTTTCTTCTCTCCTTCTGGCAAGCTAAGCTAATTGTTCACACCCGCCATATGGGACACACCCAAAGCTCCCACAGCTGAAACTAATCTGTAAACAATTAAGGCGCCTGAATGCGTTAAAGTATGAGTGAGTGAGGATGAACATCGCTTTGCTGCACACAACATGTAATACATATTTCAAATTAATTTGAGACGTGTGCCATTAAACTAATTAGATTTTAAATGGGCCAAGATATTTCCATGTCATAAACTGATAAAATAATCAAATATCATTAATTAGTAACGCAAAAGGGTAAACAATTAAGTTATATACCAAATTCGTTGCACGTAGCAGGAAAAAAACCAATATCTTTATATGGAAAAATTTTATACCATGCCCCGAGTAAAACTACAATAAAAATAAATAAAAAGAGAGCCCCTCTAGCTGATAAGACAGAAAATAATAAAATCAAAAACATAAAAACAGAGGGAGCATCACACACACACACACATAGATATCTATTAACACAATCACCCATGCATACATACATATGTATATGCATGTGTCCAAACTCATTTGAGTCACTTTCACACAAACAGATAAAAGTCAAACAACAACAAACAAACGTTTCAAATTCAAACAAAATACAATCAAATACAAATCTCGCTCTCTTGCATGCTATTTCTCTCCCAACTTTACTCCATCTTTTTTCTCTCTCATTTATATAAACCTAAAATTTATTTTGAGATCAAAGCATTTTGTTAAAGCCAGTTTAACTAGTCATTTGTTATTGCCTGCAAGTTCTTTGATCGCAGTTTTTAATGCATGCCGCTAAACTAAACAGTTTTTCTTTTAATACAAATGGCACAAACCGCAAGTCTAGCAGCTTAAAGTTAAACTGATATGACGCTTGCATGCTTCAATACAATACATACACACGCTCTTTCTTTCTCGCATACAAACACACATGGCGTCAATGCAGCATGGTATTCCAACATGTCTAGAAGTGCCCAGTCCTCAAAAATGCATAAATAAATAAAAATAATAGAAAATACTGCTTTGTACGTAACGGAGAAGAAGTTGAAGTGTCCTTAACTCTGTAAATCTCCGAGTCTGGTCACACAGATGCAACGATTGAATCATACGTTTTGTATATTAATAACTTGTATTAAATAATATAACAAAACACAAATCGAAACATCTGTTGAAGCTTAAAATTCCTCCACAATAACTTACATATTTTTGCTGTGATTAAACAAATAGCAAACTACAAGTGGCATGTACAAATGTTTTGCATTTGTCGTTAATCTAGTTAACTTGGAGAAATTGGAACCTAACTGTAAAACATATGTCAACTCTGTTATGACTGCAATTTTCTTTTGTCAAATGTCAGCTGTTGGCGCACTTGCCCTTTACCAACTCATACATACACACTCACTTTCCCAAACACTTGTACATTGTACACACTTACACAAAGTTCATTCAGAGTGTGACACGCAATATGGCGTCATTTCTTTGGCAGCCACAGAAGCGCAGTTTATACCAATGAACGTGACAATTAAATAAGTGTACAACATACAAGCGAGAAAGAGATAGTATAAAATTCTAGGTCAGCATTTGAGATGAGCGCGTGACAACTACGTGAATGTGTAAAAACGATAAGTTCTTGTTGAAAAAGTAACCGAATCACGGTCAGCAAATATAAATATAGTCATCTTAATAGTTTGCAAAACTATCAGAAACTCTCCAAGGATGGTTCGCTGAAACTGCACATTCTTTGTCATGATGGCGCCAGCACCTGCAAATATGCGATAGTCTAAACGAAACCTAAGTAAATACACAACATGCGTCTGACAATTTAAGCACGCGTTTTCAAATGTTTGTTGTTTCTGTTTTTGCCGACGCCATGATAAATACGATAGATAAAATGTCAGCTTGTTAATGATGTCGCAAAAGCTTAAAAATCGCATGCGATACAAAAATCGCTGATCGATTGCCGGAAATTCAACAGAAAATGGCAAGAAAGATAAGTCCTATATAGATATAAATAGCGTAATTTTTCACACATGCTTTCTACAGAATTTGTTTTCAAGCACTTTAATTGAAACAATCAACGAAAATGATATCATAGGCGTAAATGGTTTGAAAATTACACAAAGAGGGCGCTGAGAGCGGAATTTCTTTCTTTTTTAATTTTTGTAATCGAAAAAGCGGCTACTGGTGTTTTGTTAACTGCAGCGATAACGGATAAGCAATGCATTATAACGGCTTTTGGAACTTATACTGACGCATCGCAAAATCCACTTGACTTTTGGCCGGCTGGAATGCCCCCCACGCCACTTTGATTAGAATTATTTGTGTGTGTCATGCTGCGCAGCGTGTGAAAAGTTGAATAAATTTTATAAAAAGCATTTTAAGTCACTTTGCCTAACGCAAAAAAAAAGCCAAAACGCCTCATGAGTCACGAAACTTTTTTTTGGCCAAATTCTTAGTTGTTTTTGGTTAAGTTAATTTATTCACTAACATGCAGTCACTGTTCGCTGCTTCTCTTTTGTTCTCTTTCCTCGCTCTTGCTCTCTCTCTCTTTTTATTTCTCTGTAATCCACTACATCTGTCTGCCATATTGAAATTGGGTTAATATCATATGTACACATTTAAATATTTGTTCGGCTGACTTTTGCTTTCGGCACATTTTTATAACAGCTCTCTAGCGTTAGCAGTTTTATTGATTTTTCTTATTTGCACAAAATGCATAAGGGGAAATGCACGAAATGTTACAAACAACTAAAGTGCATGCGTACACACACACACGCAGACGCTTTAATACATATACATATATAAATCTCCATATTTATGTGAGAGAGCAAGAGAAGAGCAGTGCGGCAGCCGCCAAAAATACTATGGATGAAACGTTGGCGTTTTTACATTGAGCGGCTTATTTGTTTTATGCGGCTTACACACAAATACATGAAAACAAATAAAAGCATACACACATACAAACGCACGCACACGACTGTGCATGAGATTCCTACCCCAATTACGTCCTGGGCTCCACAGCCCACGCACCCATCCACAAGCAGCTGCAGCGGCGCTGATTTATCGATTTTTCACTCTTCAACTGATTTTAATTCAGCAATTACATAAAATGCGAATAAAAACTAAAAAGAGACAAGATAACTACTACATAATAAAAAAAATCAAGAAATTAAATTAAAATTAGCATTGGCAATAGGCCACGGCCAGCCAAAATTAGCAAACCAATAGCAAAACAAATGAAACTAAACCACCTGTCCCCCGGGAGAGAAGAGAACGTTGTTGCGGCGTTTTTTCTCTATTTATTTTTCTTTTTTTGCCCAAGAACAAATCACACGTATAATTTCTAGCTGCCCTTGAGTCTTATTTATTTATTTGCTGTGTGTAGTTCTTCTACCTGCCTTTTGCACGCATACAGACGCAGAGGCGGCCGCCGCCTCTTTGACTGCAAAGAAGACGCCAAAAACCCACACACACACAAGCATATCTGATATTTTTAAGGCTAGTATGGATTGCAGTTGTTTGTATGTATACTTGTGATTTGTACTTACTTTTTTGTTTTGTATCTGGATGATTTAACAAAATTCGCTGGAAATCGACTATTGGTCGTTTTAACTAAACGGAGGGGTCTTTACATTCAAGTTGTCATGGAAAATTTAACCTTGTCTGGCTATAAACTGGGCAATTATTGTTGTTAGCTGACTTGTTGTTGATGTGCCCATATAATTAATAAGCGTTAAAACACTCACTTAAAACTGATCGCACAACACTTTCATTTAACATTTTTTCGCCATAAAATGTTTCTTTTTATTTTTCGCTCAACGCTCAAAAGGAAACACTCCGACTCCGCATACATAACTGGTTTTCTTTTTTCTTGCACCTTGCTTTTCTTTTCGACTCGAACTGTGCTCGTCTTTATATGACGTTTTTATTTTTGCACAATTCGTTATAACATGCACTCTTTTTTGTTTATAAAATTATTAAAAATCAAAAACTTGTATTATATATAAAAACTTTCAACTGCTGCGGATTGAATTATATTTTCACATTGCGCCTTCAATTGCGAACGAACGAACACATACTGACAGAAAACCCATAAGATTTTACAGCACTTCTTTTAGCCGTTGCTCAACACGAACAGCTGTTCATTTGGGAAGGGGGTCTTCAAATTGCCGTTTGGTATTATTTAAAAAATAAACTTCTTTGGTATTCAAAATTCTTATTTCTTTGCAATCGCTGTTGGAGCTTTCAAAATATATATAACATTGTGAAATTTACACAATGACCGTATTAAAGAATAGTAAATTATTATCGTTAATAAATAACTTTCAATTGACGGCTCTGTTGGACAAACTACGAATTCTTAGAGATGTCATCGGTAATGTTCTCTAATTGCAAGCGATATATCGATTTCTTATTCGATATACTGATAGTCTTATGCGAATTGACCGAACCACCGATCTTATGGGCGCTTCTGTTGCAAAATAATTTAAAATTTTACCAAGGATATGAATATATTAAGAAATTTTTTGTTTAAATATCGGATATCTTCTCAAACAATTACAAAACTGTACAAGTAAAATCAAAGCTTGAGCGGCCAACTTTATTAAATTACAATAAAAAACCCTGCACGAAAAGAAAATCAACGAAAGGGTAGTTATTTGGAAACTGGAAAGCTGGTATTTATTTTACCTTGTGTGTTGCTCACCTTTAAAAACGCGATAATACTTTGATAAACAGAACTGGTCACACTGTACAGACGTGTCATTTGACGACGACTGTAAATACATAAGTTTTTTAAATTCGCGGCGTTTAATTTTGCTAAATTAGTCGATATGTATCAATCATAGAATCTAGCTAAATACATCTGAAAGTGAAAATTGCCGCAATCAAATAAATTCTAAAACACGCGCGCAGTTAAAAACTGCCAGCGTGCCAAACATCAGCTGGGCAAGCAGCCGTCTTAGAAAAAACGACCACACCAAAAAATCCAAAAACCCAAACCCAACCACTCGTGGAATCAACGCTGACTTGTAAATAATTTTGAGGAGGGCCGGCTCTGTGCGGCAGCAACAACTACAATGGCGGGTCAAAAGTTTCAATATGATGAAAGTGGCGGAACATTTTATTACTTTGTGTTATCATTTTTGGCATTAGTATTGATACCAACAACGATTTACTATTGGCCACGTAAAAAGAAAGAAGGTAAGTGCTGCTTGATTATAATCTCACTGCAGCTCTCACTCTACCTCCCGCTCTAACTGTAATTACGTGTATGTGTGTGTGCGTGTATAATTGAGCTTTTCCCCCGTATATAAACATGTGTTACAAATGGACACGTTCCATTAAGTTATTCTAACAACGTTGACGAGTCGAACCGAGCTCAAGAGTGTCTTCGTGTTGGTGAAAGCTGCGGACTGCAACGATGACAGCCACAACAACAACATTAACAGCCAGTGTCTTAAACCAGCTCACTTCACAAATGGGACACATGCATACACACACATACACATGCGAGCGCACATCGCTCTCGCGATCTGAATTTTGCGCTCTCACTCTCTCGTTTACTTTTACTATACCCCCCAACGGCAGGCCTACAAATTTGATTCTAATCTCCCTCTTCCCCTCTTTTCGTAAACACAGATCCCACTAAGAGGAAAGAGGAGTGCGAGTGTGCCGATTGCATTAAGAAGAACATAATCTTGGCTAATGCAGAACCTTATCGTCTACTCAAGTCGGTGACCATCAAATTGACCATCGTTCTGGGATGGGCGCTGCTGCTCTTTCTCACCTATCGCGTGTCGCAGTTCGACTATGAGATGGCGAGCTTTGATCCCTTTGAAATTCTAAGTGTTCCGCCTACGGCAACACAGGCGGAGATTAAGAAAGCTTACTATAAGCTTTCAAAGGTGCTCCATCCAGATAAGGAGACGGGTGACGAAAAATCCTTTATGATGCTAAGCAAAGCGTATCAGGCTCTTACCGATGATGTGGCCAAGGAGAACTATGAGAAATATGGCAATCCTGATGGCCCTGGTGCCATGTCCTTTGGCATTGCGTTGCCCTCATGGATTGTAGAGAAAGAGAACAGTGTTTGGGTTTTGGGCCTATACGGATTGGTATTCATGGTGGCTATGCCATCGGCTGTGGGCGTTTGGTGGTACCGCTCTATACGTTTCAGTGGCGACAAAGTTCTGCTGGACACCACTCAAATGTATTTCTATTTCATCCATAAGACACCACACATGCTACTCAAGCGGGCACTTATGGTGCTAGCGGCTAGCTTGGAGTTTGATAAGCGACACAACTCGCAGGTTATAGAACGGCTGTCTGATAACGACGAGGTGCCAGCGGTAAGTGATAACAGCAGAGTCGTATAAGAGTTATCCGTATAAAACAATTGTTGTAAGAGTTAACAGCGTCTGCCTAGCTTGATTACAGTGATTTATAAGTAACAGATAACTGTTATTTAAATTATTATAAGAAACTGTTGCATGTTATAAAAGAAAATTATTGCATGAGATATTATGCATGTTATAATGTCTCATGCAACAGTTTTCTGTTATAAATTTTAACATAAACATGCTAGGGATGTAGCAGAACATTTTGCTGCTAACATTTTGCTGTTAATAGCAAAGGATTACAAACAGACTGCTAGTTTACATAAAGTGTAACTCTTAGCAGCTGTTAAAGATACTTCTGCTAAGTTTAACATAATTCGATATATGAGATAAACTAAAGGTTTCTTGGCGTTTCTCTCCCACAGCTCATCAGGCAGCTGCCCAATCTCAACGAGAAGTGCAAGGAGCATCCACTGTGTCGCATGTACTCCATCAAGGCACGTGCCATCCTACATGCGCATCTCTCACGCATTCCACTCAATGCTGAGACTTTGGAGCGGGATCGTCAGTTCATTGTGAAGAAGTGTCCGTATCTGGTGCAGGAAATGGTTAGTTGTGTCCATCAGCTGGTCATGATGGCCTATGCCCGCCGTGTGCCACGTCTCCCAAGCATCGAGACCATTGAGAATTGCATGAAAATGTCACCGATGATAATACAGGGCTTGTGGGAGTTTAAATCTCCGTTGCTGCAATTGCCGCATTTAACCGAGGATCATTTGTATTTCATGAACAAGAAACGTCATGTGAAGAATCTGCAGCAGTTTGCGCAGCTTAAACCAGAAGAGAGTCGTATGCTGCTGAAGAATCTCTCGGATTTCGAGTATGAGAACATTATGCGAGTGCTGGGAAAGATGCCATTGATTGATTTCTCCATACGCTGCGAGGTGATCGATGATGAGAACACGAATGTGGTCACCGCTGGCGCAATTGTAACCGTAACTGTCAGCCTCGAGCGTAAGGACATGAAGACACTCTTCGGTGACACAAAGGCACCCGAGAAACAGGGCATTAAGGACGAACCCAACGAGGAGATCGAGGATGAGGAGGCAGCCGCTGCTGCTGCTGCAGTTCCGGCCAAAAAGGCATCCGCCTGGGCAAAGCCCCGTAAAGGCGGCAAGGGCAAAGGAGGCAAGAAGCCTGTGAACAATCAGAAGAAGAAGGTGCAACCCAAGGCAGTTGCCGCAGCAGCTACAGCTACCAGTTCGGTGGCCAATGCGGAGGATCAGACTGCAGCCAATTCGGAGGCTGAATCTGATGCAGGCGAGCACAGCGATGTAGAGTCCATGGTCGGCTCGGCCAGTGAGGATGAGGATAAACAGAATAAGAACAACAATTCCTCCCTAGACGATGATGACGACGAGGAATGGGAGCGCCTACAAGCGAAGCTGAACAAACGGGAGCGTCTCGAGGGTAAATCTCGGATGTCCCATGCTGTGCATTGTCCCTTCTTCCCGGAGGAGAAGCAGGAGTACTGGTGGACCTACATCTGCGATCGCAAGTCACGCACGTTGCTAACGGCGCCCTACCATGTCACGAATCTGGTCGAGAAGGAGGAGATACAGCTAAAATTCACCGCGCCACGTTGGCCCGGAGTCTACACCTTTACGGTTTGCCTCAGATCAGGTGAGTACACAGCAGAATCTATCTTTGGTGTCGTGTATTTCAAATCCTTTCCTACTGCAGATTCGTATCTGGGCATGGATCAGCAGCAGGAGCTTAAATTGGATGTCCAAAAGGCGCCAGCCCCGCCCACAGATCATCCGCAATGGGATCTCAGTGAATCGGAGCCGGAGCACAATGATCAGCAGGAGAATCTAAGCGACTACACGACAGACACGTCCGACGAGGAGGATACCGATTAGGGCGTAGTGTAGCTGGAGAGAGGCGTGTCGCCGCCCCCCTCCCACCCCCCCAAGCGAGTGAATGTCCTTTTCTTTTCTCTCTTTTAAAACTTTATTGTTTTTCCTATTTTTTATAATTTCTTTTAATTAGTAAATGATTTTTGAGTTAATTTTTCTTTTGCGAACAAAAAAGTTTTCGCTTTTAATTAATTTTTTACTAGTTTTTGTAATTGTAATCATCAGAAAGGAGCCCGAAACTAGAGCGTAAATAAATAAGTAAAACAAATAAATAAAAAAGTAAATAACATTTTTAAATGTCTGTACTAAACATAAACATAATAATTATTAAATGTACTGTATATTTAATTATTTCCATACAAAAACAAAGTCAAAAATTAAAAAAAAAAAAGAAGAAAACGAAAAAAAAAAACCGAAATTAAATTAAAGTGAGAAACTCATGTTTATTTTTTTATTGACACTGTCGTCAATAAGTGTAAAAGGCATAAAACTAAAAAAACAATTTTCAAAATAAAAAAAAAAAAAAACAGTTAAGAAAAAAGTGTTTTTTTTTTTATAAGTATTATTTTTTAATAATTATTGTTTATTATTCCATAATTCTACTGCGCTGCTGCGGCACGTTCGCTGTCCAGTAGCTGCGCGGAGATGGAATCCGCTGAGGGATTCCCCGAAGACGCTGGCGCTGTTAAAGTCTTCGATGGCGACGCTGTTAACTGCTGTGGAAATAACACAAAACTGTTAAGTAATTTTATTTGCTTTGTTTAACATTAAACAATTGTTGCTTTACCCTTCACCAGTTGAATTATTGTTATAATTATTATTAGTAATTTGTTTTTACTTTTGTTCTTTCTTTATTTACAATACATGTTTATTATTTGCTAATGTGTGCGTGTGTGTGCTTGATGATAGTGCAAGGAGAGGGAGGTGTGTGTGTGGGGGGGGGTCGTCAATTCGTTTTATTTTTGGCAGTTTAAGTTTCATTCCTCTTCGCTTTCTTCCTCTTCCGAAGATGTTTCCGCTTCGTCTTCTTTCGTTTCCGCCTTCTCTTCCTCTTTCTTCTCTTCATCCTCCTCATTCTTCACTTCGGTTTCTTTTGTGTCATCTTCTTTATCTGTTTTTGTGTTCTCTTCTTCGTCTTCTTTCTTGTCGTCTTCTTTAGTTTTGCTCTTTTCTTCGGATTCTTCTTTCTTCTCGTCTTCAGCTTCGGTTTCCTTTGACTCTTCTTCTTCCTTTTTGCTTTCTTCAGCTGCGTCTTCTTTAGTTTCTTCTTCTTCAGCGGATTTGTCTACCTCGTCGGTTGCTTCTTCCTTTGTTTCTTCTACAGCTTCCTCTTTTTTCTCTTCCGCTTTCTCCTCTGCCTCTTCTTTGTTTTCCTTATCTTCTTCTTCCTCTTCTTCGGAAGATTCCTCATCTTCTTTATCTTTTTCTGCCGACTCATCGTTTGATTTTTCATCAGTTTTTTCCTTTTCTTCCGCATCTTCCGCCGATTCTTCCTTCTCTTTGTCTTCGGCATCTTCCGATTTCTTCTCACCTTCTTCTAAAGCTTCGGCATCATCAGATTTCTCTTTATTCTCTTCATCTTCTTCTTTTTCATCTGATTTCTCCGCAGTTTCATCAGTTTTCTTATCATCTTCGCTAGTTTCTTCAGTATTTTTACTTTCTTCATCCTCTTTTTCATCGCCCTCCTTTGCTTTCTCCACAGTTTCATCTGCTTTGTCTGTGTCAGTGTCAGTAGAAATTTTAGATATATCCCTATTTTTAAGTTCCGTTAATTTACCTGTAGACTCGGCATTATCTTCTCCTTCTTTGGACTCTGACTCTTCTTTGCCTTCGGCGGCATCAGTTTCAGTCTGAGGTTTTTATAGGGAGTGTGGTGCAAATGGATTTGTTGTGAAGGAGGTGGTTTCAAAAAGTGGGTAAAATTTATGTACAAAATCGGGTTGAAAATTTACTAATACTACTAACTACCAAACTAACGATATTTTAGCTTCTTTATTGCAGATACATGCTCAATTAGCTTCTCAAAATCGCAGCTACTGATAAAAATGTTAATTTTCTCTCATGCAACATCTACCAAAGTTTCTCTTGCTTTACCTTTTCTTCACTATCATCTTCCTTCTTCTCAGCATCTGCATCTTCATCGGCATTCTCGGTTTTCTCCTTTTCCTCGCCTTCTTCGTCTTTGCTCTTCGAAGATTGCAAAATTTGTTTAACATTAGAGCTAAGTCAACTCTCGCTGTTACTTAACATGCGCTGTTAAAGAGCTTAACAGCTTTTCAATTGCAGCTTTGCTCAGTGTGGTGAGTTTAGTGTCAGTTATAAAAAGCTCTCTACAGTTTTATTTTTTTTTTTTTAGTAAATACAAATATATTTCAATTTTTATTTCATATGTACTTATTATATCCAGCGGATTTTTATGTTTTCGCGTTAACATAACTCAGCCGCACCACACTCTCAATTTTAGGCAATTAGGATTAATTCAATTGGAAGCTTAAGTGTTAACTTAAACTGTTTCGGTTTTTAGTGTCGAGTGTGTTAACAACAAAAATTTCAAATTAATACAAATAGTATTATGTTACATACATACAAAAATTATGGTGTGAGTGTGTGTGTGTGTACGTTTATAATAAATATTGATGTAATTTGATTAAAATTTATAAGCTTTCGCTTCATTAAATTAGTGTGTTGGAGTGTATATGTGTGTGTTGGGTGTAGTATGCATGTCAAAGTAAAAATTGATTTAAATATATATGTTATAGTAGCTTAACTTAAAGAACCGCAGTCGTGGTGAATATAATAGAAGCCCATTTTGCTTGAATTGGAACAACAGTTGAAATGCTGTTAGATTACATTTTTATGTTATTGCTACTGTTAACATGGCTGGCTGTTGTGAATTTGCTGAATTGCGTCCTCTTTTCGTTAGTATCAAAAGTTGCTGTTAATGTTAATATATTGTTGTTATTGTTGTCTTTGTGGTTGCTTCTGTGCAGGCTTTTGTTGCTGTTGTCGTTTCATAACAGTAAACAGAAAAGTACAAATCGCTTAAAAGCTCTCAAACCTCTGCCTTCTCCTTCTCCTTATCCTCTGCATCGCCTTCCGCTGGAGCTTTTTCCTCACCCTCCTCGGTGGCAGCCTTCTCTGCCTCCTTGGCCTCACCGTTCTCCTGCTGCTTCAGTTCGATTTGAGCACTGCTCACGGCCGTAGTATCAGCGGGGGCCAACTTAAGGAACACCTCCAGCGTGTCAATCTCATTGGCCATATCAAAGGCATCGTAATCACCGCAATATTCATCATCGTTAAAGATTTGCGGTGGCAATGGATGTCTTGGCTCTGGATCGCTAACTGTACCGCCATTGCTAGTCGATTTGTTTTGCATCAGCTCCTTTTCGCTCTCCTTGCCGGGTTCTGTGATATCAATAGTATCGTATTGAATCAGTTTGCTGTCCAAGATCATCAGCACGCGTTGTTGGCGTTTCTTCACCTATAAACAAAGACGGAGTAACGGAAAAGTTAGATTAGCCATCCCTGGTTTCAAATTGCCGGCAAGCCCAAACAAGCACGCATACAAACATAGTCTCTCCCGCACATACACTATCTCTCTCTCCAACTCTCGCTCTCAAGTTGACATGATACAGTAACAAACTAAATTGCGTTTGTTATACACCAAACGATAAAATACTAATACTGTAGTACGTATCTCAGCAAACGTGTAATTAACTTTTGATAAAGTCTAGTTTATTGCCTTAGGTCTATAGCATATACAAGTACAAGTTTCTGTTCATACTTTTTTATAGCCGCTGACGCCTTACTTGAACCCGCAACAATAAACAACGGAAAACAAAGCCTCTCAACCTAAAAACCTCTCTCGCTTACTCTTTTGTTCTATCCCTCTCTAAATGCTCACGCCCTCGTTGCACTGTCATTGTTGTGTTTGTGTTTTGCACAATGAGCGTTGTTTTAATTCTTATTGGCATATATGCTAGTCAAACAAAAGATGGGTTGAGAAAGAGTCACACAAATGAATCATACACACAGACACTAGTTTTTACATACACATACACAAAATATTGTATATGTATAGATAAGCTGGTGTACCCACGCACACGGAAAAAAAACTGTGATCAATGAATTCATTTATGAGAGACAGTCAAATAGGCTTATATGGAAATGTTTGCGGTCGTTGCGCTGCTTCTTGCCACCACTATCAAAAGCGCACGCACACATGCACACGCCAATCAAAATACCCACTTGCTGTTCTGTTTTGTTGGGAGAGTCGAACGCTAGAGAGATGACGTTTTGACTGTACGTAGTATATACGGCACTACATCATCATACACACCAGTTTACACACACACACACACATGCAACGGTACTTCTGTGGATACTCTTGTACGCCAACAAACAAACAAAAAATATGTAGTGCATAAAATAGACTATGCAATTGAGTATTTCGTTTTATCTAGTCAGCTAACTAACCAAACATTCCATTAACATGACACTGACTCTCACCATTCAATCATACACACACTCACACATAAATATTTATATATACATATACATATATGCTTTTCACTTGCCCCGCCCGCTATAGACTCCTACACATTGACTGCATCATAACTTACCTCCTTGTTGCCGGACATGCCGCTGACGTACACTTTCAATACCATTTTTGCAATTAATAATGCGTCGTTGGTCTTTAATTTAAAGCGTTAATTTGTTGCGCGAAATCAAATATGCGACTTTCACGACGGTAAAAATATTTTTAGAACTTTCTTTCTTTGCTCTGCTTGCGCTGCTCTTGGCCCCTACCGCGATACGTAATGTTGATTATTAATATGCACGCACTGGACAAATAGCTGCGACGTAATGTCGTTTCGTTTAAAAAACGTATAAAAAGTTGTAATCTACAAAGATGTAAAAATGTTTAATATTAATTAATTGCACAAATTCGCTGCCTTTTTATTCCTACTTCAGTCGTTCGAAACAGTGTGACCTAATCAAAAGAGGGAAAGAATATCAAAAGTTTGTACGAAAAAAATACTAAATACTTTAAGATTCCAAAAATGTTTGATTTTAAGTTTGGATACGATTTCAAAAACATATCTATATATATTCTGCTTTCATAATATATTACGAATCTCTAAATATGTGATATTTCTTTTCTAAATTAATTATATTGTTTGTATTCTCATAAATCACATATACGATGACAGGGCTGCATCAACTATGCGAGAAATAGTTAATTTTTAACATAATATGAATTCTAAAAATGAATGCTAACTTCCTGCAGCACATTTTATTTTTTTAATTCAATTGCTTGGTTTAACAAAAACTGAAAGGTATTTGAGTAATTTTTAGCTTCATAACAGACAATAATACTGAACACGCAACTCATTCCAGAACTAGTTCAGAAACTCATTTAATGACTCGTCCAGTTGAACTTGTTCTGAACGAGTGACCACAACCTCAAGTCTCAAGTCGTCACGCATGCATCGGTCGTCCATTTTTCGTAAGAATCCGACAGAAAATTGAAAATTACATCGCAAAAGACAGAAATTATACAAATCAAATACTTTAAATAAGTTGCAATCAACTTAGCACAGTGCATTTCAGTGGCCTTTGAAATACTGCTCAACTCAATAAGCAATAGCAATATAGTTTTACAATTGAACTGAAAACTTTTGTGCGTTTGAACAATAAAAAAGTAAATAAAGCGCGTGTGAAGTGGTAGAGAAATTAAAGCTAAAAGAAATACAAAATAACGTAAGTGCAATGGCATATTCGAATAAATCTGCGAGGCGTTGTTTCGTTTTATGCTATCTAGAGAGCTCTGATAATGATATGCGCTGCGACCATTTTTAAAATTTCATGAAATCAAAATTCCAACTCACAGCTGCAAGTGTGTGCGTGTGTGTGTGCGAGTGAGACGACCATTGAGTACATAAGCTGCTGTCATTTTGTATTTTTTTTGAAACGAATCTTTTATTTGGCATGGTGTTTGTCACGTAAAAAAGCACTAATCATTTATTATTTAAAAACAAAAAAAAAAAAAAAACGTTAAGAATGTGTAAATAATGACGGAACGAAAAGACTCAATACTTATCTGCTAATACTAATTGATTTTGGGTTCATTAGCAGCAGCGTATGCTTGTATGCGTGCGTTAGTGTGTGTAAGAAAGCAGCTCGCGGTTTGTGCATTGTGAAAACAGCTGGTACAGCTCGAAGGATACGCGTACGCATTTATTGTTGTAGTTTGTGTAGTGTGAGTGTGTGTGTATGTGTGTGAGCTAGTGTTAGTGGTTGGTTGGCATCGTTTAGTTTTCTTCGCTTCTTTGGTCTCTTCCTCGCATGCATTGCTATGCATGGGTGTGTTTGTTGTTGTTGCTGCTGCTGTTCTTGTAGTTTGAAGCAGTGGTGGGAAGTTGTATGGTCGGCCTGTGGCCAGACGAACACTCCCTTTAATTGCGCATCGCTACTTCGTTTTCTTTTTAATGCCTTTTATGCCCTTTTCGTATTTCAAGCAGCTCGCAACTCCGCAGCTGCCAGGCCATAAATCGCTGCACCATTTTCTTTTATTTCAAATATGTGTACGTATGGTTGTGTATGTGTGTGTGTGCGTGCGAGAGTGTGTATGTCAGGTGAATCCTGTTTTCCTTGAAACCAGTTTTAGTTTTCAATTCTTTTTTTTAGTAGGCTGCGTGTTCTTGTGACTCTAGCACTAATATTTCTCCATTTTTGTTTCTCATTTTTAGAGAACGCTTCCAACAAACGAACTGTGAAATATATATATATTTAAAAGAAAACCAATTTATCAATCAACTTGTACATATATAAATTTATAAAAAGAAAAGACAGAGAGTGAAAGAGAGAGAGAGAGATACAGAGAGGAGATATTTAAACTCATTTATCATAGCGATGGCATGTGCAACACTTAAACGCGCCTTGGACTGGGAGTCCCTCAATCAGCGTCCAACAAAACGTCGACGTTGCAATCCATATGGACAATCCGGAGGCGGTAATAACAACGATGGCACCAATACCGGCTCCAGTTCCAGCAGCAGCTCCAGCTCAATGACCAGCAATCGCTATGCCAAAGACAGCACTGAGCCCAGTCCATTCTCAGAATCCGCATTGGCCAAGATGTCACCGGGTAAATAAAATCATTAAAAATTATTTAATTATTTAAATTAATGATAATTTTTGTAGATAAAATGGCTGAGAATTTGTGCAATGAAATCAAAAGACTGCACAAGCGCAAACAGTTGCCCATCACATCGGCCGCCTTGGAGCGTATGCAGGATTCGGAATCGAGTGGCTCCGAAATGGGACCAGAGAGTCCACATCGTCCGGACAGCCCACCGAGTCACCTGATGCGTCATCCCAACGAGAAGGCATTGTTCACATTCAAACAGGTGCAACTCATATGCGAGGGCATGATCAAGGATCGTGAGGATCAACTCCGTGAACGCTATGAATCTGTGCTCACCACCAAATTGGCTGAGCAATACGATGCCTTTGTGAAATTCACATACGATCAGATTCAGCGTCGCTACGAGGCAGCGCCCAGCTGTAAGTATAAGCAAATATTTAAATAAATAAACAATTTTTTTTAAAATAAATAATTTCAGATTTGTCGTAAGGCAGACAGAAGACTACTCTCAAAATCAAATGCACTACGATCTTATGTGACGGTGGTTTAAGCCGCAACAAAAACAACAGCAACAAATGCAAAAAAAAAAAAAAAAGAATTAAAAAAAATATGGAAAAACAACATAGAAGCCCTCATTTAAACAAACAACTACAATTTTGTTTATTATATATTTTGAAATATGAAAGAGTTATAGTTTAACTAGAATTACATATATAAATTATATTGCAAATAATAACAACAAAGGGAGAATACTTTAAAAAGCAAACAAATAACAAACAAACAACAACAAACAAAACAAATCGAAACAAAAAAGAAATCAACAAAACAAACTTGTTAAATTTACGTTTTCACATAACGAAAATTCTAAATAAAAATGACAAATATCTATATAAATAAAAAATAGTACACATTAAAGGAATACGATGTGTACACAGATGAATAATAAATAAAACGACAAACATTTATAAACAAAAACACATAGATACACACACACACAATTCAATGAAACCTCAACAGTAGCTTCGTATATATTATAAATGCAAGAAAAGAAATTGGTAAATATATATAGATATATATATATATGTTAGGTACATATAGCAATAAGTTATAAAGTAAAACGTATCAAAACTATATTGTACTTCAAAATAGCAATGCGACGAAACCTAAACAAAAAGAAAAGGAAAAACAAATGGATGGAAATGGAAAAACTAAAGAACTCAACTCATGAAATATCTTTTTCATAGTTTATTTTTGCATATAACAATAATTTTCCTAAGCGAGTGAATAGCTTCTGTTCTAAGATAAATCAGTTTAATCCATGACTTGTTTTGTCTTTGTTATAATTGATTGTTTCTTCCTTTGATGTACATTTTGCAAAGTAATGAAAACATAAAAAAAAAACAAAAAAAAATTCTTTGCAATGTTTAATTTGCTTTAAAAATGTAAAACAAAATTTAAAAAAAAGGTAAAAAAAAAAAAATTTCTACTTTAAGTCAAATCTTGAACGCTTTCATAAACACACATTATATATATACACACATATATATACGCTTGGCAGAAGATGTTTCATGTTCATTATAGATATTTTTCACTTGATATATATACATATATTTTTCAATTATACCGCGATCATACATACTTTACATTAGTAATTTAAACTTAATATTAGTAAAGAAATGCCATTTTTATATTAAAATAAAAAAGCGATGAATTGAATGATCCAAAACTCATGTTTTAACTTGCCAACAACATAAAATATTTTGGAATTTTTAATATTTCAGCAGTATGTCTTTGAAGTTACATTAATTTTAAATTTGATTATGGCGCCAACAGAAATTTATGCGTGAAGTTGGCTGCTCGCCATTTCCTTGTATATCAGGGCTACCGATAATAAGGAGAGCGCCAACAAAATATGGAGGCCTAGGACATTATTTGGTTCGTCCTTAGCCTGTTTTTAAAATTTGTTATAAGCTACGTTGCCAATATTGTCAAAGTAGTTATTAATTGCCAAGTTCTGCCATATATTAATGCGAACTGGTATTATGGGCCAGTCTTTCTGTTTTTTTTCTTGCCTGAACCCTTTAGTACCAACGGCCCCAATACAAAGTATATGCTTGGCGCTCATATTATTGGGAAAATAAATATGGGTGGCCGTGATAATATTGGTTTTTTTCATTAGGGTCGCTTTTGATTCGATTTTTTGTTGAACTATTTACAATTGAATCGGAACTACATAAATGAACTGCAATGGAACTTGACTTTCGTGAACGACATAATACAACGGCGCGGCGCATAGAAAACGCAGAGAGAAAAAAAAACCAACAACATAGCAGACAGTCGACTGGAATATCGAGAGCAACTTAAAATTGAATGTGTGTGTTTTGAAAACAAATGTTAAAACGTTAAATTATGTGCCGCTGATATCCAATGAGTAATCAGCTCGCCTGCACCTAAAATGCTTCACTCGCGTATTCAATTCGCAGACTTAACAGAAGTTATCAAAATTTGTTGATAATAGGAAAATTTGAACAAACCAAAATTCACAAAGCAGAAAGAAAGAATATAAAAAAAAAGAAAACAAAAACAACAAGCAGAGAAAAGAAAGCTTTTTTAGCAATGTTCGGCGACGATGACGGTGAAATTTGTGAGTCACACACATCGCCGGCGACACCACCGATCGCAGCAGCAACAACAACATGCAAGAATCCAGCCAAAAAACCACAACAGACAACCAGTGCCAGTTACAGCAATAACAACAATAAATTGGATGCTGT
This sequence comes from Drosophila cardini, assembly GCA_018903735.1. Classification (NCBI taxonomy): domain Eukaryota; kingdom Metazoa; phylum Arthropoda; class Insecta; order Diptera; family Drosophilidae; genus Drosophila; species Drosophila cardini. The sequence goes on along the minus strand of JAEIGM010000004.1, from coordinate 8,256,291 downwards.
CGAACACTGGCAGCTGGACGAAGTTGAGCGATGGATTGGTGGCAATGAGCATTTCACACGTTCACTGTCCGATTGTCTGCGGAGTGAGTGCATTGATGGTCAGGTGCTGCTGACACTAACAGAGGACGATGTGCGCGATCTGCGCTACAAACTGGGCTACAAATTAACATTTGGCGAGATGAAACGATTCTGGCTAACTGTATCACACCTGCAGCAGCAGTGGAAGAGCGAACAGTTGCAAAAGTATCAGTTGACCAATAACATTTGTTTTACCGCTGGCACTGCAGTCGCCAGCTCTGCTGCCGCTTGTCAACCCGTTGTTGTTGGTCAACTGGCGCAAGGCAATGTTGTTTGTGCGATTACAAACGAATCGTGTCCCTCCCCCTCGGCCTGCCAGGATTGTCCCGCATACAGTTGCAAACAGAGCAGATGTTTGGTAGCGCCGGAATATTTTAAAACCGCAATGAGTTTGGGTAAGCTGCATTTTTGAATTGTTTTGTTATTTTTGGGTTCAATAGGTCTTATCGGTTGTTTGGGCAATTAAATATAACCTTGATATCATTCATGCAGTCCATAATCTACAATTCTCCCACACACACACACATACACACACACAATTACATTTACTGTTTTCCCTTGCCTTATCAGTTTTCCAATTGGTATAAATCAAAGTTCAGCACACACACGCACATAAATTGGCAGTTATTGTTATAGTTTATACGTCATTTAAATTATAAATTTAGTTTTAGTTTTATTACGCCAATGACGCTCACTACTGTTATTTTTATTTGGAGGTTAGACACACATCTACATACATACATAGATACGTATGTAAATACATGTGTCTCACTCCCACTTACACGCGATTTGTTTTGTTTGCTGCATGTGGTGGAATTTTTTTTTGTTTCTATTTGTTGTGCTTTTGTGTAATTTTTCGTGCATAAATTTTTAAATGTTTTTTACGCATTTTGATAGTGAGAGACGGGCAGGTGAAGGGAGAGATAAGCATGTTTAGTCAACTTCATGAGCTTAAAATTGAAGATACCCTGTAAAATTAAAAAAAACAAGCGCTGTAAAAGAAGAGAGCGGAAGTGAGAGTGTGATCACGGGGCACAGAGAGCTTTTAAACGAAGAGAGCACAATAAGTATATAAGAAAAATATACAGTTATAAAGAACTCGATAAGAGTAAGCAGAATGCGGTGTAAATGAATTAGCAGAACACTTTTCTTTATTTCATTTAATGTGTTTACTTTTGACTTGAAAGCGTGTTCAATAACAGAATTTCCCTTGAATTGATTTTCTTATGTATTTGTAGGTTACTCGTTCGTCGTCACTTGGATAACATCGTTTGTCATGGTGATCGTGCACGAGCGTGTTCCCGATATGAAACGTTATCCGCCGCTGCCGGATATCTTTCTCGACAATGTACCTCACATACCCTGGGCTTTCAATATGTGCGAAATAACGGGTTCACTCTTATTCACCGTTTGGCTGATCGTGCTCATCTTTCACAAATATCGTATGGTTCTGCTGCGTCGCTTCTTTGCACTGGCTGGCACCGTTTTCCTACTGCGCTGCGTCACCATGCTGATAACATCGCTTAGTGTGCCGGGCACACATCTCCAGTGCAATCAAAAGGACTTTGCCATCGATGATCCCAATGTGGATGTGATCGGTGCTTTGGTTATTCGCATGACACGAGCCTATCGCATCTGGAGTGGCCTGGGAATGTCGATTCAAGGTGTACGCACCTGTGGAGATTACATGTTCAGTGGACATACGGTTGCACTAACGCTACTCAACTTTTTTATCACCGAATGTGAGTACTATGGAACAAATGCCATCTTTTTTAGAACGACCTGTTTAAGAAGGTAGCCTATTTTAGTCCATCCGATTTAATCATAGAATATTAGTATCTATTGGTCGTGGTGGCTTTTATTTTGGTGACAACAGTACTACGTACTGCACGCAAGTCAAGTTATTATTATCCCTATTGTTTAGGGGGATGTTATGCCTTCCTTAAGGCCAAATTAGGCGTGTTATTTTTATTTAACGGTCTAAAAAAGGAACATGTTGGCTGGCTATATATCTATTTAAAACCTGCTTTAAAATGTAGTTTCTGACGTTACCAATGACGTCGTGCTAAGTAATTAAAATGCATACGTAGATAGGCAAACTGGGCATATTATAGTCGAGCAGCTGGACTGTAGCGTGATTAGTTTTATTGTTATTAAAGACAAAAAAATAGATCAAATATACTAATCCCGTTAATAGCTTAATCTAATGTTTACATTTACTGCATTTACCCTTCCAGATACTCCTCGTAATCTGTACTTCCTTCACACGATGACATGGTTGCTGAACATGTTTGGAATCTTCTTTATTTTGGCTGCCCACGAGCATTACTCCATCGATGTGTTTGTTGCCTTTTACATAACATCGCGTCTATTTCTTTACTATCACACGCTGGCCAATAACAGAGTAAGTACTATGATTATATGGCTGTTAAGACTATGGCTAACTATATGTTTATCTGTTTTCAGGCTCTTATGCAGAGCGACTCGACACGCACACGAGTTTGGTTCCCAATGTTCAGTTACTTTGAGAATCATGTGGATGGCATGATTCCCAATGAGTTTGATACACCTGGTTCACTGATCAGCGGAATGTTTCATCAGTTGATGTGGATCAAAGATCAAGTTGTTGAGACAACGCATCGCATCTCATTCCTCAAGGCGGGCAAGTCATTGCACATATCCGGAGCTTCCGATACGGAGCTCTGCAATCGCACACATTCGGCTGCCACGGCATTTTTTAGTCCGCATCAGTCGCTGGTAAGCGGCATGAACAATGCGTGTCCGGTGGCCACGAGACCCACGACTCCGGTTCGACTCTCACCGCAAACGGTGAGAAAGACATCAAACTCGACGTCGACTCAGGTCACTGCCCCAAATCCGGTTACTTCCTCCCCGCAACCGGTTAAACGGACAGGGATAACAACGACTTCTGTTTCCGTCTCGACTCCTCAACAGGTTAAACGCACTGTGGTCGATGCTAGCGTTAGTCCATATGATAGTGATTTGTTCAAGAAGGACTCAAAGAATCCGCAGGCGGTAAAGAAGCACCTCTGATTCAGTTGTTGCTCAAGTCTTCCCCACACCGGCTTACATTTCTTATTTGTTTATCGTCGTTCCACAAAAAGAAAGAAAAAAAAAAGAACAGAAAAACATTGCAGAAAAGCACCGACTGATAATTTTTACTTCCACAACTTTTTATTCTAATCCTTCTTCATCTCCTCTATTCCTATCACAGCACCTGTATTATTTGTATTATCTATTCCACTTCTAGTGCCTTCCAATTAGCTCCAATTTCACACACTTTAGATAAAAACATCAATTTTGTTAACTGATTCAAAAAATGTAAGTAACTTACATGGAATTGTACTCTGGAATTCATATGGCTAATTAATGATAATCCTCATTCCGTTCAGTTTAGCTATATTATTATTATAACTATTATTATTATATATTTCTAAGCATGTAAGCTCTATTTAAGTTATTTAGTGATAAGTTAAAGTGTTTTTGTTGAATGCACAAAATCTAAATAAATCAAAATTCAATATTGAAGAGTGAATTAAGCGCATTCTTTTAATTTAGTTAAAATAAATTCAAATATAACGACACTTGTAGTTCTTGGTATTGTGTTCTTATGCCTAATTTATATTGGCGCGTAAATCTGTGCTCTTTTTTGAGTTTTACAACACTTGCCTTAGTCACGTTGATTTATCAACTATCGATTAATACATGACAACCGATTAAACGTCTGGTAGAACCGGCACCGGCACGAACAGCAGTGCGCAATATTGTTTTTTTTTGCCTTACAATTGGTTGCCTTAGGGTAAGAAATAATTCAACTGCTTAAATTGCGCCAATTTGATTTAAAAGAACGCTGTGACAGTTAACTCGTTACAAAATAAATCACCATAAATTTTGTGGGTAGGCGGTGATCCATGTGAATGACAATCTCTGCTTCTTTTTATTTTGGCGTCGGCGTCGTATTTTTGTAGCGGGCAACGCAAAACTTTTATTCTCGTGTGGATTTTTATAGTTCTCATTTAGTCCACACAGAATATGAAGAAGATTAAACCACAGTTGCACGACCATTTAATAACTAATCGTGTCAAACAGGTGAATAAACTATTGGCAGCATTAATTGTAGGCCGACTAAAAGTCGCCGGCAAAGCAAAAAAAAAAAAACATACAAAAGCAAGGTTAGATTTGGCAGACGACTGACTGCATTCTTTGGTGTTGTTGTTTCATTATTGCAGTATCTGGAGGAGCACATTGACGAAACATATTTGGATGTGAAGCAGATGACCAAGGAGTTGATGCGAAAATATCCAGAATATTCGCGTCGCAAACTTGGACCATTCAAACAACTTGTGCACCAAGGTAAATACAACAAGCGCCAAGGGCAATTTAACAATTTCATAACTCCATTAAATATGTTCTTTATTTGCTAGCATTTTCCATCGTTTCGGACAGCTATAATTTGGACAAAGCGAGCAGCTCCGACGACGAGGACGATTATCTTTCGGAAGAACCAGAGACGCCCAACAACAGCATCATGAGCAACATGATGCATGGCCTGTACACCAATCAATCGGCTAAGAAATCCATACCGTTAGCTGCTAACAAAGCCAACAACGAACCCATTGACATTTCCAGCGGGGATGAGAATGATGATGATAATTCCATTAGTCCATCCAATGGTGGTTGCACCACAGCTGCATCCGCTGCCATTGCAGCCGAAATAAATGTGTCTAAGTCGCTAAAGCGTCCATTGGAGAGCTCGTCATCGGCAAGCAATCTGCAAATCAAGAAAGGTTTGTAAAACAATTGACGAGTGTGATTCAAACACAGAAAAAACATATTTCTTTTGTGCATTAGCAGTTAAGAAAAATGATTCAACACATGCTTCCGTTGCAGGTACCATTTCATCATCTGGTCCAAACAATCCCAAGAAGTGTGAGTACAATATACATATAATATGTTTTATGCTGAAAAACCCCAAAAAATACCTTTAACGTATGACAAAAGCGAGAAGCAGACAAAATCAAAGGTTATCAGAATACAACAACAGTTTTCGCACACTGCAAATCTTCTTGTAGATTTGCAACAACAAAATCATGTTGGTGTCAAGTCATCAAACTTTTAGTTACTCAGCTTAATTTCACAAGGTCGAGGCTTACTACATACACATACATATACATATCATAATCAATTAACAAAGCCCCAACACTGTTAAGTTAGCAGTTTGACTCAGTGCAGTGAGCATAGCTCTGTTGTCGCATGTCTAACGATGTTGTTGGCTTCGATAAGAGATTTCGGCGCTTGTTGCTTAGCTGCCAAGCTTCGACACACCGACTTTAAGCCTTCACACTGTTAAGTTAACAGTTCGACTCACTGCAAAGAGCTCAGCACTGTGACAGCACCGTCGTTAAAGTGACTTCGTGTCTTGTTGCTTTTACATGCTGAGCTTCGACGCCACAGAGACAATAAGCCTTAGAACTGTTAACTTAACAGTTCTGCACAGTACAGTGAGCTTAACTCTTTTGCAGCGCATGACTGATCTTGTGGCTTCGTTAAAGTGACTTCGGCCCTTGTTGCTCTGCTGTTGAGCTCTCTATTTTCTCTCTCACTTTAGTGCTTACTCAAATGTGGTTCCATGTGTGCTGATATAAGACTCGTTAACTAAACCTTTTTTCTATTTTCTTTTTCCAGTTGTTGCAGTTTCTGTTAGCCATGGCAAAGGCAACAACAGCGATGCTGGATCCCGTAAGGATGCACATCATGGACCCGGACATGGACATTCTTTTGAACAACAATATCAAGCACAACAACGACAACAACACCAGCACCAACAACAGCAGCAGCAGCAGCAGCAACGTGAATCAGGGATGCGTGTTCGCAAATACAAAAAGGAATTGGAAATTGCGCGCTCAACGGAAAGTTTCCGTGATATTGGTGGCATGGATGGCACTCTGAAGGAACTGTGCGAGATGCTTATACATATCAAATCACCAGAGTTTTACTTTCAACTGGGTTTATTGCCCTCACGTGGCCTGCTGTTGCACGGTCCACCTGGCTGTGGAAAGACCTATTTGGCACGCGCCATAGCAGGTGTAAGTAGACAGTCTTTGAATTAGTTATTTGAAGTGCATTTTGTAATAAATAAATCTTTCTTTTAGCAATTAAAAATGCCCCTATTGGAGGTACCAGCCACTGAGTTAATTGGCGGCATCTCTGGTGAATCAGAGGAACGTATACGGGATATATTCGAGCAGGCTATTGATAATTCACCTTGTGTCTTGTTCATCGATGAAATCGATGCCATTGCCGGCAACCGCCAGTGGGCTGCCAAGGATATGGAGCGTCGTATTGTTTCGCAATTAATCACCAGTTTGGATCAACTGAAAGCTACAGAATTTGGTCAATCTGTTGTAGTTATTGGCGCTACAACACGTCCGGACACACTGGATCCGGGATTGCGTCGTATTGGACGTTTTGATCATGAAATCGCTATACACATACCATCGCGCAAGGAGCGTCGTGAAATCTTGCGCATTCAATGCGAAGGTTTATCCGTGGATCCCAAACTAAACTATGATAAAATTGCTGAATTAACACCTGGTTATGTGGGCGCCGATCTGTTGGCCTTGGTATCTCGTGCGGCCACAATTGCAGTGAAACGAAGATCAATGAAAAAGTTCCGTGAATTGCATGCTGCGAGTGAAATGAACATGACCACGGTCACATTGGATGATGACGAGCCTAGTGAAGACAAACAGGAGCAGGAACAGGCAAAGGAACAGCCTTCAGAGGAGATACCAGACTCGCAAACTGAAAAGGAAACTACAAATGGTGAGAAGGCAACTGAATCGAGCGAGGAGACAGTTGCACCCATGGAAGTGGACGACAAGTCAGCTGAGGAAACAAACAAACCCGAGGCTGAGACCAATGAAGAGTCCAACTCCACACCATCAGCAACAGAATCCACAAATAATAACGATGTCAAATCACCGTCAATTCTTACGGATGAATTCTATGAGCCAACTCTGGCTGAGCTTACAAATTTCCTAGACAATCCACCAGAAGAATTTGCCGATCCAAATTTCTGTCTAACTTTGGAGGACTTTACGGCGGCTATCAAAGTGATGCAACCATCGGCGAAGCGTGAAGGTTTCATTACTGTGCCGGACACAACTTGGGAGGATATTGGTTCCCTACAGGATATACGTGAAGAGCTTAAGCTGGCCGTGTTGGCGCCCGTTAAATACCCGGAAATGCTGTCTCGCCTGGGACTGGAGGCACCATCGGGTGTCTTACTCTGTGGTCCACCTGGTTGCGGTAAAACACTGCTGGCCAAGGCCATTGCCAATGAGGCTGGCATCAATTTCATTTCAGTTAAAGGACCTGAATTGATGAATATGGTGAGGAATTTCAAATACTTCTGACTGGGATTGTTAATTTTAAATTGCTCTCTTCCTTTTACAGTACGTGGGCGAGAGTGAGCGTGCTGTGCGCGCTTGTTTCCAGCGTGCTCGCAATTCATCGCCTTGTGTCATCTTCTTTGACGAGTTCGATTCGCTGTGTCCCAAGCGCTCCGATGGCGGTGATGGCAACAATTCGGGCACAAGAATTGTCAATCAGTTGCTCACCGAAATGGATGGCGTGGAGGAGCGCAAGGGAGTTTATATTCTAGCGGCAACCAATCGACCGGACATTATTGATCCAGCCATCTTACGTCCAGGACGTTTGGATACCATACTCTATGTTGGTCTGCCACAGGAACAAGAACGTGCTGATATACTCAGAGCTACCACAAAGGTAACTTTAGATCGATTAATTCATATCTAAATTTAATAACTCTCTTCACTTTTAGAACGGCAAGCGACCTGTGCTGTCTGAGGATGTGGATCTTAATGAGTTGGCGTCCAAAACGGATGGTTACACTGGTGCTGACTTAGCTGGTTTGGTGAAACAGGCTTCTATGTTCTCACTGCGTCAATCACTGAACAATGGAGATACCAATGTGGATGATTTATGCGTACGCAAACAGCATTTCGAGGAGGCTTTAAAACAACTGAGACCTTCAGTTAGCGAGCAGGTAAGTAAATCAAGTAATAAACAATATATTTAAGGAAGTATTTTATTAATCAGTTCTTTTTTCTCGACAGGATCGCAAGGTTTATGAGAAGCTGCGTCAGAAATACGCTGCGCCGCGCATGCCATCATTTGAGACCAAGTGAGAAATCTCAGCTGTTGTACTAGTATTTAAGTAAACTGAAACATACATTAATACACACACTAATACATACACACCCAAACACACACAAATACCAGCGACAATACACGAATATTGCGCATATTCCTTAATTGATTTTTGAAATGTACAAAATACCAAGTTAAACCTTCCCAAAACTAAACATGGAAAATAAAACGCCCAAACTATGTATAATTTGGGATCGAAATCCCAAGTCAAAATGTTTGAAGTTGATGTTTAATCAATGAAGAAACACAGACACCACACGATCACACAATCCAGTAGTTAACTTCCCATTTAACCCATATTAACCCCTACTACTTTAGTCATCTGAGGGTCCATCGCCCTGTCCACCACGTATTGATATCAATGGAGCTGGAGCGGTCAATGGTCGTCTGGGCAATGCTGTGGTGTTTCTATGGCGGGACTGCAGCTCAAGAATATCGGCATGTTGGCCGAGTATTGTACGTTTGGAACGCTTACGTACTCTCTTCTTTGCGGAGGCTTTTCTCTCCTCACTACTGCTGGTTGCACAGGAGGCACTATCACCGCCAGCGCCGGGTATTCGAACCATCGGTCTGGGCGCCTTTGGTTCCTCGTCCCGCTTGATGTGTCGCCGCAAATCGAAGGCACTTTTGCACATCTCACGTATGCCAAACCAGCTCTCGTGTCCAATTTGACTGATCATTTCGACGGGCGGCTGAAAGCCTAATTCACGTGATGGTAATTCCATAACTAGCGCCATTGGTGCTTTAAGGACTCCGAAAACATAATCCACAACAGATCCGGCAATAGTGCGTTTGGTCAGGCAACTAATGGACCCGGTGCGATATTCTCGTCCATTGTAGGTCTTGATCGCAGTGCGTCCGGTGGTTGCCAGCGTATGCAACTCACGCCAATGGAACGGTGGATCACGACAATAGCCCCAGGGATACATGATGCTTTGGCCGTACGAGTGCAGTGACAAAAAGAACAATAAATTTGGTGCCAGATTGTCGAGAATGTTGCGCATGGCACGGGTTTCCGGCTCGGAGAAGGGACATTCACCTTTATAGGTATTACGTTGGGTTTTACTCGGTCCACTTTCCCAGAACACATCGTAGTTGCGATTGCAATCGGTGCCCACAAATTTTGAACCCTTGTGGGGTCGACGATTCTTGCGCCAATTGCGATTCTACAGAGGGAAGGAGAAGAAGGACAAGAATGATTAGCAGGTGAGTGATAAGAAACCTTTTTCATATGTATCATAAACTGAGTCCCTACGGATTATAGTAGTGTATACTAGAATACCTAAAATCTCCTAACTTACCTTCGTTCGTGAGTACTCGTAGCCATCGGGATTGACGAGGGGCACAATAACGAAGCGCAGATTGCGTAGAACCTCGATATTCCGTGTATAACGCTCCGTCAGCTGATATATGCAATTGAGACTGGTGCTAACGGTGATCCATTCCCGAGCATGTGTACCTGCCTCAATGAAGATAATATTACGATTCTTTTCGCCAGGTATGACCATAGGACCCTTGGCACCACTACTCCTATGCTGTTCCGCCTGTTTGGCCGCCTGGATGCGCATCAGGGATGGCAATTCGGCATTATCCGCATTCATCCAATTGATTTCGAGGGCACGCACCTCACGCTTCTCGTGTGTTATGCCCAGCGTATAGAGCTTGACAAAATTTGAATAGCGATTGACTATATACTCCAGATACTGATTGATCTGATTATAGTCGAGATACGTATGCAGCACATCCGGACGTGGTATGATCAAACGACGTGCTGGCAACTTGGGCGTGGCAATGATATTCGGTTTTTGTGGGCGTGTTTTTGGTTTCTTAACACGTTTCGATTTTGTGGATTGCATTTTCAAAATTTGTATTAGTATTGGATGGATAGCGAAAAGAATTCAGAAAATTAGCTTAATCTACGAAATTACTTAAAATTTATATTACTTTTTTTTACACGCGACAAAATGGAAAAAAAAAAATTATTGAACTTCGACTGTGAAAGCGTTTCTGACCTGAGACATAATCCCAATTTGTCGGAGCCTGCTACGTATGGGACTAAATTGCTTACCTGGGACTCAATTTGTAGCAGCTGCTCGACAATGACGAGACGTGCGAATCCTTTGGGCCTGGCTGCCATTGTGCGGGCCAAATTTGATCAACATTGCATTATAAAAAGAGCCACAACCAGAAGCAGTAGCAGAACTAAAAGGAGCAAGCATAAAACTGGCACAGACAATATCATGGCGTGGGTGTATAAATTCTTGATAGAAAGAGTTCGCATTCGCTAAATTTGGGACAGCGACAACGTTTAATAAGTTGGGCACGGCAGCATGTAATGCGGAATTGGATTTGGCCCCTACTCAACAAGGACGAGCAGGTCGGAGAAGGAGCAGAAGGAGTAGGAACAGTAGCTGAAGGACGACTGCAACTGCCACAACAACGCAAATATATGCTAAATGTCAGACTGCTTTGCTTTTGCGATCTGGGACAGGATAGGAACGGGGCATAATCCTAGCTGCAAGGCACGTGCTATGCAAATACATCCAAGCCCAAAGAACAAGGAAGCGTACGGTCTGAACAGCAAACGCTCTAAGCATTGGCGTGTCGTCCCGAAAAACTGAATACATGGGAATACAGTTCAGTAGGCTCTGTAGCAAAAACATGGCCTTAAAGCTATGTTATGCTCCTTAGGAAACTCAGTTTGCAGATTGACTCTAAAGAACACTCTGCTACAAGTTTGTAGAACCTGTAATATTGTTTCTTCATCATCCCAATAATTCAGGCGGAGTTTCTCTTTACAAAAAGTGTTCGAAAATGTTTATGTCCAACTCTCTTTAATATTTTTCCTTCATAATCCCAACCGTTCAATCTAATTTTCTATAAAGTACACTCTGCTACAAGGTTGTAGCATTGAAACTATAGTAGAAAATTTATTCATCGATTTTTTTTCAGCTTACCCAAATTTATGGCTAGTAAAAGTCGTGTATAAACCTTTATTTAAAATACGTATGACATTTTATCACAATTTTGTTGTACTGTGTAATTTTGTACCCAACAAACGTCATGTCAACGCAAAAGTCAAAAGTCTGCACAGTTGGACAGAACAGACATGTGAACACACACACAGTACACACGTCTGTATGCAAATATATCTCTACTATACAAATACATATATCCACTTACATATAAACTACATATAGGAATATATTTCTATATGTATATATATTTGCCACAACGCAACCAGTTGATTTATACAGAACAAGGTTCGTGTTGATTTTCATTTAACGGTCTTTTAGTAAACTTCCTGACACAGTGACTGCCATATATTTACGTCTGACTATAACTACATTATACGTTTAAATACCCTGGAAGAAACATTGATAAGGTAGATAGGGATTTTGATGAAGAGCAAATGTAAAAATTTTAAAATACAAGTTGTCAGTAAATCAAAAAGAATAATTAAGATTATAAAACACTGTCTAAACTTTTAAGTACTTAGTTAAAAATTGGCCCGAGAACATTAATCTTTACTCCTTTATTAAATAATATCAGTTTTGCTTTATAATATATACGTTTCTCAAAAGATTTCATAGGTAGTTTCTCGGCTTTAATAGGTTATCAAGAAGTCAAGCCCTACCTCTCGCATTATCCTCAAATGCAACTCTGTTTTTATAGTTCTACATGGCAGAGACACGCAAAGGTTTCAGACAGCGCAGTTTTTTTCTGCCGGCAGGGGGCGTTTCTGAAGTATGCACATTATGTCATTAGCATGATGGCGCAAATAAAGGGCCAAAACTTTATTTTACTTGTTTTTTTTTTTTTTTTTTTTTTTGGGGAACGACGCCAAATAAAAAGTCTGTACTAAAATGTTACCAGTTGTCGTTCGTCTCGCTGAGTGTGTGGGTCTGTGTGTGTGTGTGTGTGAGGGGAGTTACGGAATTGGAGTTACTGGGATTTTGATGACGAAACTGGTTACAAATTAACGAAATTCCAGCAATTATGCTCAACGACATCAACAAGAATTGGCCTCAACCTGCCTCAACAAAGGACAACAAGGACAACAAGGATATGAAAACAATTTGTTTGGCATGGCAATTTAACTTTGTTACACAATTTGACATAGTCGAACAAAGTTATGCTGATTATATACTATATATACAGCTATAACAGCCAGTTAACAGACAATGCATTCGGATTTAATCTACTGGCCCACTGTTTAGGCCAACAGGTGAGCATTGCGATGGTTACAATCGATTTACAGGATTTTCCCGTATATAAAAAAATGTACTGAAGAATACTATATATACTTTCGATACTGTTCCTTTATTATTTAATTTTTTTAATTAATGAACCTCTTAGTTAATGTAAGAATTTTTCCTTTATTTAGCTAATAATCCACTCCTCCAACCACAGACTGCTTCCTTCTTTTCCCTGGTTTTTTCTTTGATGGTTTCTTACTAGCCTGACTCTCTTCCAGATCCTCAATACGATCGATAAGATCGTCTATGTTATCCAAAAACTTGCACTTTGTGGTGCATTGATCAACATTCGATTGCATTAAATTTAACTTGTTTAAAGCGTCTTTTAGCTGTTTCTCGAGCACCCCGACACGATTCTCCAGCTGCAGGGCTTTGTCTATATCCTCGCTGAGCTGATCCTGTTGCCGCTCCAAACGATCCAAACGAGTCTTCTCGTCAATTGAATTATTGACACTATTTTTAAAGTCTAGATCTTCGTATAGCTCTTCTAATTGCTTTCCAAATTTATCCATGATCATATTTTGATCTGCAATCTTTTGCTTACAGTCGTTAAAATGATCGTTTGATTGATTTTGTAATTTACTCAGCTGATTGGTGTTATTATTTAGAGTTTCTTTTAATTGATTTATACCATTTGATTGATTTAATGGTGTCCAATAAGCATTGGTAACTTCTGAATCCTCTGGTGGAACGGATGGTCTCAATTCACTTTTCGCCAGTTCTGAATGCAGTTGTTTTAGCTTCGGCGGTGAATTTGTAAGAAGACCCTGTAATTTATCGAAATCCTCATTTAATTTGGTCATGTGATCGTTATAGCTGTCATTCATCTGTGTGAATTTTTCATATAAATCTTCTTTGGTTTTGACTAAGTCATCAATTTTTTTGCAGCAATCTTTAGCTTTCTTAATTTCTTGCTTTAACTCCTCCTCGTGTTCAGTTTGGCACTTATTTTGATCGCTTTCTTTATTGTATTTCTTATGCTCTTCTAGCTTATTTAGCTTTTCTTCGGTTTTCGTGAGATCATTTTTCAATTGCTGACATTTTTCCAGTTTTTCAACCAAATTCATTAGCCTTTTATCATTTTCTATTAAATATTTTATTAGCTGCTCTAGATTTTCTAGCCTTTTTATATCACTTTCCTTTGATTTATCTGCTTCTTTTATAATTAAATTTGTTTCATTTTCTTGTGATTTACTTTCACAATTCTTTTCGCAGTTTTCCATTGCCTTTTGCGTGTTTTCAGACCTTTTTTTCAATTCTTCTTCTATGTCTTTAATTTTATTTTCCTGTTCTTTTTGCTTTTCTTGCAGTTCATTTAGCTCCTTTTCCAAGTTTTCTGCACGATCTTTGGCTCCTTCTTTAGCTGTTTCCAGCTGAGTTTCTAGCTCATTTAATTTTATATCGATTTCTTTGCAACAATTACGTTTTTCACTGTATTCTTGCTGCTTTTCCAGCTTTGCTACGCTTTCCTTTAGTTGATTGAGTTTTTCATCGAGTTCTGTGTGGTTTTCCTTTGGTACAGTTTCTCCAGTTTTCTTTTCATTTAATTTAAGTTTCAGATTCTCCAATTGTTTAATGAAATCCGTTTCCAGTTCCTTCAGATTGTTAGCCAAACGTTCGCAACAGCTTTTCATATCCTTGTTAACCAATTTTTTGAGGCTTTCTAGAATTATATCAAGATCTTGTCCTATATCCCCAGTTTTCTGTAGCGTCGCTCCATCCCCAATGCCAAGTTTCTCTGAGAGTATTGATATATCCGCAAAGAGTTTATCCATCGTATTCTTCTCATAGAAACAACATTTTCCATCCTCTATAGGAGCAGTATTATTTCCATTTAAAGCATTCAATATTTCCCATAAACGTTGATTGAATTGTGTAATTTTGGCATTTCCGACTACCTGTTCGTTAATCCATTCAGAGATCACCTCTTGCTCATAACAGCTGTCTTTAGTGACGGTGCGTCCATAATGATGAGTTCTATGACGAATCTTTTGATTGGGATACCTGAATGACTCCGTTTGCCTGAGCACTGATAAGAGCAACAGCAGCAGCTGCAGTGACGTCATTACCGCTAATTATATTAAGTGTTTTATGATCGTTTTGTTATTTTATTGTATGCAAACTTACCTTTAGTTTTTCTAGCGCTTTCTAGTGTCTTGCCTTCGGTGGATGCACTATAACTGAGCGATCTGGGGAAGAGTTATACTTTTCTCTCTGCATAGTAATCAATTTGCATGGCATTTTATGGGTATGCGAGTGTTGTAATTAGCGTATGTACAAAATGACTAAAGCAAAATTATACTTAGTAAAATTTTAACAAGAAAGAAACGTACAGTCGAGCACGCCCGACCGTAAAATACTCTGCATTTTATTCCCGGACGGACTTACGGACAGACGGATATGGGCATATCAACTCGGCTTGTGATGCTGATCATGTATCTATGTACTGTGAAAGTTCTGCTCGCGGACAGCTCTCTCAGGCGGACAGCTCCCTTAGTCGGACGAATTTTACAGTCCCAAGAGCATGATTTTCATACAAAATCCGGTCTCTTGGGCGGACAAAACACTGGAACCATGGTTGTCAGGTCAAGGGAGTACTTTTTGGGGTCTACCATGCCTACATCTGCCTGTAACATACTTTTGACAAACCCAGTATATTCTTTGCAGAGAGTATAAAACATCTTTTAACAACTAA
Source organism: Drosophila cardini (assembly GCA_018903735.1). Taxonomy (NCBI): domain Eukaryota; kingdom Metazoa; phylum Arthropoda; class Insecta; order Diptera; family Drosophilidae; genus Drosophila; species Drosophila cardini. The sequence continues at coordinate 8,241,003 of JAEIGM010000004.1, read as the reverse complement.
ACTATAACGTCTAAGCTTTTACGTAAGATCTTTACAGTCCCTTATTAATCACTATTTATAAATCGCTTAAGTCGAATAATAAACCTGTAGATATTAGTTAGAGTGCGTAAAGATTATTTGAATGATGAAAACTATAAAGGTCGCTGGATCTGAAGACTCAGGGAGGCTTTTTCATATGCTAATTACACAAAGGTGCACAATGGTAAATGTTAAGCAAATGCCTTGAGCGTTATGCGATATGGATCTACTCTATGTATAGATAGATGTAACATAAGTTAATATGATTATTAAGTCATTAGTTTTTAGTTTCTTTTTTTTTTCGGTCAAGAGTAAAAGTTGAATGCCCTGAGACGTGTGTTAGAACCCATTAGGCTGATTAAAATGATTTAGAACTTAAATTTCCAGTTTCTAGCCCAATCAGCGCTAGTGCTATTAAATATATGCAGATCTTTAATCAGTGTTGAATTTAAAATGCAAATTTTTTAACTAATACATGTGGGCACCGGAAATTTACCAAATATTCTTTTTTTTTTTTTTTTCTTATTTTCAGTTTTCAGTGTTATTAATAAATAGTTTGGCACAACGAGTGCCTCGATGTCTGCTAAAGTTATATATCTAGATATTTGTCTCAATCGAAGATCAAATCAAAGATGAATATATCTTCGGTCAAGCGGAAGTGCCCAAAGCGACAGTCAAGTGTCATAATTACGCATCAGAGCTAATGTTCAGCTCCAAAAAAATACAAATATAACTATTAATAATACGTAGAGACGTAGTTTTTTTTTTATTTTTTTTTTTTTTTATTTTGATAAGTGTCGTTCGATGATTTGTGAATGGCTTCTGTGTTAGCCATGAGTAGTTTGAACTGTTTACAGCTGTATCCAAGACACCACTCAATGTTTTAATGAACTCCATAAACTCCACGCATCTTTGGATCATTTTAACGATTCAGCTCATCAGCTGCTGCCTCTCTAAGCGCTTCTCATAGTGGGTAACTGTAATGGACCACAAGTGTTTTGTGGCTATAACGTTTCCGGCTAACTTGTCTAACTTAACCTTGCACGTCATTTCAGTTCAGTGCTCGAATTTGCGTGTCTTTACAGAAATTAGCCAGAATTAGAATGGAGCGCATCTTGTTTCATGGATCGATCGTTCGTTGACTTTCAAAATGATTTCATTAGAACAGGAATCAGAAATCAGAAATTTACCCTACGGCTTTTGGCTTAATATGTCGAACCGTGACATTAGGAAGACAAAGCAGACACTGAGTTGGCCCAAAGCATAACAGGCAGACACAAACACACACACACACACAGGCAGAGAGATAACAATACAAGTTCCTCTATAAAAACCAGTAAATAAACAAGTAACGGCTTCAGAATCGTTTCAAGACCCGCGATACGCGGATGCAAGAGCAAAAAATCAATATATAGACCCAAAATACAATTGTGTCCAGTTAGCAAAGTGATCAAATTATCCAAACAAGTTTAAAAAAGAACTAAAAAAATAGAGAAAACAAAAAAAAAAAAGAACAAAATTCATTAAATTGTACATAAAAAAAACTATAAATGCTTCTTAACATTAGTAAAGTGGCATAAATTATGCAAAATTTAAGCAAAAGAATTAATTGAAAAGAACTTAGCCTATGCTGATCAAACAAATATATATATACTATATATATTATAGACGCGACGCGTGCCGACGCTTTCCGCATTTGATCTCGTGACGCGTTTTAAATCGCCCACAAATTGTGGTCTTTAAGCCATCATCATCATCATAATTGTTGTTGTTGGTAATAGTGTTGTTGTTGCCATACAAAACTGGACAGGGGACTGGACCGCGGCACACCTGACCTTGACACTCACTTTTCTAAAAGCGAACTGAAACCATTTTTTCGGTTTTTTGTTATTTATTTTTTCGGGTTTTTGTGGCTTTGGCAACGTCTTCTTTCTCAGCCGCGTTTCGAACAGCTCCACAGTCTTTGGCCGAAACGGAGATGAAACAGATGAATCCGGGCTCCGTTTAAAATTAAACTCAACTTTTAAATTATGCAGTTGAGTTACTGAATTATTATTGCATAACAAATTTCAAGTGCAACGTGCAAAATAATAATAAAAAAATAATAATTTCATTGTGAAGACAAGTAAATAAAAGTGTTGCATGCTCACAGCTGCAAATTTAAATAAAAAGAAAAATAAAAAAAAAAATCGAAATACAAAAGACTGTTGAAGTTTTGGAGTGGAGAGTACAATTATACTATATAGAGATATATATACTAAGTAAGCTAAACAAAAAATGTGCTATAAAATCGTGTGTAGTTTATTGCTTTGTCTCGTCGGCTTGGCGTGCTCCAGCAGTTCCAACAATCTGGCCGGCTATGAAGGGTAATTAACTAAAGAAATACATATATATATATTATACATATTACAATTTACAGAATTTCATTTGAGCATCATCAATCAGTCGTTTCGTAGACATTTATATATTTAGCGATTCATAGTTGTTTTAATCCTCATCTCTCGACTCTTTTGATAGCTATTTGGTGAACAGGTTTAGGCTCTTATACTCTCATATATATAAATTATATAGTTAAACTAACTAGCGTTATGTTAGCTGCTTATCTGAGACGTGAATGCCATTGAAGATCACCGTCCAGAAAGTTAATAATTCCCAGTGCAATACTGATATACATAAGACAAATGTCGAATGCACATAAACTGTCTATTTGGCACTTTACGGCCAGATATGGTATGGCCAAAACAGTTACCAACTGAGCACATCGATAGAGCTTATAAGAACAGGCATAAACCACTTGCTTTAATGCTTCCAACATGATCACAATTTGATTTGAATTAACTTTGGCTATGGAATAATTTAAATTTTATATAAGATGTGTGTTTTAAACAAAAATTTGAATACTAAAATGCTTTAAATTGATGGAGCTACTATGATCAGTTAGTTAGAAACTAAATTTATAAAAGAATATTAGTTGTTTGGCTGCTAAAGAAAGTAATTTATTAATGAATTATATAACAGTCTTTTATTCTTAAATGCCAGCGAATCAAGTTCTTTTATAAATATACAAAATTCACAACTTTCAAATTGATTTGCATTTTATTTTGAAGTTTTTCTTTAAGCATATTAATTTTAAGTATAATTTTAGCTTATTTTAAGACACGCTCAAGCACCAACTATTGACAGCAAGTGTTGTGTGTTGTACTTAGCAGTACGCGAGCGAGTGTCAATGTCAGTGGTTAGAAGTTGTTATTAACTTTTAGTATTTATGCTAAACGTAGCTCAGCACGCCCATGGCAAATGGCAGCGAAAACCATTGTATAAATAGCAGTTCCATTGAAGATACGTCGATGACACCGAGATGGAGATATAGAGACATAAGCATAGATATATGTAAATGACAAGCAAATGTTTGTCCAAAAAGTCAACAAATTGCACGGTCTCTATTTCCATCTCTATCTCTATTTCCATCTCTGTCTCTATCTCCATCTCGTCTGCTTGTTGTTTTGTCAGGGGCGCATGCGGCGTATGTGTGATGTGTGATGGATGCTGCTTTAGCTCTGCTTCGTAATCAAAACAAAACCTAAAATGAACACAAAAATACAACTTGATATTTAATTAGTACGCAAAATGTTTGCTTCCTTCCGTTCGCTTTATGATTGCGTTGTTTCGACACACAGACACACACAGACACACACGTTTATTATGCTCAAAAATAGATGCTTTATATGCAGCTGTGATGTATCTTTTTCAGTAGTTTCTTCTACCTCTATTTTGAGAAGGCCATGTGTCAACAATAGCTTTTAATTTGCCGAGAATTACAAACAAATGAGTAAATTATAAATTTAAAATAATCAAAGCAAACTAATCACACATGTTAACAGTGAAAAAAACTTCAACTTGTGTGGAATTGAAAGAGTTGGAAAACTTTTGTTGGCGGGTGTTTAATTAAATTATTTGTACATTAGTTAGTATATAACTTCATGCATTGCCGACTGACTGCCTCACGTGATTAGCCTCGTCTTTGTCTTCTTTTTGCTGCTGTTTCTTCATAGTCTTCAGTTTCTTCTGTTTCTTCTGCTTCTTCAGTTTCTTCCACTTCTTCTGTTTTGCTAGCCAATTCCTCGGTCTTCACACAAGATGAATATGCATAGATTTTCAATATTTTGTTCGTTTGTCTGTGGAATTTTCTGAAATGATAAATTGGCTACAAATTCATCGAGAGGTGGCAAAACGCCAATTGACGATCAGGCGACGACAACTGAGAACGAGGCGTTCTGCATAAATTTGTGAATCAACAACTCATTTCGGGGGCGCCACAAAATTAATTTTCTTGTCCAATTAGCTTAAGACATCTTAAATGTGTGTGAAAAAATCACACACACACACACACACACACACACACATAACTGCTGGGTTTTTTCACAATTTTAATTGGATATCCATTTGTCATTGCACTTATAAATCGAAATAATTTTTAATTGAATTTCTCATCATTTTTCAAAATTTTTAATACAATTTTGTATCGCTACTAAAACCAATTAATTGTTAAAGGTTTAAAGCATGAGTAGGGAGAAAAAAGGCGTGGCTTAACTGTCGTCTTTATTAATTATATACCCAGTTCTGCTGGTATTATTTTGATTAATTATAGAGCTTGTGAAATTTATTGGTTTAGTAGTTTCAGGGTTTTAAAAAAGTATTTTAATAAAGTTTTAACATTTTTTACAATATACATTATTTATGGTAAAATACATAATTTTTAAATATATTTTTAAAGTTTAATGAAAATTTAAAAAAATGATTAAAACCAGATCACATAAAATTTATAATTAATAATTTTTTTAAATAACATTAAAGTTATAAAAATTAGTATTTAAACTTAACAAAGAAATAATTAATATTTAAAAATATTAATAAATATAATAAAATATAGTTTTTATATTATTTTTTTATTTATTAAATTATTCTCCCTCTTATTCCAGCTACACCAAGTACACTGTACAGCATGGCGATGAAAGTGCCTTCCGCTACATGGTCGATCTGCAGACCAGCGACGCTGAGGTGGACTTCTGGCTGCTGACAAGGAACATGTCCGTCTTGACAGTTGGTCCTGAGAAGAAACCACAGTTCGAGTCACGTTTATACCAACTGGGAGTCGATTACCAAACACAGCCATTGATGGAACTAATGGAAGCACTGGAGGGTAATAGCACATATGCCGATGAGGATTCGGAACAGTATGAGGAGGAGTGCCAGCCTGGAGCGGATTGCGAGTCGGATCGTCCACGCAATCGCCAGCGTCGTCAGGCACGTGGATTCTTCTCGCATTATCCACGTTATCATGAGATTCTGAACTTTATGAGTGGATTGGCGGCACGTTATCCACAATACTGTCGCTATGAGTCTCTGGGTCGTTCCAACGAGGGTCGTCATATTGCCGGTTTGTCTATTTCCCTGAACACACGTGTCCGCCCTCGTCGTGTGGCCTACATTCAGGCCGCTGCCCATGGACGGGAATGGATAACCACACAGACGGTGCTGTATTTGGCCTATGAGTTGCTCAGCAATCTTCGTGCTTTCCAGCGTGTGCTCCACGATGTGGAGGTGTTCTTGGTGCCTTTGGTGAATCCCGATGGTTATGAATATACACACACTACGGTAAGTTTTATAATTCTTAAGCCGTTTATGCTGACTTATAACAAAAATTAATGGTGTGAGTTTGGGGAGCTATAAATTGGCTTTCATGTCAAAAAATATATATTAAACAATTTCCAAAATTTCTCATACCTTTTTCAGGATCGTTTCTGGCGCAAGAATCGTCATCACTATCCCGGTCGTTCGTGCAGCGGTGTCGATATCAATCGTAATTTTGCCAATCATTGGAACTATCAGGGTGCCAGTCAGAATGTAAGCAACCTGTTGAAATTGATTTGTAAATTTGACTTTGACCTTGATTGTAATAAAATCTCACCCAATCTCTTACCCTCTACCCTCTGCCACACCAGCTCTGCTCGGAGGTTTATTCGGGCACAGCGCCAAATTCGGAGCCGGAAACATCGGCGGTGGTACGTTATTTGGAATTCAATCGTCATCGTGTGAAACTCAGCCTGGATGTGCACTCATTTGGCAAATTCATTTTTTATCCCTTTGGCTATGCGAAGTGAGTACGAGTAGTGGCACTGGCCACTTCCCCTCTCCCCTTTTCCTCTCCTCCCCTCTACCCCTACGAAAAAAGAAATTCAATTTACTTTTCAATTAATTGCTAAAAGCAATTAAAACCGAATATTTTTGCCAGCCACTGTATACAGTTGTAAAATGTTGTACACTATCCCATTCACAGAAATACAGTGCCACCCACTGTGGGCACACTGCGTTCGGTGGCATTGAGAGCCGCCAACCAAATCGGAAAATATCGTGGAACGCGTTATACCATCGGCACTTCAGCCTCTATACTGTACGAGGCTTCTGGCAGTCTGGATGACTTTGCCTATGGAAGCCTGGGTATACCCTTGTCCTATACGCTTGAGTTACCCGGTGATGAATTCCACGTGGCCTCCTCGGATATCATACACGTCTGCAAGGAGACATTTGCCGGCTTTGTTGAGTTTATCCGGCATGTTAGTCTGTATTAAGGCAATTTTGGGGCCTTTAGTCTTTAAGCTCTTGAATTTATATATTTGTTAATTAAACTAATTAGTGTCGTCGTCTTTAGGCATTAAAATAAAAAATGTGAGAAAAAACATTTGCAGTTGTTCTATTAACTTTAAAATGGTCACGAAAAATTTTTTAAAATTTATTATAATTTTTTAGTACTTTTATCTTGAGAAACCTAAGATAAAACAAGAAAAAGTTTTAAATAAATTAATAGTTTTTTGATTTTCAATTAAAGAACTACTTAAAGAACCATTTAAACTTTCAGCAACTCTGACGCTTCCCATTTTATTTAGTTTTATAACAAATCACCATAAACAGAAGTATAATAAAAATAATAATAATGATATCGTAGCTAAATTATAGTCGGCAAATGTTCCAATTAAGCGATAAGTATCTCGATATGCCATTGGTATCGAAATTTGAGTTTCAGTCTTAATTGAACATTGCACAAATGAGATTGTATAAACTCCTGGGATTGCTGTTGTTGCACTCGGTTTGTCTGTGCGCCTGGCAGGATTACAAGGATTACAAGGTCCTTGAGTTGCAGCCACGGGATGACAAAGAGCATCAACTGTTGAGGCAGTTGGCAAAAGAAAAGCCGCATTGGGATTTTATCGGTACACGTCGTAGTCATAATGAGACAGGATTGCGTGTGTTGGTGTCACCCAGACAAATGGAAAAGCTCACAGAAGTCTTAAGAGTAAACCATATAGAATATGAGCTGATTTTGAATGATATATCAGAGGTGTTGATAGCTCAACGGGAGGAGAATCAAAGGAGTAAGTTACGTTCACAATTGCCTCAGATCGATGTACTTGGAGCATTTTACACGCACAGCGAAATCAATGAGTATCTGGATAGTCTACCCCAACGTTATCCACAGCGTGCACTGGTCAAACAATTTGGTTGGAGCTACGAGGGACGTCCTCTGAAAGTACTGACCATTAACAACGGCGATGGCAGATCGAATAAACCCGTGATCTTTATAGACGCCGCAATGCATGCTCGGGAATGGATTGCACCCTCGTTTGCGCTCTATATCATCCAACAGTTACTAGATAATTATGAGGTGAATAAGGAACTTTTGTTGGATTACGATTGGGTCATAATGCCCGTGGTAAATGCGGATGGTTATGAATACACTCACACGGACGCGAGATTTTGGCGCAAAACCCGGAAACCTACAGCTGATCCTGAAGAGATAGGCACTGATCTTAATCGGAATTTTGGGTATATGTGGGGCAAGGATGATGGTTCCTCGGCAGATCCCGCGGAGGAAATTTATCGTGGGGAATACGCCTTCGATCAGCCAGAGTCGCAGGTGGTGAGAGATATTTTACTGCACTACAGCGATCGTTTGACCTTTTACCTCTCCCTGCACTCCTATGGGAACTATTTTCTGCTGCCCTGGGGACACACCAGGTAGGCTTTGGAAGGAATACCAATTCCCTGTTTGATACTAATCTCTACTTTAGTTCCTTTCCGGTAAATTACTACGAAATGCTGGAAGTGGCCGATGTGGGCGCCATGGCAATTGTTCATGCCACCAACGGATTATATAGCTATGGTAGTGGCTATCATCTGATGTATCCCACATCGGGAGATTCCACTGATTATGCTGTGGGGGTGGCCAATGCCACGGTGGCCATAACAATGGAGTTACCTGCTGGGGGATTCCTGGGATTTGATCCTTGGGTCTCCCACATCGAGGGCATGGTCACGGAAAGTTGGGTGGGCGTGCGTGCCATGGCCGTGGAGGTGATAAGACGCTATCCCCCAAATCATAAATAAAGAGAGTTTTATTTTCAACTACAATACTTTCATTCTTTTATTGAGTAGCTCAAAAGTACTCAAGCTAATGGAGAATTTAATTTATGGATAGTAGATTAGATTAGTGTAGGCTATTTAAATGACTGATTTGCTAGTTCTGATCGCGTTAATATGTTGGGAATTGCCTGGTTAACATTGCTACTGGGATTAGCTCTTGTGGCTGCTCAAAATGAATTCGAGGGGTAAGTTCTCCAATAGAAATCTAGAGGATTTCTTACTTAAACAACTTTCATTTATAGTTACCGATTCTATGACGTCACACCTTCGACTAAGGAACAAGGACAATTCTTACACAAACTGAGCCATCAGGGCTATGATTTCTTCAGCTTAAGTCGTTCTCTGGAAAGACCTTCCCGAGTGCTCGTAAAACCCGAGCAAGTACACGACTTCTTGGAATTACTCGAAACTCATAAGTTGAATTATCGGCTGATTAATGATAATCTTGGAGCAACCATTGCTGAGGAATTCGCTCAGCTCCAAATGCAGCGCAGATTAATGCCAATTACTGGCAAAGGTCGTCTGTCCACAGAGCGCTACTACACCCACGAGGAGATCAACAACTATATCGATGATTTGGCTGCACGTTATTCATCACGTGTCTATGTCAAGACTGTGGGATGGTCCTATGAGAAGCGGGAGATGAAAACGATCACCATTACCAATGGAGATGGTAGAGCCAACAAGAAGGTCGTTTTTATGGACGGTGGCTTCCATGCCCGTGAATGGGTTTCTCCCGCGGCAGTACTCTATGTCCTCGATCAGTTGGTGGAGAAGTTTGAGGAAAACGCGTACCTTCTAAAGGACTACGATTGGGTTGTTCTTCCTGTGGTAAATCCCGATGGATATGAGCACACTCAGACCAGTACTTTTGCACGCATATTCCGCAAGACTAGGCAACCCTATACATTTTTGGGCCAGACCTGTTATGGCGCTGATCCCAATCGCAATTTCGATTTCCATTGGAATGAGGAAGGCGCTTCTTCTAATCCCTGTGTGGATACTTATGCTGGTCCTACAGCCTTCTCTGAACCAGAGACAATTGTGGTTCGTGATTTAATGCATTCGCTAGCGGATCGTGGCATTATGTACCTGACTATCCATACCTATGGTAACTACTTGCTTTACCCATGGGGCTGGACAAGGTAAAGAACTGTCTCTTGTTATCCCATTCTCTGACTTCTATTTATTTTTTTTATTTAGTGCCTTACCCGATACTGTGGACCAACTTGATGCAGTGGCTCGAGCTGGCGGAGATGCAATTGAGGCCGCTACTGGCACCGTTTATACTGTGGGCACAGCTACAAATGCCCTGTACATTGCCGCTGGTACCAGTAACGACTATGCTTACTATGTCGGATTTAATATTTCACTCACCATGGAACTGAGTGGAGGCGGCTTCACGGGTTTTGATCCACCTGCCAGCAAAATTGATGAGTTTGTTACTGAGACCTGGATTGGAATACGTGCCATTGCTGAGAAGATTATAGAAATGTTTTAAAGTTTGTTGGACGAAGTAAAGATAGTTTAATAAATACAATTTATTAAAAGTGGAATAGGAGAGTTGTGATTACTTTATCTATGATGAAATCTTTTGTTGTTCAAAAATCGAGTTTTAAAGAAGAATTTTTTTAAGAAAACAAAAAAGTAGCGGAACAAGCTTTGAGAGCAAATTATAGTTTATGCGGGATCAAGCTAATTGATTTTCTACTTCTATACCTGTAGAGATAGGTATTTCCATTGCAAACCTTTTTACAACCGTTTAATTACCTCCTTAATTCTTAGGTGGAACCTTTTCAGTGGGTATCGCCCAAAACATTTAGCCAGTTTTGCGTGTCATAAACATAAAGCCGATAAGACCTTACTGAGAGTAGCGGATTAAGGTTCACCTATAATACTCAGATTTTTTATAATCAGCCAAAATATGATTACGAAGTTTTTCATTTATTGATGTTAGATTAGATATAATTTAACTATTTAAGTAGCTAACTATTGAAGTGGTTTTCTTTAGTTCAGTGAACACGTTAAGATGTCGCGTTTCGGGTGTTTAATTTTGCTACTGGGATTGACTCTCGTAGCAGCTAAAGATGGCTTGGAGGGGTAAGTCTTCAGTCATTGATTTTTTGGCAGAACTTGAGTAACGATTGACGTTTATAGTTACCGATTCTATGACGTCACACCATCAACTAAGAAACAAGGAGCATTCTTGTACAAATTGAGCAATCAGGGCTATGATTTCTTCAGCTTAAGTCGTTCTTTGGAAAGACCTTCCCGAGTGCTCGTAAAACCCGAGCAAGTACACGACTTTTTGGAATTACTCGAAACTCATAAGTTAAAATATCAGTTGATTAATGATAATCTTGAAGCAACGATTGCTGAGGAATTCACTCAGCTGCAAAAGCAGCGCAAATTAATGCCAATTACTGGCAAAGGTCGTCTGTCCACAGAGCGCTACTACACTCACGAGGAGATCAACAACTATATCGATGATTTGGCTGCACGTTATTCATCACGGGTCTATGTCAAGACTGTGGGATGGTCCTATGAGAAGCGGGAGATAAAAACGATCACGATCACCAATGGAGATGGTAAGGCCAATAAGAAGGTCGTCTTTGTAGATGGAGGTTTCCACGCCCGCGAATGGATATCTCCAGCAGCAGTGCTGTATCTTCTTGATCAGTTGGTGGAGAAGTTTGAGGAGAATGGGTACCTTCTAAAAGATTACGACTGGGTTGTTCTGCCTGTTGTGAATCCTGACGGATATGAGCACACTCAGACCAGTACTTTTGCACGCATATTCCGCAAGACTCGGCAACCCTACAAGTTCTTGGGTCAGACCTGTTATGGTGCTGATCCCAATCGCAATTTTGATTTCCACTGGAACGAGGAAGGTGCCTCATCTACTCCCTGTGTGGATACTTATGCTGGTCCTACAGCCTTCTCTGAACCAGAGACAATTGTGGTTCGTGATTTGATGCATTCTCTGGGCGATCGTGGCATTATGTATCTGACCATTCATTCTTTTGGCAACTATATGTTGTATCCATGGGGCTGGACAAGGTAAAGTACTGATTCTATTTTATTGTATATATTTACTTAATTAATTTCTTTTTAGTGACCTTCCCGATACTGTTGATCAGTTGGATGCAGTGGCGCGTGCAGGAGCTGATGCCATAGAGAAGGCCACGGGCACTGTTTATGAGGTGGGAAGCTCTACGAACGTTTTGTACGTAGCTGCTGGAGCTAGTGATGATTACGGATTTATTTCTGGATTCAATATATCAATTACCATGGAACTCAGTGGAGGCGGCATCACTGGCTTTGACCCACCTGCCAGCAGCATTGAGGAGTATGTCTCTGAGACCTGGATTGGCATTCGCGCCATGGCTGAGAAGCTAATTGAAATGTTCTAAAACTTGTTAGACAGTGTAAATATTGTTAAATATACTGTATTACTCTGATCTTAAACAATTCTTTATTAACTTAATTGTCAGTACTTAAACTTGTTGATCTTTAAACTATAATTATCTGATTTTTTAACTACATATGTTGCCATATATTTGTTTATCACTCTAATGTTGCTACCGATTGATTAAATTAACAACGTTGCCACCTTTTAAAATGTTTACCATTAGCAAACGTCACTTAAACTGAAGCATATATGTATGTCTTTAATCACAAATTGAAAGAATTCTCTTATCTATCATCTATCATCTATCGTTTATTATTAGTTTATTGTGGGTTATGCCTGTCGTTTATCGTTGATTGCTAATTACGATCGTTTATCTCAAAAATAGTTGAACAATCTTTCATAAAAAGTCTTGATAAGGTATAATCAGAATCAGAATTTGGTTTAAATACACTCTCTCTCTCTCTCCCTCCCTCTCTTTCTCTCTCACTCTGCCTATCAGCGTTTATAAAATCATTTTACAAGCAATTTGTTGATTATTTCGAGTGTATTGCAAACTATTCCGTTGTATTGCTCATGATAACGCCAGCTATTAGAAATTATATGTCTGGGAACCTTAATCGTCGGTTTAGTTTCTCTCAAGTTGTCAACGAATCAAGATGAAATTCTTTTGGTTCATTATTTGTGGTATTTTAATAGCCAAATCCTCAGGCAAAGGAAGTAACTACGATGGGTGAGCTTTAGATATGACTTCCTAGAACTTACCATATTAATACTCGATCAGCTTTAAGATCTACGAACTGTCTGTGAAAGGTCGCTCCTCTGACTCGATACTATCGGAATTGACAAAGAATGAGTATTACTATGACATACTTTCGAGCAATGATGATAATGCTAATGTACTAGTACATCCAGAGGCACAAGTTGAATTTATAGGATTACTGGATGAACATACACTCGACTATAAGGTCGTAAATCGTGATGTGGGTTTGACACTACGTCGTGAGTTCGAAATGAATAGGAATTTAAGGAATTGGTTTCCCTATAACGGACGTCTGGGGACCGAGAGATACTACACACATGACGAGATCAATCAGTACCTAGAAGATCTAGCCAAACAGCATCCCAGTCGAGTACAGGTTAAAACCGTAGGCAAAAGCTACGAGGGACGCTGGTTAAAGACGATCCGTATTACGAATGGAGATGGTCGGGATAATAAAAATGTTATACTGATGGATGGTGCTTTCCATGCCCGTGAGTGGATCTCTCCAGCAGCTGTGGTCTATGCCATTGGCGAACTGGTGAACAACTATGAGGCACATGCCCAACTGTTACTGGATTATGACTGGGTCATTTTGCCCGTGGTCAATGCCGATGGCTATGATTATACCCATCAGTCGGCGGATAACAGAATGTGGCGCAAGACTCGTAAGCCCAGTAATGCAACTTGCATTGGCACCGATCCCAATCGGAATTTCGGTTTCCATTGGAATGAAACGGGTGCTTCACCGGATGCCTGCTCGGAAATACACGCCGGCCCAAACGCATTCTCCGAACCGGAGGCCGTTGTGGTGCGTGATCTCATCCACAGCTATGCGGATCGGGGTAAAATGTACCTGACGGTTCACTCTTATGGCAACTATATACTCTATCCTTGGGGCTACATCGAGTGGGTTACAAATTTATCTGTATACGTGCTCCTTATTAACGTATTTCACTTTTACAGTGCTCTACCAGACACTTGGCCCGATCTCGATGAGGTTGCACGCGCTGGTGGCGATGCCATTAAGGAAGCCACTGGCACTGAATACAAGGTGGGTTGCTCCACCACTTTGATGTACCCAGCGGCTGGTGCTAGTGATGATTATGCCTTCAATGCTGGATTTCCTATATCATTCACCATGGAACTGCCCGCTGGTGGATCCCTTTCGTTCGATCCTCCTGCTTCGGATATCGATCGTTTGGTTAAGGAAACTTGGGTAGGCATTGAGGCCATGGCTCGCAGGGTTACACAAAAGTATCCATTGAATGCCAAATCTGGTTAAGTTTTTAAATATATTTAATAATTTTCTATAATTTAATAAACAACAAATTAATTTAAAGAAAATGTATAAAAAATAAATGTTTGATTTTAATTTTAGTTCAAGTTTTAGTTGTAATTTAAATATATTAGAAGAATTTTTTGACTATTAGTAGGCAGAAGTATCTTAGGGATACATTTACTTACCCATAGATAATACCCTTTTCAATTTCTTTAACAAAAAATAGTTTTGTTAATATGTACAGTTATTTCTCTTTTTCTCTAACCTAAGGTATTGTCTATTTATTATTTGTATTATATATTTTTTAAGTGGATTACATAAAAATCTGTTATTAATCATAAAAAAATACTGATATAAAGTTTAATAGCCAGATTTTCTATTCTTAAAGATTTATTTATACAATTGTCACAGTCTTTTAGCTAACCAGATATACATATGTACTTTTATAGGTCATATAAAGTCGAGTGTATATATCTTTATTGAATAACGCTGTAAAAACTTGACACCGTCGCCCTATTTATAGCAGAATAGTAATGTCACTTGACAAAGTGCTTCTGGTGCTTGTCTATTATGTCTACTATAAGTTTAACTAATAGCTGTAGATTATTTGAAGTGTATACACTGCACAGCAGGTCTTTGAACCAAATTGTTTAAGTGTGTCATTGTCAGAATTAAGTTAATGATACGAAAGCCATGGGAGACATTTAGTGCACAGTGGTAACAGTGTACTATGGAAGAAATGGCTAGATCAGCAAACAAAATTATTAGAAATAGTAGAATAAAGATAGCTTGATATCTGGCATATAAACGGTGCACTACTTTCTAGCCTTTTATAATTAAAATTTCTGCTAAATCTAGCTAACATTTTATCCGCTTTTAGCTCTACAAATAAGTCAATTTAGCCGAATATTTCAATATGTAAAATATGCGCTTTTTATTGGAAATACTTTGAGGTTTTCTTTGGTTCTATTTAGTACTTATCAACGACCAACTTGGCCATAGCACGAATGCCAACCCAGGTCTCCGAGACGAAGGGCTGAATCTGTGAAGTAGTGGGATTGAAACCAGAGCCGCCAGCGGGCAATTCCATAGTAATGGAAATGGGGAAGTTGGCAACAGCGAAAGCATAATCATCACTGCCACCAGCTGCGGCATACAAAACATTGGTGGAGCTACCGACGGTGTATTTGGTGCCCGAGTAGCTCTTGATGGCAGCAGCACCGGCTTGGGCAACCTCATCAATGGCACGCCAGTCGGCGGGCAAGTTTCTATAGAAAATGATATAGTTTAGCAATCTAAGGAGCCATAACTCTTTTGGGGGATTACTTACGAAGTCCAGCCCCATGGATAGAGCAAGTAGTTGCCATAGGAGTGCAGAGTCAGATAGAAAACGCCACGTCCCTTCAAGCCGAGCAACAAATCGCGCACAACTTGGGTTTCGGGCTCGGAGAAGGCAGTTGGACCCATGTAGGTATCCATACAGGAGAGAGTTGAGGCACCCACCTCTCCCCAGTGGAAGTCAAAGTTGCGATTGCCATCGGTGCCGGCACAGGAGCCAGCTGGCTTGCGAGTCTTGCGCCACATGCGAGATGTGGTATGGGAATACTCATAACCATCGGGATTAACCACAGGCAGAATAACCCAATCGTAGTTCTTTAACAGCTCAGTGTTGGCCATGAAATTCTCAGCCAACTGATAGATAACATACAGAGCTCCAGCATGTGCGATCCATTCACGAGCATGAATACCGGCATCCAAAAAGATGACCTTCTTGTCCTTCCTGCCATCGCCATTGGTGATGGTAATGGTCTTCATCTCACGATTCTCATAGGATTTACCTGCAGTCTGTACACTCACACGGCTTGGATAGGCCTTGGCCAGTTCATCCAAATAGGCATTGATCTCGGCATGACGATGGAAGGCAGTGAAGCTAATGCTACGAGCGGTGGCACGTTGAGCCATCAAACGTTGGCTCTGATTCTCCAGCTGCTCCTTCTCCAGAGTGGCGCCTAAGTTCTCATCGATAATGGCGAAATCAACGTTGAATTTGTGCAGCAACTCCTCAAAGCTAGACTGATCCTTGGGTTGGACCATGACACGTGTGGCCACATCAGCGGCACGTGGCAGATCGAAGAAATCATAGTCAGCATTCTGGGAAAGACGCAACATCAATTGCTTCTCGAAATTATTGTGGGCATTCACATCGTAGATCTTGTAGCTAAAAGAATTTTAAAAACAGTTGTTAGTTGAGTCAGCTAATGGAAAATGCCTTCGATTTGCCACTCACCCGTCGTAGCTGTGGCCAGAGACCGCTACAATGCCGCAGAGCAGCAGCAACAAACACGTTTTAAACAACATTTTGTGGTAACTCCGCTTCGATCCGTCGGGTTCTGGCTCAAAGCGTCTATTGAATCGCAATATCGGCGCGAACGTCTTTATATAGCGATAGAAGTGTGTACCACTTGACGTATGCTTAATGTGTCGCACAGTCAAGCGAATTCGATCAGAAAAATCTTATCGGTGTTATCAGTGCAAACGTTTTGTTTGTGTATGTCAAAGTCTTTGGCTTTATTCATTGGAAAATCTCTCAAAATTTATTATACGATTCGATCATAGATTAAACTCAAGTCTTAAAATATTAAATCAAAAACATTTATTGGTTTCTTATACTCTACAGTTGTTACTCGTAAGTGTGAACTCTTCTAAATTGGAATATAAATTTAATTTAATACAAATTTTGATTAATATTTATATTTTTAAAGCAGAGCGTGTTTTGTTTTCGAGTGAGTACTGTAACATTTCTGAGGCAATAGGCTGGGAAATAGTATAATGCTGACTCACAGGTATTAGTGAAAGATTTACAACAAAGATATTATTTAGAGGGTATTAGAGAGCTTATTGATTTGTGTGTTTACTTTAAAACAACATATTTTACGTGAAATAATAATGAAAATAATAAGTTTTTAAATTCTTAGCATATTAAATAATTTTCAAGCTGAGCATCCTAAATTCTAATTAATAAAGGAAAGAAAATCCCAACATTTCGTCACCCTATTTTTTTAGTGCATGTCCGATTAGATCTGTCCAAGAATAACTTGGAGAATCACGAGTCTTATTTTGCAATTTTTTGTTTCCAATTTTGACTTGAGTCGCTCGTAAATTTGTCACTCCATTTGCGCCATAACCATTTTGATTTATATTGTCTTTAGTTTTAGTCAGTTTCAGTTTTGATTGTGTACCAGAATGAAGCTTTATCAGTTGCTCGATTTCTTTGCCCGACTTGCACTGCAATCGAGCAAAAAAGAAAAACGAAATATAGAAAAATAAAAGAGAAACTCAACCATTCACAAACAATGAATGTGATGGGCAAAATGAACGAGTATTTTGTGTAGGTAATACCGAAACCAAAATGCTCTTGACTAAGTACTGAAAAAAAAATATTTTTGTAATGAAACTTTTGATCTTTCCAAATAATATATGCAGAAAATTATTCATAGAAATTTTTGTTAAAATATAATTAATTTTCTCCAAGGGAATTTTGATGCATTAAGTTGTAAATTGTTAAGTAAAATTTGTTTTAAATTTGTCTTTAAATATTTTAAATTCATTAAGCATATATTGCCCTTAAAGAGTAAATGAAATAATCAAAATGCAATTTTTTTATTTGATTCTTTTTATCTTCTCTTTTAGGTCTCTTTTTTCTGGCCACACAGAATATATATTGAAAATTTATTGCATTTCATGCGTTGGGCCATATTTGTCTGCATTTGTAGGCAGTTTTGGTCAACAACTTTTTGGCGGCTGCTGCACAAGCAACAACAACTGAATGCATAGACAGAACAACAACAACAACAACAAAAGGAACAGAGAAAAAGTTGCTTACTTGAAACTGACAATGAGCGCATGGAAATGACAAAAAACACTGCGGAAACTGTTGGCTCGTAATTTTGAATGGCCCATTGGACGCGACAGGCAATAGCCGCCCTGCAGCGCCACGCCTCCTTTGGCCATAGCTAAACAACAGAGAGGAAAAAGTTTTCAGTGCATACCCTGTAATGAATGCTATAAAAGTGAGTAAGTTAAACTAAATTTATGTTCCAAAGGGTACAAAGACATATATATTTCGAGTAGGGTATAGAATAGTCTAGCAAATGATTAGCAAATGATTACAGTAAATAGTAGTAGTAGTAGGAGTAGTGGTAGGAGTAGTAGTAGAAGTAGTAGTAGTAGTAGTAGTAGTAGTAGTAGTAGTAGTAGTAGTAGTAGCAGTAGTAGTAGTAGTAGTTATAGTAGTAGTTACAGTAGTAGTAGAAGTAGTATAAGTAGTAGTAATAGTAGTAGTAGGAGTAGTAGTTATAGTAGTAGAAGTAGTAGTAGTAGTATTAATAGTAGTAATAGTAGTAGTAGGAGTAGTAGTTATAGTAGTAGAAGTAGTAGTAGTAGTATTAATAGTAGTAATAGTAGTAGTAGGAGTAGTAGTTATAGTAGTAGAAGTAGTAGTAGTAGTATTAATAGTAGTAATAGTAGTAGTAGGAGTAGTAGTTATAGTAGTAGTTATAGTAGTATCCGTATCATAAGACAAAATTCTAGGGAATTTCATAGTCTATCATAATTATTTCTATACCTTCCAGTTCAGGCATGTGTGTAGCTGTGTGCGTACAGTGGAGTGTGTCGCTGCTTTTTGTGTACTACTTTTCTTTTTAGTATTTTCTTTTAGTTTTTTTTCCTTTTCTTTTTTTTTTGAGGCATTTGAAAAACTTTGGAAAAAGTTTCCCGTTTCCATTGACAAAAGATAAAGCCGCATTGTTTGCCGTTTGTTGTGAATTATGCAAAATTATTTGCTAATACATTTGAAGGAATAACTTTTGAATTGAGTCATAGAAATGTTTAAACTGCTGTAGTTGGCTTAAAGCCAGTTCTGGCTTTAATTGTAATTGATGTCTGCGGATGGGCAAATTACTCGTAAGTAGTTTGGAAAATTCATTAGACAGTAATTTGCATAAATATTCGTGGAAAAACATTTGGAAAAGTTTTGTCGGCATCGCTCTTTAATTTCCATTTTGCATAAATTAAATGTCGACAATGACGAAGTCTGTTTCTGGCCAAAGAAGGACGAGGCTATCCTTTTGCCATGAACTTGCGGCTTTATTGCTCTATTAAGACCAGTAAACCCTTCGGGACTTAAGCCGCAAGTTGAGTGTCAAAAAACCGAAACCCACAACATAAATCGGTCAAGGGGAAGGAAAGTGTGAAGAATGGGCGTCAGAAGGGTTGTGGGTGTGGTCGATTTTAATTAAAATTCATCTTCACATTTAATCAAATCATGGCAGAGTTGCCAGAGCTGCCACTGACATCGACACTGGCTTCTAATTAAGTGCGAAAAATCGTTAAATGTAAAATCAAATCGCGCAAAAAGTAATTGAAGAACTCTCGCCCGACATTTCAAAAGTGGGTGAGAAGGGGGCGGCAAATGGGAGTGGCAGGGTGTTAGTAACGGGGTGGGAAAGTGTTGAGAATGAACTTGTGAACTTGACGACTCACCGCCAGGCAAAAACTTGTAAATTGAGTCGAGTATTATGTATTGTTGTTGGACTAAGGCCACAACAATAGCAACACCTTGATGCCGAGTGGGTTAACTGCGGGGTGTCAAATATTTAAACAATCTACGTCTATTACGTGCAAATATTTGTTGTTTGTTTGTTGCTATGACCAGCCAAAGCATTGGCTAATTAAATCTGGTTGACTGTGAGCAATTTTCTTAATTGGCAACTCGACTGGGATTAACTAACAAATTCTACAATTAATTGTGGCTTTAAATTTAAGCAGTCTTAACTGTCAATTGAATATTGCTTAGAAAATAGCTAAGAAATTATATTTTTAAAATAAATAAGTCTAGTAAAGTAATTTAATTAAATAAGTTATAATAAATAAATGAATAGTTTCTTATATCGTTCTTTAAGAAATCTGCTAGAATTTCTGCCAGTTATGAATCGTTAATAGAGCTCAGTTACTGGTTTTAGAACTATTTTGCATATGACACATTTTTGGCAGACACTAGCACTTCAGTTATTGCATAAATCGAATACGCAAAAGGCTACAGTGCCTGCAAGGGGGTTGAAAAGCATACAACAGCACTGACAATGTCCCGAAGAGCACTGCATAAATTAAAGAGCGACAAAAGATACAGATACATTTTAATTGCACAAGCTTTTCATTTAGGTTTTTTATTGAACAGCAAACAACTCACCAAGGAATAAACTCTCACACACACACACACACACACACACACACACACACACACACACACACACATAGAAAACTCAATTAGCTTGTTTGAACTCATTTGTAGCGGCAAATGTTATTTGAGAAATTAAGCTTTAATTAAGCCAAGCCCAAGTTGGAGAACTGCAGGTACAAAACACCCAACAAAAGTGGCTGCCACTGCGCCAGTAATAACATTAAAAATAAAAAAAAAGCTGAAAAAGAAAAGAAAAAGAAAATAAAAAAAAAAACAATGCTGAAAAATTAAAACAAATAAAATGCGAGTAAAAACCAGAGAATCAGAGAATCAACGAAACAGCTAAAGCAAATGCCAAACAAACACACACGCACACACACACACACACACACACGCTCAGAGTACAACAAATACTACAGTCTGAGAAGAGAAGCAAGTAAGTCGTATTAAATTTAATTGGATTTGAGTGTTTACCAGCGGCACAAGCCGCCAGCAAAGCCACAAGCACCAGCTGAAAGAACGCTTCCCATTTCTTTCCCAAATGCGTGCGACAAGCGACCGACTTTTTTACTTGTGCTCTGTACATATCACAGGTAGCTTGGAGCTTAAGCCGGATTTTATAGACTACGACATACATAACATACAAAAAAACAACAGGAATGAAAAGCACAGTCGAACACATACGACCATAACATACCCTGTAGGGTGGGCTACTTACAATAGATTCTTATAGTGACTAAAACAAGATTTCCTAAAATTATTGTTAACTTTTCATGGCAAACAGACTAACATGCCTTGCAGCTTTAAAGATCTAACGAACGAAAGCTGACTGCTAAGTTATCGCTGTCTCAGTTGCGCATTTACATATGCTATAACATGTATAACTTTTTTGTTCATGAACCGATCGTTGTGAAACTTGCAGAAGCGCTTAACATAACTATACTCTAGTGACCTATAAAGTTCGAAGTGTATACCTTTAGAAATACAAACTCAATTTAGCTTGCAAAGAAATTACATGACATTTTCTAGGTGTGGCATCTTAAATTTAAAGTAAACATATTCTGCCTGCACATATAAGTAGTCTTCCTATCAAATTTGGTGCCCCTAACGCTTACCAACTCTAAGTTATCTCCATTTTACCTATATTACAGGGTATTAAAGGGTGCTCCAAAGTTGGCCCATAAGCCAGAGTACACTCGGTCAGCTGTCTCGGACTACGCAATCCCTGCTAGGGTTGTCAACGCAACAGCTATAAACTTCTGAGACTAAAGACCAATTAGCGCGCTGACAAGTACTCCAATAAGCTAGAATTGATCAGTTTTAGGTTTCAATATAGTGAGCATATAAAATTTAAATCATATCAATTAAGTAATTGCATTGCCAACAATTATAAATGCAATTTTGAAGTGCAATTCGAGTTGCGAGTGCAAAAGTGTTAGCAGGCAAATATGATAAATCACCGTCATTATTGGGGCTATCAATCAAAATTATGTCGGATGTGTTTTCCATCTGTTTCCAGGCGAGGGAGTGTGTGTGTAAAGTGTCTAATTGAATAACGAAGCGTGCAAATTGAGGCGATAGCTGTGTGTGTGTGTGTGTGTGTGTGGTTGTCTATTGTGGATACTGTGCCTTGTCCTTGTCGTGGCTTGCAGAGCAGAAAAACCGTTAGCCAAAGGCAGTTAACGACACATCCGTTCAGATTTATAGAGACAGTCAGACACTCTCTGCTCTGTCTCTCTTTCTCAATGTCTGCGGTTATTGCTGCTGCTTCTCCTTCTTACCCCTCTGCCCCTTCTACCCTCACGCTTAGAACTTGCATTTAAATTTGCTTTAATTCAGACTTTAGCTCACACATTAACATAGTTTTAGGTAGCGTCTATGCAAATGTTGTTACGAGGTTTTTACCTGGTTTTACAAACGTTTCATTCGAATCTGCAGCGTGTAACAGTTACCGCAGAGTAACAGTTACCCGCTTAGCCCCACAACCCCTCGACTGCTCTACGCCACTGTTCCCTCTATGCCTCTGCCCTGCTATCCGTTATCCAGTTAACAGTTACACGTTTGCTTTTTAATCCCGTTGCATTTGATTGTATGCAGCTGGCACAAAATAAAAAAAAAAACAGAAGTAATTTAGTTCGAGCAAAGCTTTGGGTGTGTTCGGGTGTGTGTGTATTAGTGTGTGTGTTTAATTTGCAGCATGTCAAAAAAGCCGGCCACAAGTGAGTGTGTGTGTGTGTGTATGTGTGTGTGTCTTTGTATGCATATAATTATTGCATTTTCTGGCACGTTCCGAGACTGAAACTGTAACAAAATGAAACAAAAGCCGTAGAATTCTCGACACTCGAGTGTTTGTTTTGCAGTTGGCAAATAGCACATTTCCACATTTCCACATTTCCCTTGGTTTTCCATGCTTGCTTTCATTATTTTCTTGTAGTAAGTATTTTTTAATGATACATAAACTAAAAAGATACACAACAACTATGCATATGAGCTTCCTTCTCTCTCTTCCTCTTTCTCTCTCTCTCTCTCTCCCTCTCTCTTTCTTGCTCTCTGTCTCTTTCTTTGTTGGCAACTCGTCTAAATTATTTACACATCCGTTTTGCATTTTCACTGTTTGTTTTTCCACGCATGCCCTGCACTTCAAGCATTTTCCCCACTTTACATTTTTCCTCCCTAGTTTTTGTTGTTGTTGTTGCATTGTTTCCTCATTTGCAGCTCAACACTTTCTGTGTCATTGTGGTGTCTGCGTTGGCAACTAACACCGCAGGCTCTAGCCTTGTTTTCCGTTTTTCCAGCTTTTCCAGCTTTTGTGCCACTGCCACATAATGAATGCAATTTTTCAGTTCCCTTTTTTTTACTCCATTGAGTGGGTCGCTTGTAAATGATACCATGAAAAAAAGGGTTAACAAAATGACAGATGTGTTGTATTCAGAT
This sequence comes from Drosophila cardini, assembly GCA_018903735.1. Classification (NCBI taxonomy): domain Eukaryota; kingdom Metazoa; phylum Arthropoda; class Insecta; order Diptera; family Drosophilidae; genus Drosophila; species Drosophila cardini. Next base: position 8,217,884 of record JAEIGM010000004.1, on the reverse strand, counting down.
TGTAGAAATCAAACAGTATCTACACTAATTAAACATATTTTGTGTGGGGTGTGAATGGAAACGATTTTTGGAATTATATATAGTTTTCGAACTTAAATTACTAAACATTAAACTTAATTTATCTGTAAAAAGGACCCAAAATTCACTGCCAGTTCTTTTTTGTCCATAAGCCTACAATTTTTACTTTAAATTTCTTGATTAAGCTGTCAGTTCTACTAAATTACATTTTCATTGTCTTCCAATTACTCTCTCTCCCTCTCTCTCTTTCTTTCATTCTCTGTAAGTTTCTTCACTTTCTATCTTTGGACATTTGAAACATTCTTTCGGGAACTTCTTGAGATTGCGATTACGCCATGTCGACGAGTGTTTGACTAATTAAAATCGCTGTAATGGCTCTTAAAACCAGCTACCCTCTCACCCCCTTCCCTTTCCTACTCTATCTTATAGTAGATATAAAGTTTAGAGGCAAGTTCTTGTTTATGCATTTTGGGAGTAACCGGAAGTGCAAGGGTTCCACAAGATTTGTAGCACACTTTTAGGCTAACAAATTATTTTCGCTGTCGTATTTCAACTGTTTGTCGTGCTCAGTTTGAGTTGTTGCCGTTGTTGTTGTTGTTTTTATTGTGGCTGTTGCGGTTAGTTGCAGATAAAAAACGCGTCCGTCTGGCAATTGTTACGTTAGGCGCACAAACTAACACCAAAGCAACGAACAGACAGACAATGGCTTTAATTTAACTGTCGGAAGTGAAACACAATGCAAAATACGAGTTGAACTTACAAGCAATTTGCCTTATGCATTACCCAGCGAATACGCCCCACTCTCACACAGATACACATACATATATATATATATGCATATGTATATAGTTGCAAACATACTATAAATCCTATGCCGACAAAAACGTGGCGCAGTTTCTGCACTGAATCCGATTCTGAATCCGATTCCGAAACCAAATTCTGAGAGCCTTTGCACGCACTGTGGGTTTTGGTGGGCCACGAACTGTTGAAGGTGGTCTTGGTGGTGGTGGTGGTGCTGGCAGTTGGTGGTGATGTTGCTGCTGTTGTTGAGTTGCTTGTCGTTGCTTTTTTCCGCCGACTTTTGCTTTGGTATGTTCATTATTTTTATCTTTCGCAATGAATGCAAACTACGAAACGAAACGAATCGCACAAAAAACAACAGCAACAAGAGATCTGAAGACAGTAGACCCTGGGCTTAAAGAAGGAGTGAAGGTGGAGGAGGAGGAGGTGGAGGTTTGGTTGTGGCAACGAGTTCCTGCCACACAAATATGCAAAACAGTTAAAGGATTCATGGCGCTCAAATCTAGGCGTAAAGTGTGAATAACGCGTAGCAATGTGAATGAGCTGACGTCGCTTTGAGGCGAAAAGAAAAACCCTGAACTGAACCTCAGCAGCAGTAGTTCCTCAACGGTTGAGGGTCGCTATGTCTGGGTTCTAGGTTCTGGGCATTGGGTACTGGATCTGTTGGCCCTGGGCACGGGAATGCAATCAGCGGAATTGTAATTTAGCGTAAAAGGAAGTTGCGGTAGCGCAAATTGAGGTTTTTGCAAATGCTTCGCATACACACACACAGACACACACATAGACACACACAAATACACACAAAAAGCAGCTTGCAAGTAAACAACTTCCGCTAGATAATGGCAAATGCCAGACTGGCCAGCTTTATACCACATTTTCTCATCGCCATTCCCTGTTTTTCCTCCTATTTTCCCAGATTTTCCTCCTTGCGCTCGTCATGTCATGTTAAATGCGCTGCAAAATTGCATTAAATACGCACGCTTGTCACTTTTTGATAAGGGAATTAAATTTTGCGGTTTAACGCTGGCGGCACACAAGTCACCACACACCAAATACCACGCCCACTTTTGTCTCATTTCCCCCACTTTCGCCCCTATAGCACTGACTGCCTGTGCTGCTCTCCGGGCTTTTTGTTCCGCCAGCATTCCGGCGTATTTGTGCTGCACGCTGTCAACACTGTAAACCAAACTGAGACGTCCCTGTCATCGGCATCCTTTGTAATCATCATTATCCCCATCATTATCATCATCATCATCATCATTGGTGTTTATTCAATTTATGCTGTTTGATATCGCTGAAACAAAGAGCCAATTCCGACTCAGCTGGAAGCGTTGGCCAGCATCTTAACCTAATCAGTTCTGATAGGATAAATTGAACAAGGATTTGGAGGTTTTTAAAAGGGAAATAATATGTTATACGAAATTATATAAAATTGTCAATGCAAAATTATTTAAAAGTATTTAATTTATTATTTTTTGATCAACCGTTTCTTACAAACTTATTGAATTATTTAATATAAAATTATTTAAAGATTTTTAAACAAAATAATTAAATAATACAAATTGGAAAAAGTAATACAATTGATTAATACTTAAGTCTCCCAAGTTTCTTAAAACAGTTTATAATCATGTCCAACAAAAATGAAGGGATTTTTAACTAATTCAATCTGTTGTTCGGATAATTCGGTAATAAAGGCCTCCTTTGGTAACAAGTTTCCCCTTTTGAGTCTTTTCATTCTGGCCAAGGCTCTTTTTGCATCCCAATCACAATCGATGAGACAATCGTAACAATATTTTGCTTCAATATTCGTAGCTTGAGATAATGTAATTATTTGATGTTTTTTTGATATTTCACGAAAACGATTTCTGAGCACCAAATTAGGGAATATATTGCGCATAAAGTCACTTTCCAGATTTGGATCTGGAATCAGTCCTACACGAAACTGATCACTAGTTGCGGTGGTTGTATAAGAAATTTCACAGGCAATACGGAAATCGGGACTGGATGATGTGAAGGACAAAGGATTGAGAACGAAGGTTCGCATGAAATACACATGACGCATCGAGTAACCAGTTATTGTGTCCACTTCCCTATAGAATCCAGTTATGGTAAAGGTTATACAGTAGGGTTTCATTACCAAGAGATCAACAATTATTGTCGATTTTATATGCTTTGTTTTCGGTGTTTGGACCAAGTACTCCATGGCAGAATCACGGGTGTGTGAAATAAAGTCTTTGGTATAACGAGGTACATTTTGGTTGGACTCGTCCAGCAGAGGATATAGACTAGAGTATTGGAAATTATGAAAGTGAAATGTAGTTTAGAGTACAACTTACCAGGCTGAATACGCCTCTTCAGTAGACGCTAACGTGATCAATGCCGATTCCTTGTAGAACCAATCAAGTCCCGCCCGACAGCTATCGTTATCATAGACCGATATATATTCATTAAGGAATCGATTTAGATCGTCAAAACAGGCTTCAGTCAACGCTGAACCATTTGGCTGTACTCTCACTGATGGGGCTTGATCAATCAGCTCAAAGCTGTACTCACATATATTTTTCATCTTCAGTCTTTTGGCTTCCCATTCACAAGCATTTGTCGATAGCTGTGAAATATATATATATATATAGCTATATATCTGTACCCAATTTGGGATCTAGTTCACTTACCTTTTGCTTCTTTACAACTTTTAGTTCCGATTTTGTGCCCAGTTCCGAATTTTGACTCGGTATTGGTAAATCTCGGGGTACCCAAACCCAAGTCTCATCTATATCCTGCTTTGCAAACCCTTTCCGTTCCGCCAATTGTTCCAGAGCTGTTTCCGATATATATCTCGTTGTCTCCTCACGATACTGGTTTGTATTCGGTTTCGGTGTCTCTTCCTTTAGTTTTAAAACAAAAGGTGGAACTTCCTTCGGTTTAGGATATGGCTTAGGATTCTGTTTCTCAACTTCTTTCGAATTTAGTTTCTGTTTCTGAACTTCTTTCGAATTCAGTTTCTGTTTCTGAACTTCTTTCGAATCCAGTTTCTGTTTCTCAAATTTATCTAACTCCAGTTCCGTTTCCTCAATTTGTTTTAGTAGTATTTCCAGACAACGTTTTCGCAAAGTTGTTGGAACCTGTATCGGTAACTTTTCTTCTTCTTCTTCTTCATTACATGCTATTTCGCTTGCTGGTTTTAGACAATCTACCCACGATTCTGCTTTTTTTAGATCCAGAGTAGGTACTCTTTTTGGTTCCGTTGGATCTTGTAGTACTCGTTCTAGTTCCAAATCTTGCAAATTTTTCGATATCATTTCTATAGTCTCTTGTTGATTCGGTGGAACTAGTTCCTTTTCTTTTGAAACATTTTCCTTTTCTTCTATGTCAATTTCCTGTAGCAGTTCTTTTAGTTCCTCTACATCTATTAGTTCTGAAGTCCGTTCCGCTACAGAATGTAGTAACCTTTCTAGCTCAGAATCCTGTTCACAATTCGGTATTTGATCAAGCTCTGCTTCCGATTCCTCTGCCAAATATTTCGGAGTCGGTTTCGGAGTCGGTTTCGGCGTCAGCTCCTGATCTGATTCTGGTTCTATTATCGATTTTGGAGTCTTTTCCAGATCTAATTCTTCTGTGAAATGCTTTGAAATCTGTTTTGGAGTTAGTTCTTGATCCGAAATTAGCTCTTTTTCTGGTTTCGAAGCACCCATTCGTCTTGGTGTTGTCTCCAGATCTGAATACTGTTCTTCACATTCAGTTTTAAGATTTAGCTCCGATAATTTCGTTACCTGTAGGTCTAATTCTGGATTAGAATCCTCATGTCTGTTCATTTCCATATTCAAGTTACTTTCTGGTGTCACTTCCGCGTTCAAATTCGATTCTTGTTCTTTTACTTCATTCCGTTTTGGTGTTGTTCCGAGCTCAGAGTTCTGCTCTTCATATATTTGTTCTGAATTTTGTTCAATAATAGTTTGAGGTACCTGTACCACTTTAGAATCTTGTACACGCTCCGGTGTCACTTCTGGTTCCGTTAACTTACGGATTTCTACTTCCATTTCCGTTGGCATAGGTCTTGGATTGATTTTCGGCATCTCTTCCCGAGTCAAAGCTAGTTCCGGTTCTGGAGCATCTTCTCGTTTTGCTGTTGTTTCTAAATTCATTTCACGCACGAGTTCTTTTAGTTCCGAATTTGGCTCCATTGTAGGTAGTACTATCTGTTCAACTTCCGAGTTTTGTACATTATTCTGTGTTATATCGAGTTGCGGTTTTTGTCCTTGTAGTTTTACTAACTCTGCATCCAAGTCCACCTGCAATTCTTTGTCTGCCACTAGAATATTTTCTGGTTTAGGAACATCTTCCCGTCTCGGTGTTTTTTGAAGATCTGATATCTGTAACTGTCCTTCGTCCGTTAGTTCCGTTTCAGATTGCTCTATCTGTTCCACTTCAACGAGCTTCGGAGTCACATTTAAGAGTTGTTTCTGCATCTCTAATTCTGCTTCAGATTCTTTTAAACATTTAAGTTCCATTTCCGGCAAATGTTTCGGAATATGCTTTGGTGTTGCTTCCTGATCCGACACTAGTTCCTTTTCTGGTTTCGTTTCAGCTTTTCGTGTTGGTGTTTTTTCTAGATCCAGGAGAGTCGGTGCTGAGTCAGGTTCCGTTGCAGCATTCAGTTCACGTTCCGTATTCAAATCTATTGCGCTCTTTGAAGTCATTTCTTCTACATTATTTTGTCTATCTGAAGTCACTTCTAGATCAAAGACTAGTTCATTTCTCGATTGAGAAGTGTCTTCCCGCTTAGGAGTTTGTTCCAAATTTATTTCCTCCATCTGTTTCTCTAAATCTGCTTCCGATTTCTGCGGCAAATCTTTCAAAATCGGTCTCGGTGTCAATTCCTGATCCGGTGATAGCTCATTTGGCTTCCGATTATTTCCCCGTTTTGGGGTTTTCTCCAAATCCGATTCTTTTAGCTCCTGATCCGGTTCCTGACCCCTTTTTACTTCAGAATCCTGTATTAGTCTTGGAGTCACTTCAAGTTTGGGCTTTTCTTCCCTTAACTTGACTAACTCAGCTTCCAAATCTTTCGGTGAATGTGTTTTAACCTGTCTTGGTGTAACTTCTTGATCCGATACTTGTTCTTTTTCAGGTTTTGGAATAACTTTCAGTTGAGGTGTATTTTCCTTATCTGATTCCAGTTGTTCCACTGCCGTTGCGTATTCCGGCATTTGGTCCACTCCTGAATCGTTCGACTTTGCAAAGTGTTCCAGCTGTGGAATCGGCGAAACTTCCACAATCGTTTCAAGTTCAAACTTCATGGGATGTTTTGACTTTGGTCTTGGTGTTTTTTCCAGATCAGATTCATCTGCATCTTCCGTTTTAGACTCCAATTCCGGACCATGTTTAAGTACTACTACCAGTTTTGATTTCGGATTTTTAGGTTTCCGTAGTAGTTTGTCTTCTTCTGATTCCACTGGTGAACTCTTTGGTGAACGTTTTGGGGTCACTTTAGTTTTTGGTGTAGATGTGGCTACAGTATTCGGAAGGTTATTTCGAGCCCATTTTGGAATCTTAGACATTTTGTTTGCATTCGAATCCTCTAAAAATCGTGATGCGATTGGATCATTCAGTGGATTCCTAAGTGGTGAACGACGCGCGCGAACTCGTTCACCATCCATCATTATGACATCAGGCAGCAGTTCCATAAGTTCACTGCGATTGCTGGGCGTGTCCACAGGATTGCTGCTAATATCCAATTGAGCGAGTGGCAAATGCTGAAAGACACGAAACGTGTCCAAATTTTTGAGATCGTTATTTGTTAGCGAAATATACATGACTTCCGGTAGTATATTTTCAATTCCTTGAAATGGTGAAAGATCCGAGATGAAATTATGATCCAATACCAGCCGATTTACCTTCGGCATAACATTTTCCATGATTTGAATAGCAGCAGACAAACAATGATTTTGAGCTAGACTGCAAAATTCCTCCTTAAACTGAGGATCAGCATGGAAAGCATGAAGATCGAGCTGTCGTGTATGTGGAGAGTAATGGGACAGCATCGTTCTCTTCAATTTCTCTCTAAAATTCTTATCCACACGCACTTTGGGCACTTTGTTGGTAACATTCAGTTGCATTCTGCAATCTGCTGGCAGTTTAATCACCTGCAATTCCTTTGCCACTTCATAGTCATTAACATAGAATGTAAATATGGGATTTGAACCACCAAACAGTTCCAATTCAGGGCCTTCTTCCAAATAGTACGATTGCAAATTGATACGATTTTCCGTGCAGATTTCCTTGAGTTTGTTTAACAATACAGTTGTTCGATTCGTGGCATTATTTACACAGCGTCCAAAGACATCCACGCAATACCAACCAAACTTGTTCGGTGGCACACATCTAAAGGGAGCCACGGGCTGTTCGGACTGTTGTGAAGGAGATGAACATTTAGCCATTATTGAAAAAAAATTATGAAGAGTTTTAAGCACACAGTTGTGAACACGTCGATAGACTTTAAAGCAGTGCGGAATGACTGAAGTTCTAGTAGAAACTTTGAATTATGTGCTGAAGCCTGCTTTGCAGTTATATTTTTATAGTTTTAGTTGTATATTTAACACAGATAATCTGTTTAATTTATAAAATACCTTAGCTTTAACCCTGTGTTAACTATTATTTAAAACTAATTAACAGTTAGCGTAATGTAATTAAAAAAAAATGAATATGCGGCATACTTTACATACACTTCCTTGCATTTCAATCTATGAAGTGAATTTTTTGCATTTTGTATTTCCGCCTATTTACATAGAAACGCAGCTGGCAGTGCATAATTACCGCTATAAGGAGAAACCGCATAGTGGTTACTGTAAGTGGGCCATAAAACAAACTTTTTACACAGAAAACAACACAACACACCACAGCAGAACACACGACGGCAAAGTTTTGTAGGCCTACGGAATTAATGTGCATATGGCACGCACCAAATGTGAGAAGGACAACCAAAGATAGTACCTAAGGAGTATGTAATTCATTGGGTTGACAGAGGATAGAGGGAAGAGGGTAGATATACCAGTAGTACTGTGGGAATGTTAAGAAAAGGCGTTGCTGCACTGCGACAAAGTTTAATGAAAATTTGATTAATTTGATTAATTGGCTTGGCTCATAAATCATTAATTACATGCAGCATATTATTGGTGCCATTGAGACAAGGCATGTGGGGGGAAAACCACACATTAACCCAAGCCTAGCCCAAGTTAAATCTTTCACTTCAGTTCTTCATTTCTCCCTTTACACACACACACGCAGACACAAGTCTTGACAAATGGCATTTTGTAGCTCGACGTGCCGCTGAGCTTGGGCTAAATATTTTCGTAATTACATTTCCACGTAGAGTAATTAATTTTGTCTCGGTTTGGTTTCGTTTGGTTTTGTCCTTTGGTGGCCTCCTGCCCCCTGAGTGCCCCTTTTCCGACTTGCCCCTTGTTTCTTTTGCTTTCCAGCTGCTGTTGACATTTGCCATTATGTGTTGCATACTTTCGTGCGCTTTTTGCTGTCGTTAAATGTCACAAAACGCTCGCTTCTCGCTCGGATTAGTTGCAGGCACTCGCATTCCTCACATTCCCCTTATTTATAGTATTATTATTATTATGTTTTAATACTTGATGAGTGCCAAGAAAGCTGCTAGCTCACACTTTTCATATATATATATATTTATATAATTTCCTTGAACTAAATCTGTTTTATTGCTTCGTCTAATGCCTTTGGGGAACACACACATAGAAACACGTACTGTGTGAGCCATAAAAACCTTTTGCTGGCTACTTAAGTCGTTGCCATTGCTACAGGTACACTTTGGCCCAAAAATTGTGCTGTAAATTATGCAGCTAGTTGGTCATTAAACAACATTCGTGGCATGTCAAATGGCAAACGTGGCGTATGTGTAATTAAGCTCATAACACAGCTACTTATAATCCTTTTAAGTACTTAGCTTGGTTTTCGTCGGCTTAAACTGAAAAGATGATATCGTTTGGAAAGTTTTGGGAAGTTTCAAGTTAATGAAATTATTACTTGAAGATTGTGTAGGAAATTATGAAAAATTTATCTTTATTGATACAGGGAAACAACTTAATAGAATTTTAAAATCATATAAACAAACACTGCTGCATTTCTTAGTTTAAATAAATAAATTTATATACAATTTTAAATTAAGCCCGTAACTCGGATCATCTTTAGTCACTGAAATGCCACAGAGACTGCATATATTGCTGTCAGAGAAGCGACAACATAATTTGTTGTTAATGTACTGGGAACTCGTCGTCCAGTTGTTGACAGGCACACACACTCATACACACATATTACAGGTGCTAGCTGACATTTTTAAAGTCCAGGCGACACATAATTAACCCAATTATAATGTGTGCGAGTGAGTGTGTGCGTGTGTGTGTGAGTGTGTGTGTCAACGCTAAGCTAAATTTATGTGAATTTTTAATTATGCTTACTGCAAGAAGGAGTCGCATCCTTTGCCGGTCATTTCGTTGGGTTGGCAACCACAAAACGAGCAGAACGTGAACAAGCAGAACAAACGAACAGTACCGTTATGTTGGTTAAATGAAAAACGTAGTAAACTGTGCACAAAACACCTGAGGATTCACCATGGCGACCATGACGACCCAGAGACCAAACCAGACCAGGCCACCAGGCGACCAGACCAGACCAACAATGAGTGGCCAAGTGGCGGCTGCTGCTGTTGTTCTTCCTGCTGCTGTTGTTCCTGCTGCTACTGTTTGGGTTACTTGTTTGGTTTTCAAGCAGCTTTGCCATTTCCGGGCTTGCCTTTTGTTTGTCCGTTTACCTTTTTCATTGTAATACCCTTTAGCTGTAGAGAGGAAGGGTGTTATGTTTTTAACAGAAAGTATTAACTGAGTTTTGCTATATATACATAAAATCCTGCAGTTCCAAGGATAGCACTTCTATACTTAAATATTTTATTTGTTTTTTTCCATTTTAAAGGGTATCTCGTAGTCCTTTTTTTCATTTGTTTGCTTGTTTGTGTTGGTTTAACTGCATTGTGCCTTGTGACTTTTTGTGGGAGCTGCAGCCGCAAATAGAAAGCAAAGCTATTTCTGGATAAAATAGAGAGAGAGAGAGTTAGAGAGAGATAGATAGATAGAGAGAGCAACAGAGATAGTTGGAGACAAAGAGGAAGTACAAGTTTTAAGCAAAATGTTGCCAAGTGTTTAACATTTTGTACGGTGTCAGTAGCTTCCTGTACCCGTGTCTGCGTGTGGGCACCTAAGGGACACACACAGATACACACACACACACACACACAAGCACACCGGTAGAGACACCTGCAAATGAACTTGCCCGGTAGGCTAAGCGTGCGGATAAATGTAAATTAAACAATGCTTAAGGGGCAGTGAGGGGCAACCCGAGAGTATTGGCAACACTGCCAGAAAAACGGAAAGGGACGAACAAGCAGAGAGAGAGGTGCAGCAACAGGACCAACAGGACGAAACAGACACAACACAAGACACAGTTGGGCAGACAGACGACTCACGTTTTAACTGGCGTTGATTTTTGACATACACCCAAGTGGCCTCTGGCTGGGAAGAGAGCTCTGATTGTGTGTGTCTAAGGGTGTGTGAGTGGATGTGTGTGGAAACAACTAATGCGAGGGCAGCTTAAAATATAACTGAAATAACATACGTATAATGGAATTAGGAATCAAGGGGCAGAGAGAGGATGAGAGCTGTGGCGTTTACATTTATGGGCTTAAGCCAAGTTAAAAGTCATGTAAGCCTGGTTAATGAATATGTTTGCGGAAGGGAGTAGAAAATAAACAGGAAATGAAGCGTTTTTGTAGCAGTATTTGCATTAAGGACTGCAGTTTTCAAATTTTTAGATGATTTTAAAGCTCTGCTTTAGTCCAAGCTATAAACAAGTCAAAGAAGTTTTCAAATTTCTATATAAAAATGTAGCAAAAGGTAATAAAATATAAAACGTATAACTAAAATTGTTTAAATATTTTGTTTAATATTAATATTACTTTATTGTAATATATTTCTTGAACGGTTTCCTTAACTATTAAGTATATTTTTGTATAATTTATTTTAAATAAAATTTTATAGTTCAGATTGTTCAACTGTTTTTTTAAACTATTAGGTATTTTAATCAATACTTATACTATATAAATTCCGTTTACTTAAAACTTTCCTTTTTCTAGTTTAACATCCAATACTTAAAGTTAATCCACTTCCCAACTCAAACCCATAAATCTCCCTTCGTTCTCTATTCGCTCTCTCTTTCTGGCTCTCTGCTCGGACCGTGTGCATTTTGTAGTGTTAAACTTTAATAATTTATGCCACACGTTCAAATTTGTTGGTCCGCTGACAAATGTGAGGTTGTTGAATTTGATTGCCAGTCAGTCAGTCTGTCTCTTTGTCTCTGCATTTATGGAATTTCATTATAAATCCATGTTGATGATGTGACCACAGTACAATTGGGGGACAGTTTGAGACTCCCCTAACCCTTGTCCAGTTTAAGTCCAAGGGATGCATGTTTAAGACAAATTAAAAGTTTCTCTACACACAGACAACGATAATAGCACATCAAAATTTATGGGCCAAAATTTCCTCTTGTTCTCTTTGGCTAGAAGCTAAAGTCAAAGGACAGCACCTTCATTTATGGGTGTTCCAGATAAACACGAACAGACAAAAGTCAGATGTGTTTTATTTTATTTTTTTTTTGGGTTCAAGGATAATCATTTAACATCGCGTGCTGTAAAAAATTCAAGGAGTGTGTTTGTGATTTTTATCATGCAAACAGGCGGAAAATGACCGAACCCGCCCACAGTTGGTAGAGCAAAAAAAGTGCTAAATGAGTAAGGTAAATGAAATTACCTGACCGAACACACCTCAAAGTGGACACTCACTCCCACTCACACTCACTCACACACACACCCAGCATGTGTCCAGTTGTGCGTGTGTGTGTGTGTGTGTGTGTTTTGTTTCCGTTTCTGTTTGACTGCGTTGCGTGTGAGTGAGTGTGCGAAAGTTTTATTAAAGAACGGAAATTACAAATTTGTCCGTCGCTAATGGATTTCCATTTCAATTTGCCGTGCTTTTTTCCCTTATCAGACCAAATATGCAGTCGTTTTCTGCCCAACATTTTTTAAAGTGCTGAAATTTGTGTGGAATTTGACTCATGATTAGCTGCAAAATTTATGCGGCCTCAAAAATGCTGTGAAAATTAAATTCTTGGGCAACGTCTCATTTTTTTCTTGCTGTCGCCGTCGCCGTCGTCGCCGTCCTTGCCACAAAACGCTAACGACTACAAAATTGCAAGAAAATTACCCGTTAATGTCCAACATTTATGGCCTGGCTAGAAGACGTTCGCCGGAGTCAGAGTGGAAGCCACGTTGTCTGGGCCTCACGGACTCCCAAGTTTTTCGCCAAGTAATCGCGGCTGCATTTTAGCCAAAATACTTGTATATATATATATATGTATATATAAAATAAAGAGAGGAATAACTGGCAAAACTATTATGGCCCTTGTGCTTATTACTTGCTGACATGCAAACACTTGTGCTCTCTTTCACACACACTATAGCTATCTCTATCTCATAGTCTGTGCTGTGGAGCCAAGGACAAGGACACTGTGGCAGAAGACTTTTAGCTTTAAGTTTAACTCACGTGAGGGTTTTTCATGTTTTCTGTTGTGTTTTGTGCAAAACTTTAAGCGTTCTTTACATTAAATATTTAACATATTTTTGGCATTTAATTTGAAACACACACACACACACACACACACACATGTGTAATAAATAATAAGACGACATTTACGCTTATCAGACGTCGCTAGTAATTTATAAGCACAAATCGACAAAAAGTAAATAAAATTGCTTTTCAACAAAACTTAGCGAACCTGACACACATGTCGAAAAGTCATTAATAATGTAGCTGGATGCCACATTCAAGTGGCAAGTGGCATTGCAACCACAATGAAAATCGACAGTCAACCCCCCAAAAAAAAATATATATCGAATACCAGTGGCACTCCCCCACCAAAGGGGAATGTCAAACGTGCCGCTTGCCACTGTCAAAGTAAATTTATGCACCCATGTATACTGCTTCCCATTCCTTCAACTCCCCTAGAAGGATATATAGGAATCTACCTGACAACTAAAAGTATTTTGTAGTTACTCGCATCTCAGCAACAACAACAAAAGTTTTGTGCCTGCAACTAATTTCAATATCATCAAAAATTAATTTCACTAATTCGATTAGTGTAAGTTAAAGCTGCACCACTTCCTCAATTTGTGGTTGAGTATCTAAGCGGTGGTGTGCTCTGAGCTGCGTGTGTATGTGTGTGTGTGTGATACGTGGCTAGCAGTCACTTTGTGGCCTCGCTCTGAATTCATTAATTTAAGTCAGCTACCATAACTTTTCTTGGTCAAAATACATTCACAACATCTACGATGTGGCAATGGCGTGTGTTTCATACGTAATGCTCATAATATATGGGTATTAGCTCAATGATTGCCGTTAAGCTCATTTCAGGATTAAGATCATATCATTAGAGTTGTGCTTATAACAGATTTTGGAGCTTAAGACTTAAGCAAATATTTGTTAAGTCGAAAAAAAAAATTTAAGATTTAACAGTGTTTTAAAAACACAAAAATTTCAAAATATAGAAATGGAAATATTTAAAATCTATAATAATTAAATTTTACAAACAATTTAGACTTTAAACTATAATCCAAAGAATTTTTCTTATACAAATCGTTTCAATTTTGAAGAAGTTTGGATTAAGTCCAACTGATGACATAAAGTTTATAATTGTATTAATTATTTTATAAATATATTTACACTCAATTGAATTAACTGATTCTCTTTGCAGACATTACAGGGTACTTGCTGTCATTTTAAAGAGATCTCACAAGTCCGCAATTACCTTTTAAAGCCTCTTCAATGTCGTCGTTTCCCCAAAGCTGTGCATTTAATTAGGTCTCCGGCGTACGGCATACGGCATACGGCATAAATGCGATATGAAAAGCAAACCCAAATGGCGAATTACACACAACATTTGAGAAACATTTGCGTATTCAGTTCACAAAAAAAAAATGAAAGGAATGTTCACACGGAATGAAAGACAAGGATGCGAGTCCTTGCGCCGTTTACTGTATGAGTTTTTCCCCTCTTTCATTTGACTTTATTTAATTTGGCTTTATGGTCGCTGCCGCACCTTATTTCATTTTGAACAAACAAAAAGCTGGCAAATAAAAAAAAAATGTTAAATATAAAAAGAAGAAGAAGAAGTAGGAGAAAAATGCTCATGTGTGAAAAAGCATTTGAAGCCAAAGTCAAAGCTAAAGTTGAATTGTAAAAAGCCAAATGGATCCACGTCGAACGCCAAAAGTCACGAAGCCGCAACAGGGATGAGCAAGTGGCAGCACCCCCCTCACACCACTCCCCTTACTCTTAACCTGCCCCCACCCCTTTCAGCACCCCATAGTAGAGTAGGTAAGAGCAAACGTGAGCTTGCTTTTCACTAATTGTCTTTGCCGTGCGTGCGTGCGCGTTGCCAAAGAGGGCGAGAGTGAGAGAGGGAGAGGGTAAGGGAGAGTGTGGGAGAGGGAGAGGAGAGTAGTGGGAAGCATGTAGAGTGGCGTTTGAGGTGGTTGCATATATTTTACGGTTGTTTAGCTTCACGTATGCGGCAGTTGCCTTTTATGGGCCCTCTATAAATGGCATTCTCTCTGTCAGCCGCAAATTTACTTAAAAATTCCGAATGAATGTGTAAATTCCTTGAGCTAAAAACTTTTTTCATTTAATTTTGAGGTTTCTATTTAATTTTACTTTTTTTTTTTGTTGCTTTGTATTGTTGCACACCTGGCCAATTATGCCTATGTCTAATAATAGGTCGTTGAAATTGCATTATTCACTTAATGATCAAAAATGCATTTTAATAATGCTGCAAGGCAGCTCGTGATTCGCTATGTCGGAATCACTTCCGTTCGGTTGACTCAACAAAAAGTCTCAATATAGATCAGTTTACCATCAAAATAGCACGTACACACGGACAGTATAACTTGGCTATGACAGACAGGCTCTTAAATGAACTTTAGCTATAATGATTTGCCATCTTTTGAGTTTGTTAAGCAAATATTTAACTTGTACGGGGCTAAGTATTTTTACCACTGCACTTACCGCATGTCAATCAAAAATCTCCCACTGTGAGCCGCACCACAGGATTCAGTTTATGAGTCGTCACACTGTTTTGTACTCTGTTTGTTTGTTTGTCATACTTTTTGCTTGGTCTGGCAAATTCCCAGTGCCAATTAAATGTCGCTTTTAGCTTGTCATGCGGACTGGTTGGGCCAGAATGGGCCAGGCCAATGGCAAAGCCAAAGACATTCATTCATATGACAATGCCGCAATGGTAATGAGCCGGCAGCAATTCAAGTCACCCAAACTACCCAGTTGACAGGACAAGTCACTCAGTCTGAGGACTGCGCAGCGTGCTCAGCGTGTGCTCGCATGTCCTGCCAAAGTAAATTAATTGCAGACCTCTGTCAGGGACCTGTTCCCATTTTCCTGGCTTCCAACCGATGCTTCTTCTCGCTCGCTGTACAAATTAACATTACCATCAACAACAAAACGGCAATGAGACTGAGTGCTCGAGTCTTGTACGAAACTTGTATAGATTAATCGGCCTGATTAACCGCACGCATATCCTCCCTGCATAATGCCAAATGCCCTTACCCGATCCGGCGGGCGATCCCAGTCTTTCCCATCCGGCTTGCCTATTCATTATGCAATTATTTCGAATGACTCTCGTAAGTGATATTTCCGAGGCAATTCAATGTGTATATTTCATGCGGTCTTGTTATAACAAATGCATTTTCATTAAAGTCGTAGGCCTGTGGGGTATTAAGTTGGTTACTGTTAAATAAGAAAGAAAACTAAGAGAATAGTTTAGCCAAGGAAAGTAAGTAAGTGCGTAAGCTTGTACTCTGTGCCCTTCTAACTAAGGCAATCTCAATTATGAGACAATCTCTTCTTTGCATATTCTTACTCTGTGCTCTTTTAACTTAGGCAAACTCAGTAGATCAGAGCTTCACTGCTACACAAATACATACATACATACAAGCGCAGCCTAGGCGATTGTTCTCAGCTATCCATGCAGCTCTTGCATACGCACCTCACACACATTCTCCTTTGCTTGTAGTCTGTGCTCTTCTAACTACAGCAAGCTCAGTTGAGCAGAGTCATACAGCTGGACACACACACATATGTACAACCAATCATATTTTATGCAATTGGTCTCAGCTTTCTCTGCAGCTCTTGCACACGCACTCATACATGTGCTAGTATAAAGGCATGCATTCTCCTTGACTTGTACACTGTGCTCTTCTTACTAAGGCTATTTCAGTTATCAGACAATCTTTCCTTAGGTTGTAGTCTGTGCTCTTCTAAATTTGGCAAGCTCAGTTGATCTGATTTCAACAGCTGCATAAACACACACATGCATACAAGCATAGCCTAGGCGACTCGCCTAAGCTTTCTCTGCAGCTCTTACACACGCTCTCTGCGTATGTTTATAGGCAGTCATGCTGCATAGCTTGTACTCTTCGCTCTTCTAACTTGGGCAAGCTCAGTTGATCAGAGTTTCACTGCTACGCAAATACACACATACATACAAGCGCAGCCTAGGCGATTGTTCTTAGCTATCTATGCAGCTCTTTCATATGTAACCTTACATGCATTCTCCTTTGCTTGTAGTCTGTGCTGTTCTAACTACAGCAAGCTCAGTTGAGCAGAGTCATACAGCTGGATACACACACGTACAACCAATCATATTTTATGCAATCGATCAAAGCTTTCTCTGCAGCTCTTGCATACACGTACATAGGGCACGTATTCTCAAGTACAATTTGAGTAACTATTTTGAGCGATCCGGCAGCACGCAAACCTACCAGTTTAATGAACAAACAATACACCTGCTTACCTAACCGGTTTCAACAATTAAAATGACAATTTAAAATGTTTTAATTATAATTGTTATAATTTATAAAGCTATGACATATTTGAAATAACTAACAGTCTATTTGGTTAGCGCACCATCTTATCGATCTTGAATATCGATATAACATCGTTAGAAATAAGTGTTGTTTAACGTGGCGGTGAAGTGCTGTAAAACACAGCAAATAATCAGCTGTCTTGTCGAACAGCGTCAATCTAATCTGTTAGTCATACCATTGATTTTGTGTTGTTGAAAATCATATCAATGACTAAGCTCTCTGGACAGTGAAAATACGTCTACGGTGTGTGTAAAATGGCCTTAAATATATTGGATTTAAATGATTATTGTCTTGGAAACGTCCTAAGATACCACGATCTTGAAGATCATGTTCGATTCGCACAATCTTGTACGCGATTTCGTGAAGTTCTTAGAGATTGGGCACCGGTGCTCTATCCTGACTTTAGGATAAAACGTACCAATGATACGGATCCGGAAACTATAAAATGGGAGCTAGAACTGCTGTGCATACTCCGTGATATCATTAAGCGACTTTATTTGGATATACAACAAGTCGATGGGGAATCACCGCTTTCCATTGACGATCTCTGCACTCAGATTAAAGCAATGGAGAGTCTGGAGTATATAGCAATCAGCGAGGGAAGTTTGTTTGGTAGATTTAACTCAAATGCGAATACACCACGTCAACAACTGATCGAGAAGGCGCTAGATGCTATAGAGTTTCTACCCAACATAAAGAGTGTTAGTTTTAGCAACAAGACGGACAAGTAAGTGATTGAAATATAATATTTCTGTTGGAAATTTTAACTATATTTAAATTAATTTATTTAGGTATACAGCCTGCAGTTTGAACCGCATGAAATGTCTGGAAAAAGTCTCCATTGATAGCAAAATCGGCGCCGAAGATTTAGTTGAATTGTGCAAGTCAAATGTAAATCTACGAGTTTTGTGGGTAAGAGAAGTATATGGAGAACTGGCCGACATAACGCCCTATTGCCCGAACTTGGAAGAAATTGCCTTTCCCATGTTTCCAAGTCACAAATCCTATGCTCAACTTGCGGAACTACCGAAACTACGAAAAATAATCATAAAAAGTACAAATTCCACTTCTCCGTGTGCCAAATTGATTGAAGTCTTTGAAGCATTTTCTGCAAAGAAGGAAGAATCTAAACTGGAAAGCTTAATACTATTTTCTAATTTAAACTTTGAGGAGACCAGTAAATTAATTGAATTGACTTCGTTGAGGGAATTACGCTGTGCTTTCGATGATGCCAGATGCATAGATCTCTTGACAGATCTTACCGAATTGGAGGGACTATATATAATGCTGGGACGTTCAGCTGCTGGCTCTAAAGAGTGCTTGAATGTGTTACGATCATGCCAGAAGCTACAGCGTCTACATATAAACTCAAATCTATCAACGGAATTTGTGGGGAAGGCTTTGGAGGTCTTGAAAAAGGTTCGAGTTCCAGAGAAACAGAAACCGCTGCAATTGTATTCCACGGGAGTAATGCATTTGTGCAACGAGGAAGGTGTAAGTACTTTTGAAGTGATTTAATCTCTATTTCCCACTTAATTCTTATCTTTTTTTGTGTTCTTTTTAGGAGAAACTGATTGATAATGCCTATTGCACGCTGGTGAACCAATCGAAACATTTACGTGCCTTGCCTTGGAGACTTCCAAACTGAGTATTAATAAAGTTTTTTAATGAAAATTGATTTGTTCTGCACTCTGTACTTAATTTCGAGCCAAGTAAATATTTAATAATATCAATTTTTGTAAAAA
Source organism: Drosophila cardini (assembly GCA_018903735.1). NCBI lineage: Eukaryota > Metazoa > Arthropoda > Insecta > Diptera > Drosophilidae > Drosophila > Drosophila cardini. The sequence continues at coordinate 8,199,257 of JAEIGM010000004.1, read as the reverse complement.
TTCAGGTCATAATAAATTATAGTTGCTATCAACAATTATAATTTATAATTGTAACAATTAAGTCTTAAAAATGCCTCGCATTTTTCTCTGCCCTCCTATGAAATATAGGCTAGCGAATTACCACCGATTCTCTCGACATAAATCTGAGCACAAAAAATAATGAAACATTAAAAATAACAACAACTGGCAGAGGGCCCAGACAGACATGGTCTCAGTGTCTGGCCGTGACGTCACAGCCATATTAAAGTGCCAACTAAGTAGCAAAATAAAATGCAAATTAAATGAAAATATATATATAAATATTAAATTAAACGAAAATTGCACTAGTTGGTGCCGTAAATTGAAATGATATATGGTCTGGATTTGTATGTGGATTTGGATTTGGATTCAGATTCGGATGTGAGCTACTTCTAGTTCTCCTGATTGGTCGTTGGCAGCATGCCAGGTGTGTGTATGTGTGTGTGTGTGCGAGTGTGCTGTCGTTTTTTGTGCCCCAAACATAATGTAATTAGTTGCAACGGCAAACATGTGAAAAAATACAACAACAACAATTAAAATGAACTAAATAAATTCTTGAGAACGTGCATAAAAAATTATTTGCTTTTACGCATGAACGCTTGCCCAATGAAGACTTATATTTTCCATATATACCCAGTAAACTCAGATAGTGTAGAGGGTATGTCAACAGGCAAATGGTTAACTTGAGCATAGAAACATCGTTTGAACTTCAGAGTCGATTGGCTTTCAAAACTATTTTAAAGCGTTAAAGTTTTGACTCTCTTGATCGGAAATTTACATAAATAAATTCAGGGAAACATGAATTTATTTCTAATTGGTATCTTGTCTTTAAGAAATCCCCATTAAACTATTCCTATGTACTTTTGTCTATTTCAGTTGTTAAATAATTTGGCAATGAACCAAAAAAAAGCGGCCACAACAATAACAACTGATTTGTACAGGTGCGAAAACTCTGTGATCAACACGTCGGAAAACCCAAGCCTATAGACATTTCTCTCTATCCGACTGTCTGCCTGTCTCTCTGGCTGTCTGTCTGACTCTCTTGCTGTCTATCTGTCTGTCTGTTTGGCCCTGGTTCACTTTTAAACCGAGAGATCACGCCCTTAATGGCGCTTGTTACTGATAGTGCGTAGCATCTGCCATAAGGACTCAAAGAAATGATTTTTTTTTTTAATTTTATGAGTTCGCGACTGGTCGATCATCGTTTTGTTTTCCTATTTATATTTTTTTTCTTTCTTTCTTTAATTTTTCTAGCGTCCGTTTGTTTATTTGCCGAGCATCTAATGATTTTTATTTGCTGTGATGTTTTTAGACCCCGTACTCTAAAAAATATTAGAGGGGTCTATTATGTTTATCTGAAGAGAAATGCGTGTAATTGGTAGAAGGAGGATCGGACAACTATAGCATACTACTAGTATAGCTCCCATAGGACAAATCGGTCAAAGATTGGTGATAGAAAATATCTTGTTTCTTTTAGTGTCCGTTGAACTTGTGCTTTGAGACCTACTGAAAGTTCTGTTCGCCTGGTATTACAGCTGGAATATTCAAATTCCCAGTTGAATTCTCAGGCGAAAAGAAATCCACAGTAAGATACAACAGATTTGATCAAAAATTTGAAGTTTATACAGTGTTTGTATTAAAATTCATTAAGTGTAAGTGTAAGAGTGTCCTCTGAGCGTACTTAACAGAAGATAATCAATTTGAGAGAGTGCTGTTACCGCGCTCTACCTGCGACATCGTACAAATACACAAAGAGAGAAGATTTTGAACATTCCAAATTTGGGATTTTAAGAAAAAGAAAAAAAAAAATTCCTAACAAAATTTTCCATCCAAAAATCGCTTGGAATTAAGCCAAAATCACAAAATCCTTGATAATTCGAAAACTATCAGGACGATCAGAATGTCCTTTGGCCCATCGATGGTCCTTGTCAATAGCAACAGTTTGGTGTGAGTCACGACAGGATCCTTCAAAGGACCTTCGAGTTATCGATAAATTTCTGTTTTTGAAATTTACACTTTATTTTGGCTCCTGTAAGGACTTTCGTCCTTTTTCTTACATCAACGTAAATGGTTTGACTAGGACTATCTACGTACCAAAGGACATTCGTCTAGTCCTTGAAATGGCCGAGTTAAGGTGCCATTTTGGTTTTTTGGCCATTTTTTTAAGCCCTCCCCCTATAAAATTTTTCGAAAATTTTTTCAGAGAAATCGATAAATTTTTGGATGCCAATCGATAGAACTGGTTTCTGGGAGTACGAAAAGACGTGTCCTTTTCACAGGATACAGTTGGAAGGACGAAAAAATCGAAAAACAAAAGAAAAAAAAATAGGACTGCACCTTAAAGTAGGCAACAGTTGTTCGTTGGTAAGGGACGTGCAGTCGCAGGCCATTTATATTGTGCAGGGGAAAAGTATGCACCACATTTAATAAAGGAATTGCTTGCATTGGCAACAACAAAATTTTCCATCAAATAATCGCTTGGAATTAAGCCAAAATGACAAAATCCTTGATAATTCAAAAACTATCAGGACGATCGGAATGTCCTTTGGCCCATCGATGGTCCTTGTCAAAAGCAACAGTTTGGTGTAAGTCACGACAGGATCCTTCAAAGGACCTTCGAGTTATCGATAAATTTCTGTTTTCGAAATTTACACTTTATTTTGGCTCCTGTAAGGACTTTCGTCCTTTTTCTTACATCAACGTAAATGGTTTGACTAGGACTATCTACGTACCAAAGGACATTCGTCTAGTCCTTGAAATGGCCGAGTTACGGTGCCATTTTGGTTTTTTGGCCATTTTTTTAAGCCCTCCCCCTATAAAATTTTTCGAAAATTTTTTCAGAGAAATCGATAAATCTTTGATTGCCAATCGATAGAACTGCTTTCTGGGAGTACGATAAAAAGTGTCCTTTTGCCAGGATACAGTTGGAAGGACGAGAAAAGCGAAAAACAAAATGAAACAAATTAGGACTGCGCCTTAAGGTAGGCAAAACAAAAGTAGAGAGTTAACAGCGACAGAATTTTGCAGCTGTTAGAGCTAATGTTAAGGCTAAATAATTTTTTGAATTGCGGCCTACTGTTAATTCTGTTCGCCTGGTGTTTCTGTTAAATTTTATACTGCTTCCAAGCACTTCAAATCGCGACATTTTTATCCCACCCTGTTTCTAATTAAAAACTCAGATGATTTTAATTTTATATATATCTTTTATTCTTAAAATCCTATTCTTAAATCGTAACATTGAGTTATATTTCTATTTTATATACTGCTTAATTCATTATTAAATGTTAAATAATATTTACTTAAAGTACATGAACATGAAATTTAACATAATTATTTATACTATTATTTAGAGTAAAATTCACATAAATTATAACATATGTAGAAATTAATTTGTTGCAGTCGGCGATAAAGTAAAGTTCTGCAGTTCTGAAAAGATATAGAAAAATTATTTATTAGTAATAGTAGTATATTCTATATGAGTGTATTTTCAATACTTTTAGTTTATAATAATTCAAGCTTTCCAAAACTATCAAAGTTTTCCAGACTTACCTATAGTTACCACTAGACATTTTTAGACCCCGTACTCTAAAAAAGAGTATAGGGGTCTATTAAGTTTGTCTGAAGCGAAATGTGCGTAACAGGCAGAAGGAGGCTTTCCAACCCCATAAAGTATATATATTCTTGATCAGCATCAACAGTCAAGTTGATATAGCGATGTCTGTTTGTCCGTCCGTTCGTCTGTAGACATTAATTAGTTGCAGTCGGCGATAACATAGTTCTGAAAAGATATAGACAAATTATTTATCAGTAATTGTAGTATATTTTATATGAGCGTATTTTCAATGCTTTTAGTTTATAATAATTCAAGTAAATTCAAAAAAAAAAAAAAATTTAAATAATTATTTGTGTGGAAAATGCACACTAAAAAGAGTACGGGGTCTTTTACGGTCGTAATTGTACACAGAAATGTAGCACAAATTAGTTATAATTTAATTTAACGTTTAGCTAGGAAATCAATAGAAATTTAAATTGAAAACTTCAATGAATTTAACAATTTCTTAAATAGCATTTTTAACTAATTTTTAAAATTTTCTATCCCTAGTTTTATTTCCTAATTTTAACGCTAGCGAATTTGTTTAATTGCATTTAAATCTGTTTAAAAATATTGCAGATTCACTCAATTGTGGCCTTTAAAAGTTCAAAAGTCAACGTTAAACAGATTGCCCAACGCAGGCATTTCTTTTGGCCACGCCCACAGTGTGTCAAACACGCTAATTTACTGTTACATTATTTACATATAAACACACACTCACACTGATACACAGAAATATATATACACACAAGGAGCGATAAAACTGAAAGGTTGTCACTTTGGAGGCGTTAGGCGGTCGTTCGTCGTTTTCTGGTGTTGCCGATGGAGACACACACATAATAAGAAAGAAAGGAAAAAAAACAGCAACAACAGCAACAAAGAAGAATGCCATTTAACGAGGAGGTGGCAAACAGGGCGCATGAGCAATATCTTTTGTCGTTGGCAACATGAACGCACCACGAATGTTGCCAAGAGAAATATTTTAATGATTTTCAAATCACTTTGAAATGTTATTAAAATGCATTTTTATCAGCTAAACAATTTAAACATTTTCTTATTGTTTATAGCATAAACAAGTGTGTTTAAGTTTTTAATTGTTTTATAATGAACTGACATAAAATACACAAAATGTTGCCAAACTCTGTTGAGTCAACATCAATAGCATCCACAAAGTTTCCCGCCAATTGCAGGCCAAGCCGAAGTGTATACAAACAACACACACACACACACACACTTGTACACGAACACACACTCAAGCACACACATACATTCAAGCAACCCCCGAAAAGCCACAAAGCAAACAGTGGTGGTGGCGGTAGTGGTGTTAAGGGGGGCGGAGGGACTTGGGAAGGCTGTAGTGGCTTGCGTTGCGTTGGGTTGAGTTAGGCGTTTGTCGGTTTTGGCCATTTCGTACAGTGGAAGCGTAAAATCTGCACAGCTCAAGCTGTAACCAAAAGCCGGCTACCGTTTTACCCCCCTCCCACTCCCCCAACCTACGCCCTACGCTCAGCACGCACGCACCACTCCTCTCTCTCTCTCTCTCTCTCTTCCACTAACACGCACACACACACATACTCCGCTCTGTTATTTACATTTTGTTTTGCCGGCTTTTCTCCATCGTTTGCCACAGCCGACAAGAACCGAATGCGGTTTAGCCGACAGCCCTTCGGCTTTGTGCCTTCGTGTGGGCATTCGGCTGTTCGCTGACAGTTGTGCGGGTTCGAATACGAATCCGTTTGAATATCACGTCAGTTGGCAACGGCCTGCATGCTAACACGGACGTGTTTTTTGCTCGAGTCTTTCTCAAAATTTTTGAAATAAGCATTTTTGAGTCACAGTGTGTTTGTGTGTGTGTGTGTGTGAGTGAATCTGTGCTGTTGTTGTTGTTATTCTTCTGGTTGTGCCGTGTCTTATTTTGAGTTATCGCGATTGTTGCGTCTAAAAGTGCAATTAGTGTCGCAAAAGAAAATAAATAGAAGAAAATGAATTGAGAAATCGCCAAGTGACTGAAGCTGAAAAGATCAGCAAAAAGAATTGTAAAAGTTATAGCCAAAGAAAAGTGTTTGAACATTAAGTGAAAAACCCATTCGCCGGAAAAGCTCCAGATATTGTCCAATAAGGTAAACCACTATTTAGACCAAATTCTTTAACCGAAACATGAACTAATGTGTCACAAAACGCGCATGTTAATTAAAGACAGAACGAATTTCCCAAAACCTAAAAAAGAATCAGGAAAAAACTAAATTAAAATGAGAAAAAAATGAGCTGAGCATGATGTTATTGAGGGTGCCATGGCCAATCCATCCATCACTCAATTGCCTGTTCAGAATTTTTTGGACTTTCTTTTTTTTCAGCCTGTTCAGCTGCGACATGGCTGTTTTCTGGCCGCTTTTCTTTCACTCTGTTTTTATTGTATTCTTTTCCTGTTTTTTTTTTCTTTTGACTAACGCCCCATAACAACTGTGCATTAAAATTAATTTCGAAATTTAAATTGAGAGCATAACAACACAATGCACATGTGTTTTTTTTTGTTTTGTAGTTGCTCTGTGTGCTCCATTGCGTCATAACACCCAATTCCAATACCAATTCCAATTCCAATTTCAGACCCAGTCGCAGTGAGCAGACCCCGAACCATTCGTCTGGCTGTTAACGATAAATAATCAGCAGACTTTCCGCCCAGTCGCTTTGATTTTCTGTATTTCGTCTGATGCCATAAATATTTATGCAATTGGACGCACTTGTTTAAACAGACAGGCACTTCATAAGTATGTTTTCTACGATCAGTCATAAAGTGATGGAGAGGAGGGAGGATAGGGAGAGGGAGAGGGTGAACAGTTAGCATATCATAAACGTGAATTGTTTATGGTTTATGCAATTTGCCTGGCCACGCCTCTCAATTAAAACTTGTCTGGTGAATGTGAAATGAAATTATCCCTCATTGTTTTGATGTTATCAGCTGAGCGTTACTATCCTTCCAAACCAGTCAACTTCCTCTACTACCTCCCCCAGCATGTTTGATTTTCCTGCTGCCTGTTTGTTGCATGTTGGCTAACAAAATAATTGACAAAACAAATCATTTACGTGGCAAAAGTTTCAGGCCCAAAACCCAAAACCCAAAACCGCACACGGCGGCACAACACGCAACATGTACAAGTATTTTGACGACATCGAAACAAAGAGTAAAGAGAAAACAATAGCAAAAGTATAAACAAAATAAAACAAAACAAAAATCAAATAAATATATATATATGTATATGTATTTGTATATATATAAATAACTGCATAATGATGCGAGACAACAATGCAAATTCAAATACCAATGTTGCAATCTTTTGGGACAGTTTCCAATGACACTCTATAAATTATAGAAAATTCTCAAGTGATTAACTAGCTTCAATTTATTATAGTTTGTTGAAATGTTTAACAATATGTGCACTATAATTAAATATAGAAACTTTAACTCTTTTGACATAAACTTTTTATTTATAAATAATTTTCACTCAATTTAATTTTAATGTTTTATTTTCTCATAGATATCAGTCATAAAATAATGTTTATTTTTAATGCCCATAAAGCACACAAATCAAATGTTACACATACGCACCGTAACTCAGCATAATGGTTAATAAATTCAATTGTATGATTTATTTAACTATTTATTTAAATGTTTTATTGCATTTTCCGACTAAAAAACATTGTGTTAATTCCTGTGAAAAGTGTGTACAATTGTGTGTGAAACATCTGCCAAGAAGCCTGTTTTGTTTGGGCCATAAAACTGATTGACTAGACAGTCATCTGCATTGATTTACAATTGGCAGTAATGTAAATTTAACACTTAAATACCTCCTACTACCACTACAGGGCATCGGTAGCTGTGATTTATATTTTATATCATTCGAAATGTAATCGAATAAAGTGAAAACCGCTGTTTAAATCACATTATGGTCGAAAAACCGCAAATTTGCCGCCTCTGCCAGGGAAATGTCAAGGGTGTTTATTTGGTTTGTGGCTCACAGTCGATTGCCTGATTTACACACACACACACACTCCGACTCACACACAGACAGGCCACACCGTAACAGTCAACATGTTAACAAGTTGTTAAACACACACTGTGTTTTTTGGGGAGTATTGCAATTTTAACAGCCTATTTTCTGGGCTCAAATCCCAACATTTATGGCTATTAGTTTTTGGTTATTGTTAGTGTCGATAAATGTTATGATATGACCTTATGTATAAGGATACTTAAGCGAATACCGAGTTCCTGTTCCCTGTTGGCCTTTTCGTGTATATCTTTATGGCCAAGTAATGGTTTTAGTCCTGACAAATGTCGGCTCAAATGTCTTGATCTTATCGAGGCTTATTGCTATTGAATTGGTTTTTATTGTGCCCCACAGTGGTCAATAGTTTTTGTTGTAATGGGTACAATAATAATAATAATAATTTGCGATCTCAATTTGCAGAATATTAATTTATTTACATGGAAAATTCATTTGGTGATGTAAGAAATCTTAAGAAAAGTCCTTATGGATAAAGGAAAATGTCAGAAATGAAGTAAATTAATATTATCAGCTAACAATATTTTTTTTTGTAAAATATTTCTAATAATTATCTGAAGTGTAGTTGAATATATCAAATGTAAAATTCTCAAAAAATACAAAGTTTCTAATTAATATAAAAATAATATATTTTAATAAAATGTAGTAATGCACATAATGTATTAAAATTACATGAAATTTCATTGTTAATTTATAGCAAATGCTTAATTAGTTTTTATTACAAAGTATAGAGCACATAGAACATAGAAAACATACATAATTTGAAGGCAAGTAAAGTCTCTAATTATAATTAACTATAAATATAAAATTCTAAAAATCTAAATTCACTCAATGATGCCAACTGTACATAGTTTCAAGTTCTAATTTAGTGTTTTTATAATTTTTTAAAATTTATGTTCTCCATTCTCCAGAATCTATAGCTTAATCATGCAGTAGTTCGCCCTTGAGAACATGAGCTAAGGTGACGATTGGGCAAATAAATAGAGTTGGCATCCAGTTTATATGGTTTATGGGGGCGTGAAAAACTTAACGGCATTTTAATTGTATTCGAGTATTTTGGGGTAAAATTGGGGCCAACATATGCTCGTGGAAAATTGAGTCATTTGGTTAATCAAGTTTTCTGCGTCGCTCTTTTCCGCTTTTCCGCTGTTTATTTATGTATGTGTGTTGTCTAATTTATATTTGTTGTCTGTTTTGCAGACTTTTGCACCAGCAAATTGTAACGATAATAAGTATAAAAATTTCAACGGCTTTGTCATCGTCGCCTCACAGCTTGCTATAATTACCAAAAAAAAGGAGGAGCAGACTGGGGAAAAGCGAAGAAAAACTACGAAATTGAGATGCAAAATTTGTATCAAAATCCGCTCATTACCTATGCATATTTTTGTAGTTACAGCATCTGAGCCACGCCTACTGCACCTGCCGCCCCTAAGGTGCCTATAAAATGCTTTAGCAGCATCAAAGCAGCCGTCGTATTAACTTTTCATCCAAAACAGGCATCTCTTTCCCTCAATTTCCCTCAATTTCCCTCGATTTCCCTCGATTTCCCTCTCTTTTCGACCAAAATTGCAGCTATTAAAATTGAAAAATCAAAATTTTGTGAGAGCAGGTGTGAGGGAAATCAAGAAAATGGGGGTGAGTTATGGAAAATTCCAAGCATATCAAAACCATTTGGGCCACAATTGCAATTGCAATGGGAACAGGAATGCATCTCGTAGGTGCCGAGGTGCTCGCTAATTTATGAGCTGTGTATTGTGGGTTAATGTAACCGTAAATTGCCAGTTTGAGTTGAACAAGATGTCGAACCACTGACAAGGCCAAAACGAAAACAGAGCACATCTGACCTGGTCAGAACAAAAGCCCAAAGAGCTGTACGCTTCACTTGCCCACAATGGGATATTGAGTGTCAAAAGACTACTAATTGGCAACCAGTATAAATACAGTTAACAGCATAAAAACAGTTAACAAAAAAATTGGTAGTGAGACAGCAGCAGCAAAATAAAGAATGAAAGCTTAAATAGGGTTAATTAAAATTGAGTTTAAATATTTAGTTTTTTGTTAAATTAAATTTAAAAATTAGTTTAAAGTTTTTACAGTAGATGGAAGAAAAGTGATTTCCTTTGAACTTTGAACTTTGTTAGTTTTTTAAGCCGAGTTTTTTGAAAAATTGACAACATTCAATACAAAAAATTGTCGCTGATTTTGTTGGTATTGGAGTTAAGTGAATATTAAGAATAAGTGTTCAAATTTTGCTGCTTTTTTAGCCATTTATTTTTATTAGCATTCCATAGAAACAAATATTTATAAACAATTATTTATAATAGTATTGAATAAGTGTGCTTAGTGTGCTTCTAAGAACTAAAAAGTTTATTTATTTTACCCACCTGACAGTTCTTGTAAAGAATTCCCCGATTTATTTGGATTATACATATATTCCCCTTTTAATTCAGAGAAATTTATGCCTATATAAATAATATTTACAGTTATATAAGTTTACAGAGAACTGTTTAAAATGAAAAGATTGTTTTTCCAAAGAAAATTCATTGAAATTTGTGAAGAAACTGGCAGAAAAGACTTTAAGAGACCCCAAGATCTAAAGTCTTATAAATACAGATATTTTTGACTAAATGTTCATCATATTCAATCAAAATATACTGTATCTAATATAAGACCCATAATTATTTTTACAGTAGTATTAACTGATTGATGTTTTCCTGTCAGGAAACCATTTGCCAACAGCGTGAAAAATACTCTCACTACATTGTCAGTTGTTGTTTTAGCCATTTCCATTTCCATTTCCATGCACATTTTGACCTTTGTTCTTTTGGGGGATTACGTGTTTCAGTCTTTTGGTTTATTGATTCCAAGTGTGAGCCACTTGATTTCAGTTGGGGTAGGGAGACAACTGTAAAAGAAACTGAAGCAAAGCAAAATAATTAGCAGATACTCCCACTCGTACTCCTACTCGTACTCCTACTCCTACTCGTACTTGGAGCTTGTAACTGGAAATGTTGGATCATAAATTCAACGCCGACATTCCATGTCAAGGCTTAACGGTAAATCGATTGATAAATTAATCAAAATTAGGCCTTGAAAGTGTATCGTATAATAAATATTTATAAGTTCTACTCGTATATATTCTCACTACACCGTAAGTCCTTAGTTTTGGCGTGTCTCGATGGGAAATTTTCAATTTCAATTGCAATTTAAACGTCCATCAATAACCAGCAAAGGCTGCCAGTCAGTCAGGAAGTCGAGATAAGGGTCTTAAGGGGGGTGTTCCGAGCGGGCAAATCGCCAGGAAAACGTTAAAGTACAGATTAAATTGTACTTGGTATTTGTTGTGGGCCATATTTCATGCTCTGCGTACAAATCCGAGAAATGAACTCAGTCTGACAACGAAGCCACTTAAGCCAACTTGAAGTCATCACACACAGGCCCAGACAGGGAATGGGATAGGAACAGGGAGAGGGTAAGGAACAGGAACAGGAATAGGAACAGGGATAGCGACTCCTTCTTGAAGCATTACCCAGTAGCGAGTGGGTGCGACTGACAAATGAAGAGTGACATTTACAAAACAGCTAAAAAACAAAACCAAATCATTCTCATGCAACTTGTCGCGACAGTTGAGTTTTTAAAAGCAACTTGTTGTCATAAGGCCGCGAGTTCTGCTCTCACTCTCTCTCCCCCACTCTCCCCGTCTTGCTGTATGCTGCAGTTGGCGGAGAGAGAGAGAGGGAGAGGGAGGAGTACGCTGTTGTTGGGTACGTGAAAGATTTAAAATAAAACCACTTAGCGGCTGCTTCAATTTTGGACAATTCCTAAAGCCTTCGTGGCGTGGGCGTGATAAAGTGTCCTTAGAGATTTAACACAATTCTCACAGTTTTGAATTTTGAAACATTAAACCTTAAAGAATAAACAAAATAATGCAATTATGTATAATTTTATATTTAAATAATTAAATATAATAAACCATTTGGAGAACAAAGCAACCATTAAAATAATTTTAGTGAAGAAAATAAATAAAAATATATATAATTAATAAATTTAAAAAAACTTTATTAAAAATAATATTTAACTGCAATTATAAAACAATTCACCGCAAATAAGGAAGTATTTCTCTGCTATCAAAGCAATAAATTGTACCTAAAAAATAAAAAATATTTTCAAATTTTAGAAATTATATGAAAAGTATTACGTTAGTTTATTTTGCATATGAATAATAATTAAAAAAAATATTTTATATACGCCTTTCTGCATTTCATAAATTACTAAATAATTCCTTTATAGTTTTGTTTATTTTGAATGCAATTTAAACAATTAATGTCAATCTGCAAACTGAGCAAATAATTGGATTATTCGAAGTGAATACGAATACTCGTATTTAGATAATTCTTGCTAATCAAATTAAATGAATTTCATCTGTTTGGTCTTTTGATTTTCCCATTTCAATTTCCATTTCCACTTCCCATTTCAATTTCAGTTTGACTTTTCGCCTGATCAGCACTTTTCTCTGTATATATTTAAGTCAATTTATTGTGGTGCATTTTAATTATTTTAATTCTTAAATAAATAAAGTCGCTACGGTTGCGAAATGTTTATAAACAGACAAACAGAAATATAAATAAATATATTTAAATATATATATATATATATATATGTGTGTGTGTGTGTGTTTATTTAAATTAAAGAACCAAAGACCACAAAATATATGAACTGTAAAATTACAACAACAACGAGAAGTAGAAGAAGAAGAAGGCACCCAAAATAGCTAAAACATTAAGAATATGAATATATATCGAATATATATTGTTTTTTGTGTGCATTTTAGTTCATTTAGTTCTCTCTGCTCACCTGCGGTGCTTTTCAAGTGCTGCTGTTGACTACCACAACATCATGATGATGATGATGATGATGATGATGATGATGATGATGATGATGATGAGCATCATTGTCTCGTTGGCTGTCCATTCCAATAGAATTTATTTTGTATTTTTAGCGCACTTTTCATTATTAACTAAAAACTGTCAGTTAGGCAAACACACATACACACGCACACATGCGTGTAATTTATACACCTGCACACACACACACACACTCGTTCAGCCGTTGATTTGAATGTCAGACTGGCAAGCATTCAACGCTTGAGGCAGCTTCGTCTAACAGTCGGCAGCGGAAATTTTGAACATGTGGAAAGTTGTCAACATTTCAAACACAAAATGGCGCAACAAGTTGCCAGCAACAAAATGGCGGAAACGTGTCGCTGTCAACGCTGACGTAGGCAGAAGCGTCGGTGTCGGTGTCGGCATCGCTTCTGACGCTGCCCGAGACTTGAATCAAAGTTTTAGTGCGCCTGTAAATTTATGAAATGAATTTTTAAACGCAACTTTAAACTTTTTTATTGCTTTGAGAGTTGCAACAGGAGACGCAGTAGCAGCAGCAGCAGCGGCAACAGCAGCAGAGGCAAATGCAGCATCCTAATTGTGGCAAACTTTCGTAGTCTGCGATAGCCACTTCTTCACCGCCCCACTCCACACTCCACTCTCCTCTCTTTCCTCTCCCTGCTGTCTGTGTTTGGTGAGCCGCCTGTTCGCTTTTGTCCCTGTCGCTGTTCATTGACTTTGGCAGCAACAACGGCTACAACAACGTTGTGAATTTTGCACACACAAGTTGCACACACCCGCCACACACACTCCTCCACACACACACATGCAGAGAGTGAGTCAAACGCATTGTGACTTTGTTTTTAATACACTCCAGTGGGCGCTCCATCGATCGACAGGACAAACAAGTCGCCTGTCGTTGTCTGCCAGCCGCAGTTCATTACTCCTCTAGCCATGTCCTCTGGCCAGTTTTGTGCACTGACTTTTCATGCTCTCATATTTTTTGCCACGCTACGCCATCGCCACGCAACGCAACGCAACGCAACTCCATGTTATCCTATTGCCTTCACATGAGGGTATGACAAAGATAATCAGACATGACTCCAACGGATATTGGCCACGTTTCGTTTCATGTTAGCCAAGTTAATCCACTATTCACATCAATATCAATTGCCAACTCACAGTTTTGTTTATGCCAAACATTGTTCTGTAGAAATTCTTAAATTGTTATTAGCTATTTAGCTGGCAGAACTCCGAGTCCCCAGATAACTCTTTGGGGTTTATTTCTAGGCAGTAGAGAAGGGTATAGAATTGTATATAGAAGTGAGTACTCTGAAATAATAAATATATTAAATAACTGAAAACTATATTATAAATTTTGTTTAAACTAATTTAAACTACTCTAGAAAATATAAATAAATTAATTAAATTGCTTAGAAAATTTTAAATTTTATCATAAATTTTAGTTAAAGTAAGTTTATGATACAATGCCTTGAAATTGGAAGTCTTTGCTTGACAACTGCAGCCAACTTAACATGTCAGAGCTGCCAGATCGGCTAATGTTGCAAGCTTTATACACTTTTTACCCTTTTATGCTGGCTTAAACTAGGCAAGTGTATAAGGCTAGCGTCTGTTTAATGTTGACCCGCAGAGAAGAGGACTTTGGCAACGCAGAGAAATATTCGTGTGCTCGGGATGTTTGGCATTTTGGCCACATCATCATAATTTGTGAACGGAGCTGGCAGGAAGTTGCCACTGGAAGCACATGTGTGTGTCTATGGGTGTGCTTGTGTGTGTGTGTGTGTGTGTTGAAACAAGTAGCCAAGTTTATGCTGTGAGGCAAGTGGTTGGGCAACCTTGTCATATCCTGTTGACGTCGCTGACAGACGTGCGCGCAACATGCTCAGGTGGACGTTCTACTCTCTTGTCCCCCCCCTTCCCTAACGAACCACTCTCCACCTGCCTCTGCTAGTGTCTACCTGTTAGCTTTGGTGGCAATGGCGGAAGTGTGAAATATTTTTAGAGCACTCTTTCTACCTTCAACAAATGGAATTTTTCATTGAAGCGTATTTTATTGGCATTTTGCAGAAAATTTGTGGCTGCGCTATGAAAATGCCTCGAATTGCGTTTTAAACTTTGCGACCCAAACAACATTTTTCCCATTACATTATTATTTTCCGTCTTCTTTAAATATTTCATGGGATCTTTTTTGAAAATGTTTCGCGTTCCTCAGTGAAAATCTCAATTAAGCTGAATTACCCAAAAACTGAAAACATTTTGGGCATTTTAGTGTGGGCAGTGCGTATAATTGATTTAGCCAAATTGTTAAACGAATCAAAAGTTGGCAAATTGTGCGTGCGACTAATGTGCACTTGTTACTGAATTGTCTGCTGACTGAAAAAGGTCCTGAAGGACACGGCAATAAATGCTGGTCAGTATAGGGCCAACAAAATTTTGGAACCTTTTCATTTTACGCACACGTTGCATAAATTGTTGGCATGTTGCATAATTATGCGACAGTTGTCAATGAATTTGCATGGCATTGCAATTTTCGTTTTGGCCAAGTTTACACCAGAGACGACCACTGCTGGAGTGGGTTGTGGGCTAACAAAAATGCAACAAATTAAAGCGAATTCAATTACTAATTAGAAGTGACTGAAATTGGACTTAAATTATTTATGCATTCAATAAGGAAAGTGTGGTCAAAATAGAGGGGTGTTACAGGGCACGAAAGGGGGTACGACCGACTCCTTAAAGTGAAAGAGGAATCAATCAATTAATTGAAAATAAAATGTTTTTCTATTTAACACTATTTATATATAATATTTTTTAACACTGAATGAAGATATCTTAAATTATGTAAAGTTTAAAAATTCCTCTATTTAAAAAGTATAAAATTAATTAGTTTAAAACAAACCATTGTTAAAATTTCTCATAGTATTTAGTGTTTAAAAAACTCCCCTACTTATCAGATATACAATTTAGTATTTTTCAACACTGAAAGATTGTTGCAAATTGATAGGATTGCACAAGTTACAAGTACATGAAAATGACAGCATGAAATTGCTGCAAATTCCACACCTGTCAGCGGCAAACACACAATTTTAGCGGCATTTTTATTGCAGATACCCGGATACAACGAGTGTGTGTGCCAAAATGTTGCATGTTTTAGTTTGTTCTATGTTGTTCTTTAGCTAATTAAATCAACTAACGTGAAATAGTGGATTATGATTTTGGGTTGAAATGTTTACGCAGACACCCGCAACAGTGTTTTAGCTGTTGATTCTTTGAAAATTTGGGTCAATTATGCGATTTGTCGCGCCACAGACAAAACATGATGACGACGTTGATGAGAATCAGTTTGAGGATGAGAATGATGACGACGACGACGACTACGATGACTAGGCACATCCATCAGTCCCCAAATCGCACGTATGTCACTGCCATTGAATGGCTTTCGTGTGTATGGATCAGAGGGTGTTTTCTATGTAACCAGTGTTGTAAGAGTCCGATGGTAGAAAAAGCTATGTCGTCTGAAAAAGTAGCACTTTTTTAAGAATTTTATAAAGGAGCAAATATTAAGTGCTTGAAAAGCATAAAGAATACTATTTATGTGTTCAAAGAATTCATCTGAATTTTTTTATATTACATATATATATATAGTAAACTCATAGCTAAATCTGTCCAAACCGCAATCACAGCTGACCGTAAATTTATATATACATAAAAATAATTTAGTTTTTTTTTGCGGTTTATTCATACTCTTAAATAAGAATTCACATTTTGCTATACAACTTCTTTCCTAGAGCAGACTGCAAATACTTTTCTTTGGACTAATTATCGGGCGATTAAGCACCGAGCGAATGGCTTCATCAAAGACCGCTCTCACGCCCTTTTGGGTAAGAGCCGAACACTCCAAATACTTGTCGGCTGAGAGTTCCTCAGCCATGGCCAATCCTTCTGCGTACGTAACGGGCGTTTGATTCCTTTTCTTGAGATTTTTAATCGTTTGCTTGTCGTCGCGCAAGTCGAGCTTTGTGCCCACCAGAATAATGGGTACATTCTTGCAATGATGACGCACCTCGGGAACCCATTTGCTGACAACATTATCAAATGAGTCGGGCTTAACCAGCGAGAAGCAGACGAGAAAAACATCGGTCTTTGGATATGATAGTGGACGTAATCGTTCGTAATCCTCCTGTCCAGCAGTATCCCAAAGATGCAGTTTAATAGGCTTTGCGTCGAACACTACAATGGCCGAGTAGTTGTCGAAGACGGTGGGAATGTACTCCCCCGGGAACGCTTTATCAGTATAGCTGATCAGCAGGCAGGTCTTACCCACGGCTCCATCGCCAACAACAACACATTTGATATCCTGCATGACGTTGTCTTCTTTGTTTTTGTGTGTATTAATCGTAGAAAGTTTATAAATCTTCACAGCAGCCGCTGTGTAGTCGTTGCAGTTCCGCGATCAAATGAACGAGAATAAAATAAATCGCTATGTTGAGGTTATACTGTAGAGGCAATTTGTTGACTCATATATAAAGAATCGGTTTCACTCGAATGACTATTATTATTATTTTATTTTGAGTTTACTTATTATAACTATTTATTATTTAACAAAATTATATAGCTTTTGAAATTATTAAATAGCAAAATCTAGCTATAAATTGGCTAATATGCCAACACTGCCGTGGGTTGGGTGGAGGGATTTCTGTCCTGTCTTTGGCAGACAGACGCACAGCAGGTTGTTTTGCGTAATTATTTGTCAAATTCACACTGTCCACTAACGAGCTACAGGCAGCCAGACAGAGACAGACAGACATACTCATTTAGCCACCCACACGCCCCCAATTTGGCAAATCAATCAACAGTTCTGACGGTTTGTCAGCATACAAATAAATTCATATTGTTTATGATTAGGCCTATTGGGTCTATCACAACATCCGCTGTGAACTAACGGAAGTAATTACTAACATTTTGTGACGAATATTGGAAATAACCATTCCGAAATTCGATAGATAAGATTAAAGCCGCACGCAATTCTCCAAATTGAGTTTTCTCTGGCATAAAATTCCGTTCCGCCGAAAAGTATGCAATAGATTAATAAACTAATATATTATGCTTATTTAGATCGAGTTACGATAACATAACATTATGTATGGCATAACTAAATCTTTAAAAAAGAAATTTTATTAAATCTACATTAACCGCAAACACAGCTGCGTATTAGTGTGCAGACACATAAATAATTCTTTGTGGTAATCGTGTGATTATTACTGTTATTATTATTCAGGCCTAGAGGAGTTGGCAATTACGTTTCATTTGCCTTCGATTTTGAGAAAAAAGCACCGAGAGTACAGCTTCATCAAAGACCGTCTTTATGCCCTTCTGGGTTAGAGCCGAACACTCCAAGTATTTGACGGCTGAGAGTTCCTTAGCCATGGCCAATCCTTGTGCGTACGTAATGGGCGATTGATTCATTCTCTCGAGATTTTCAATCGTTCGCTTGTCGTAGCGCAAGTCGAGCTTTAAGCCCACTAGAATAATGGGTACATTGCTGTTTTCATGACGCACTTCGGGAAACCATTTGTCACGAACGTTCTCCAACGAGGCTGGATTGACCAGTGAGAAGCAAATGAGAAAGACATCAGTTCGTGGATAAGAGAGTGGATGATATTCCTCACTCTCAAATGTATCCCACACTCGCAGGGTAATGCATTTCTCGACGATCGTCAGGATGGACCAGTCGATTTCGTAGACGGTGGGAATGTACTCCCCCGGGAAGGCATTATCAATATAGCTATTCAGCAGGCAGGTCTTACCCACGGCTCTATCGCCAACAACAACACATTTGATTTCCTGCATGACGTTGTCTTCTTTGTTTATATGTGTATTAACTGTAGAAAGCTTATAAATCTTCACAGCAGCTGCTGTGTAGTCGGTGCAGTTCCGCAATTTAATGAACAAGAATAATATAAATCGCTATGTTGAGGTTATACTGTAGAGGCACTTTGTTGACTCATAAGTAAAGAATCAGTTTCACTCGAATAACTATTATTATTATTTTATTTTAAAGTTTAAAATAGTTCAAAAATAGCTTAGTTGCATTTTAAATTTACTTATTATAACTATTTATTATTTAACAAAATTATATTGGTTTTGAAATTATTAAATAGCAAAATCTAGCTTTAAATTGGCTAACATGCTAACACTGCAGTGGGTTGGGTGGAGGGATTTCTGTCCTGTCTTTGGCAGTGTGCAGACACATAAATATATAAATAGCGTTTCTTTGTGGTAATTTTAGGATTATTACTGTTATTATTAATCAGCATTTTACAAATATGAGAACGAATGTTCATTTTACAAAGAAAAGTTCAGACCTAGAGCAATTGGCACTTACGTTTCATTTGCCTTCGATTTTGAGAACGAAGCACCGAGCGTACGGCTTCATCAAAGACCGTCTTCATGCCCTCCTTTGTTAGAGCCGAACATTCCAAGTACTTGACGGCTGAGAGTTCCTCAGCCATGGCCAAACCTTGTGGATACGTAATGGGTGTTAGATTGGTGTCCTTAAGTTTCTCAATCGTTTGCTTGTCGTCGCGCAAATCGAGTTTTAAGCCCACCAGAATAATGGGTACATTTCTGCATTGATGACGCACTTCGGGAAACCATTTGTCACGAACGTTCTCAAATGAGGCTGGATTGACCAGTGAGAAGCAAATGAGAAAGACATCAGTTCGTGGATAAGAGAGTGGACGCAGTCGATCATATTCCTCACTTCCAAATGTATCCCACATTCGCAGGACAATGCACTTCTCGTCGACCGTCAGGATGGACGAGTAGTTTTCCATGACGGTGGGAATGAACTCCCCCGGGAAGACGTTGGTAGTATAGGTGACTAGTAAGCGGGTCTTACCCACTGAGCTGTCACCAACAACAACACACTTCATATCCTGTATGATGTAGTCGTCTCAGTTTTAGTTGTTGTTGCTTCACTTTCTTTGTGTATTATTTGTGGGCAGTTTATAAATTTGCAAAGCAGTCGTAGTGCAGTTGTTGCAGTTCCACAACTAATGGTATAAAAATCTGCAAATAAAATCGCATGTAAAATCGATACATTACAATGGCAAAGTATCGATTTCAATGCAAAGAATCGATTTAAGTCAACAGTGACATGAACAATGCAATAGAATTAATTTAAGATAGTAAACTATTTATTTTGCTGAAATGTTAAAATCAGTATATATTTTATATTGGTATACATATAAAAATTATAACAAACTTTAGGAATAACCACTCGGAATTCGATACCCAGAAATGATTAATCTCCACTGTATCTCAAATACTATCTAATTCCATTCCGCGCAAAAGTATGCAACGGATAATTTGACACTCACCACTATCGCTCATGCGGTTTATCTGCATTTTTTTCATCCATTCCATTGTCAAAGATTTTTCATTAACCCAATAAATTTTCATTTCGTTTGCATTATCCGACATAATTCACATAAAATCACACATCATTTGCTTTGTTACGTTTATTTACAATTTTTATTTTTCATATTTTTTTTATTACATTATTACTTTTGAACAGTAAATTATGTGTTAATACATAAACATACATAAATAAATTGTATTTTCTTTGTTGTAATACATTTTCAATTGTATAAGTGTTTATTATTCAATATAATTTGTATAAAAACACGAAAGCACATTTTGGCAAAGGTTGATGCATAAATTAGCGTTTTTTTTTTTTTGTTTTTGTTGTCACATTTAGTTGCTTAATATAGTATTTATTTATTTAGTGTAAATTAATATCATTAAATAAATTTTAAAACTACGCTCAATTAAGGCAAAAAATGCAGTCAAGGGCATTAATATTTTAGTTTAAATCATATTTTAACAATTTGTTTATAATTATTGCACTTTCTGCACATCTGGATAACTATTTATATAATAATAAAAACAATTTATTAATTTTATACTCTTAAAGATTTATATCCATGAATTTTGTTGGGTTTATTTTTAGGTATGTGCAATAAATTTGTTCAAATCGATAAGAATTTAGCGCTAGCATTTCTTATCGTCGTCAGGTTTTTGAAATCATCTAGATTTATATACAATTAATTATAGCATTTTATTGTTGATTATATTTTCATTTTCATTTCCTTAGAAATTCTAAGCGCATTTGTCATACAATTCACGGGCAGTACGCCCTGTAACAACATATAAACATAAATGGTGTGTATAAATATTTGATATATGTAGTTTTAAATATTTGTATGTATGTATTCAAATGAACTCATTGACTTTGCCCCCCTCTAATAACGCGCGCTCTGCGCTAACAAATTTAATGCGTTGCCCCCCACACACTCACTCACACACACACACGCACACAAACACACTCATACACATATCACGCATTAAAAGACCATAAAAAATAATTTGCTCTCGTGCGTAATTCTCTTTTTCTCTTGCCTCTCTGTCTGTCTGCATTTCTCTTACAATCACACGCACACACAAACACATACTAAACATATGTAACTAAAGCGAATTAATTTTCGCAAACTTTTTGCGCTCTTCTTCTCTCTCTCTCTCTCCCTCTCTCTCTTTTTTTAATCGCTGCTGCAAAAACAAAAACATAACCACAAATACTCCGCCCTAGAGCAGAATGCACTTGCGTTTCTTTGGACCACGAATTGGGGGACAAAGCACCGAGCGTATGGCCTCATCGAAGACCGTCTTGAGGCCTTTTTGGGTTAGAGCCGAACATTCCAAATATTTAACCGCTGCTATTTCCTTGGCCATGGCCAATCCTTGTGGATATGTAATGGGCGTTAGCTTTTTATCCTTCAGATGTTCAATTGTTTGCTTGTCATCGCGCAAATCGAGCTTTGTACCCACCAGAATAATGGGAACATTGTTGCAATGATGACGCACCTCGGGTGACCATTTGGCACGAACGTTCTCAAATGAGGCTGGATTGACCAGTGAGAAGCAAATGAGAAAGACATCAGTTTGTGGATAAGAGAGTGGACGTAGTCGATCGTAATCCTCCTGTCCAGCAGTATCCCAAAGTCCCAGGTTAATGGGCTTTGCATCGACCATTACGTTGGCCGAGTAGTTGTCGAAGACGGTGGGAATGTACTCCCCCGGGAAGGCATTGGTAGTATAGCTGATTAGCAGGCAGGTCTTACCCACGGCGCCGTCGCCAACAACAACACATTTGATTGCCTGCATGACGTCGTCGTCTCAGTTTTAGTTGTTGTTGTTGCTTTAGTTTCTTTGTGTATTTTTTTTATAGGTAGTTTATTAATTTACACTCACACAGCAGCAACGACAGCAGCAGCGCAGTCGTAGCAGTTGAACAAGTGTGAGGGAGGCAGCGAGTTCAACAAGTTTTGGCGATTATACAACTCAAGTATTCTTTTTTTTGCTCACACACGCACACAAACTCGAATATGTATGTTTGTATATGGTTTAATTTGCAGCTGTTAATCTTTGCTGCTGATTAATAATCGTTTTATTTTGTAGATTGCAGTTTAGCCCTTTTTGGCACTTGTTTGTAATTAAATAAATTGTGTTAAGCCCGCGTACAGAAATTTGCTCACGCACAGCCAAAATAAACACACCCAAACGCTGTGAAATCGACGCTGTTACTGAAGCGCAGAGAGCGATCAACAGAAAATTTTGTGTTGCTCTACGTAGTTGCTGTTGTTGCCGCAGCGCAACAGCTGCGTGCACACACTAGTTGTCTCGCTCGCGTCCACTTGTACACAGTAGAGAGCGTTAAGTATGCCGCGCACGCTCCCACACAAACGGCAGCAACAGTGGCTTCGCTCATAACAGTCACAGCGCGCTGTGAGTCATCGTCGATGGTGATGACGTTGATATGCTCTGAGCGTAAAGAGAGCGCATATCCAACAGAGGCAGTGAACGCGAGACAGAAAGAGCAAAACGATCTCGCTCTTTGGTTATAGCGCGCGTTCACTTGACCTTGCTTTGGTCTTTTTAGTTTTCTATATTTGTACACAGTTTCCATGAAATTTTCTTTGCCAACTGCCAACTTGGTCCGAGACCGTTTTTACAAAATCAGCCATATACGCGTGCATACATTTTCCACGGTATCTTTATACTGTTTGCCGTTTTAATGGACCACAAAAATGCATGCGTTGGCAAAACAATAATGGTCTAGCTGTGGTCAGTTGTGGAACAACGAAACCAGAGCAGAAATCGAAACTGAAACTGAAACCCAAACCAAAACTAAAACCCCACAAAACTGACCCCGTATCCAAAACCAAACCGAGAGAGCCAACAAAAATCGGGAAAATTCAAAACCCAAAACCGTAAACCAAAATCCGCATCCGTGACTCACAAAAGCGATAGCCAAAAATGCAATGCATGTTTCCGCCATCCTGGCAACGCCTCATCTACCCATCTACCGCCCACTTCAGTACAGGGACCACAGACAATGCTGCATGCAAAAATGGTGGAAACAATTGCGAGTCGCGAATTTTAAACAATTCAATAACAACTTCAACTTATTTGCAAAATATTTCACGTATTTTTAAGTTAATTTTTATTGTTTTATAGATATACAGTATATGTATATTTTTTTGGTGTCGTAATTGGATAATTGAATAGGCGCTGAAATTGTTGTTTATAATAAATTTACATACATAAATACTATATATTAAGTGGATAATGTAATTGATAAAAATTAAATCAGCAAATGGAATTGTTCAAGTGACACGAATGTTTTTATCGCTGGTGTACAGTAAAAACTGCATAAAGCGAACAGCGAAGGGAAAATTGAATAACAATTTAACATTACAAAGATTAGTAGGCTTTAAATTCTATATTGTATAATTTAAATCTAATTAACTACAATTAAAATTTTAAACTTTTTGGAGATTTCTGATTAGTTCCTTTAGAAAGAGTTTCTACTGCAATTCTGATAAGATTTTAGTGAAAGTGAGTTATAACTCTTATATTAACCATATAAATTGGGTAAATATTTATTAAGTTTAATGAGTGAACGAAATATCCTATATTTCATTGTCTAAATTAATATAAACTTCTATGATTGGCAATTTGTCATTCCAATTTTCAATTTTATCTGTTATTAAAAAAAAAACTTTGAGAACTGCAAATAATTAAAGTAACAGCGTGAAATATATGACAGAAAATGCAACAATTATTTGATTACTGTCGCAGTCGTTGGCTCGTAATTGGCGGAGTGAAATATATTTATAAACATTCATATATATGAAGACCCCCCGGAAGGACCTATATCACGCCCACATGCGTCACAGCTGGGGCCATTACTCGCAAGAGACAGAGAAAGCGGGGGAAGGGAAAGAGAGAGAGAGAGAGAGAGAGGGAGAGAGGTGGGGAAGTGTGATTCATAATTGTTGTTGCTGCTAAAGTGGCAGAGAAATACATAACAAACTGAAAAATATGCAACGCCATTTTTATTGCCACACCAGACACATCAACACACTTACACACACATACACACACGTGCACACTTACACAAACACTCACTTTGTTCGACTATAATGAATGAATGCACAACTAAAGAACCGCAGCCTGAACCGATGCCTCTTTTCGGTTTCACTCTCTCTCTGTGTCTCTCTTCCCTTCCGTCTGCTACTCTCTTTATGCTCTCTCTCTCTCTCACTCAGTCATTGTCGATGTCGACCCGAAAACAAATATAAGCCGCATGACTGCTGACCAACAATAAATTTAACACTTTAACTGCTGTGTAAACAAGTGAATGAAATCGGAGCTGGTAACGGTAATGGTAATGCTAACGGGACTGCCAACGGTAATGCGAATACTCAGGCGAATGTTCTTAAAACTGTAATCTCCTTAAATGCAACAATTTAAATACTTGCAGTACTATAAAGTCTATAAGTATTGAACGATATTTCTCAAAGGATATACGCTTAAATCCGCTGAGCTTTCATTTATTCAATCCAATACAAAGTTTAAATCTGATCAAAAGATAACAAAAGTATTTATATAAATAATAAAACAAAGAATATGTTGTGTTTAAAATTAAATAAAAACTTACAAATAGTTAAAAAGAGTATTGAGTTTTTATGGATTACACATAACACAAAAATCACTAATAGTTTAAATAAAAAACTTAAACAGTTTATTTGCAAAATTAATTCCGATAATTTGAACAGTTCTTTCATTTAAACTTTTATTTTTTTTTTGTTGCCAGCTTGTTGCAAATTAAATTTGCTTAATGAGAATCGCAATAAAACGCATTTACTGTCAAGTGATATAATGTCATTTCACTTTGCTTCCCTACAGTTTTCATTATTTTCCGTCGAGTACTGAATATATATATATACATATATTTTTCATTTATATGCCACATGTCGCCGATGCCCCTCGAACTACTCCCCTCCCCCTTCCCCCGCTTGTTGACATGCAGCAATTATTAACTTTTATGCGGCTGCTGCCATGACGCCGTGTGTTTGTTATTAATTTCTTGTTATTTATGCAAATAGTTCGCACTTAATACGCTTGTAAATGCCCCTCTTTTTTCATATCCTCCCTCTCTACTTCATATTTTTTTTGTTGCAAATTGCTTTGCGCATTACAATAAATTAACAGCATAAGCGAACAACAACAATTTGTGACACGTTTCGTGCATTTTTTGGGTTTTTTTTCGAGCATTTACTTGGAATTTAAAAACTATGTTGCATACCGTAAGGCGCTTGGCTCCTTGTCGCTTTGCCTTCTATAAACCCAACTGAGTTATCGCTCGCAGACGTGAAGTCATCTCGGAATGTTGACCATATATAAATTCCATTCAACAACGAGCCAGCCATACAGATATAGCCATAGAGAGAAAGAAGTTTCAGGATCTGTTTGGTTTACTGAGGTCACGTCTGTCTGAGCCGTCTTCTGGCTGCTTATGAATAAAGTTGTTGGCCATTCTGTCAATACACACACATATGCCTTTATCATCATCGCCATCATCATCATCATCACCATCATATTTTGCGCTCTGTCTTTCACTGTGTACCCTCCATCCTCATTCAATTGGGGTTATTTGTCGCTCTTCGCTTTTGTTGACTTTTTGGCTTTCAATGGACCCCGAACGTCTATTCAATTTTTTGTGTGGTGCTATTAGAGTGAAACACCCTAACCACGAATAACCAGAAAATACACAACACACTACTCGAGTCACCCCCTCAAGCAATTTGAAATGAAAAGTTGTCTGACACACATCAACACATAACGAGTAATATATAAATAAAGAAAAGGAAACAAAAAATGATATGTTCCGACGATATTTGTAGGCAGTAAATAGCAACACGGCTCGGTGACGAAATGTGTCCTTTGACATTTGATCGCATGCCCGATAATCCTGGCCAGAAAACGGCTGAAACACAACCAGTGTTGGAGGCTGTCAGCCACATCGTGGGCTTTCAACAGCTTCTCCTACTCTTTTTGGTTCGTTTAATGGCTTGCTGCATTATTTAGCACGTCGAAAGCCAATAAAATGGCTTTAAAATACAGTCTGTTAAGTTGTTGACTTTAAGCCGTAGACAATGCAGCGCATTAAGCGCTCTTCAGGCAGCATAGTAATTACGGACATGCTCTTAAAACAATAAGGCATAAACAGTTTTTTATGTAGTTTGCGGAGACATTTATGTAAAGTCTATAAAGGCGTAAATGTGTGTATATATTTTAGTTGCGACTAATGAAGTGAAGTTTGTTATTAATAAAAGTATCTCTAAATAAGAGAATTTACTATATAAAGTAAATGCTTGGATCACTGCCCCGGGGAAAAGTTGTAGCATACTTTCGCGCGCATTCCAAAATTAATTTTACAAGTATTCAAGCCGCTTCGCAGTTGTTATTTAAAGTACTTTAGGTACAATAATTGTGTTATTTGTAATTTTATTCATTTGTTTAAAGTTACAACTATTTAACCTACATATATAGTTGAGAAACAGAAGAGTATCTTCTATGCGCTTCATGCTGGCTCCGAAAGTATCTCACACACAAAAAATGTTCACACATGTGGCCTGGACTGCTGGATTGGCGCTTTTCAAGTTAATTCGCAACGACTTTTACTTGCAACGGCATCTTAATTTACTTTTGTACTCAGCCTGTTGGCAAAAGAAGTGCAACCAGGGCCTAAAACAACTGCAGACTGGCAGTAAAGTACTAAAGAAAAGTTAAGGGAGTTGAAAAGAATTACGGCACAATTTCCTGCACAATTTCTTGCGGTTGAACTTGCCACGGAAAGTCGTATGTTGACAGAGAAAAGGCAATCCACACACATACGCACACACACACACACACACACACAAACATTTCGAAGATGAAGTTGAAGCTGCCGCTCAGCAGTGCAGTTAATTATAATTAAGCGACGAGTTAACTAACCACTTGCCAGGCACTTGAGAAGGGTTAAGGAGCGTGTTTTTGAAAGGTGTGGAGAACAGAAGGGAATGGGGACTTTAGCCGCTTAAATTTGTCTGCCTTAGATGCTATTCTTGTTGCCGGCTTTAATTAAAGCCGTGGCAAGTTCATTAAAACGGTTTTTACAGGCAGCAAACCAAAATAAAAAAGTAGGCCAGCAAAAGTGTTGCATATTCAATACGGCTTTGGTTGTGGCCAGAAGCGGCGCGAGATGCGAGACAGCCATGTAGCTGTATTCCAATTGTGGCATGCAACAATGGGGCATGTTAGACGTCAAGGAAGCTGTGAGCTGCGAGCTGCGAGCTGTTATGCAAACCCGCCACAGGCGACGTTTCTTCATTTGCAAGGACAATGCGACAATGGCAACGGCAACAGCAGCGAGGGAGATAACAAAAAAAAAAGAGTAGAGGAGAGGAGGGTAAAGAGAGAAGTGAAAGGTGGGAAATAAAGGTGGGAGGAAGAGATGGGAAGTGATACAGAAAGCGTTGAATGAATGAAAACGGCTGACTGAATGCTGCAGGCAGGACACACTCTGATGGCAGGAATGCTATTATAATAAATAAAAGCTCCTTTCACTCATCATAAATGCTGCACAATGCGATGAATAACTCTTGTCTACAACTGTACAGTTGTATCTATTAGTGTGTGTATCTGTATCTACGTTTGATTAAAGCGCTGCAAACAATGCAAAAGTATTTTAATAAAGCTGATGGCTTAAAAACCATTTCGATCGATGACTTGAGGTGCGACTATTGCAATTAACAACAAATGTTGCGCACATAAATATGCTATAAATATAGACACGCACACACACTCAAGATACACACGCACACAGACAGAAAGAGAGAGAGAGAGAGAGACCTGCCCTTGGCTATTGCATAAAAATCACATTAACAATTTGCTACAACATGAGTATTTTATTTTTATTGCTGCTTGTTTTATTTTTATTTCATGCAGCGCCTTGTGTGCTATGCAAAACACACACAGACACACACACACTCTCGTACATACATTCACTACACATGTTGCCAGAAAACAGTTGCTGGATCCTGGATCTGTGTTGTGCAGTGTTGTTGCCATCGAAAAGCGCAATAAAAACGCTTAATTTTTCACTTTTACACGAACGTGAAGAACGCCTCCATTGTTGTTGTTGTTGTTGCTGTTGTTGTTACTGTGGCTGTTGTTGTTCTTGCTGAGAGGTGTTGACTGTAAGTGTGCTGTCGTTTCTGTGTAAGCCATTTAAAAGTTATTTAATTTAATAACACGCACAAAACATGTTCCAAGTAAAAGCAAACGAACATACGAGTACTCGTAAATATGAGACACAAACTCACACTACAAACACATCCAAACGAGGCAACAACTGGCACGCCCCCTGCTGCCCAAGTTAAACCCTCCCCTCAAGCCCTGTTGTATGTCTCGAAGTTTACTTCCCTGTCACATATCGTTTAACACATGTGCAACCAAAGCTACTCAAGTGGTCTACTTGGAATATATAGAAATATATATTTAATAACAAAAGCAAGCACTTAGTATTGATTTTTATTTAAACAATAAATAGTCAGAGAATAATGTGAGTCAGTTTAAAAAAAATATATATAAATTACAAAAGCTGAAAATTAAATAAGCAGAGTTTATATATAAAATTGGTGATAAGAATTTTAAAAGATTCTTTAAAATATTTTTAAAAATATATTTTGTTATATAAATACTGTATACAGTTTGAGGTAACTTTAAAAGATTATATACCCTTTAAAAAAAAAGGAAAACGCTTTAATTAAAAAGGAGTTTTGGGTATTTTAATTGCGTTTGCGATAAGATTAAATTTACAAAAACAAACCGAGTTGGTATAAATGAAATATAAATACGTAGACGGCTCGCCATACCCAATGACACTTAAGCCGCAACAACAATTGCAACAATGCAACAGCAAACGGATTGAAAACAAGCAAACAAACAAACAAACAAACAAAGCAACAAAAATGATTGTCAATTTGTATTTATGGTGTGTGTTCGTTTGGTCTTATTTTACAGATTTAACAACAGGCCGACCGCTCACAGATTTGGATTCGTTAAAAATTGAAAAATCAGCAGAGCAGAGAGCAGACAGAACAAAGGGGAACAGAAACAACGAGCAAGGAACAAGCATCAAGCATCAGGACAAGGACAAGGCCCAAAATCCGCGCCCAAAACAGACCTCGGGCCAAATGCAATAAGCTGCAGCGACGCACAAACCAAAGCCATAAACAAAGCGGTGTCTAAGTCCCCAGGGGAGAACAGAGGAAGAGGAGCAAGAAGGGGTAGACCAAAGAGGGACAGGGGGAAAACGTGACTAAAGGGTGAAAGGGACTAACAAAACAGCAACTTGGTTGCCAACACAGCCGTCAGAATTGCTTTCTTGTACTTTGGACAAACGTGCGCCGCGGCTGCGCCGTTGCCCGTGTCCTTGTCCACAGCAACCGCTATTGGAGCTGCATCCGCATCCGTATTGCCATCGGCAGCGACAGCGACAGCGTTGGCCACAATGAAGCTGTCAAAACTGTCCAACCAGACGAACTCACAGGATCCGCAGGCGGTTAACTCGCGCATCTTTGTGGGCAATCTGAATACATTTCAATGCTCCAAAACGGACGTGGAGCGCATGTTTCAGATCTACGGCCGACTGGCAGGTAAGTCAACCAACCCTCACCCCTCTCTCTGGTCCTGGTCTGGTTGGTTTTTTACCTGGTGTCCTTGATTCATCCACAGGCATCTCCATGCATAAGGGCTATGCCTTTGTGCAGTTCACCAACCCATTCGATGCCCGTAACGCCTGTCACGGCGAGGATGGCAAGACGGTCCTCAGCCAGACGTTAGGTGAGTTTATCCATTTGCTTTTCCTATTACCACAGAATTCGGTCCTTGTTCGAACTATTTTTGATATACTTACGACTTTTTGTTAACAGTTTTTAGCTGGAGTTATAGTAACATATATAAATTCCTGTATATACTCAATGAAGAGTTTAAAGATATGTATTTAAATCCTTATTAGCAGCTAACATGCTAGGATTTTACTTCAAAGTCTTTTAGCTACTACAATTAAAAGCTATCTAACGTGTTTCTTTAGCTATCTTTCCTTTACTATTCCAACTGATATCAAAGAACTTGAAATTCTTTACTGGCATATTGCATATTTTGCCAGATAGAACTCGTATAAAGTTGTTAGTTAGCTTTCTTTCGGTTTTGCATAGACATTTGCAGACCTTAACCCTCGCCCAGTTGCATGTTCGATGTGGTTGAGACGCCAAGGGTTAATGGCCGCCAACAGCGGAAGTGCAGCACTAAAATCGAACAAAAAACGCTAAAAAAAAAAGAGGAAAAACTCCAACTCCAACTTGAAATGACTTGAAGGTTTTTAGACGGGCTCGTGGGGCAGTTATAGCCGTAATACCTACTTCTGGAAGACATGGCAACAATTCTAGCCCTTGGCATGTGTAGTGGCCATATCTTAGCACAGTCGACTGTCGACTGTCGACTGTCTGCGTATTTTGTGCAACGGAAGTCGCTGTTGCAGGCCGCAACTTAAAGTGCGGCAAGCATAAATCCTTCTGCGATACTTTTAATGAAATTTCAATGTTGTGCGGGATGGAAATCTGCCTGTGTTCCTCGCTTCTTCTTCTTCTTTTGGGGAGACTACCTGTCTGCCTGACAACTGACTGTTTGTCGATTTAATTTAAACGCTTAATGAAATTTCAGGCGTCGACGCGCGTCACTTGCAGCTGCAACAGAGTGAAGGAAAGAGATGGACAGCTAGACAAAGACAGAGACAGACAGACAGAGAGTCTGACTGAATGTTGGTAGAGATTCGATTCCTTTGCATTCTTTCATGCGTGTCTCTCGTGTGAAGAACAACTTAATGCACTTAGCGCACTATGTCATAGCCGATTACGACGATGATGAAGAAGAAGCTGACAACGCTGCGTATACGCTATACGACTCGTGTCATATTCATACGCCCCGTTGGCGTGCAATGAAAACTTTACAATGCTCATAAAAAGCTTTTCATGCAGCTGTAAGCTTCATTCGCTGTGCTTATGTAAATGTGGCATGCTAATTTCACTGATTAGAGACAAAGACGAGCCAAGTAAAAAAAATAATACAAGACGCAGTTTTATTCTTTCTACACTTTATTCCTTTCTCCCAGTGCTCTCAAGTTGAGTGGTCGCTGTAATATTTCATTGCTACGCTCCATTGACTTTTGGCTCAGAGGATTTGTGGATTGGGGATTGTGGAATGTGGTCTTTGCAAACGTTAAACCGATTTGCTTCAACTGCCGGACTGTAGCTGGGCCATTGCCTTAAAAACTTGTGGAAATCCTTCTTATGCTTTTATCCTTAATCTTAATTATAGTCAGCCAGTCAGAGAGACTCACTCCCAGTTCCATTTACACTCAAACAGTGGAAAGAGCAGCGGAATAAGAAAAAAATAAAAAAGTTTCCACACCCCTATACAGTAATTTGTAGTTATAGCAACTCCCTCAATCTCAACCTTACTCCACCCCCTTGTTTGGGGGCTTGTCTTTTTGGGAGCGTTGCCTGTTTTTTTATATTTGTAGTAGCCACCCTGCGGCGCAGCCGTCGCACTTCAAACTTTGTCATGAATTATGATGAATGAGCGCGAGTCCCGAACTTGCCACCAAAAAACTGCACATAAAAAACCGAATAGCCGTCACACCCTTTTCATTGGTAAATTAAATTTGGGCAGCACTTGTGGTTCTGTTGCTGACTTTAATGTGCTACGGGGAAGTAATGAGAAATCGTATAGGTTAATACAAATAAATAAGATAAGGATGACTTAAAAATGGTCATTTGAAATATTATTTCTAAAATAAAGTTTGTTAAAAAATTAATTTTAATTAAAATACTACATTCTGTATATATTTCAATAAAATAAATGCAAGAAATTTAATTATTTTCTTATAATAAATTAAGAAACACAATGCAATATTACTTTATTTAATTAAAAGGATTTTTTAAATAGACCAATTAATGTAATTTATAAGCTACATACATTTTATTTAATAAATAAATAGTTTTATTTACATTTTTACCAGATATCTGAATTTATTTTTATACTTTTAATTGGAAGAGCATTAAAAATTCGCTTAAATATTTTTTCTTTTAACTTCTTTTAACTTATAAAAAAATCTGACAATGTCTTTTGCCGCTGTAAACTCCATGTTGTGTTATTTATTAAGATTAATGATTGCAAGTCAGATTTAATTATTATCGTAATGCAGTTGGCACAACAGAATGCACAAGAAGGTTTCCTTTTTAATCAGTAGTAGCTCCACATAGAGTACATTTGCATAATGAAAAATCAACAGATAATAAAAAAGTCTAAGCCGTGAAATAATGGAACCCAAAATGCCATTGTCTTCATTACTTTGCCGTCACTTCAAAGGCAAAAGAATGTTTTTGTTTATAGCTGAAAGTACTTTGAGTTTTACACACAAAGCAATTTTTCTATTGTTCTTGTCTTGATTAAAGTTATTTATCTCTTCGTTTTCGTTTTTTTTTCCTTTTTTCCTTTTTGATTACAGATGTCAACATGGTTGCCGAACCGAAGGCCCATCAAATTGGCAGGAAACGGCAAAACGTTAGCAAAACTGGCAACGATTGGTAAGTTGAGAGGAAGAAAACCAATTTCACAAATACAATTTCATGCTTGATATTTTAATTTAAATAAACGCCAAACATTTAGGCAGTTAGTAGTAAGTTTTGTGGACAATTTAACAGCGCCATGTGACGCTCAGTTTTCCAGTTTATTTACATATCATTTAACGGCCAGAAGTTTGACCAGAAAGCTCTGTTTTTTGGTACTGCCACAGAAATAAATAAATAAATAAGGCACAATCCATCAGGGCATGGACATCGACATGGACATGGACATGGACGTGAATGAATATGTATTCACATTCGAATTCGTATTCGCATTCGTATTCGTATCCTTTGTCTCACATAAAGTATTTTGACTGTCAACTCAATGCGATTTTCGTTGCCACTTCCTGAGTTGTCACTATGCCGCTATTCCTGTCTCTTTCTCAGTCTTTCTCCCTCCTTCTCAATCTCCTTCTCTGTTTTTGTTTCTGTCTGGTGGTTGTGTCTGTGTCTGGGTCAGTTGTGTGTTGAATCGAGTGCTGCGTCAACACACATATGAAACTGAGTAACAAAAAACCAAAGAAAAAAGAGAAACAAAATGGCTGCCTGTGACTGACAGCTGCAATGTATGCTATAATATCCTGGTCTTCGTCCTGGCGCTGACATGTGCACTTGTTTGTCCCTGGTGCGGCCTTAATGATGACTGAGCGAACTGAACGCCGGCAACATTCACAATTTATTTGGGGCGTTGTCGTCGCCTTCGCCGTCGTCGTCGTCGTCGACTTGCCATTCGTGTGGAAATATTTAATTTAAGCTTAATGACGCCGAAAGGAAGTGTTTTAAGGCTTTAAAAAGGTATGCTCTACAGTAAACACTGTACAGTGTGCTACAACTTGATTGTAATTAAAACACAAACATGTTACGTACTATGGGTGTGTGTTTGAGTGTGTGTGTGTGTGGGGGTGTATGTGCTGTCCAGGTGGGTTATGGCCTGGTGTTTGTCACTTAAATGCCCATTGACCGCACACAAACTGACCAAAAAAGCCACAATTGTTGGTGCCCACAACCCAGGGCATATTGGGCGCCAAACGATATGAAAACTGCCTCAATATTTGACCACAAATGGCTGGTGTGTCTGGCATTTGTATCAATCACAGACAAAAAGGCCATGAAGTCGCACATAATTGCCAAATGACAATTGAAACGGTTTCATAGAGACTGAGTGAGTCCTAAACCAATATTGACTGACTGCCAGGCTGATAAGCAGGCAACAGGAAACAGGCAACAGACAGGCTTGTCCGCTTGTTCAATTGTTCTACTTTTGTTTGTTT
This sequence comes from Drosophila cardini, assembly GCA_018903735.1. Lineage (NCBI taxonomy): Eukaryota > Metazoa > Arthropoda > Insecta > Diptera > Drosophilidae > Drosophila > Drosophila cardini. The sequence goes on along the minus strand of JAEIGM010000004.1, from coordinate 8,165,279 downwards.
ATTTTTTTATCCAATTTTTTTGGGAGTGGTGGCAACACTGACACTTCAATTAAAGCGCAAATAAAGCATTTACCGCATCTAATGAGCTGTCACTCCTTGAAATTTTCACAGGGATTACTTCTACGACAGCTACTGCTCCTCGGCGCTGCAACGGGGCGGTGTGGGCGTGGTGGGCGCCAATGGAGTGCGTGCAAAGAAACGCAAGCGTCTGATGACCAACAACAACAGTTTGGTTGCAGCTGTGCAACAGCAACAGCAACAGCATGGGCAGCATCATCATAATGCTGCTGCTGTGGCCGCTGCAGCTGCTGCTGCGGTGCATCATCAGCAGCAACAGCAAGCACAGGCAGCGCAGCAACAACATCAACAGCAGCAGCAACATCATCATCATCATCAGCAGCAAGTAGCTGCTGTTGCCATGGCAGCAATGGCCAATCTGTTGCCACAGCAGCAACTGTTGCTGCATCAGCAGAATCTGCTATCAAATGCGGCAGCAGCAGTGGCCACTACAACAGCAGCAACAGCCGCGCCCAATACACTACACTGGTCGCAATTCAAACAGGAGCAGCAACAGCAGCATCAACAACAACAACAACAACAACAACAGCAGCAACAATTTGTGGCTGCTGCCACGGGTTTCCAGTTGAAGAGCGTCATTGCTGGACAGTCAACGACATCGCCACAGAATACAAAGTCAGCAATAATTGCTAATCAAACAGCGCTTGTGGAACCGTACGGTGCCTTTTCCCAACAGTCATCGCATCACCAGCAACATCAACAACAGCAGCAGCAACAACAACAACAACAGCAACAACAACAGCAGCAGCAACAACAGTTGGGTCGCTTGCTACAGCCGTTGACTTTGGCATTGTCCCCACAGCAACCGCAGCCGCTACAATTGCATAGCCAATTGATACAGCAACAGCAACAACACCAGCAGCAGCAGCATCAGCAACAGCAGCATCAACAACAATTACAACAGCAGCAGCAACAACAACAACAGCAGCAGCAGCTGGCACTAGAGCAATTAAGTTTGCATCAACACTGGGGACCATTCAAAGTCTACAGTAAGTATTGACTACAGTTATTCTGCACCTACAGCATTACCAGCAGCAACAGCAATAATTGCTAGCAATTGGATTTTGGTGTGCTTAAGAATTTATTCCTGTTAAAAGTTAGATTAAAACAAGGCAGATACAGAACTAAAACTAGATAAGTAACTAGTTTAAAGATATATTTAAATAATTTATAATTAAAATAAGTTCTAGTTTTTAGACACAAATTTTAGCTTCCTTTTCAGCCGAACTGCTCTTGCTTTGCCTAGTCTGTCAGAGCATAAAAAAGCCTCGATGATGCTCACAAATTATCGCTTTGTATCTCTGAATATGAGAAATGTGTCAAGGTCAAAGACTTGGCGCCAATAAAACTCAACTTGCCACTTATTGCATTGCCATCTTACTGCAAGTCATACGCATTGCACAAACTCAAACGCAGTTGCAGCCACAGTTGGATGCAAGTGCCTCATTTCATTCACAGCAAAAACTGCCGCCAGCTTATGTGAATGGTGTGCTCACTCTGAAGGGAAGTCTTTTGGCCAACAACTTGCAGTTAAGGCCAATGAACTACAGCAACACTGGTGAACCGAATGTGCAGGTAACGAATGTTAAGCAGAATTTTGGCAACACCAAGTGCTCACAGCAATCAGCGGAAATGAAGTCACCACAGCAGCAACAGCAGCAGCAGGAGGATCCAAAGCTGCTGCAACGTGATGAGCTTAACGATCAACTGCATCAGAAATTGGATCAGCTGCAGTTTGAGCTACGCAAACAGGATGATCAGTTGATGCAGCAGGATCTGCAGTTGGCTGCACAGGTGACTGCAGCACAGGTACCCGTGCAGCAAGTAGTGGAGCAGCTTCAGGCACAGTCACCGCCTGTGGACTTGTCACAGCCACAGCTGGAGGCCACTCAAGCGGATGGTGAGACCAATTGTTATGCCAAGATGCAGCTGCTGCAGCAATTGGCTGAGTATTTCAACCATGGTCAACCACAACAACAACAGCAGCCTCAACAACCGCAGCCACAGCCACAACAGCAGCAGCAGCAACAGGCGAAACAACAACAACTTGGACCAAAAATAGCCAAGGTGTCACCAAGAGAAGCATTCGCTGAAAATAATCAGCATTTGGGGGAGTCTAAGACAACGGATGAATGTGGTGAACCAGAGGAGCAAACCACTGTGAGGCACACCACAGTAAAGCAGACCACTAAGAGACCCACCACTAAGAAACCCACCGCTAATGAAAGGGATAGAATCAAAGTGGTGCCTCCCAACAAGATAGACGACTCCAAGAAAACCCAGCCCAAGAAAAAGCTGCCGTGTTGCAAGAAAAAGAAGCCAAAAAAAGGGTCCAAAAAGAAGCAGCCAAAGGAGCATCTAAAGGAGCAGCCAAAGGAGCTACAACCTCAACGACTTCACCGCAATGCCATGAAGCCCAATCTGAGAATCGATGCTTTTGCTACCCTACTACGATATCGTCATCAGCGGAGTAATCCTTTGCAAGTAAAGCTGAGAGAAAGTGATCGAAGTGAAAGAAGGTGCAGAAAACGAACACTGGACAAAACGAGCAGAAATAGGCGAAATCAACGTCGTGTTATTACCAAAAAGCAGATGCTGCAGGCCGAGATCAAACTGTGGCCTATTAAAATATCACATTCAAGTAGTTGAAAAGGAAATTTGAATATTTCACCGAATATATTTTGTAATTGACGATTAATAACTTAAATAATTATAATATAAAATTGAATTGGAAATCAGTTTAAACTCCAAAATATTGAGGGATAATTGGGTAGTTGGCAAATAAGCAAGGAGTAGGCAAATAAGTAGATAGGGATAAAGGTAAGCCAATAGCTCAAATAAGTAGGACAGGCTCAGTAATACTATCTATTCGATTAAGAACAGTTTGTTTATTGAACTGCTCTACTTTCTAAAGCATTTATTAAATTTTTAAGACAACAAAAAGTCTTGAGAACCCTTGAAAATTAAATACGAAAAGGAAGAAACTTTTGAATTTATTTTAAACTATTATTCGTAAACATTTAATGACATTGAGATATATAAAATGTATACCGTATTCTGTTTTTCATATACCCTATTTTCATCTGGCATTCTACTCTTTTTTTACAGGCAATCCGGATACATTAATCTGCGGCAATTGCAGGGAGTGCTTCAGCGAGCTGTCTGAGTTATTGGACCACAAGAAAAGTTACTGCAAACTGAGGTTCACATGCAAGTGCCAGGATGTTGCATTTGCAGCAAGTAAGTTATTTCTGTCAGCAAATTGTGGGCGTGGCACTGTTTGTTGTTTTTGTCGGCAATTAATTTATGATTGTTAAACACTTTTTGCCCAGCACAACGGGGCCAGTTTGTTCGTCTCCATGACCACAGTGTGTGTGAGAGTGTGTGTGTGTATGTGTGTGTGTGTATTTATCTAAGGCATACTGTGTGTGTAAATTCCTTGTTTGCTGGAGTCAGCAACATCTGTCTGTCTGCGGCATGTCCTGCGCCTGCAGCTGCCTACAAATTCATTTAAAATTGAGTTATTTATGCGACTAAGCTAGGCCCAGGTCCAGGCCCAAACCCAGCCCCAACCCCAACCCTTTCCATACCCATACCCATATCAGCCGACAAAATTCCAACTTAAATAACTAATTAATTCTTGCATGTTTCGCACACACTCTCGCACTGATAGAAACGCCGCCAACGAGCGCCAAATTGCTTTGCGCCGTTTGCAAGGATGCATTCGCCAATCCTTGGGATTTGATGGTGCACGCACAAGCCGCACACATGGTTAACATTTACGAGTTGGGTGATGAGGCCGCTGCTGCTGCCACAGCCGCAGTCGCTGCCACTGCCACCAATGGCAACGGCAACGGCAACAGCAACAACAATGGCAACTGTAATGCCAGTCCCAACAGTGGCAGCAACAATGCAAACGATGCAACAGCAATTGCAACCAATGGACATGGAATCGTTATGCCAACTGCAACGCCAACGCCGCTGCCGACATCAGCTTCGACTGCCGTTGCTGCCACTGCCGTCTCTGTTGCAGCTTTTGCTGCTGCTGCTGATGAGGCAGCAACTATAACAAAGAACATGCCAACGTCAGCAGCACTTAACAAGGAGCCAAATAACAATAACAAAATTAGCAACAATAACAACAACAACAACAACAATAGCAGCAGCAACAACAACAACTTGAATGGACACATGTCGCCTACAGTTGCAACAAATGGCATTGATGTTGCTGCTGACGACAACAACATTGCGGCTGTTGCTGCTGCTGCTGCTGCTGTGACAGCTAATGATGGCAGCGATACTGAGACGCACTCCATGGACATCAAATTCGGTATCTGTGGCAGCCCCAAGGAGGTACGTGCAACATGTTGCACATGCCAGCTGTCACTTTAGCTAAAATCATGTATTTTCTAATTGTTGCAGGATCAACAACGCGATGATCTCTCGCTGGACGGACGACTCTCGAGTAGCTCGCCCACCCATCACTCCGACGACATCAATATGAGCATCAAACTGCTCAATGGTTCGGTATCCTCACGTGGCAGCTCCCCTGGTCTGGAGTCGGATGAGCCGCCGGCCACACGTGCGTGTATTGTGCGTACCCTGAGCATTGTGAGTATGGGCTGAAAACTTATATATAATTTTAATTCAGTAAGAATATGCAGATTTGTTATTACTTCCAATAGATTCTCCACAAAATATTAAAATCAATTTAAAATATCTCTCTTTTTTCAGGAGGCTGCTGGTACCCCGACCACGCCCACTGCAAATGCTTTAAGCCTGATGTCCAATGGCCTCAGTTTGGCGCTGGCACCGCAATAAGTCAACACATCTATCTAGCTATAACAATGGATCTAAGCTGAATTTACAGAATCTAGATACAATCGTATATCAACAAGAATAGATATAGATACAGATAGATTTGTGAGCAGATATAGCAGAATTAGTATTTAAAAAATACATAAACTGCTTTTGGCTTTTGTGTGTATTCGAGAATGTTATAATAATCGTGTTTGGCGATGCAAGTGCAATTTATTCAGTATTTTTGTACTAGACTTGAACTGATAGGGAAACAGTTTACACAAAAACAGAAAACAAGAGAAATGAACGTAAATTACAGCAAAAAACATATCATTTTAAATTAGCAATTAGATATTATGGTAGCTATAACAATTACTTATAAATATATAACATATAAAATGTGTATCAATTTATATGGGTATATATATATACTTATATGGTATATGTCTTGTATTGTCTGTCTTTGTTAATTGTGTTCAGGCGAAAAGTATTTTGGGTTTCAAACTGCATATGAGAACAAATAGGTAAAAAAAAGGTGTGAAAATATCAAAAAGAGAGAGTAAAATTCATGGGGCATTCTGTAGGACAAATGAGCTTTGTATATAGTTAAAAACAATACAAATTAACAACAACATTAACCAAGAAATAAATTTATATTTTATATTTATACTCGGTATAAATTCATTTAATTAATATTTAACAAGCCAAGAACATTATTAATATTCAATATGCGTATGATGTAGAATAGTTTAAAACAACAGGTGTTTCAAAAACAACAACAACAACAACAAGTTAGGAAAGCAGCCCCAAAGAAAAAACCCAAAGGCTTAAATATAAAATTAAAAAAATAACATAGTATTCATTATATAATTAATATTAATAAAATACTTACATAAAGTCGTATGTGTACTTATATCAAAATTAGCAGCTATGTAAATAGGTTAGTTAATACCTTAAAATGAGAAAAATTATTGTAAACAATAACAGCATTCAATTCAATGTCCTCCAGCTAAACATGTAAACAGGCAAAAGAAATGTATTAAATAAATATATCGTATTAAAAAACAAGTTTATTTCTGTGTTTTATATATAATTTTGGAATTTACAGATTAACTTTTAGATAAAAAAAACTGTCGAAGAAAAGTAAAAGTTTCCTAATGTTTTCAGCGGCAAATTAAAGTTTCTGGAGACATTAAAAATTCTATTTTGAAGCTCATTAAAATAAATGATGATCAACTGCACACGACGTAAGGCAGTGAGCAAACAGTTGGCACAACAACAAGAGGCAACAGGACAATAACAAGGACATTGCAAACATTGTTGAAAGCAAAGCGAACGATAATGAAAAGCGCCAACAAAAGGTGAGTGCAAGTTGGGCCGACAAAGGTGGTGATTCACTTCTAGAGTAACACACTCTACTCTACTGTACCCCAAAATTTCACCTGCCCTTTCCACAGCTTTTCCACACTTCAACTCACGCAAAGTTTTTGGACACAATGCCAAAATGCAGTTAACTTTATTAAAATGCGCAACGTAAATGGCTCGCGTCGTGTTGTGTTGCTGTTTAATGTTGTTGTTCCCATTGTTTGTTGTTCCCCATGTTGTTGTTATTGTTGTTTTTACACTCGTCCTTGCCGTTGGCTTCTGCAGCGACAAGCAAACATTTTTACTGTAGGTTAACTGAGGCTCTGACTCGACATTGTCTGCGTCTGAGTCTGCATCGTGTGTTGGCCGTTTAGTTTCTGTTTCGAGGTCGAGGCGCTTAGCCTGTGGTCAAGCCGAGTCCAGGATTTAAAATGCATAACCAAAGCGCAAAGGTAACAGCACTGATAGAGAAAGGTATAAGCAGATAGAGACAGGTGTTAGGTGTCAGGTGACATAGACACTGCAGCAGCCGCTATTTAATTTGGCCACACACATTTCAATTTGGGGCTGGGCTGCCTTAAAGTGCGCAACGGCTAATTACAATGCCTCGCCCAGTTGCACAGCTCTTCAGTTCTCTAGTTGTCCAGTTGTGCAGTTCTCCAGCTCTCAGTTGTTGGCGCAAAGGTAACATTTAGCAGCCAGAAATTACGAGTGGGCAACTCCTGGCTGGGGACCTAGGAGCGTGGACCTCGGACGTATCTCACAAATTACACTAGCTTAACCAATGAAGTAATTGAAATGACACCGAAAACTAACGCGAACTTTTTCGCGCTAACTAATTTCATACATTCCACAAACAGACACACAAACGAACACAAACACACACATGGCGTATGCGTGATGCGGCATCTGCTTGCGTGTTAGCAGTACTCCAGAGCCGATCCCTTCAGGGACAACTGACCCAGTGGTAAAGTCAGCAACGCCCGCTCAGCATAGGGTATAAAAGGCGCTGCTTCTACGTCCATTCGCCTGAATTAGTGAAAGTTCTTTGAGCTCGTCGGATCGTCGGTCATGTCGACGGATAGTACACAACCGCAGACGCCCATCAATGGGCTTGAGGTGCCTTCAAAGGTGCCCAATTTCGGTCCGTTGAATACTTCGAATCGTTGGAAACGTGCCGCTTTGATGGCCAAGTCCAATTCGGTGGCTCGGGATTCCGATGAGAGCGAGGACGAAGTGGATACCAAACAACAGATCAAATATGGCAGCGGTTTCCAAGCTGCCAAGGCCATTATCCATGAGTATTGTGACTACAGTACCATTCATGGTATACGATATCTTGGCGAGAAGAAGCGTCCATGTCTGGAGCGTTTGTTCTGGGTCAGCGTTTTTCTACTCTCCATTTGCACTTGCTTTAAGCTGACTCTTAACATTTGGGACAAATGGACCAATAATCCGGTGATTGTCAGTTTCGCTGAGAAATCAACTCCCGTCTGGCAAATACCCTTTCCCTCGGTCACTGTCTGCTCAGAGACAAAGTCTCGACAAAGAGCATTCAACTTTACCGACAAGTATTGGCAGTTGAGGGACTCTATAGCTAAAGTCAACGGAACACTTCCATTAACCGAAGAGGAGTAAGTCATAAACTATATAATAAAGTCTTTAAAGTAAGTTCGAGTTCCAAAACTCCACAACCTTCACAGAAAAGCAATCTATGGTACAGTGACTCAAGTTTGTGATGCACCACTGCATGATATAGACTATGGATTCAAGACCAGAAGAGGCATAGAAATAATTGATACGCTTTCACAGCTGGGACCTTTATTCAATGAGACCTATTTGGATTGCAAATGGCGTAATAATCCCGTTAAATGCAACGAGATCTTTCATAAATTTGTCACTGAAGATGGCGTCTGTTATAGCTTCAACTCGCTGAATCCTGCCGAGATCTATCGAGCTGAGGGGTAAAACTAAACAAACAAATTGCTAAAAGAAAATATAGGAATTTAGATAAATTTTCTTAGCATAATACCCGATCTTATATTCCGTGAGGAGAATCGGGTCTCTACGGGCTGGAGTGTCGAGGAGGGTTACAATCTGAGCTCCAAAACGGAGACTTATCCGAATCGAGTGCTGGGACCTGGTGCCAAGGCGGGACTGTATATATTTATGGGCGGCATGGAACTGGATTTCGATGACATGTGTCGTGGGCCAGTGCAGGGCTTCAAAGTAAGTAACTTCAGGATAAGTAGCTTATGTAGAGTATGATAAACTTCCCATAAAATAGATACTGCTGCACACACCTGGCGAGGTAGCTCAGGTAACACGTCAATACTTCCGCATACCCTTCGATCAGGAGGTGTTAATTTCCGTAAGACCCAAGATTATAACCACCTCGGATGGCCTGAAGCACTACGAGCCACATAGACGACAGTGCTATTTCCAAAAGGAGCGTCAATTGCGCTACTTTAACATCTATTCCCAGACTAATTGTGAGCTCGAATGTTTGGCCAATTTTACGCTCAATGAATGCGGTTGTGTCAAGTTTTCCATGCCGCGTAAGTCGAACTTTGCTACTGAATATATATCTGAGATATATATACTCTTCTTCATACCTATCAGGTAATATGAATGTGCCCGTTTGTGGCGCTGGCAGCCTAAAGTGCTACGATACAGCCGAGGACAAGTTGCTGCTCACAGAGTTCGAACAGGGCGTGGCCACCGAGGGAGAGAATACACGTGGCAAAACCGATTGTGATTGTCTGCCTTCCTGCACCTCAATTGCATATGAAGCAGAAATTTCACAGGCTGATTTCGATTACAAGACAGTGGCCAGCAAGGATCAGTCCAATGAGGAGCAAAAAAAACGAGAGGGGTAAAGAAAAGTCTACTCACTTCATTTCCAGTTAAAACTAAATTAGTTTTTTTTACTTTTTTCAGCATGAAAATGTCTCGTGTTTCGATCTTTTTCAAGGAAGCACAGTTTCTGACCTCACGCCGTTCGGAGCTTTATGGCACCACCGACTTTCTGGCCAATTGTGGTGGTCTCTTGGGTCTCTTTATGGGCGTTTCCACACTGAGTATTGTCGAGCTGGTCTACTTCTGTACAGTGCGTTTGATATCCAATTTGCGTATGCGACGCAAGACGCGCAAGGAGTTATCCTTGGCAGCCAGTAAGGAGGCTTAGTAGTTGTATTGGCCAAAACTTTAAAGACTACCGCTTTATCAATTAACCAAGTGGCAAATGTAAAAGGATTTTCTCTGTCGTACACTAAATATGCAATGTTTAAACTGCAAACAATAGAAATAAATTTGTACTCTCAGCACAATCAAAAAGTGTAGACATTTTACGGGGGGGAAATGGGGGAAGGAAATGGGAAAATCATTTGATAGTTGATAGCATAGAACCCGCATGCTGTTGCCAAAGTCAAACGTTGTGGCTTGACTGTGTGTGTGCGGGTATGGGTGTGGGTGTGTATGGGTGTGGGGTGTGTGTGCATTTCAAATGGAATCAATTATTTTATTGTGTGATTTGCTGCTGCAAGTCAATTCGTTTGCCAAAAGTCAACAGACGCAAGTCGGCGCCCAATACATCCTCACAGACTCATCTTCAGACTGATATGTTATGCAAGGACAGGTCTTTGATTCGCCTATCTTCAATTGACTTGGAGCTGGGTGTAGTACGAGCTGGAATAGAGCTACAAATACGGGTTAGACTCGTACCTTTAGCTAAGCAAATAACTCAACTCTAGTCGTCGTCGATGGTGGAGCTGTGTGCGTGTGTGTCTCTAATGGAAATCCAATTGAATTAAGTTAATTATGTTGGCAAATATTTAAACAATAGCAGCAATTTATGCAGACAACTGTCTACCTTTCTCTTACTTTCTGTCTCTTTTACTCTTCTCTCCACTCCTCGTTTTGCTGCTGCTTTAAAATGTTAGTTTCAATTGTCATTTAGTTTAATTTAATTTGCATTGCACTACTCGCGGCCCATTATTAGCATATAATCTGTATTGCCAACACGCAAGAGAACTCTGCAAACAGTTGTGCAACAGTTGTGTGCTGCCAACTATTGAAATATACATCCCAGACACACGTACACACACACTCACACATTTGGTAGTTCGCGACGTTGAGTTCATTATGGCAACAAGTGTCGAAATGTGTCGAAATATTGCAAATAAAGTTGACACATTTGCATACCTAATAACATTTTCCATGCACATGTGGAAAAGTTGATGGCACTCTGAGTGCAACACTAGCAACAGATCCCCATGTTGGGTGCCATGTGGTGAATGCCAACTTCTTACCAACCTCCAATAGCAGCAGGCATAAAATTGACTGGTGTATCGGTAGGAGAGTGTGTGTGTGAGTGTGTGTACTTTGGCACTTTTCCACTTTTCCGTTCGTGCACGCCATAAATACACTCGCATTTCTGAATATAAGTACAAATAAAATTTATGACAATTTTATATTGATGTCTGTCTGTCTGTCTGTCGTGGCTGTCTCATGTCCTTCATTGATGATAAATTGATATAAAAACGTGGTTAGCTATTTAATATTATAGAACTTTATGTGCAAATAGTTGGAATACAATTTCAGGCGCCAAATGTCTCTAATAAAATTCCTGTTAAATTGCTTTAAGTGTTTTATTTAACAGTTTTAATTTTATTAAAATTTGTATTATGATTTTAAAATATTTATTTCTTTAACTATATATTTTCTTGTATGGACCAAAGACGTATTCTGTAGCTCTAAATTTAACCAAACTACTCAAAAGTATTGACTGAAAAACTGCATGAATAATAGAGCAACTTTTTCAGCGAGCTCAGAAAAGTTTCTTTTTATAGCCAACATGTTGAGCAACTCTCGCAACTGTTGTGTGTCGCATTATCAATGCAGATGCTGATTCGCATAATGTGACATTGACTATTATGAACTGAAAGCAACTCGTCAACTTTAGCCGATGTCAGTAATCAATTTGCATTTAAAATCCAGACAGCAGATGGCACTATAAAGAGAGAGGGAGAGAGAGAGACAGGGGGCGTATAACAGCAGGATAACATGACATTTGACATTGACAACAGCAAAAGTAGCAGCAACAGTCAGAACAACAACAATAAACTGTCAGGCCAACTATATAACAATATCAATAAAAAGTTGTTTGCACTTTTGCCAGCAATTGCAAGAAATTGCAAGGAATTGTAATTAAACTTTTGCACAATTCGCAGCTGTCCGCAGTGTCTGGCAGCAGCGGCAAACGGCAAACGGCAAAAACAACAATCAAAATGCCTGGCAACAGGCAACAGCAAGCGGCAGCAACAACAACAACAACATCGACAATCGACAACAATGAAACAACAAACAATCGCGGCATTGGCCACCATTCGCTTCATTTGCTTGGCATGGCTTTAAATTTCCGGTTTCCGGTTTTAGGCGCCCCCACACGTCGCGACGTAACACAGTTATTGTTGGTGTTCCTGTTCTTATTGTTGTTGTTGTTGCGTCGCCATTGGCGGCCATGTTTGTTTGTATTTAAGTCGGTTTCTGAGCAACATTTTGCGGCATTCAACAGCACGTGGCTGTCATGTCAAGCGGCTCAGCGTTGCAACGTGTAGTGTCCTCTCCACAACCCGCTAGTTAGCTCCCAATGGCTGACTGCTTAAGCGGAAATGACTTGAATGCTTCTGCTGCTATCGTCAGACACAATACTACACTACACTGTACTACACTATACTTGCCGATGAGGTGCTGGCACACGCGGCGTATGTGGAATTTCGCACTCGATTGCCTGGGCCACCTTTTGGGCCAAAAGTTTTGTGTAACGCGATTAGCGGTTTGCGTTTTGTTTGCCATGTTGTTGTGTCTGGGCCGTAAGTCGTTTTGCATACGGCCATAAGGCTGTATAAGGCCATAAGGAAGGTACGGTGTTGCAGTTGCAGTAATTGCAGGTTTTAGACTCATCCAAGTTTCGAAAAGTCATTAAAAACTTCTCTGACGCGCAAAAACTTTAAATGGCGAAATTCGAAATGGCAAAATGTACAAAATTTCGAGAATTTCTTTTGATTAAATCGTTTGACGGCACATTTCCTCTAAATTTCTCAAAGATTCTCAACAAGCGACAAGACAATTAATGAAAAATGCATATACAGTGACTCCAAATGGCAAATCAATGTATATCGTGACATCAATTGAGATTATATCCATATGTATAGTATATCTGTATATACTATAGATATTTGTCTACATTCTCACATTGTCACGCACAGAGAACTTGTGGTTGTTGGTGTGAAATTTGTATGCAAACCGCGCACTAAATTAGATTCTTTTTTACTGCATTGGCATCGCCTGTTGATGATGACAACGCCATCAAGAAGATGCGGATATGCTTCGTCTTTATAGATGAGCTGGGAGGTATGGGGGCACTGAGGGGGGGAAGTAGGAGCAGCAGCGTTGGTGATAAAATGCGTAAAGCTCGTTAAAATTGCAGGCATCGCTCCTTTTATAATACGAATAATGATAGACTGATGGGAACAGAAGTGGGTGCGGATGGTGGTTTACTGGGTGGCTTGGTCTTTGGTATTGATTTGACTTCGGGTAATGCATAGTGAAATGCTTGATTTTAGGAGGAAGAGGGTGGGAGAGAGGAGGGGAGAGGAATAGTGGGAGTGGGAGGCAGTAGAAGACCTCACATAAAGTCTATTGATGAGCGTGTGAAATGCCTGTTAAGTGAGGTCTTAACGAACCTGTAAAAGTATTAAGTGAAGCACACACACATGAGAGTAAGACAGGAAGTTTTAATAGTCTTTTACAAGTAATCAATGAACTATAGTTTATATGTAGAATTCTGTTAAACAAAAAGGGTTTATATTATTTAAAAAACTTTCAGCATTTTAGTTAAATTGTCTTTTATTAAATATTTAATTTTATATGATACATAACTCTATTTCAAACACATAAAGTTTCTACATTTATTTAAGGTTAATCCTTTACAGGGTATACAATATCTGAGTCTCCATTATATATGCCGATATTTGTTCATATCTCTGCGACTCAAGCTACATTCAAAACATAAATTAAATACACTCGTACAGAGACAGACAAAATACTCGTACTTATTATGCATTACCTAATGAAATGTGGGTGGGGAATTGGCCGAGCCAAGAGCAGAGCTTGAGGCGGGAACAGAAGAAAGTGGAGAGAAGATAGGGGATTGGTGGGCGTAAGCAAATAATAAATAAATAAATAAACGAAAAGCGCAAATAACATTTGAGCGCCAGATTTAATTTCTAACGTTGAGTGCGCATATTAAAACAGGCAAAAGAACCGAAGGAGGGAAACGGGATAAAAGAGCAGAAGGGAAAAGAGGGAAAAGAGGGGAAGCGGGCGAAGTGGCATCGTGACTGTGAGCAACAAACAAAGATGATGCGGATATCACTGCGTCTGGTGTTAGTGGCAATGCAACGGAAATGCGGGAAGTTGTAACTGGATGGAGTCGGCAAGTGGGGAACTGAAACTGGAGGCTGTATACGCCTGGAGGCGGGGCTGCAAAAAATAAACAATAAAAGCTCGAGCAAGAACGGGAAGGAGAACGAGCACGAGTACGAGTACGAGGGCTGGCAAATGCTGAAAATTAAACACGCCAAGTGGTGGGCGTGGCGGAAGGCGTAATAGAAGTTAGCGCGGATAAACAATGAATTACGGAATCATGAAAGCAAATTGACTTTAATGCAAAAATCAAATATTTACACAGCGCGAGAAGCGCTGAAGGCAATTGCAATTGCACTGCTAAAGCTGATGCTGATGGGAAACAAAGACAGAGACACAGAGAAAGACAGAGAAAGAGAGACAAACAGACAGACATACAGTTAGATAAAGGCAAACAAATAAACACACACACACACACACACATACATACACACAAATTGAGGTTATGTTAGAGGCTGCTCTTGCTTCAAAAACTCGTTTCGGCACTTAAATGGCAATGCACACACACACACACACACATACGATGTCTGCGCTTAGATATGGCCAAGTCGAAATGCGGGCCAAGGGATTGCTAAAAGAAAAGCAAGTGTGTACAAGGGGGAAGGGCACAAAGGGAGGCAGGGAAAAGGGGGAAAATGGGGAAAGGGGCTCTTCGTACGCCGTTGGTCTGCGGCGTATCCGGTTTTTGAGTGTATGTTATTAGCTCCGGCTGGGCTGCTGTGGCTTTCCAGTCCAGCTGTCCAGTCGTGCCAGAATTTTACGATTTCATTCATTTTTGTGGCTGCCATTTGACGCCGCAAAATATGCAACAAAATTTTATTTCCAGATCTGCAGTCCGCAAATAAAAACTGCAATAGAAAATATCAAATAAAAACAAAAATGTGTAAAATAATAATAAAAACTATTAGCAAATGTTTTAGAACTACAAACACACATGCACACACTAAAACATTTCGAAATCAACTTCATGAAATTTGATGCAATTTACAAAAGAATTTCGCAATTAGAATTCACATAGAAGAACATAACAACTACAACACTTTGATGAATATTCAGCAGTTAAAAATGAAAAAAAACTAGTTTATTGAGTATTCATTGGACAAATCTGAGAGCCATAAAAGTGTCGCTTTCAATTGCTGGCACCCAAAACCCCAAAAACCAAAGGCGACAATCAACAATCGACAATCGAGTATCGAAGCCAACAAGTGAAATTGAAACATTGCACGGTCCACAAATTGATGATGAAGTGTGCTGCGTGTCCTGTGGGATGTCCTTGTTCTTTCTTTTTTACACCCCAACAGGGCAAGTGATATCTAAGCAGCGGGTATGCTGACTGGGCGAGGCGTTTTGTATGACATGCAGAGAGAGTAAAGTTTGGAATTGTTATAGTTAAGAGATACTTTGATAAGTTTTATTTTTGTGTTTCTATTTAGTTTTTATTAGAAATATTAACATAAAATAATTATAAATTATTATTAATTCTTTAACAGTTTTCTAAAGGTAGTGTATTTGCACTTCGACTATTTGTAATATATTTTCCCATCGTGCCACTTTTTCACAGTGTTACATATTACTTTTTATTGCGATGCCTGGCGATGATTGACACCTCGTCTGGCAATAAATTTTTAATTTTCAAAGCGCTGTGATAAACTGACTGACTGACTTACAGGGCTGCTCACGGGGCATCCTTGGTTGTCTCTCAGTCAGTCTGTCTGTCTGTCTGAATGACTGACTGAGGACACGCTCTCTTTCGTTGTGAAGCTTGTTAAATTCAAATTAGAGTCTTTGCTTTTCGCTCTGCTCTCATAGACTTTGCCGTTGACAGCAAAGATAAATGACAGTGCGCTCTGCGATCGCAACAAATTAACCTTGTTAGGGGCTGCACTAGTAGTAACAGTAGAAGCAGCAGTAGCAGCAGCAGTAGCAGCAGCCAGCAACAGTTACGAGTTACAAGTGTATGTAATTTTTTATCGTCTCCAAGGCAGATATACCCCTCAAACCCCCTTCTATACTAGTACTACAACCTATTCCACTGACTGACTGACTTATGAATGGCGTGTGGCAGTTTCGGATGTGGGTGGATTTCTTACACCATTCAACTCTACTCCATTTCTGTTCTGTTCTGCATCGATAAATCAGTTTGTATATCAAATTGAATTCACGAGCGTGCACTTGACACCAGCACACGCACATTTATCAGCCGTTTTTCCTTCCTTGTGTGTGCTTTGGGGGGGTAAAAACAAAAGAAAACGCGAAAAATCTTTGGCATTTGCGAGCACTTTAAAAAATACACTGTGCGGGTATGAAAAGAAAGCCACAAAATTTTAATTTCAACTAAAAGCGAAGGCAAAACATCAGCGTTTTGCATTATAAATTATTCATTACATTGGACGAGACCACGCCCACACCCACGCCCACGCCCACGCCCTGGCCCAGGCAAACCACCAACGCCCAACCGCCCAACGCTGACGGCAGCTCGTTTGCACCTAATTTGATTTTTAGTTGTGCTGAATGGCTGCTGGTTTTGCCCCTCCTCACCATCTTCTCACTCCCCTCAATTTTTCCGTCTCTGGTTACGACTTTTCCGGACTATCCGAAGAGTGCTCTGGCTGAGCTGCGGTTGCCCCGTGGCATTCTTTTTGCTGTATTTACTGTTGTTGCCACACGGGCAGCAACAAACACATGAGGGCTGTGCCACGCCTTAACGCTTTATTCCTTCTTTTGCTGGTTGCCATCTTCGGTCTTTCATTCATTCATTGGGACTACCCGTCGAAAAAATGTCTGTTATGTGGCTGCCAGAATTTTGCAGTAATTAATGGCAACTGTTTGATTAAAAAATTCCATAGTCTGTGTATGTGAACTGGCCAAGAAGTCAACGGGCAACAACGAACAAGCCAACCAAAGAGCAAATCTATGCAAAATTCCACAAGAATTTCTTAAAACTCTGTGCTTATTTTAATCACACTTGCTAGAGATAACAAAAATCACTACAAAATTATTTAAAGAGTTAAAGTTTACTTAATTTATTAAAAGAGTTAAATTTGAACTAAGAAAAGAAATGTTTAATACTTAAAATACTTAAATACTGAATACATAAAAAATATACATAAACTTACTAACCCTTTACTTAAATACTTAATACTTAAAAAATATAAATAAATTAACTAACTTTTTCTAAACTTCATCTCATAAACCTTTGACTTATATTTCAGTTAACATACATTAGTTTCCTACAAAATGCAGCAAATTGAGCAACCGGAAGTGCAAGAAGAAGAAGCACGTGCGGAAGTTGATTGGTATTTTATAGTATTTCGCTGGTTTGTTCTAATACTTTTCGCCGTTTGCCTGGTTAGTTAATAACTTAATTAATTTAAATTAAACTTACAAGAACTTTGCACAGATTACCAATGTATATGGCAGTGTATTCCATGTCGATATGATCTACTACTATTCGGCCTGCGAAGAGTGTTTGTTTGTTGCTTATGAAGGATTGGTTTTGGCTGCCACTTTGTGTGTAATTTTTGGACTTTTTCTGGGTTTATATCTGGTGCTCATGCAGAAGATGCGTGCACTACGTGCAGTGAGTACTCTAGAAAGTATCATTAATTTGAGTATCGTTAATTAAATATACTTGATGTATTTTTTTGCAGTATATTTTGATATTTTTTCTAGCCGGCTGGCTGCAAATGCTGCTGATCTTGGTGCTGACTCAGCGCTTTCCCATTTCCCATGCGGTGCACTACAAGTGGATGCAGCAAAAGAGTTTAGAGTTCTATGAAACGACGGTGGGTCAAACCACTGACCATACAGTGGTTGGGGTTAAACCTTTAAAATGTAATTCATTATGACCTAAATTTTTCCTTATCCGTTTAGTACGATTGCTGTGGTGTGCTGGGACCTGATGATTATCTACTCACTTCCGGTAGTTTGCCTATGAGCTGCTTTTATAATAACAGTACTCTGGCCAAGGATTTGCGCTACAGTGGGTGTATGAACAAAAATGTGGAAACTGCGAGTGTAGTGCGCATCGAATTTTTGAGTTCACTGTTTTTGGTATGGATTTAAATTACTGTCATAAATTATAGTTTATATTGAATTATTATTTATTTTCTTAGCTTCTTTTGACTGGCTGCTTGACTGTGTATTATTTGTATTTGAAGAAAACTGGACTGGCAGCGCGTTCCCTGCCCGAATTGTGGCACGCTCGTATTGTTCTCTAGACTTTTGGTCTAAACAAAGTAAATTGCATTTGAATTTGGATTTGCATTTTGCAAGCAAGACAAATTGGATGATGGGCGAACTGGCGAACTGGTGAATTGAATATTGGCATTGTCAGGACTTACACTTCTCATAAATTTCACAAGCTGCAATCAATAACGATAAACACTCGAGTGTCTGTCTGGCAAAAAGGGATTCAAAGGCATCCAATGTCCACTATGCATATGCATGAGCCAATAAAGAAATCAACAAAGGATAAAGAACATGAATCCAGACACGGACACGAACTTGGACATGGAGCCAAGTTGAGCTCTCGTAACGGTAACGGTACAAAATGCAATCGAGCGGCATTTGCCACATGCCGCATGCCACACGGCTCAAGGACAATCGCAATGTTTCTTTCCTTCTCACTTTTTTTCTATTTATACATAAATTTTATTGTTGTCGACATTAAATTTTGGCATTGGTATAAAAACAATTTTGAAGCATTTTGAAATGCATAAAATATGCATACAAAATGCTCAGCAGAACGACCAACTTTATGGCTAAATAGTTTCCCATCGGATCCGCTCACAGTTAATGCTTTTTTATGCTGCCATCTGAGTCGGAGTTTCCCCAAACGATTTGGCTAACTTTTTCGCCAGCATTCCATAACCATAACAATAACAACAACACTTTGGTCAAGCTGCTGAGTTGGGTTAATGGTGGGGCAGGGTTATAGATGGGGGCATGGCAAGGGCAGCTGAAAAACGGCTAACCAAAAGGGGTCATGTGGCTCATTAAACTTTGGCCAACAATTCGTTTTTTTTTTTATTTTGCTGTCCGACAAAGACAAACAAAAAGTTTTGCACTAAATATTTGCACCCTTTCTCTGTTAAAAAACATAGAGAAAGAGAGAGAGAGAGAGGGAGAGAAAAAAAAATAAAATAAAGTAAGTAGCGACTGATGAGCATAAAGTTGGGTGAGAGGCATAAAATTATGGCACACATACGCCCCATTAAACGGCCGACAAATGGGAAGTGTATAAAGTGTTCATAAACAAAGGTAAAGGACATTCAGGAAGAACTGTTTAAAAGGACTTTAAGTGGCATTTCATCTGTTTCTACAAAGTTTCTTATACAAAACAATTTTTTAGATTATTATTAATAAATTTAAAAAATATATTTATAATAAAACAAATCCTTTTTTCGTGTATAAAATCCAACAACTAAAAGTTTACTTTATTTCATTTATAAAATCAACAGTTGTAACAATTTCCGTAGTGTTTAGAAGCCCCAGTGGGTGCCGAATCCATCGAAGCTAACGTGGGAAACACCAATGGCGGGTGAGTACTTGACATAAGCAGTGGGAGCAGCAATGGGAGCAGAGTAAGCAACAGGAGCGGCAACTGGAGCGGAATAGGCAACAGCTGGAGCGGCATAAGTCTTGGTAAGCACTGGAGCAGCAACGGGAGCGGAGTAGACAGTCTTAGCCACAACTGGAGCTGGGGCAGCATACACAGTCTTGGCCACAACTGGAGCAGGAGCAGCATAAGTCACAGCTGGAGCGGCATAGCTGACAGCGGGAGCAGCAGCGGCATAAACGGACTTGGTCACCACCGTAGCAGGTGCACTGTAGACGGTCTTAGGAGTGTAGACGTTGTTGGTGATGCGGGAATCCACTTTGCTCACACTCGAGTAGGGAGTGACGACGTTCTTCGAGTAGGTGGACACGGTGCCGCCAAAGGAGCGCACCACATTCTGTTGGGTGGTGCCAACGGCATCGTAATGGGGCTGAGCCAACTTGGCTACCACAGGAGATGCCACATAGGTGGCAGGAGCCAAAAGACCGGCATTGGCAACACTGAGCACTGCGCAGAGGGAGAGAAGGACGTACTTGAATGCCATGACTGGAAGTTGTTGGTTAACTGCAACTGAAATTGTTACTGATGCCTAACTGGGCCAACTGACTGGCTTAAATAGTCAGTCGTCGACTGTTGGCCAAATTTCATGGTCGCAATGTGTGACAAACCGACTTAGGCCTAAGCCCTGAAAACAAAGCCAAAAAATAAAGCAAAATTTCAAACTGAAACTGAAACTGGTTCAATCGAAGTGCAAAAAATGAGGGAACGTGTTGAGTGTATTCGAACTGTCCCAAGTGAATTATTTTGAATACTTGAATACTATCAGCAGCTCATAAATTTTCCAAACGCCAAACAACGCAACAAAAAACAAAAAGTTTTATTTGCTCTGCGTATTTTTCCATTAAATTGGGTTCAAGTCAAGCAGCAAATGTGCCACACCCTCGCCTACTCCCACTCAGAAAAGTCTGAGAAGTCGAAAAAACTCCACTTTTGGTTGTGTCAACTGTAAGTGTGTGTGTGTGTGTGTGTGTGTGTGTGTGTTTCTCTCCTCTTCATTGTTGGCAAACGACTTGTTTATGATTTTTGTACTTTTCCTGCAAGTTTTTCCAAAATGAATTTCCCGCCAGTTGCCACAGTTTTCGTTCTTCTTCTTCTTCTTGTTGTTCACGGGGCGCATGATGAATATTTATTGAAATTACCAAAGTTGCCGCTGCCTTAAATTGAATTGTGTTGCCAACTTGGGATGCTTGCACTTATTCTCACTCCCCCAGGCCCTCCCATTTCCCAACTCTACTGCCTGTCTTGTATATTTTTTGGCAAATTGTTATTAATTTTACACGTGGGCCAGAAAGCAACTCGCTCTCCAAACCTAATTACCACGTTTAATTTATGTGCGCAAATTGGCTTTCAAATATTTGCTACAATCACACACTCCAATAACTGGAGAGCCAGACAGTTAGACAGACACACAGACAGACAGACAGACAGAGAGTCCGACAGGTAGACAGACAAAGCAGTCATTCATTCAGTCAATCATTGAAATTCGCATCTCATTGTGGGCAGCTTCGATTACCAACAAATTTCTGTTTGGCACGCGTCAATTGCGTATAAAAGCCACAACGTTTTGGCCAAAACAGCAACAGTCACAACGCAGCTCAGTCACAGCTCAGCTTTCAACCGCTTCAAGCTCTCGTCTCGTCTAGTCATGGCATTCCGTTACCTCATCTCCCTGTGCGCCTTGGTGGCCTATGCCAACGCGGGTCTCCTCGCCAGCCATGTGGCTGTGGCCAATCCCGCTGTGGATGCAGTGGCTGCCACACACCAGAATGTGGTACGCTCCTTTGACGGTACCGTGTCCAGCTACTCGAAGGCAGTGGACACACCCTACTCCAGCGTACGCAAGACAGACACTCGTGTCCATAACAATGTGTATACTCCAGCTATTGCCAAGACCGCTTATGCTGCTCCACTGTATACTCAGGCCACGCCCATTGTCCAGAAGACTGTGTATGCTGCTCCCGCGCCAGTTGTGGCCAAGACCGTCTACGCTGCTCCAGCTCCGGTTGTTGCCAAGACTGTATCCTATGCCGCTCCAGCTGTGACTTATGCTGCTCCAGCTCCAGTTGTGGCCAAGACCGTCTATACTGCCCCAGCTCCAGTTGTGGCTAAGGCTGTTTACTCCGCGCCCGTTGCTGCTCCCGTCTACGCCAAGACCTATGCCGCTCCAGCTGTTGCCTATGCCGCCCCAGCTCCCGTCGTGGCCAAGACCGTCTATGCTGCTCCTCTGGCCACCACCAATGTGAACCATGGTCCAGCTGCCACCACCTACACCCACAATGCTCCCGCCCTGGGCGTGTCCAGCTATGGCAGCTCCCAGACTGTTCACTACTCACCCGCTGAGAGCGTTTCCCACATGAGCTTCGATGGCTTCGGCACCCACTGGGGCTTCTAAGGAGATCAACGACTTAATTCATTTGTTACAGTTTCTTGTTAAAGTTTTTTGATCGAAATAATAAAATTCACATTTGTTGCAAATAAAATGAAAACAGACCTTGATTAAGCTTCCGGTTGGTGGCAAGGTTGGGCCTAAAACAAATCATGGCTTAAACATAATGAAGTCTAAACAAGCCATAAACGAGCAATTGTCAATGATTATATCAGAGCCACAATTCAAGCCCAAATTGTGGCCAAAATTGAAGCTGTTACCAAAAAATGAAGCCGGTTTTTGCGACGTCATCGTTGCCTTCGGCCTTCGATGCTGGTTAATCGGCTTTTGGCTTTCTGATAACTTGTGGCGTTAGTGCTGGCGGGGGCGGGGGCGTGGCTCGTGGTCTGTGGTCTGTAATCTGTGTTTTGAGTTTGAGCATTATATTATATGCCATTAATTGGATTTAATATTTTTTTGCACACTTCTCATGCCCTCAACTGTTATATCTCTATGCCCCTCAGGGCGATCTGTTGATCTATGAAATTGAAATCGAAATTGAAATCAGAAAATCAACTTCATTGCCATTCGATTTACAATTGTGACCCGATTATGCTACGTTTGCACTTGTTATAATTATTTTCAGATAATTAACGGCCATTTCAGCTGATATAACATTTCTTTTGTATTGGCCCAGTTGAAAAAAAAAAAGATTCAGACATTTAAAAAGCACAATCAGAGCGTGTACTTTGCTAATGGCAAATCATATATTATGGCAGTGACAGACAAATATATATATTTCAAGCTCAGCTCAGTAATGTGTCTTTGAAGGCAATTTGTCTTAAGCCATTGTAAACTTGGTTAAGGGTTAACGATCTTTAGGCTGATCTTGAGTTAAATTGAGGAACAAGAAACGAGGTTAGAATAACAATTATCAATTACTTAACTAAGAGAAAAGTTTCTTTAGTCAAATATACTTTAAAACATAATTAAACATGTGTCTGTTCAATTACTTAAATAAATCCAAATCAAAAGCTGTTTAAAAATTTACTTTTAGTCCACTTTAAATGATATAAGTGCTCAAACCCTGTTTAGATTTAAAATGACATTGATGGGGATTTTTTGAGTGAGAGATTGGCATCAAATCCCCAGTTAATGCAGATATAAACAATCAAATTAAATGAAGCTGTTTAGTTTCGGTTTATTCTCATACTTTTTCTGTGGCAAATTAGCTGCATTTGTGTGACAGTTACTCTGATTGCGTATACGCCATGTGTGACCCACACTACAGTGTCTTGTCTGCCTTGACAATTAGTCAATAATATATTTCAATTTCATTTGGCATGCCAAGCACAAACACACACACAAACAAACACACACTCACACACACATACAAGTGCCCTAAATGCAGTTTAATTACATTTGCATTTGAAGTCGCTTTAGTTTTTACACAAACTGCTGAACGCAAACAATTGTTGCAATCCAATTTGCTTAAGCGAATTTTGCATGATTTAAATAACAGAGCATTATGCTTTATTGTCTCTGTGTGTGTGTATTTATCTGCAGTTGTGTGTGTGTGTTTGTGTGTGTGGCAAAAACTGTAAATTCTCATTCCCATTCGCATTCTTCGACTCTTGTTTGCCTTTTGTGCCTCGTTCTGTCTGTTGAGCCGTGTCCTGGTATAATTAAATTATGAAAGGACATAAGACGCATAACAAGTCATAAATCAAATTTACCTATCCCACGGGTCTTCACTGAAATAGCCAGACAGTCAGCTTTGGTCTCAACCAGACAATGTCACAGGCCATCAGACACAACCGACAGTTTGGACACAAGAAGGACATTTTGGCACAAGTCATATTGAGGGCTTGAAATGTTGGCGTTGTCGTTGTTGTTGTTGTTGTTGGTATTCTTGCTGTTGTTGGCCATAATTTGATGGACATTATGACGACTTTGTCTCGACAAAACAATTAGACAATTGATGCATCTGTGGCTATTTGGCTTTTGCCATTTTCTATTTGTGTATTGGACATTAGACGCCCAAAACCCGAAAAGGGCTGAACCCAAACAACAACAACAACAACAACTGCAGCAACAACAACATTTGCCAACTGACCAGTACAGCTGTGACTGCATTTTATGTTGGCCATGTCAGGAGCAGACTCTGTATCAAGTGTCTGCAATTGAAAAATTTTCACAAAATGCAAAATGTACACACATTTCGTGGGTGTGTGTGTGTGAGTGTGTTCGTGTTCGGCTTGTTGCTGTTTTCGCTGTTTTCTATCTTAGCCAAATTGTGCCTGTAACAATTTGCATTTGGACAATTACATAACATAGTAGCTAAAAGCAAATAAAATATACATAAAATATATAATAAAATATACTTAAACTAATTTATTTGTTATCACTTTATATCTATTCGAGCTTATAGATAACTCTAATCTGTAAGCAAATCAAGGTTTTCCCATGTTTTGTTAGCCAGAAAATTGTAGAAAAACAAATTTAAACAAATTTAAGCATGTTCTAACATGCATACAAATGCCAAAGTAACCCAAGCAGAAGTAGAAAAGAATGAAAAATCAAAGAATAAAGCAATGAATAGAAAAGGAAAAGGAAAAGACCTCGAGACGACTTTCATCGCGATATGTCACAGCGACAGACAAAGGGCAGCATAAGTCAAGGTAGGGTCACCAGGAGGGTCATAAGGTGGAAGGTCTTGCGACCGCTTCTAACAGATATGGATCTTTGTTTAGCAGCAGACCTCCCCCCTTCTCCGCCGACTATGCTGTGTAGATTAAAATTTAATTTTTAATTTCAAGACTGTTTGTATTTTATTTGTACCTCCTCGTAAGCCAAATAAACGACCGAAATCGTCTTTAAATTCAGTTCAACTGTTGATTTATCATTATTTTATGCAAATTTTTGGCACTCACCTTTTTGTTTTTTTGCGGTGTTTTATCTTTATCGTTGGCATCTGTGGCAAGTTTAGCCATTTGTACCTTTTTATCTGCCACGTGCAATGTCAATGGCAAGCGATTAACATTCAATTAGCTTTTGGCTTCATCAATGATTTTATCGCAGCCATTAGAAGAGGGATGAATGGGCATGGGCGTAGTTGAGACTGAGCAGGGGGAGGGCAGGGACTGCTGACTGGTTGGAGTGTAAATTGTGGCAAATTATCATTGGCTTGTAGTTGCTGTGGTTCTTGTTGTTGTTGTTGTTGTGTGTATGTGTCTTGACAACGACATCTTCACATCTTCAAAAGGTTTTTATGACATCAACAGCTGTCGTTGACAGATTATTGTGGCGATTATTTTAGCAGACAGAGTTGGGCTTGAGCACAAAGCAAAAGGCAGAAAAGAAGAGGGATAGGAGGTAGGAGGAGTAGGAAAAGGAGCAGGAATAAGAGTAGGAAGTGGGGTAGGAAAAGGAGCAGGAAAAGGAGCAGGAAAAGGAGCAGGGAAAGGAGTAGGAAAAGGAGCAGGAAAAGGAGCAGGGAAAGCAACAGGGAGCAGGGCCAGAGGACCTTCTGACTGTGGGCTAAATGTTGACTCCTTTAGCCAGAGGGGAGTGTACTCGGATGGAGTCTATGCGGCTTTTGTGCGTTCAACTGGAAATTGTCAACAATGTTGTCATGCTTTTGGCTCTTCTTCACTCCTCCTCTTCCAATTGTTGTTGTTCTTCCTGTTGTTGTTGCTGTTGCACATGTGGCCTGGGCACTCAAACAACTTGTGGGTTAACACTTGTAAATAACTATGTTTCACTTGGAATACTTGTCATTGAAGCTAGCACTTGTAAGACATTCACTCACACACACACTCATACGCATTTACACACACATATATTTACAAATAAGTAGGTAATGTGCCTTTCACAACGCGTTCTTAAAATTCTCAATGCAGTTTTATTGGCAATTCTTGTGGTAAGTTCAAATTGCTTACACTGCATTATCTCCGATATTTATAGTTTTCTAGCAATTCTGCGCTGTCGAAATCTATATAGGAATTGATAATGTAATGAATGATAATCGAGACCCAATATTGGTGATTATATCCTGTGCTATATCAACTCTATTGCTGGTCTACGTCACTTGCCTGGGCTTCTTTGTATTATTCAACGGGCGTTATCTACGAATGGTAAAGTATCTCAATCTAATGTCTTAAAATATTTATAATTGTTTATTCACTTAGTTGGTTATTGGAGTAGCCATCAGTGTCATTATCAAATGCATTATCTTAATTGCTTTCTGGATGCTTCATGAAGACAGGAATGTGGTCACCTATATGTCTCCTTGGTCAGAATTGACAACAATTTGGGGAGTAAGTAAAACAATAGTAACTAATAAAAAATTACCATTAAAACTCTTTTAATTTTAAGGCAATTTGTGTGATTGGAGTTATTCATTTAATTCTAAAAAAGAAACGAGATCTGGAGGAGTTAAATTTAATGTAAACCCACCAACTTGGAATTTTAATTGAAATCTTAAATGTGCTTTCTGGGGCAAAAGATGCTGATGATCAATTCATTGATTTCAGCAGTGTCTCTTGTGGTAACCTGTATTAAACTAACACTACAAATTAAGTACTTATTTTATAACTATTTTAGATAAGCATTATTGTTGAAAGTAGTGTGGCCATTAAGGATCTACAGAGAGCACATGGCAGTGCCCGATATTTGCTAGTCGGATCGATATGGCTTAATATGTGCACCATTTGTGTCATTATCATTGGCATTTACGGTGCAGTACGTGCCTATTTACCTCTGCTAACGGTGGTAAGTAATATTAATTGTTATAATAATTTTTGTAATATATTAATTTTATTAATAATATTTGATTATAATTATTATTATTATTATTATTATTATCATTACTATTATCATTACTATTACCATTATCATTATCATTATCATTATCATTATCATTATCATTATCATTATTATTAGTACTATCATTATTATTATTATTATTATTATTATTATTATTATTATTATTATCATTACTATTATCATTACTATTATCATTATTATTACCATTATCATTATCATTATTATTATCATTACTATTACCATTATCATTATCATTAGTACTATCATTATTATTATTATTTCAATAGTTATTACTCAATTTTTTACAGTACTTAACCACATTGGTGGCTTACTTTCTGGGCAAGTTTTTCCTTTCAATATCGGTTGAACATTTGGAAAAAGAACAATTTGATCTTATTTTAACACCATTCTACACAATGAATGCTGTCTTCTGTGTAAGTAGTTATTAATAACTAATGTAATTATAGTAAAATATATAGTTCTTGCAGGTCATTTGCATTGGCTTCTTGGGATCATATTATTGCGCTTTAAAGGAATCCCAGGAAGTGGATCAATAGATTAATAATGGCTTGAATATGTTTGGTTTATCCAACAACGCTACATTTTTAAATTACCTTTAAATTTTAAGTAACATTTGTAAAAGTTATATGCTTTTACACCAGATAGTCTGTATTACGAATTTCAAACAAACTTTATAAAAAGAATACAAATTTATATTGCAAATTCATCGAGTGAGTTTTATTCTGAATTTTGAATCAAAATATTGATAATTCTTATACAGACATACTTCAATTTTAGTAGTTTAATTTTGTAGTGAATTTCGTCTGGCATCACTTCTCATCTTACCATATAAAAGTGCTTCCCCAATTAAAGCGATCCACTGAAAAAACTCCGTTACAAATACATTGTAAATATACTCTAGGGTGAACTTACAGACATAACGGTGTTAAAGCGATACCATATTCTGATTATTTCGTCGTATAGCTGCTTGGCATGGAACTCGATAACACCCAAAATTAAAAGTTTACCGCCAACGAAGATACCCAATGCAATTAAATACTATTAATGAATGATTGTGAGTCATAAAAGTCTTGAAATACTTAATACTTACCACCAATACTGTTATTAGATGTCGTCGAATTGACCCATATATACCGATAGCGATAGCCAAGGCGATAAAAAAGTTTAAACCAAGAGATACGGAGATAGTTGCACTAACATTTTCCTTGGCCTCAAAGAGACCTCCAAGCTCCTCAATAATGTCCATAATATTACTTATCTAATCAGCTAAAAGTTGGTTAATTGTTACAACAGATAACTGAATTAATTACCAATAGGAATATGGCCAAAATAAATGTTTTCACACGTAGTACTGTAAGCGGTAGAAAACACATTTGTATTGAGATTTCAATGTTGTTTAGAATTTATTTTTAGAGCTCTTATTTATGTATTTATGTGTCAAAGTCTTGAAACGAATTAAATCTTTAGTTAGTATATAATTTAAATAGATTTCTATATGCACAAAAATGTGCTTCTTGGGCTTTGTGCCACTAAGATTCCTCACAGTTATCTTTGCTTTACTTCTCGCAGTAAGTTCCCAATGGATTAAGCTAGATAATATGGTCAAAAGTTCTTTTTAGTTATGCAATATTGGTGGCATTTGTGTATCGCTTAATAATCTGGAGGGTATCAAGAGTAAAATTCAGATTATTATGTGCATATCAATTGCTTTCGATCTGTTTATTAACTTGGCCATATGCATTGGTATCTATGGTGTTATACGCAGTATTGTTAACTGTATTTTTCTGGTAAGTTTAAGCCAACATTTTACACTATTCCTGCATATAAATCAAATGTTTATCTTATAGTTTATTTGCTCAATGATTTGTTTTTTTGTGATCAAGATTGTGGTGGCCAAAGCCATCGTGGACGTTGACGATAAGGAAACTGAACTCATTGTAACCATTTGGTATCAATTTGATGTGGTTTTTGCCGTAAGTAAACTTTGGTTTAATTAGTTTGTATTCCCTATTTATTTGTTAATTTCATAGGGTATTTGTCTGATGACTGCAATTCCATTTGCTTTGAAACTGGCTGCCAAAGATACTCCTAATATGGTTTAAATTGTAAATGTTTTTCTTAAATTTCTAGTAATACTTATTTAAATGTCAATTAACAGCTGTAATCCGTTGTTTATCTTTTAACTACTGACTACACAACTGGCCATTCGATGTGGGTGGGAATTATGAGCAGAAGAGACCCGCAGGATGATACAGCAGCCTCAGCGGGAATGGAAGCCAATAAAGATGACGATGACAAGATAAACGAAAGTTGTGACCGTGATAAGAAGTGTGGGCAGTGTAGGAAAAGAGGGGCGGGGCAATCATGATTGGGGTAGAGACTGCTTTAAATGAAATTTAACGATGCACACAAATAATGGCACTTTGCATTTTAAAACACTTTGCCGAGGAGGTCAAAAGTCAACCAAGTGCGGAAACGACATTGACATTCAATTGGTCACAGGACATGGCAGACAGGACGAAGTAAGGAGAGAGAAGAGGAAGAGGGAGGAAGAGGGAGATATATAGAGAGTCTCTGAGCTCTGATGCTCATTATACGCATTTCATTTGACACTTTTATTGGCCCAGCTGTCCATGATGCTGATATTTCACACTTTCCCAGCAAAAAGTGGGTAGAAGTCGATGGCAAATTAAATGTGTAATGCTCGGTTCCATTTATGCGGGTCATTTTATAGCCAGAAACGGATGTGAATGCGGTTACGGATATACCGATAAGGCCATTAAATTTCTGCATCACTTTTGCTGTACTGGCCATAAACCACCTCCACCAATGCCGGCATCACTCAACCATCGCCATCAGCACTCAGCCAATTACGCAAATAAAAAAATATAGCAGAAAATATAAGAGTATATATATTTTTTCTGATGTCGTCTACTTATATGGAAACGTGTCAAAGTGCTGAAAAATGCAACAGCATAGTGTAGGTAGGTGTGTGTGTGGGTGTATGTGTGTGGTTGGTTGCCACCGCTGAGTGGCTCATTAGGTACAGAAGCCTCTGTTGCCCCGCAGGTGTTGCTGGTAAATTGTGTGGAAAAATTGCACTCACTACAGTCACACCTTGGAGAGCAACAGAATTCTATAATAATTTCCAGCTTAACAGAAATACTTAAAATATATAAATGATTTTCTCTGTTTTAAGAATTGCTTAATTAAAGCCTTGCGCCGTGGGCGATTTTCATCATCTTGGGAAATATATTACAATTGTCGCCAAGACAGTGAACAGCAGCTGCTGGAGAAGCTGGCCCAAAACAGCATGTTGTCGCTGTTCTTGGCAACGTCCAGGCAGGCAGGCAGGCAAGCAGGCGCATGTCCTGCGGCTGATTAAAATCTATTAGAGTCAAAGAGATGTAAGACACTGTTTCGGCCTTCTGGACGCTGCCAAGCAGCCTTCAAAGGGGAGGTTTACTGGGGTAGAGATGGAGGGAGAGGAGAGGAGAAGAGTGGGTGCTGCTTTTGGCCAATGACTTGGCATGTAAATGTCGTCGCAATTGAAATGCATGCGGCGGAAACTTCCAACTTGCTATAACTACAGCTGACAAAAGGGCATAATGGTTCTCTCATTAAGTTGGTCAAAGTTACAACAGTAGTTAAAGGAAAAGTAAAGAAAGAAATGGAACAACTTTAGGTATAAAATATATTTAAATTTTAGTAGTAAAAAATATTTTATATGTATTAGTTTAGACAAGATAATGTAGTCATGTTTTTAGATCCCGTTTAGCCATTAAACCTTAAGATACATACATACATACTTCTAGAACAAGGCTCTTCCTTATATTAACTTCAACCTATCAACTTGTTAGAGCATACAAATTCGTTGTGCTATTGTTTGTCACTGTGACGCTGCCAAAAGTCGCACACAAAAACTTTGAAGCGCAAAGTTTTCAACGGAAACTGTGCAGCTGTTTTGTGTGCGACGACAACGCTTGTGGTGTCAGAGTAGGGGTAAAGGGGAAAAATAGGAAAATGAGAACTGGAAAAGCACTTGTTGGCCCTCTAACATACAAAGATATAGATGTAGGAAAAAGAAAACTTGTGGGTAGCTGGAGGTCTTGTAAATTTGTTGAAATTTCAATTCAATGGCAAGGCTGAAAAAGAAAAAACTTCCTTTCTATAGCATATATGTAGATATGACTCTATATATATTACATTCATTATATATGTAGGTAAGTGTATGCCTTGTTGATATCGTTATCAGGCGAGTGCCAACATGTGCAGCATCTCAATATGAATTTTCATGATTAAAGCGCGTGTCGTTCGCCTTTTTATCGCTAAAAGACAGTAACTTTGTCGTCTTTTGGACGTCGATGGTTCGATGAGAGTGGAATTTTCATATAAATTATCGTTGGTAACAAATGTGTCCACACAGCCATTGGCACGCATGCATAATAAAGTGATTTTAAAGGGCACTTTTCATGGGTTTGCGTAAAATTTCCATTTGTGGGAGAGCCACTCAGCTTTATTGGAATCGAAAGTTAGACCTCACTCTCTCTGGAGAGATATAGATAGAGAGTTGGGGAGATGTTTTGTCTGATAATGTTGTCGTATTTGATTGCAAGCAGTCTTGTGGCACATGTGCTTGGCTCTAATGTATTTTGGCTTTAACAATTCATTAAAATTTCATATAAATGTTTTGCAGCAAAGACGCGTAATCCACTTTGTTATTAACTGCTATTTACAAATGCTGCAGCCAGTGACATCTGACAAAATAAAATATATTAAATGCAGCGCAAAAGCGTCAAGTCATAAACTGCTCATCAGTCTTGGCCAACTTCCTTTCTCCCTTTTGGCTGTAATTATGCGCGTAGCTGTTGCAAAAAGTTTACTATCACTATCACAACTCATTCTACTTCTCAATTCCCTTTCCCTTCCCCTGCTCCTGCTCCTTCCCTTTCGCTGTCTCCTTGTCATTGTCTCGACGCGCAGGAAGTGCCAAAGCGCCGTCGGGCAAAACAGCAGCAACAGCAGCAGGAACAGTGGCAACAGTAGCAGGATTCATTCCTTCGTCTGGTGGTTGAAAGCGTTGTCCTTGCTGCCCCCTTTCCTCTTCTGCCCCCCTTGCATTACGTCTCCTTTTGACGCTGATAATGCAATTTCCGCGTTACACGCTGCCTGTAATTTACTGTTATGCAATGTTTCATTTTACTTTTACCCTCTGACTTTTCCACAGCAATTTTTTAAAGAGCCTCAGAGACAATCAACGCTAGTTCTTGCTATTTATCTACATAAAGTTAATTGAAAAACATTCAAATGCCCGACTCGAGATACTGCGAGTGACTGCGTGATGTGTCAACATCTTTCCACTGTCACATAATCCTCAGCATTCATCCTCCATGTTCACTTTTATGTTCATCTCATTCGTAGTCTTTATTACAAATTGGTTTTCTGCACTCGCTCGCATGTTTTGTGCGCAATTTGCAACACGGTCCAAATGAATATGAAAGCCGCATGAAAAAAAACGAACAAAAAACTCCCCAAAAAAATCAAATTGCAAACGACAAACGTTGAGGGTAACCCACGTGGTAAATCCAGGAAAAACTCCGACGATTTGCAGAGAAACGTGTTCACTTTACACGTTAACGAACTGAAATCGAAAGTTTCGTTTGCGGTCAACGTTGCTATTGTCATTGCTCTCCAGCTGCCGAGTTGTCCGTCTGTTTGGTCCGTCCGTTTTGCCCTTTTCTGTCCGGCAATTCGTGTTTGTCTCCCACAGTTGGCTGTCAGATTGAATGGTTTATGTGTGACACCTTTGACCGGTCAGGTCGAGTTGCCAGCGATATAAATTAAACTCGGCTGCAAGTTGAACAACTTTAAGTCATATCCGTAAATTGCTTAACTGAGATCAAAAGCACTTGTTGTCTTCAAGCAATAACACAGGCAATTTACCGGAAGAAACTTAATCTTTTTATATGAAAACGTAGCTTTAAAGTGCTTTAATTAAGCGTACTTTATTACATTAATTTTGCTGATTGAATTTACAGCAATTATTAATTTTTAACATGCTTCAGCTAATTAACACTGTTCGCCTTATTAAGTGCTTAAAGGTATTTGAGAAATGAGCTTTGAAACAAGTTAGTTAACTAAGTTCACTATAGGCTAAATTGTATACCATTCAAAGATCTTTACCTTTTTTAGTCCTTTATGCTTTATATAAATTTTTTGCATCAAGCTTTAAGAAACATCTTTCATAGATTACATAATTTGATTAATTTTAGCTTTTCTCTTAGCATAAAAATATGCTTCGGTTGAGCTGCAATTTCCATCCCCCAATTTAACCATTTCCCTCTATCCCGAATTCCATTTCTGGTTTGCTGCTTTTCTCGTATTTGCCCAGCAAAAGTCACGTGGCATTCATAATTCTTAAAACGACGCCATCTGAAATGATGTAGCAATGCTAAGTGCACCCAAACAACGTACCATTTCACCCCCCTTAGCCTTCGCTCAGTGTACGTGACCAGCATTTGACGCGCTAAAAAGTATGCTATGATTTTCGGACGCTCGAACAATGGAGGGAATTGATTTCGCCTTTTGGCCAAGTGTAAGAGAGCTGATTATGGAATTAAAACATATTTTTGGCCACCAAACGAGTATGAAACGAATAACCAAAAACTTAAAACTTTAAGTGGCAAAGGTTGTTGTTGCCGTACGTGACAATCTGCTGCTAGCCAAGTTTATCACATGACAAGTTTCACAATACACTCTCTTTCACACACGCAATGCATTTCATTTCCATTGTAAGAAAAACAAGTTTTCCGTGTGTGTGAATAAAAGAAACGAAACTACAAAGAAGTTAACTACAAAAGCGCACTATGAAACTTGGGTTACAAAGGCGAGGCAGACAGGAGAGAGAAAAAGAGGAGATGGTTGGTAAAAACGCAGATAAATAACATTGAGTGCGAAAATACACAGAAAAGTGATGAGAACAGAAAAAGAGGACAAAAAAAACAATACGCCTTTTGAAATGCTAAACGTGGCACACACTCACACAAACACACACACACACTTTCACATAACACATGAGCAGCTTCACACTCTTACAACCCGAGGCTCTCTTCACACTTCACACTGTTTGAGGACGCGCACAGGACTCGTGTATTTTTATTAGCCCTTCCCCTCTATACCTCTCACACACCCCCATCTACCATTTCAATGGTTTATCTTGTAACTTGGCGTGTGCTCAGTGCCAAAAAAAATAACGAAAACATTTATCTTGTCGTATTTATTTTGTAGCACATTAATTTCGCTTCATGTTTGAAATGGGAATTGACTTATTTGCATTCTCTTTTAATTTGTCTGGCCATCAATGCAGGATAATCAAAAAAGGTTCTTTAGAGAGGGAAGAAATGAGTAAGAGTGTGAGACAATAGCCACAGGTGCTGCAAGTGTCAAATTTGTGATTGATGGAAAAGTCTTACATAAAAATATTACGAGATTTCTTTTGAGCCTGTTTATAAATACTTAGAGCTGAAAAAATATAAAACTGATTGCTTGGTAACAAATCTGTGGAACTTTTAAAGATTTAAGGCCGTAAATAATAAATATTAGCAATTAATTCATAATGTTTCTAAGTAAACTTAACAGAAATATGTAATATAAAGATCTGATTATTATTTGTAACTTAGTTTTAATAACCCGTGCGGATTAAGGAACCAATGAGTCATATTCATGCGCCTGTTGATCGGTTCAGTTGACAAACCAAAATGAAATAACAACATAAACGTGGTCCAACGAAATAAAGTTATTTTGAGAGAAACAGACGAATGCATTTTTCATAAGGCAGACAGCGATAGATTACACACACACACACACAGCTAGAACAGGGCGTATGGTTTCTGGCCAACCTGGACGTCTACCTACAGATGGCTATCGACAAGGGGCAGCACCAGCAACAGCTACACTGACAATGGCCAAAAGCGAACAATGTCAACTGAAATTGCGATTGCGTTAAAACTCTATAAATACCAAAGTAACATGCAACAACAACAGCAACAACAAATGGCAAACGACAATGACAACAACAGCAACAAGGACATCAAGGACATTGCTGATATTGCAACAACACAATCTAATCCGGTTATTGCATTTTAAATGCGCTACAAACTCTCATTTTGTTTTACCCCCTCGGCGTCGAGAGGTGAGCAACGCGTCAACCGCCTGTGGATATGCAATGATTTTTGTTGACCACAATTATGACGCAATGACAAGAGTTTAAAGTAGCGAGGAGGAAAAAAATGTAAAGCGAAGAAAATATTTAAAATTAATTTGAAAAAGTTAAGGAATTTATAAATTTAACGTTTTCTACAATTATAGCCATATCCAGTGTATTTACTGTACAGCAATATAAAATCTGTAGTTTTAACTACCGCTTAAGAAGCTTGTATCACTTGTGCCTCACTAGTCAGTTCTTAAGCAATTAAAATACTGATTTTAAAGCACTAAAGATACAACATGCTGTGAATGGTAAATGAAAGTATCCAACACACTCAAACTGAGCCGAGTAAGTGTGTAGTTTCTAATGCTAATGCGCTTATCTGTAGCCGACAAAAGGCAACAGGCAGGAGGCAACAGTAGCAGCAACATTCTAGTGGCAACATTCATGAGCCAAGCTAACAACCGCAAGCCAAACTCTTTTCAAAATTTAATGCAATTTCACAGCATATTAAACAGCTGAAGTCTGTGCCGCAATGTTCCTAGTTGTTGTTGTTGTTGGCAAATCGTGTGGGTGTGGCAAGTGCAACAGTTGTTGGTGTTGCCACCGCAAATCGCAAACAAATTTCTAGCAAACTTTGCCGGATAAAGATACCAAATAGCAGATGAAGCAGCTGAAGCAGCTGGTAAAAGGTGAAAAGCCAATCATAAGTGAGTCAGCTGCACAGGTAAGTGTGAATACTGTTCTAAGTAAGTGAGTGAGTGAGAGAGTACTTGTTACCTGTGCGAATAGTCATGAACTGGCAGAATGGCTAATCAATTGTGCGCACTTTGAGCACAAATCAAATTACAAACTTGCCACCATCTTCTGTTTAGCGTTTTGCACAAAAACTTTTCCTGTAACTTCAACTTTTGCTCAATTTGATTTTTCAACAAAGCACGTAAAAATCAAGAAAGAGAACAAAAAACAAAAAAATAGAAAGAACTTTTAACTTTTTTACCTGCGTTTTGACTTTCTGTTCTGTTCTGTTCTTTTGCCTGTCGTTAAACAAACTTATCCAATAAAAGTTTGTCAACATTGATTTAAAGCTGAGACGAACGCATATATCAAACAAAAACTGAACAGACCAGTTTGTTTTTTGTCTGTTCTTTTATCGCAGAGCTAAACTTGTTGAGGAAATCCTGGATTAAGCAGTGACAGTGCTCAAATCAGCATATTTTCTTATAGATTTAGAAATATTTTATTATTTATGATATGTTTTGATGGGCTGGAAAAAAAGAAAGCTGGATTAAGCTGCTTAAAGTTATGATTTCAATAACCATATTAACCAAAACGTAAGGGATTTTGTTATATAAATACTAAATATATAGTTTAACTTAGTTAGTTAACACTTATACATTTCAAAACTTTGTCTTCTTTCCAAATTCCAAAAATTCAGAGATTTGCCTAAATGTTTTCACATAGCTGGCAGCTCTGGCACGTGGACAATTCATCACCTAAATATATACCGCATATTATACACTTAAGCCAGCTTTCGTTTTAGCCCGCATAACAAAAAGTGTTAAGCATGGCGCATAAGTACCAAAAGTCCACACTGAATGGACAAAAAGTTTCCTTCCATTGCCAACACCATTTTGATATCCTAGTTGCAAGTGCATTTACACTAATGCCAGAGACAAAGAGAGTAGAGGAGATAAGAGAGAGAGTGGGAGAGAGTGTGAGAGAGACAGAGAAAGCTCAAGTTGTTGCTGTTGCAGCTTCTTGGCCAACATCTACTTAATACTTTAATAGTTGCAAAAGTTTGCCCAACGTTCGCTTAAGTAGCTGTTACTTTGCTTGTTGAACTGTTTGTTTCACTCTCTCTCTCTCTCCCTACCACCCCCTCTCTCTTCCCCTCTCTTTGTTTTGCTGCACACAGATACTGCTCTTAGGTAGTGCTTAAAATAACTGTAAAACTGCCAACATAAATCTAGCCACAACATCTTTTATGTTCGCACTACCAACAAGAAGTTAATGTTAATGCTATTTACCCGCCCGGCACGTGAGTTCCTTGTCCAATATCCATAGCTTTAAGTTGAGATTCCAAAAAGTTTTGGGGGAAATACAAATAGCAAATTGCCGCGTATCTTTTGCATATTGAATTGAAAATGTCAAATTGTGTTTGGCATATTTAACGAGAATCATTCGAGAAATCGAAAGCAAATCTTCACTCAACTTTGCCCAAATCTCCCCCTTCCCCGCCCATTCGCGGAAAGCTGAAAAGTGATTTTTCTTGTTGGACTTACGGCTTAGCGACGCAGCAAATTTCCCCAAAACGACGTCTGCAGTTTTGTTAATAAGTTTCCAAACAGTGTGTAGAGGAGAGAGGAAAGTCACTCGATTGATCGGATACTTGAATAAAGCATTTGCCATTGTTATTATTCAATGTTTGCGAGAATACACACAATAACTCTGACTGACGCAAACTTAAGACGCGGAAAATTAGTTAAAAATCATTTTAAAAAAATTGTCAAACTTAATTTACTGCAATTTAATAGCTAAATTTAGCTAAATAGCTCCAAAAATATATTTCAACTTGTCAGCTTTAATTTGAAAATTGATTTAAATTCATGACTTTTAATTTTTTCTGTTATTTGTTCGACTTTGTTTTCCTTTTGCCATTTGATACTGTTGACATTTAATTATTTTTGCAAAATGCTCAAACATACATATATATATAAAGTAAATATTTTGCCCCACTCGGAAAATCAGCTGTTTATCAGGCTTAAAATGTTGCGCTAAAAACCACAAATATTTTCGGGGCGTTTTAATTACATTGGTAACACGAGTGCGTGTTATGGGAGACATTTCAAAAGTTTTTCATTCAACATATTTGTAGTAATTTTAAAAAAGTTTTTTTTAAAGAGTAAAAAGTAAAGACTCTCTCGCAGTCGGTAGGATTCGAACCTACGCTCCCAGAGGGAATCTGATTTCTAGTCAGACGCCTTAACCGCTCGGCCACGACTGCTGTGTTGACTTGGCTAAAAATAATACAACTAAATAATACGAAGCAACAATAAGTTAAAGCATAAATTTATTTATAGATAAGTGTGTAGATTATTTATACAAAAATTATAAATAAATGTGAATAAACTATCAGTTTAGAAATAAGATTAGATATTCAAGAAATAAGCACTTTTAGTTAAAATTTATATATATTAAATAATAAAACTATAAATAACCCAACATTTAGTTGTTTGGCACTTAAGAAAACGGTTTTAGATATACCACAATTAATTTATGCATACTCTTGAAGCACCCCTCGCTGTTACGTTCTAGGCATAACTATAAATTTTATTAATTTTCAACATTGGCACACACAATTTCCGAAGTGTCCATCGAATTTGCCGCTGCTAATGAGCCAAACGCAATGCAAATTGATAGCACTTTTTGTGGCTAGCCAAAAACCCCTTGCCGTTTTGACCAGGCCGACAGTTGAAATGGGCAGAGTTGGCTTAAGGGATTAGCATCATTATGCGCAGTTTATTTGTTTGAATATACATACAGATACATACATACATACATATTATGTACATATAGATTCTGTGGTGTAAAATGTAATTTCATGTAATTGTTTTTAATTTCCATGCATTTATTATTCAACACTCGGAGCGCGTTTAGCGACGCGACTCTTGAGTGTCATGAAAAGCTCATTTACTTTGTGCCACATAAATTAACAAACACGGCCAAAACCGACCGTTGTTTTTTGGTTCTAGGTTATGAGTGTCGAGTGGGGCGAGTGCTGTTGAGTCTTGTCTACTTCAAAGTCAGCTGTACAACGCGGCGTATGCGCATTGCGCTAATGAGGCTACTGGTTATTTTTTGTGTTCTTTCCTTAGCGACTCCCTTCTGTAATTATGCAAATTTTTAATGAGTGTCAAAATTGTATTTGAGAGCAGCCTCACGTGCTCTATATCAACCTGGCACTGTGCACGCTTGTTGGCCAACTGACTGAGCCATCATTGACTGCGGCTAAATCCATTTAGCAGCTTTGGTTGCCACTCCCACAGTAAGTCTTTTCAGCCAATTTCTACTACGGCAAAGCCGGCTCATGTGAAGAGTGAAAGAGACAGGGAGAGAATGAAAGGGAAAGAGAGACCGAGCCAGTTAACTGAGTGACAACTGCTTGTTACGGCATTTGCTCTTTAGATTTATACGGATTTTGTCAAACAAAACATGAATCTGCACTTTTATGTATGCGTTCTGCTAAAATCCGATTTCCATGAAAGCAAACGCGTTCCACGCTCAACGCTTTGCTGCTCTGTTGGCCTATTACGGTGGCTAAAGGCTTAAAGCGTAAGCACTTTTCAGACAGTGCCCCACATATGTAAACGTTCCAAGCCATATATTCGTTAAAAAAAATAAATATATAAAAAAACCATACGTTAAATAAGCCATCAGCTTAGAATTAGTACCTGCATCTACAATAAAAATGAAAAAAAAATTGATTTAAACGTTTCGTGTATAATTTTAAACTCATATTTGCTTTAATTATAGTTTTTAGTAATTGAATTATACTACCTAAAACAGCAATTCAAGTAATTATAGACATAACACTAATGCAGTTATTGCCCTGTAATCAATTTATTAATTTTTTAAAGCATCAGTTTTATTAACTGTTGTTAATTGAATAAAAAATTATTGTTAAAGATGATTCTTTCTAATGAGATTAAATTATAGTTCAATAGAGCCATTAACTGTATAGTAAATTAATGCTTAAATTAAGCCTAATCATGTATATTAATCAATTATTTAAAAAAAAATTTAATTATGAATAAAATTTTCAATTTAAGCGAAGTAAAAAACTATATAAACAATTGATTTGGCGTAGCTAAAATTTGATTTTAAACACAGCAAATATTTATTAAATTATTTCTTTAAATTTGTTAAGTATTTTTAAGTAAAGCAAAAGATATTTCTACTAAAAGTTATTTGGTTTAAACTATAGTTTATCTTATTTTATATATAAGATACTTATTTCATTACCTTTTGGATAGTAGATTAATTACCCAATCCAACGTGTGCTACTTCTTACCTTGCTTAGTTTATTAACCCTTATTGGCCATAAACAAATATGAATAACAAAAAGGATTTATATGTTAATTTGCATAAAAATCAATTGGTTTTTTGTTACACATTTCGGCTCACAAATAATTGAGTGCGAATTGTGAAGCGAGTGCTCTTATATTGCAACTGTCTTTTTCAATTAATACAAAAGGCAGAGCCACAAATACACACACACACACACACAAACACACACACACAAATTTTGCCAGCGCTTTAAATGCAAATGCGGATTTTTAAGCCTTGTGGCAGCTTTTCGCAAACAGATTGTAAACAAATAAATGCCGCCAGCAGATACACACACACACAACACAGCCATACTCACACACAGATACACACATTGAAGCATTGAGTGGTCAGCAACGTGGCAATTTGCACTTGGATTCCACATGTCGCTGGGGGCCATTGAAAGGCTGCGAACTGTAAATCGCATGACGCTTGCCATTCCATATTTTATACTTTACAGATATGTATATATATATATATATATATATGTATCTGATATATACGTGTATGTGTAAGTTATGCATATGTGTAGTGTACTTTTACTCTGGCAACGTTTTTCACACTTAAGTGGTTAAATTGGCTGTGATAAATTGTCGCGCTGTGGAAAGTTCTTGCCACAGTTGAGCTGCGGGGCACCTTAAGGATAACGTTAAGGATAAGGTTATGAGTGGTGTCCTCTGAGTGCCGTGAGTGCTTATTCATAGTGTGTCTCAGTGTCTCAGTGTCTGTCGCTGACAGTAATCATAACGCAGGCATCAGCTCGTATTATTATTAGGGCTGCCTGACATATGACAACTGGGAATTAATATCTCTATGGGGAGATTGTACTTATTGCGTATCCCAAAAATTGTGACAAAAGTCAATGTCATAATGGCATATGGGCGTGGCAAATACTACACATACTTAGCTCTGTCTGTGAGTGATGACAGCCTTTTAGCTGCACAGCCAAATTAAATGTCTAGCCAGAAAACGACTTACAGTTTGTCTTGATTAACTGTCAGCCACTATGGTGTATAGTTCTAGCCTTGATCTCAGTTTGCCACAATTAATGCGGCGTCAACAGTAACAGTAACAGTCACAATCACAACCACAGCAATAACAACAACAACAACAGTAAGAACCACAGCAACCAGCAGTGTATGAAGTTAGCAAATTTTCGCGCTTATCGCACCATTGATATCAGAGACAGTGTTGATGTGCATATCATCTTTATGGGCATTTCATGCAAAATGCTTCCAATCCCCAACGCAAATGGTGACGTCAGACGTGCGCTGTGAGAAAGAAGCGGCTATAACGACTGCTGAGTGCGCTGCACTGTAAATTAATCTGTGGTACAGACATGAAAATGTTAAATAAAATAAAATAAAATAATTAAATTGAGTAGAAAACTCTTAAAGCAGCTTAATTTAAAAGAATATTATTAATTTTCTAATTTATTCATAAAATTATTATAATATTTGTAGAATTTTATTCATGGATATATGTTCATGTTTCTTTTATAAAATATTAATACTTTGAATACGATTTTAAGGCTGAGTAAACAAGATTTCAAAGTTTCAAAAAAGACGGAATTTCAGTATCTTTAACTGCTTTTGATACATTTCTAAGCACTTAACAGAGTTATAACTATTACTGTTAAAAATAGTGTTAAAAACATAAAAATTATTTTCTTAAGCTAGTTTATATTTTGGTTGTCTACAATAGTTAATATAGTAAAAATTATGCTAAAAATCTTGTATTTAATTGTAAATAGAAATTTATTTAATTTTGTTATATAACATATGTATATTTGTTATAAATCTTTGCTACTTACTATATATATTCTGATTTTTTTCTGCTCTCAGCACTCTTTAATAACTTTCCCAAGCTTCAAGCTACTTTATAGCCTTGTTATCCTATAGCTTCTTAGCCAACGTAGCGTATCCCAAGTTCAGTGTAAACTGAACATTTTCCGAACTGAATTTCAATGTATTTTTTGTGTTGTGTTGCGTTTTGTTGTTTGTCGCTTGTTGTGTGTCTTTTGCTGTCTCTAACTAACCGGCTGACCGACTGCATTTGCAATTTATAAGCGTGTATGTAGAGAGTATCTATGTGTCTGTGTATCTGTGTGTGTTTGTATCTACAAACTGTGACTTTTTTGTGCACTTGTTGTCTCTTTTTTCGTATAAAGCAAAGTCTGATGTGTGTGTGTGTGTGTGTTTGTGTGTGATATGTTTTACTGACAAAAAGAAAACAATGGAAATGTAAATTGTTTTTATGTCTTTGTTTTTAATTTTTTGGGAAGCAAGAATACAACGTTGAAGTATTCACCGTATGTAGTTTGTAGTGTAGTGTCTGCTCGTACATATATTTGGCAGGCCTGTGAAAAGGATTTGTGTGCTGCTGCTGTTTGAAGGGGAAACCCTTTCCCTTTCCCTTACCCTACCCCTTTTCACCCCTTCCCTTTCGCACTTTTCTTTCTGCATTTTCGCACTCAAAAGTCGCATATACTCGCAACAAACAATATGAACAATAGGAATGGTCAGACTTTCAGCATTGTTGTTCGCTTAGTTTTCATTGTCGCAGTTTTCTATGATTTTTTACTGTTTTTTACTGCTATTTTTTGTTAATTTACATAGCGACTTTTAGAAGACACAGCGCCCATAACGAACGCTTTTCAGTTGCTCCTGACATTGACGTATGAATTTAGAGTATGACCAACTTGTGGGTTCAACAAACCCCGACAAACCCTATCAAACCCTAACAAACCCTAGCAAACCCCCTGAAAAGACAACTCTCTTCATTAGCTGCCATTAAGCAGTGAAATGTGCAACAAATTTCACACGATGTTAAATTGTGCTGAAAGTATCTGTAGCTTAAATTGCGTTAGAGCTTTTGTGCTGAACACATGGCCCAGTCCAGACCAGTCCAGAGCAGTCCACTCCCGTCCATGACCCTGTAGTGCGTGTTTGTGTCATTAAAGTTTCATCATTGCCGCAAAATGAAAGTAGCCAACAGCTAAGAGCAGAAAACCTCTCGAAATCCCAAAGCCCCCGCGGGTACAACCTGCCCACAGTCCAGACCAGAACCAGTGTGGGGGGCTCGAAAGGGGTGGGGAGGGGGGTTAAAGGGTCATATTGTTGCTGATATTGTCATTACATGCTTCAAGGATATTTCTGTGGCGTAACCAAGGCAAATGTACTTTTGACAGTTGGACTCTTGAAAGGGTTAACCGAAAATCTCACACACACACACACACACACACACCAACACACACAAAACTTTGTACAAAAGATTCAAATTGGTTCTACTTCTTGTTGTTGTGGTTGTTGTGAGTAGCAACAGCTGTTATATGTATGATAATGCCGCTGGGTAGTACTCCCCTAGCTCTCCAAAACCCAAAAGGCCCCAAATTGTTGGATTTACTCGTAATAGTTTCGGAATGATTTTCCAACAACAGAAACTAAATGTTAGTTAAGTGTTTAAATATTTATCAATGTTAGCCAAGGCAATAACTAAATGTATCTGTATCTACATCTGTTAGTCAAGAGTTCCACCCAGTGTCTACAGTATTGGCAACTGGCGTCTTGGCCAATCAAGTTAACTGCCAACGCGCATTGTATACACAAAAGTGGATACAAATTCAGTGCAACATACACAGCATCTCACAGCAACTCCCCGCATTCCAAATCTACAGCTAAAATAATGTTTAGATAAATTTACTTGGCAAAAGTAAATACTAAATTTAAGCAAAGCTTTTGCTAATTTAACTAATAGTTAACTATTTGCTTTTGAGCAGTAAACTTGGTGTGACTAACTAGTACTTAAACTAATTGAAGTGTTGCTGCAACATGTTGCAAGCAACCTTTTGTGGAATGTATCTGAAAGCAAGTACAGGTAGGAAAGATATAAAGATACTTTGGCTTAATAAAGCTATATAGCTAATATAGCTATCTTTTTTAGCCTTTAATGACATTACACGTAGATTAGGTTAACTTATCTATTATAGCCATATTTAAAATACTTTTTAGTTAACATTTATTATTAATCTTATCAACAAAGTGTATTAATAACTTTTTAATGACATTCAAGTTCAATTTTTTGTTTACAAATACCAAAAACTG
Source organism: Drosophila cardini (assembly GCA_018903735.1). Taxonomy (NCBI): domain Eukaryota; kingdom Metazoa; phylum Arthropoda; class Insecta; order Diptera; family Drosophilidae; genus Drosophila; species Drosophila cardini. The sequence goes on along the minus strand of JAEIGM010000004.1, from coordinate 8,121,297 downwards.
AATATAAATAAACTTTGATAAACATCATAAAGAACTTGAGTTAAATGAGTGCCAGTAGCTGGCAATAAACTTGCTGCTAATCAGTGTGATTAGCTTAGTCCAGCCGGGGGGTCAATTCAGTTGCCAAAATGATCTTGGCCAGCATATTTGTGTGCTTTTGCCTGGCATCGGCTTTTAACTATTACCAAACACGACGACAACGTCGTTTTGTATCGAATCTCAAGGGACCCTTCACCTGGCCACTCGTAGGATCCATGCACAAGATTGTGCTACTAACACAGAGAAGTATGTATAATTATAGTTTTAACTATAGAATATATACTAATTTAAGTAGACTTCTTTAAGCACAGTGCACAGTATTTGTCCAAGTATGGATATCTCAGTCGTTGTTGGGTTTTTCATCGACTATTCATACCCGTTGCTGATCTGGAACTAGCAAGACAACTGCTCCAAAGTGATACACATCTGCATACAGGGTATGAGTTGATGCGCAGTTTTCTGGCAGACAGTGTACTCATGTGCTCCGATGATCAATGGCAGCAGCGACATCAGCTTTTAGCCGCCTACTTTCAGCCAGAAAGAATGTTGCAGCTAAAGAAATGGCTGCAAGAGCAGGTGGAGAAACCTTGCAAGGAATTGATGACGTATGCAGACAGTAGAGAAGTATTCAACGCTTGGAATGTTGTGTCAAAAAAAGTGCTCGACTTAATTTTGCCCTGTACCTTGGGAGTGCAGCCAAGCGAACAGTACAAAAAGGCATTTACTGAGTGAGTTAAGGTTAAGATTGACTTATCAGAAAGGTATAAGATATAGTAGTAGTACTACTACTAGTAGTGAGATGCTCATAGAATTGTTTAAAGTTTTAATGCCAGATTTTAAATAATTTATTAACCATAAATTTACTAACTAACTTGATACTTAAACATATTGTTTATGATTTCAGTCTCACGGAGATTTATCGACAGCGTTTTCTGAGCATCAAGTCGGCAAATCGGTTAACATTTTGGCTTTCAGCGCCATTCACACGAAGGCGTCAACAGCGGCTTATAAGACGGATAAATGAGGAGAATAGACGTATATTGGATGAAACTCGTATAGCTGATTTATCTAAAAATCGTGTAAAGAAAGATGAAACTGTAACCATTGAACACAGTGAACCAAAGCTAGCAAAACTGTCGCATCAATCATTGATTGATTCATTGAATGAGAGCGATAAACTCACAGACGAACAAATATTCTCCGAGCTGAACACCTGTAATTTTCTGGGTTACCTGTTGTGCAGTACAGCGCTCTGCTTTGCACTGATGCTCATTTCAAGACATCCTGCAGTGCAGCAAAGTTGTCTAGAGGAACTACGTAGGGCACAGAAAGGTAGTGAATGGAATTTACAGGGTATGCCTTATCTGGAAGCGGTTTTGAAGGAGACACTTCGACTGCATCCACCTCAGTTGATTTTGAATCGTGAGCTAAAAAAGGATTTTTCTTACAGTAGGTCTAGATATACTCTCCGAGTACTTAATTAATCCCTCACTTAATCACAGCTCACTCAAAGGTGGGAGATGCTGCTCTGCCCGCTGGTGCCGAAGTCTACATAAATCTCTACGAAATGCAACGCTCGGAGGAGAACTATGGCCAACTGGCCAAACACTTTCAACCAGAACGTTTTCTGGCCAATTCCAGCGAGCTGCTTAGCTTTGGCTTAGGTCCACGCAGTTGTCCTGCTCAAGATTTTAGTCTTATGCTACTCAAATCTTGGCTAGCACCATTGCTGCTGCAGTACGAGCTGCTGCCCTTTGGGGATGCAGTGCGTCCAAATCTGCAGCTGGCAACTGGCTCAAAGAACGGCTTTCAATTGGCATTAAAGTTGAGAAGAGATATTAAATAAAGTTAGTTATAATAGACAAATTTAATGTAAGGAAAAAAAATACTAAATAAAATACTAAAAAAAAAAATACTAAATAAAATACTAAAAAAATACTAAATAAAATACTAAAAAAATACTAAATTGAATACTAAATGCTAAACAAACTTAAACAGAATTTTTTCAATTCCTTTTATTGAGTGTTCACTGTAATGCTGCTCCGCCTACGCATGCCCAGCTGAAAGCCCGTGTCGGACCTCAGCACAATGTTGATCACAGGATATATATCCTCCCCCAGAGGCAGTAGTTCATAAGCCCTCACAATCTTGGCCAAAACCATCTTCATCTCCAACTGCGCAAACTTCTGGCCAATACAGTTTCTTGGCCCCGCACTGAAGGGCACAAAGGCATAATTCGTAGTGCGTTCTCCGCTCTCATGACGCTCCGGCTTGAACTGTTTGTGATTGGGAAAATATTTCTCTCCATGGTGCACGCCAATAATGCCCATAATGATCTCTGAGCCAGCGGGTATAAACCCTTTACCAAGCTTGGTATGAGCTGTTGGCCATAAAGGGATTTTACTATGTTTTCTCTTGGAGATTTCTTGACTTACTGTACTTAAAATCCGTCTGCAATTTGCGTCCAATGATCGGCACTGGTGGATGCATTCGCAGTGCTTCCTTGATGACGCACTCCGTGTACTTCAGCTCAGCCAGATCTCTTATGGTAACAGGACGACTCTGATCTGTGCCCAGCACTCGCAGAATCTCCTCCAGCATTTTGGCTTGTACGTCAGGATTTCTTGAGACCTCCCAGAGACAGAAGGAAATCGCACTCGTTGTCGTATCGTGTCCCTCGAACATAAATGTATCCACCTCCTCCCGTATCTCCTCGTTCCTCAGTGGACGTCCATCAACACTCGCCTGGAGCAACACATCCAACAAAGCCATGCGGGGCTTTTTGCCCACATCGTCCTCTGTCTGCTGATTTGTCTGCTGCTTTTTCTGTTGCTCTTCCTGCAGTGTCTGTCGTCGTTTTTCGATCACTTTAATGGTGAAGTCATGCATTGTGCGTATGAGCTGCGTTTGACGCCATTTTAACAGAGGTCGTGTCAAGGTGAAGAGCCACTCAAACTGCAGGTAAACGGACATGAAGCGCCAGGCAAAGAGAGCAGTGGTTCTAAGGGGGGAATTCAAAAAGGAATCAATTTAAATGTCGAGCGAGACGACTGTAAAAGACCCTGTATTCATTCTAGGTCACATTTTACTATACAAATAAGTAATTTGGAAGGATTCATCCTATGGGAGCTATAGGATATAGTTGTCTGATCTGAACCAAACTTGGTGAAAATGCTTACAATCATGAAACACACATAATATGTGAGTTTAGTTATGATCCCTCAATTAATACTACCTGTCTTCATATAAAATTTCCTATAGTTGACCCAATTGTCCTATGGGAGCTATAAGCTATAGTGGTTCGATTCGGATTAAAAGTATGTGAGACTAGTAGCTATGGTATCATACACGTAATGTGTAATTTTGGTCATGATAACTCTTATAGTTTCCAAGTTATGGCGATGAATAACAGTTAGAAACCATAATTTGACTTCAAGTATAGCTCATAACTTACTCATTCACAGCATTCGCATAGGGAGTACTCTCAGTCATTTGGGCATTCACCTTAGTGCCCATTGCAGTCTCAGCAATGATATCCAGAGCAGCCAAACAGATGAAAGGATATACATCAAAGGGACTCCTACCATCTGCCTTCTGCTCCAAACGTTGTACGCAAATGTTTGACTGCTGATCAAAGACCTCCACAAATTGTTCCAATATTGAGAAATGGAATGTGGGCGTAATGATCTTTCTACGCTGATGCCACACCTTGCCATCACTGAGGAGTAGACCATTGCCCAGCCATTGTCCTAGCACTTTGTAAACTGGATGCTTTACCAAATGCTCCTGACTGGCCAAAATTTGCTCATTGAACTCCAAATCGCAGCTCAAGATAAGCAGACGATTTAAGGCCCAAACACGTTGGATTTTACCAAAATGTTCAACCTGTTTGCTGGATACACTAATGAAATCTGTAATCAATTGGGTATATAAGCTGATTAGAATTAAAATATATACTTAAAGCTATTATTTGTTTATAAATAAATAATTTGAATACCTAAAAATAATGCAAATTTGTGAGATAACAAATTTAACTTTATTTAATTAGCAAAAAACAGTTGTTTCAGTGGGGAAAAAACAAGTATTTTCTGCTCTATTTTAAACTAAGTCAAGTGGTGGTAATAAAAAATATATTGCTTACAAATTTACCCACATTAAATATAAAAAAATATAAAACTTTAACATTATTTATGGTTATTCATGAGCTTTTACCCATGAATTCACAGCTGGCTGATAAAAACAAAAGTAATAAATAAATGAAACAAACTGAGCTCAGCTGATAATTTCTAAGACTGCACTTGTATATATACATATATATATATATATATATATACATATAAGCACAACATTGTATAAATAGAATCGATATGTATTAAATTTCTATATTAAATTCATTCGTAGCAGCAACTGGTATTTTTTAAAACTCGAAATTGATTAACAGTTTAGATTTGTTAATTATCATTTTTGCTTTCAATTCAAATGGAACTCGGAGTGATCTACAGGGCAAATGGATTAGTTCTGGACGGTTTCTCATACTAATAAGTTCAATAGAGTCTTACTTTCTTACAGAAAACTCTCAGAAGAGCAAAAACTAACTAAATTTTTTATACAAAAATTTTTTATAAATAAACTTAAAGTAAACACAAAACTGCTGGCATAAGAAATAACTTTATACTACAAAAACGAATGAACTAAATTTTTGAATAAAATTTTATATGACATCATCAAGAAGATTTGATAAATTTATTATAAAAAACTGTATATATTATTTTAAATATTTTTTATATTTTTTTTTAATTTTTCCTATTAATTTTGACTTTTTTCAACAATTCTTCAAACTTTTTTCTAAAGAGAGTTTATCTAAACACACCAATAAATCAGAGTTTTGCTTACTCTTTGGACTCAGTGTGAACATCACTTGCAATGCACCAAATATTGGCCAACAGAAAGGACCCGGAAGATTGGCCACAGCCGCTCTACGATCCCTCTGTCCCCAATGGCAGAGAATTGCAGCTGTTAACAAAAACACAAGTAACGCGATCAACAGCATTTTACTGAATGAAGTGAGTGGAACTGGAACAAATGCACTGCGATAATCCAAAGAGCTCTAAACACACAAACACACACACTACACAGCTAATAACGTAAGTAGTATTTAACGTATAATCTAATCGAAATTATTTGAGATTATTACGCTTGTTGCACTGGACCAAGTGAAGGGAAAAGAGAGACGCTAAATTTGGGACTGTAAACACTTGTGAGTTTAATCAGTGATTAGCAAAAAACAATAGCAAATAAAATGCATTATTTTAAGACTATAAATGGAGTGTGTTAATTATTTGAAATCGAGTTGCAAATTCCGACTATATAGAGCCATCAACGCTCAACTTTTCTTTCAGTTTCCCTTTTACTGTTTTTTTTTTTTTGGCGTAATTTCCGTTAGAGACACTCGAGCGGAAATTAAAACATTTGCAGTGAACTCGGCAAATGGATAGATAGATGGCTGCCTGACAAGGCCGCTGACCCAGAGTTGCCCTCGAAGGGAACACAAAAAAGGAAAAAATGGGAAAAAAAAAGAAACTAATTAACAGTTGCTTCCTGGGCCAAGTAAACTTTGACTTTGTAATTTCATTTTTGTTAAAACAAAATAATGTAATTATTTTTTTAAGTGGCAAAGCCTTGCGTGCATAAACAACTGCAGATAAATATTAATATATATATAAATATATACTTAAATATATATTTATCTACTTGAACTTATGTTATGCGCGTCACGGGTTGCCAGCGAAAGATAAAACGATTTTTTTTTTTGTTTTTATTTTTTAATTGTGCCAGCAAATGTGTATTTTCAATTTTCGCAATGACTGTTATAAATACAACGATGGACAGCTAAGTGTTTCACTGTTTTTTATTTATTTTTTTTTTCACTATTTGCGCTTTTGTGTGTTGCCCTGACGCCGAAATGAAAAAAAGATTTTTCACATTAATTTCTGCATATTAAAAATGCAATTTGTTGCGTTAATTGCAGCAAACGAAATGTATCAGACAATGCGACTGATAGCACGGAGACAGACTGCCCAGAGAGTTGGATGGTATAGCAGTTGAGAGTGAGTGTGAGTGGGTGTGCGTGTGTGTGGGGGCGTGTGGGCTTGCGTGTGAGCTCGCTGAGCTGGCCAAGTCACGTTGATAGCCATCGCAAACAAGCCGACAGACAACGCGGCGTATGCGTAATGCGAGTGTCGGATTGTCTGACTGGGAGAGTGTGTGTGTGTGTGTGTTTGGGTGTGTGTGAAATGTGTGGATGTTTGTCTGTTTAACCACGTGACCAAATGCATTTCACTGCAGTTCGTTCCCAAACACCAAGTGAGTGTGTGTGTGCGTGTGTGTGTGTGTGTGTGTGAGTGTGTGTGTGTTGTGTATATATTTTAAACATTTTCTGTTGTTCTTTTTGATATGCGAGACAACAGATATTTTGGTTAAGGCGTCAATGGTAAAAAAAAATTGATATAAATGAGGCATTCGCAGGCTTCAGGCAGCCAAAGAGGCAGCCAGTAAAGCTGGCTTAAACGACTTGTGCTTGGCTTAAAGTTGGAGTATTTAGTAAAACAAAGTATAGGTTTAAATTATGAGTCTATAAGGAATTGTAATACATAGTTTAGAGTATATATCAGTATACATATAGCCAGTACAACTGATCTTAACAGCATGCTCTTGGCTTCAAGCTGCAGCTGGTTAGACCAAGAGTTTAAGATAAATTAAAATGTAATTTAGTTATGCATTTTTAAATCCACTTTTTAAATACTTATTTAAACTAAAATATAATTTAACTAAATTAAGTTTAAAGCTGAATTAAATAAAGTAAATTTTCTCTTGTTATTCAATACAAATTTATATAAAAATACTTAACAAACAGTTGTTTTTTTGGCTTCAGCTATTGTCTACTTTACAGTAGCACATAACAGTTATGTGACACTGTCACTAATGTGAGAATAAAGTTAATATTAACAATAATAACATAATTTTTAGCACATCTACTAAAGTCGAGTATGAACTATGACTAGCTAAGTAGTCAGTCTGACTAGTGACATTCAGTGGATAATACTCAATTGCCTTTTCGGCCATGGCTCGTATGCCTAGCCACGTCTCTTCGCCCAGATCCTGCAGTAGATTTGTGGGTGGCCAAAAGTCAAAGCTAATATTTCCGCGCACTCCAGTCAGTTCCAGGGCATAGGAGAGTGGGAAGCCAATGTAATAGGCATAGTCCGGACTGGTGCCACCAAAGGCATCCTCCACACCAGCCTGTCCATAGCTGTAGTTTGTGCCCGCAGCACTATGCATAGCATCAGCGCCGATCTTGGCAATCTCCCGCAATCGCTTGACATTATGGGCAGGTTCACTACAACAAAGAAACAGGTTAAGTGCCTTAGCTACAGGGTCTAAACTGTCACTACTCACCTCTTGTAGATCCAGGGATAGTAGACGCATCTATGCCTAGAGTGAAGCGTTAGATACATTACAGCCCTTCCACTGTGTACCAGATCGAGCATTATATCTCGTACTGTTCGTGTTTCGGCTGCCGAGAAGGGCTCACTGCCCGCGTAGTGCTCACTACATGGATCCGATAGTTCCTTGTAGCCGTTGCCCCAGTTGACACCAAAGTTCCGATTAATATTCGTGCCAAAACAATTGTTGCCATTCGGGGAACGCGATTTTCTCCAGTAGCTGTCAACATTGCGGGAATACATATAACCATCGGGATTAACCATGGGTATAACAATCCAATCGTAGTTTTGCAGTAAGTGTGAATTCCTCTCCTGATTCACCACCAGCTCCTGAACAGCATACAGAGCCGCAAATGGAGTCAACCATTCACGAGCATGTGCAGTAGCCACCAGAAAGATTACTCTCTTTCCAGTTCGTCCATCGCCATTGGTTATGGTAATTGTTCGCAGTGTACGGTTCTCATACGTTATACCGGCATCCGATAACTTGACACGCTCACTATAGGCCTTGGATACGTCGGACAAGTACTGCATCATGCTCTCATAGCTGTAGTATTCATCGGTTTGGAGCGTAGGAGTCACTCTCGAGTTTGTGTCAACACCGAAGGCCGCTAATCGATTAATATGTGTTATCGATAACAGCAACGCAAAGAGCGTGCACAGCGTGTTATCGCGTGGCAGCATTATTGTGAAATAAATTTCGATTTATAATTCTGAATGAATCATCGCGTAATGTAATTGTCGCCGATCGTCTTGAAATTCATTCTCAAAACACAAATGTGTGTATGAGTGTGTGTTTATGTTGTGCATGCACTGTTAATGTATCTATTGCATGTTCAAACCTGTTTCGCAAAACAAAACTGTGCTTTTTACCAACGCCGATCTCTCGACTGTTCTCACTTACAAGCAACAGGCGACTGAATTTGCTGTGTATTTGCCGATCTGTTTACATTCAGTGGACGCTCTCAGTGCACGTTCCCTTACGCTCTTTTATTTTTTTTGCAAATTAACTCGCTCTCTCAAGCTCTCTCCTCTCACTTTCGCTATCTGCCGCTCTTCGATTGTTTTTGCTTGCCTGTTGTCTTCCATTTGCTGCATGGCTAACGTAACGAAGCTTTAATTCTCTTTCTTATCAGCTGACGATAACTAGCTTTGTTTTGCTCATTTATAATTAGAATTAATACATGATTAAATAGTAAGTTACAGTCTTTTATTATGTTTCAATGCTTGCTAATTTTGGCTTTATCTATTTTGTACTCTCCCTCTCTTTCTTTCGCTCTCCCGCTCTCTTTATCTGCAGAGTGTGCAAGCACTAACCATACAACACATAGATGCGTCAAACGCAAGATTTTTTGATAGCAAACGCTTGCCTACTCATGGACCCCCAGAGAGCTTCGGCAAAAAGCCGAACGCAATAGCGCCCCGGCGAGTCGATCGCCGCTCAGCAAAAGGCGAAAATTATTTAGTCTGCCTCAGCCAGCGAAACGATGAGCACGGCTATGTCGCTTGTGTTCTCGTTTCGCTTTAATATGTTTGTCTCTTTCTAGCATGCCAGATACACACATTTTGTGACATCTAGCAACGGCAGATTTTAGCAACCAGCTCACTGCTAAAATTTCTATTTTCAACAAAATAACCATCACGCTAGGAAGTTAAGCATCTTTTAAAAAGACATGTATGGTTTTAGGTCGGTCGCTTTCAAGTGTCGCGGTGGCGCAGATGACTAGTACTTGATCGATGAACAGAAAGTCGTGGGTTCGATTCATGGTCCGCCATCAAAAGAAAAATCTTTTATTGTGTTGTTAAAATGTGTTGCATTACCGAAAAAGTATTGTTTATTTAGCAAATTGTTAATAATCTACTGAAATAATTTATTTTAAATTGGGTTTTGTTAAAAAAAAAATCTAATTTAATGAAAACATGCAAAAACTGAACTTTAGAATTATCTTCTTTTCAATGATTGACCGCGACTCGAACCCACGTCTCCGCGCTTGCCGATCAAGCACTTAATCACCAACGCCACCGCGATATTTGAATGCGGCCGACCTAAAACCATACATATCCCTATACAAGCAGCTTAACTTCCAAGCTGGATCGCAATTTTGTTGAAAACAGAAATTGTAGCAGTGAGCTGGTTGCTAAAATCTGCCGTTGCTAGATGTCACAAAATGTGTGTATCTGGCATGCTAGAAAGAGACAAACATATTAAAGCGAAACGAGAACACAAGCGACATAGCCGTGCTCATCGTTTCGCTGGCTGAGGCAGACTAAATAATTTTCGCCTTTTGCTGAGCGGCGATCGACTCGCCGGGGCGCTATTGCGTTCGGCTTTTTGCCGAAGCTCTCTGGGGGTCCATGAGTAGGCAAGCGTTTGCTATCAAAAAATCTTGCGTTTGACGCATCTATGTGTTGTATGGTTAGTGGTGCAAGCTTTGCATGCTTTAAATTCTATTTTTAGCTTGGTCAAAGTACATGTGCGCACATTCTTAGGGCTGTATCATACAGCCTGTATGATCAAACAGCACCACAAAGCCAAAGACGATGACGTCACAATTGCTTACATTTTGCGCTGAGTGTGCGTTTTGTTGCTATACCCTGTAGCTGTGGAATGAAACGGGCAGAATGAATAGCATAAATTTAAAGCAGCTTTACCAGCTTAAAGGTATAATTTGTTTTTATATTTAAATATTATTTCTTATTTTTTTCTAAATTAAAATATAAGACGCTTAATTATCTTAAATCTTAAACAGTAGCTAAACCTTTATCAAACCACTGATTCGGTAAATTGACTTAAAGTCACTAACTTGGTCAACAGCAGCAGCCAAAGAAGATAAATCCACTAACTGTTATGTCTACTATTTTTGTTATGCTCTACTTTTATCGCAGTTTACGGCTTTGGCCATTTTGCGGTTTAAAAAGCCATTAAAAAATGTAATTATGTTGATAAATACATCTTACTGGGCATTTTGCATTATTATATTTCACAGAACTTCCTTTTGACTTCACTTCACTTTGGTGGCGACGAAAGGACGAGCCAAATGCAACCAGGATAAGTCCTAGAAGGGCCAAGAGAAACCCAAGGAAAAGGGGGCGGGAGGCGTTGCATTGCAAGGCTGTTGCCACTCAACTTTGGCCGCAACAGCAAAATAGTAAAACAGCTAAACAACACGGCAACTTGGCCTTTCTTTAGCTTCTTTTTTTTAGCGGCAACTTTTTGCCAACAATTTACTTGGCTCGACGAGGCAAATATTTTATCATTGCGCCTTTTTTCACAGTCAAGTGGCGAGAAGGCCAAGCAGAGAAAGCCAGAAAAGAGCAGCAGCTCACAACTGATGCCACTCACTGTTGGCTCTTTAAGAGCCCTGTTTATGGCCACATTTTTTTCAACGCTTTGCCAAATTGTTGCAATTTTTTCTTAAGTGAAAATTTCTTTCAACTGTTTTCAAATTAGCCAAAAGATAGCTCTTACCAAACTACAAACTATTTGAATAACTTAATCATTTTTGGCATTCATTCAACTGATTGGCATCTAAATGAAGCCATCATTTATGATTAGAGTTTTCTCCCCCTTTTTTTACCTTTTTCCTGTTAACTTCTTGCAAAATTAATGAGGTAGCAAAAATGAGATTTCAATTTATAGATTATGACCCTCAATTGGCAGTGTGCATAATTTATAACGAGAAAACTTCCTAGTGACTATCAACGTAAAAGAAAATGGAAAATGAAAAAGTAAAAATCCGATTAGTTCCATTGATGCTGAGTGTCCTTTTCTGCTCCTTGGCCAAGGACTCGCTCATTTACCCACTCAAGTCACGTCTCATTCGATGTCCGATTTTTAAGTTTGCACTGCACAAATCACGTAACCCGACGCCCAAAATAAACCCCTTCCACCCACACAACCAGGACAAGGACAACAACAAGGACTTAATGTCCTGCTTGAGGCCATTTGTAGTGCACTTTGTGTGTAGTTTTTATGATTTGTTTATACACCAAAGACTCGAGACGTGAGCTAAATAAAATCAGTTGCAAAAACATGTCATGAACATTATAAATACAAAATAAGTGAAGATTATTGTATTAAATTCGTAATTGCATTAAAAAATAAACATATCAAGGTAATATTTTAATTTGTTAATTTGCTTTTAGACTTTTGGTCTGAATAATTGTGGTCTTTAAAGCATTTATTCAATATTACGTATACGCCTGGACTATGATTTTGGTAAAACACTTTTAGGAGTGTTAAATATAAGGAAACTCAGTACGTTAATCAGTACGTCTCTATGCCAGGCAGATCAAGTTTATCCTAAATTGTTAGCACATCCCCTATCGCCCCGCAAATTGTAAAAAACTATTTTCACATCAGCATAACTTGAAAACGAGTTGAGCTAGATGAACCAAATACACACATTATGTGTATGGTACCGTTATAACTATACTCACCAAGTTTGGTCCGAATCGAACGACTATAGCTTAGAGCTCCCCTAGGACTAATCGTTCGAATATTGCTGATTTGTATGAAAAAACGCGCACTTGAATAACTACAGGGTCTTTTACAGTCAGCTCGCTCGACTGTAGCCTTCCAAACTTGTTTTTTTTTAACATTTAACGATTTATTACTCAAAACTCTTAAAACAAGTATTAACAAGCGAAAAGATAAAGTGACTTAGAAGCCCCAATGGGTGCCAAAGCCATCGAAGCTCATGTGGGACACAGCCTCCGCCGGAGAGTAGTGGATCACGGCCTGAGGTTGATGATGGCTAGCATAGGTCACTGGGGAAGTGGGAATCGGTTGCTGATGATAAACGGGAGCAGCCACTGGAGTTGAGTGTGTGTAGACAGCGGGCTGGTGTGGGGTGTAGACTGGAGCTGGAGCGGCATAGGTGACAGTCTTGGCAATGGCGGGTTGGTAGACATTGTTGCTAATACGCGTATCCTGTTTGTGCACCTGGGAGTAGGGCGTGGCCACAGACTTGGCATAGTGGGAAACAGTGCCATCGAAGCTTCTGACCACATTCTGTTGAGTATGAGCCACGGCGTGCTCGTCTCCCAGAGCAATAATACCCGCCCAGGCGGAGGAGAGCAGCAAAAGGGCTGAAGTGAGGGCCAGAAGTGTTTGAGCCATGTTATTGCTGTGAAGGAAGTGTTACAACTGTTGCTGTTTGTTGGCCAAGCCAAGGCTTATAAATGAAACACTGATCGGGCCAATTACTCATATGTTGACCCAGTTAATTGTTCTCCCCCACCGCTCTTACCACCTTTTTTCCATTTAGACTCGTTTCGGCTAATGCGATTGACTTTTGCGTGACTTTCATAAATCCATTTCTATCTCGAGATCGTAGCAAATCAATTTACACTCGAGTGACAGCCAAATGGAGGGCGTGTCAGCTGCCCACTTCAAGCATTACATAACACCAAAGAAAGACAATTGCCCAATTGCTGGTCATGAGGTCACCGCACTTGCTCTGCGCCCAATCCAAAGCCACATCGAAATCCAATTCCATGTCCATATCCACATTCATACATTCACATCCACTGACACTTTCCTAGTAGAGTTGCCTCTGAAGTGCCCTCAAGTGCAAGAAATGCCCAAAATATAATAACAGCCAACATCCAGTACAATTTATGACCCTTTGGAGATGCATTAAAGATGGCAAATTGTTAATGCATTCCCACAAAATCCACTTTGTATTCAAACACAGAGTACTCACCTGTCCAACTGCTCACCTGTCCACTCAGCACTGAGATCTGTGTGGTGCTAATGCTGCATAACTTAGTGAGTTGTGATTTTAGATGAAGAAAACTAATTAAGAAAATTTATGTTAATACTTAAGTGAATTTATTTAATCAGATATCAGTTTGAAGATTAACGCTTAACACTAGTAGATATATGTAGATATTCTTTACCAGTTTTTATACCTCTTATATTCCCATTACAATATAATGTCTATTGTAGCGGAAGTTGTTCAAGTGTTAGCAATGCTACACTTAAAGAAATCGTGTTTTTGTAACTGCATTCTCAATTGCTACAACACCCAAGAGATGGAGTCGAAAACGAAGACGGAATCGATGTTGGACTCGAAGTCGGAGTCTGAGTCGTCGATATACCCATAAAAATCGTTCAGCTACAATTGAGTTATAATGCAATTGGCAAACGTAAAGCAAATGTTGTTAACTTGCAGCAGGCAAGAAGAGCACACAAAGAACTACACACACACACATAGGAGAGGAGTGTGTGTGAGAGTCAGAGAGAGAGAGGGAAACAGAGAGTGAGAGACAGTGGAAGTGGACGTCCGAATCGAGTCGGTACATTGTTGCTGTTGTGACCGTCTGCAAAAAGTTTTTGCGCAATGAAAATGACACATAAATAGCATCAACATTCAGCATCTTCAGGAACACAAATGTGATTACGATTATTCCTACGTCCAAGTTCTTCTACTTCTTCGTTTTCTTCTGCTACTCTTCCTACTCCTCTTTCAGCTGTGCTTCTTCATCTGCTGCTTCACGTATGTGGGAGTCACCTTTGTTTGTTGATGACTTTTGCTTGATTTGCTCATGTGTGTGTGTGACTGTGTGTGTGTGAGTCCATTATGGCTCTTATGAAATTTGGCACATAAATTGTATTATTGCATTTATGCTTGATTTTATTTCCGTTTGCCTTACAATCGTCATGTGATTGTGTGGATGCTTAACTGCTTCAATGTATGTGTGTGCCTGTGTGTGTGAGTGTTTGTGTGTCCCTTTGTATTGACTGTTAAATTGGCTTTCGTTGCTTTTACGTCGCTTAAGTGAATTTACTGTGAATTCGTCTTCTCCTTTTGCTTTTAAGTTTGTCCTTTTATATTTCTGACTGGTCACACAAACACATATGACTAAGTATGTGTGGGTATGTGTGTGTAATTGCTTACATTTCAAGGGATTCCTGGCTAAGCGCTTTACTCAATGCCCTGCACAATTTGAACTTCAATTAGCTGCATTACTTAACCTCGCGCTCTCACACTTACGCACACTTACTCGCTCCCTGCCTAATACTCTGCCGCTCTCAGACATGTTCGCTCTCCCGCTCTTCGCTTTGTTTGGTATACAATTACAAATGACGCGCCAGCGCCAGGCCGAAAGTCAATTAACGGAACTCGCATAAAAGCTCCACGCGCCTCGTCTGCTAATTGGAATTGAAACATAAATTAAAAGTCAAAGGAGAAGACGAAGACGAAAACGAAGATGAAATGAAAGACGGAAATGCAACTAAAACTTTACGACTTCTTCAGCTCACATGTGTGTCCGTGTGTCTGCCTGCTTGTAGTGTTAGTGTAATAGTGTGTGTGCGTGTTAGAGCTTTGGTCAATTCGTAACGTAACACCGCAATTTACTACGTTACGTTGTGCTATTTCACGTTTGTCGTAATGCACTGCAATTACGATAGTTTCCAATTGCTGCTGTTGTTTTATTTCTTGGTTTTGTTCTGCAACCGCATTGACAGCTTAGATTAAGTGTTGACCATAAATTAAGCTGCCTTTTTCGTTCGTTTAAGTTCACGTCCAAAATTCGCGTCGTACTTAGTGATATTTATGAGGTCAGTGCAATTGCCAGTTACAAGTCGAAATTATTTGCCAACAATTACAAGTGTGATCTGTAAAAGTATTTACAGTTGCACTCACACACGCACAAATATACTTCCCTCTGTAATTGCAATTAGCTTTAACCCTTAGGTGTGTAATGTGGCTATTTTAGAGCAGCTGTATTAATATTGCTGAAGTAGTAGTAGAAATAGCAGTCGTAGATGCAAAGAAGTAGTTAAAATTGTGTTAGATATTTTAATACTCTTTTATAATACGTAGCTTAGTGTTTTTTTTTTGTCTAACAAACATTAATTTATTAATAATTTAGGCAAACTTGAATTGCCTTTATATAGTGGTGCACCTAAAGGTTAAAGTAGCAGAGTGTTATATTGCCAATCAGCTGCTCTCTCTCTCTGCCTATCTTCGTCCCTCTCCCAATCACAAGCTACTCCAACCACAAGCTCAAACATATTTTCTTTTCCATTCAAGAGAACAATTCCCTTACCTATGTGTGTGTGTGTCTGTGTGTGAAAGAGAGGGGGTTTTTTGGTAGGATAGGGGGCGGGGCTTTCCGGTCCTTGGTTTATGGCACAAAGGGGACTTGACTTCAATTTTCTTTATATTACAGCTTGATTTAATTTGACGTGAGACTTTGGAGCAGTCCTTGACCGCCACGTGAAATGGGAAGTGCAGGAAAATGGGGAAAATGCGGAAAGTGTCTTACAAAAAGTTACCAAAAGAAATGATTACAACTTTCATTCTCAATGCGTAAACGCAAATTCAAAATTTTCCTAATGAAAATATTAAGATTAACAAAAGTAAAAGTCATTTTCCCGCTGCCAGATGCACGACAACAACAATAATAATAGCAATTTCTAGCTCGTTTTCGGCTGATCCATTCGATTGATATAATTTCATTAAGCGACGGCGACAAGCAATTATTGTTGTTGAGACGCCACGCCCCGAAAACACGCCCACATGCCCGGAAAAGCGGAAAAACTTCGGGAAGGGGGACAAGAAAAAAAGTAATAGGAAAAGTGAGCCTAAAAAAAAGATGATAATGAAAATGAAAATGCATAAACTGGGAGAAGGGAGTGTGAGAGAGAGGGAGAGAATGAGAGAGTGAGTGAGAGAGAGAGAGGGAGAGGGAGATAGACTGCCCGCTAGAGTGTCGAAAACTCATTAAAACTTTTTTACAGCCCATTTAAAAGCAATTTGTAAATTGCGAGCAAAGTGTGAACAAAACTGAAATAATTGTTATTTATTTATATAAACTGTAGAGCATAAAATATATATAAAAATGTTACAAATAAATACGGTAAACATACATATATTTGAAGCTATTATTAAATTTCTTTGCCTGCATAAATCCCTTTGATTCGACAATCATTTTGAGTCCCGAAATCGCAGACATTAAATCACATTTCCGCACATTTCTTACGGTATAAGAAAAATTGTGTTAGCTGCGGTTGGCACACCCCCCGCAACCACCCCCGCCCTTGCTTGTGCCACTTAAATATTCAAAGGGAAAACTTCTTATACACCTTTGCTGCAGCGTCGGCTTTTCCCGGTTTATTTCTTATTATTCATACGCTGCTTGTTTTCCTTTACTTTTTCCACAGCCCCAAAATTCCCACAGGATGCAACTCAAAGAAGGCGAGTGTAGTAGAGGAGGGGGAGGAGGGAGGGCACAGGTGGGTTAATATATGCGGCATACACGTCAAGCGTTTTTACGGACTTCAAGTCAACATTTATTGTTGTGATGGGAGCAATTTTTTGTTATTTAACTTAAAGAATATACATATTTTTTAAGATAATAAGTAAGTAATTTAAATTTAATAACTTTTATTTATATATAAATAAAATTAGTACAGAAATAGTAAATAATACTGCTTTAAATATTTTGTATTTACTGCCAAATTATTAAACTTAAACTACAGCAAGTCTTTTTAAACATTTAAATTACGCGCCACTAACAAGTAGAGACGGTGTTCCCTTGACTACCCTAGCCTATCGATAACGATGCATTTCCCACTGTTTAGTACATTTGGTCCCACTATTAAATGGCCAATAAGAATATTGGCCACCGGTATTTGGGTATTTAGACTAAATAATTAAGTACACATCTGATAAAAATGCCCGTAACCTTTATTTTTCGTTTTCGTCAATTTAAAGCTTCATTTTAATGATTAAATAAGCGATGTGCGCCAGGTATTCATTGTAACTATCGATAGTGGTGAAACACAATTATAGCAGTAAAGGGATGCCAAAAGGGAATTCAGAGTAAGCAATCAGCTGTTTGCAGCTGCTCCATACAAAGTATTCACAGTAAAGAAAGAAAGCTTAAATTTAATTAAGTCTAAAGTCAATTAAAATAAGCTTAAATACTTATTATAGCAAGTTAAAGAGACCAATTGTTTAACACAATTAACCTTAAACTAATCATAACTGGTTTATGGACTCCCCATAATAGTTCGGTGAAATTTATACTGTATATTTTATAAATCGAAAAACTAAGCATTGTCCGTCTCAAGCAGCAGCTATTTTCGTGAAACTGTTTGTCAAAATTTACCAAAAATATATTTGGATATATATTTGTTGTTGGCATTTGGTGTTGATGCGGCTTTGACGTTTTGGAAATCTGTGTAAATAAAATAATTTGGCGACACCGGATTGTAAAATACATCGCGATAGCAATATAAAGTAAAACAGCAAAAGTGAGAGAGAGAGACACAAAGAGAGTGAGTCCGTGCGTGAGTGTTAGTGAGAGAGCGGCTGCCAAAGCAAGTGCGATTCGATTGGCAAAAACGACACGACCAACGATAACATCGCGACATCGACACCGATATTCTTCCCCCCTCGATTTGGCCAGCTAGCCGTCTGTTGTTTTTTTTGTGCAGTGAAAGGTTAAGAATTTAACAGAATTAACGCCGCTAATTGACGATACAATAGCAAATACATAAGACGGACGGCAGATAAAATGTTAATAAACCTAAAGGTGAAAACTTTAGATGCGCGCACACATGAATTTAGCATCGACAATGAGGTAAGTGTGTATGTGTGTGTGTGTATGTGAGTGAATGATTGTGTTTGGGTTTGTGTTGGTGTGTGCGTGTGTGTGGGATATTTTTTTCCTCTTGTATTATTTGAGGTTGTGTGTTGGGCATTAATGCAAGCAATAAAACCGCTACTCTCTCTCGCAGATAACTATACGACAGTTTAAGGATCAAATAGCCGAAAAGACGAACATTGCAGCTGAGAACCAACGCATCATTTACCAGGGTCGTGTCTTGGCCGACGAGAAGCAAGTCAAGGAATATGGTGAGTCATTGCCCACTGCCTTCCAGCTGCTCAAACAACAAATGCTCACGCTCTTTTGTTCCTCTCTTTACCCCCTCCCTCGTTAGATGTTAACGGTAAAGTGCTGCACGTCGCCGAACGTCCACCGTTCTCGCAGCGCGGCGCGAATGCAACAAACAACGATGAGCCGATGCGCGGTGGATTCCGCAACATGGCCGGTCGACCGGCTCCAAGATTGCGCAATTCACCGTATTTCCGGGCACTCGATGGCATGCTGGTGGGCACCATGGCCATACCAGTGAACAACGGACCAATGAACGCCACTGGGGTAAGTGGGGACTCCCTAAACTTCTCTAATCCTTTCTTATTGGTCGTAATCCCTTGCAGACTCGCACACCACCGAATCGCTTTCCGAACTCCTCGTCCTTCTGCATCAATCGCATCACCGTTGCGCTTCACATGATCGATTGTGCCAATAATATAGCCGCCTATCTAGAGAATCCCGAGGTTGGCCTGAACAATCAGTCCTTAGATATATTGCAACGTGGTCGTTGGACCATGGAGTCCACGGTGGTCGAGGTGGGAGTCTCGTCGACGGATATGCCGCGCAACAACAACATCATTGACATGGTACAGGATGCAGTCACGGCTGCGCTGTCGCGGAACACACCTGGTCGCAATTATACCGTGGTGCAGCTGCCCACGGTTTATACCAACGAAGGGGGAGAAGGAGGAGCACAGCAGCAGCGTGCCGGCTCCGACGGAGGTGGCGCAGGCAGCGAGAGCGGAGCTGTGGGTGGAGCAGCAGGCGGCAGTGATACCAGCGAGGAGACCACAGCCGCCGCAGCAGTGATCATTGAGGATGTGATTGAGACGGATGACGAGGGCGCCGAAGGCGGTGTCCCGTTGCCAGGAGATGATGAACGTTCCACTTCGCCACAGGCCGGTGCCGCTGGCAATTCCGCTGGAGACGAAGCCTCCGGGGCCGCCGAGGAGAACGGTTCAAATGTGGCGGTTACTGGCATTGGGCCACGTCGTCGAACACGTCCCCAGGTGCTGGCCAATGTCATTCAACGTTATCGAACTGTGCAGACACGTCTCTCGCCCTTCGTGAATCGCTACTACGAGATTCTGGAACAAGATCCCGTCTTTGAGGAACAGGACACGGCTGGACGGGAGGATGCACAGCGTATCTTTGATCGCGTCTCGGAGGCGTTCCATTATCTATCCCATGCCCAGCATGCCATCTCAGATCTGATGCTGGATCTGTCGCAACCCGGACCACGTGTGCTCACCTGTCGTCCCATTCTCGTGGAGCAGAGTGGCTACATCCGATCCAATAATATATTTACACCCAACCTGGTCGGCTCACCACTTACAGAACTGCAGCATACTCCATCGGGTCCCATGCTCGCTGTGCCCATGTTCCCACCACCCGCCGGAGTTGTTGCTCCTCCCGCTGCAACAGTATCGACTGGAACAAATCCCGCCCCTGAATCCAACATCAATCAGTTGTTTGGCAGACAGGGATCGGCTGATTCTGGACAGTCAGCGGCTGCTGCAGCTGCTGAAGCCACCGCTGCTGCTGCAGTGCTTGCGGGGATTGTACCGACGAGCGACAACGTCGAGGATCCCGTGGATGAGCCCATGGTAGCACCAGCTGCTGCCAATGCAGCTGGCAATCAGTCGCATCCACAAGCACGTCCAGAAATGGGTAAGTTATTGGATTTCCTGTGTTCTCGTTCCATGTGGGAATCCTTATTCATCCTTATGTCATTGTCGTTGTCCCTGTAGATGAGCACGAGGAGCGTTCGGTAGTTGGCAATGAAGCACCTACTCCAAGGTTTCGCCTGTATGTGCCTGTGCCTTTGCCGCCACCCAGTAGGTTTCACACGCCCCCTTTTTCAAACGCCTTTTGTTGTTCGTTTCCAGAAATGTGTCCAAATTGATCCTTAAGTGTCGGATCGTGTCATGTTTAGTGCCAAGAATTCCTTAAACTAACAATAGCTAAAGCTTTTCTAACGGATCGTGCTAGCTAATACTTCTTGAAGCTTAAAAGAAACAAAATAATCCATGATCTATATATAAAAACATTTAGACCCCGTACTCTGAAAGAGTACAGCGCTATTAGATGGCGTGGCCCACCCCATAAAGTATATATGTATATACTTGATCAGGATCTAAATCCGAGTCGATATAGCGATGACTGTCCGTCTGCCCTTATGAACATCTAGATCTCAGAGCCGCCCCCGCAACTTGTAAAAAACTATTTTCCCATCACCATAGCTTTGAAACGACTAAAGTTATCGGGACCAAATTCACATATTATATGTCCGGAACCATTATAACTATTCTCACCAAGTTTAATCCGGATCGGACAACTATAGCCTATAGCTAGAATGAGAAATTTGTATGAAGATATGTAGTATTAGTTGAGCGATCGCAACCAAACTCACACATTATATGTATATGATGATTATAACTATCCTCACCTAGTTTGATCCGGATTGGACAACTATAACCTACAGCTGTTATAGGACAAATCGGTCGAAAATTGCTTATTTGTATTGAAAATTCGCACTAGAATGAGTACGCGATCTTTTACATTCGCCTCGCTGGACATAGTAATGGACTATATACAGTCTACATGTTATTGAAATAGTTATACGCATGCTTTGTTCTATAACGCCTAGTATTGCTTATAACTAGATTTAATTTCTATATTAATAATATATTTAATGCATTCTATAATGAATTAAACTTAATTTAATAGATACATATATCTTTTGATCTTTCGAATAGTCTATGAACTTCTAACCAATATCCGCTATACTTCAAGCTTAAAAGTTAGCTATACATTTTTCATTTGCTTTAAACGGCAATTAATCAGCTTTTTAATCAAAAGTTCTAGCTGTTTCTGTTGTGTTTCTGATTTCAGTGCTTCAATTTCTTTAACCCACTTGAAGGAATCTTTAATTAATAAGTTTCTTTCCTCTTACAGATCCCCAGGTGCAAATGGCTCGTCTGATACAGGCGGTGGTGAACAGTGCAACGAATGATGCTGATATTCATGTGGGATTCAATGCACCCAACATCATGTCTATCAATTTACCCGTGCACATGATGACAGCTGCAGTGCATCCACAGGGACGCCAAACAGGTACCAATACAGATGGTACAGGAGCTGGGGAAGCAACAGGAGCTGCAACAAATGCAGCAGGAACAGCCGGAGGAGGAGGAGCAGCAGCAGGAGGCGGAGCAACAGGTGGCAATGCTGGTGCTGATGTCCATGTGGGCTTCAATGTCCCCAACATAATGTCGATTAATCTGCCTGTGCATATGATGACAGCTGCTGTGCATCCACATGGAGGACGCCCAGCAGCCGCCACAGATGGCACGGCAAATGGCGAGGCAACAGGAGCAGCAGGCGCTGGAGCTGCTGCCTCGACCTCGACAGGTCAAAGGGCAAACACATTGCCCACAACGGCAACACAGACACGTTCCACGTCGCGACCACAGATTCAAATTGGTGGCAACAACAATTGGGCCGGAAGGATTGCGCCAACGCATACGGCCTTTGATCGCTTCTTGCCCTGCAATAGTCATCACATTCGGGAACCAGAACCGTTGCCCCAAAACAACAACAACAACACCAATAACAACAACAATAGCAATAACAACAACAGCGATCGCAGAGCGCCAACAACAGGTGGCGACACCAATTCAATTGGTAAGCAATCGTATTTCTAGGCTATAAGTAAGTCTGTAGGTTATTTGCTTCAAATCTCGGGCAGTGCAGGACTTCGCCTCGCCACGTCATCATCCTAACACCTTTCACCAGAGATGTAAACCGCGTCTTTAAACTCAAGGGAGAGCAATTTTTAGTGTTTGTGGGGTTTAAGATTATGGATTAAGAAACTATTAATTTGATTGAACGAAAGATGGCGCCACAGCATATGCTTACCGCTCTCTTTAGAATTAGCTTCATTTCCTTTCAAGCAGTGACAGGGGAGTAGAGCGTACCTTTCAGAAGAGAGCAGCATAAAGAGTATTTTTTTAACTTAAGCAAAATTTTTAAGAGAGTGCAGCCCAAATAGGGAAGCAAGCTGAGCTAACAACTCTGCCGGCAGTAGAGAGGCAAAGCACTTCGTATGCTTTGCCGCTGTGCAGCGCTTAAATCTCTCTGCAATAACTTTGCGTAAATAAGAGAAGCAAGCGAGTAGACAATGTTATTGTATGTGTGTAGGTATGAACTATTTACAGTTAAAGTACTATGAAGCTCAAAGAGAGATAATAACTTATTTCTCTGAAAATAATAGGAAATATAACGTAACAAATATAGTGAGCTAGCACTTGCTTGCATGGTAATGATTGAGTAATTAGGTAAATGTGCAATTATCAGTTTTGGGACAGTTGATTAGTTTTTATGAGCTTATCTCAAAGTGTTTAGTGGTAGTTGTGTAGGATTGGCTACGTCGTCGGTTTGCATCTCTGACATCTAATTTGCATTTATATCCATGTCATATATTAATAGTCATCGCAACACGTTTGCCACCGCACCACCGTGGCCAAAATGGCGCAAGTCTCTCGCGTACGCGACGTCGTGCCGGCCATCGTGAGAGCCGTGCTAGAGGTGTGCCGGGAGTAGCAAGTGGCACCGTTGGTGCCGTTGGTAATGGGAACGGTAGCGGGATTGGGAACGGGAACGGGAATGCTATTGCTATTGCTGGTGGCAGTAGCAGCAGCAGTAGTAGCAGCTTCCCAATGCCAACTAATCGCCGTACACGGCCGAATTCGAACAGTAATCGGCCAACGCAAAGAATCATATCCAGATTTATATCCGCTATGTCTATGTTTGACAATATTTTGGTAACTAATGTGAGAAATCATGCGCAAACAGCTTTGGGTGGCGCTAACATCACCGTTGCTGCCAATGCCACATCATCATCCACAGGAGCAGCAACAGCAGCAGTAGCAGTACCAGCAGCAGCAGCAGCAGCCGTACCAACAGCAGTAACAGTCCCTGCAGCAGCAGCAGCAATAACCGCAGCAGTTGTTGAACCAGTTGCAGTTCCCGTTACGGTTACTGTATCCGGTTCCGGTGTCGGCAGCCTGCGTGCCCAACTGGGCAACTTTCTGCATCAGAGCGTCTTCGAGAGTGCCCCTATCAACGAGGAGACCATTCCCTCGGCTATCAATCGTGCTCTGGACTGGTTTGCCGATAGTCTGCTGTATCTGCCGCAATACGAACGACCGGAGTACAATTCACGTGACTCCGTCTGCAATACACTACGTCAGAGTCTGCGTCTCATCATCGAACTGTGCAATGCACCACCGAATGCCACTGATGCGCAGTTTGAGCAGCGACTGAAGGACATCTGCGATCAGTTCCGTGGGCGACTCTACAGCGTGCTCCTGCTGTGCCTGGGCAGCGCCAATGCGGAACTCTTTTGGCGTCAACTCATGCGTCTGCTCTGTGTGCCACTGCGTTCAAGTAAGTTGCTTAAGAACAGATTTGAGACATATTTTCATCATCTTTCAATCCTTTTGCAGACTTTCGTAATGAAGCTTTGCAGTTCTTGGGCAACTACACTGATCCCACAATTCCAATCCACACGGACACCGCAGATGCCCAACAGTTCCTGGTGCTGCGCAATGTACAGTCGACGCTTGCCAGCGACGCTGCTGCTGTGAGTTCAAGTTTTCTATGATTTTTTGATTGGAACTCGTAGCTAATGAAGATTCCAACTAATAGCAACCTTTTGTTGCACCTCCACCGCTTGCGTTTCTTCCACAGCCTACGGTGGAGCAACAGACAGTTGATAGCGACATCGAAATGGCCGATGTGGCCACCAGTAGCAGCAGCAGCAGCAGTGCCACCGAATTGGAGACACCTCTGCCCGCTGTAACAGTTGGTTCGGAGCCGTGGCACAATAATTTCGCCAATGATTGGTTGCCAGTCATAACGCGAGATCTGCAGACACAATCGGAGGTAAGTTTTTTACTAATTTGTTTATAACATTTATTAATTATTTCGCCTTTTTCTTACAGCAAACACGTGCACAACCGCCTTACTCCGATGCCTATATATCGGGCATGTCGGCAAAGCGACGCAAGATCATACAGACCGAGAAGCCCTCAGCGAATGTGGAGTGTCTGATAGCCAGCGGTGTGCAGCGTGCCATACAGAGCACAGGATTGGGAACACAAAATGCAACCGGTGGTAATCCAGTCGTTAATCCTGATCTTGTGATTAGCGCAATTGCGCACGATGCAGCTGTCCAGGCTTCATATACAGATTCCGTACGCTCAAATGCAAGGGAGCGTATCAAGCACGATGTCGATTATGATTCAAGCAAATATCCGCAAATCGCCAAATTTACTGATCAGCAAAAGTAGGCGATTTAGTCGGAGTAAGAGTTAGAGTGAGAGAGAGAGAGAGAGCGGACTATAGTTTTGCTATAGTTTATAGTGCTTGTTGTAAATTTTACTTTAATGGAAATACTGTATTTAATTTAGTTAATGGATAAGTTTTGTTTAAAAGCTGAAAGGGCAAACAACGACTTGATGAGATGACGATAACGATAACGATGATAATGATGATGATGATGATGATGGTGATTGATGAGGACATTGAAAGCGGCGATTCTAAGGTCACAAGAAGTGTTCGGGAAGTGCATGCTTCAATTCAAATGATATACATTAACGTAAATAATTACATACCGCTGATATACACCTACATGCATACATATAAACAATTATTAATTAACTGCAAAAAAACAACAAAAAAAAAAAACTTGAAACTACACGAAATTGAAGGTCAAAGAGTTTAGGACAACTGCATAAAAGAAAGCTAAATAAAAGTACATACACACACAATACACGAAAAAAAACATAAAATTATTAATTTATTTAACTAAAATATTTATTGATTTCAGTGCCTAATTAAATATTTTGTTAATCGAATATAAGATAAACCCATGGCGTCCCCAGGTCGGATGACGCAGTCAGCAAGTGGCCAACAGACAAAGCCGTGACGACAGCCAAATTCCAGGCCATCAACGGTAATTAAGCTTCGTCGTCGTCGTCGTCGTCGTCATCCCATTGACGTGGAAATTGGGCGCCTGATCATTTCCGTTTCTCGATCTCTCGATCTATCTGGAATTTGCAGTGGCCGTGTATCTTGTATCTTGTATCTCGAGTGGGCCCCCAAATTGTGGAATGTGCTCAAAGGCACAATAAATATATATTACAACAATAGCAACTATTTATCAAAGAAAGATCAATAATTTCTGTGGAACAAACAAATCTCACATGACTACGACGGCATCTGGCCAAAATCCATCCCAAGAAGTCTATAATACGAATACTACGAAATCGTAGAAATCTCGACAAAATTTGTCACATTCAAATTTTGATATAATTTATGTGCGAAAAGAGACGGAATATCAGAGATGATAAATAAAAAAAAAAATAAAATATTTACGAATAAATAATAATTAACATTTGTTGTTGTTTTTTTTTAATTTTTAAAAATACTTTTCGTGGAATGATTTGGTTTTAAAAATAGCTCAGCTACGCAATCGTTAAATATTTTTATAATGCGTTTAATCGATTGGAATAGTAGGACTTGAGTATAGGCCTTTAACGGTTATTACATGTTTTAGCCAGGCTAATACGTTGGGTCCACTTCAAGCCACTTTTGAGACGCGTAAGAAAATTGCCACTTGGTGCAGTGATTAATTGCAGGGATGAGGGATGGGGGGAGGTATGGGATGGGGGCGTTGCACTGTGTGGGCGTGGCAGCTGGCACGCGCATTGCAGGCGGAATTTCGTGTGGAATTTGTGGCGACAGACGGAATTTTTGAAAAAGGGGGAAACTTTGGTTAATTATGTATGCGCTGTGTTGTGTGTGTGTGTGTGTGTGTGTGTGTGTGCCCAGCGATGGCAACGCGGACAGAACTTCAAAATAAATTAAGACTGCGGACTTTGATGCATGGTGGCATGCTACATGCTGCCTGATGACTGTTGACTGCTACTTGAAACATGCTGCCTGCTGCTTGTCCGCTGCCTTCTCCGCGCTTCTCATCCACTTAATGTGGCGCCTTGGAAACTGCAATAAGGCGGCGCCAACTTGCCACCGTTTGCTGCAACTTGTAATGGACAAGTTTAAAGTTTGAAGCGTAATTATTTGCTGATTTATTGCTCGGAATTGCTTTTGGGGGCCCTTGATCAATTTTACTGAGAGAGAGAGAGAGAGAGAGAGAAAACAGCAATTAAATACTTAATTTAATGCTAAGTTAATTAATTACAAACTTGGTAATCGAATGCGCAGCTCAAATGTCTCAAATGTCAAACTATTCACAGTTAAGGCAATTAGCTGGAGGTCTTTGTGAATGTACAGGCTATGAAATACCCTGTAAGGTATAATGAAAGTATTGTAGTGAAAACTCCCTTGGCCGGACAGCCATTTTAGTGCGCCCAAGGGAGATGTCCGCCTGAGGGAAAGGATATTGTATGAAAATCCTGCTCTTGGGACTGTAAAATTCGTGTGGCTAAGGGAGCTGTCCGTCTGAGGATGCTGTCCGCAAGTAGAGCTTTCACTGTATTTAAATTTGAGTCACTTTGTAGGGTAAAGTGAGGGGAATTTTGAATATTTCGAGCTAAATTTGTGTGTACTACTACACGAATATATAATAAAGCCGACGATTTAAATAAATCGCGAAAATTGCCTTGTTTTTTCGCCTTTTCCCCCCTGTTCCCAGTAGACTTTCCCCTTTATAGACTATTATCACATAAGCAACAATTAAACTAACTTACTTTAGCCCCTTTTAGTTTACAGGGTATCAAATTGGTCTGCCAGATGTGGCAAATCTCCAAGTACACAAACAACCAAAACAAAAACAACAACAACAACAACGACAACAACAATTACAATAACAAATCAATGCAAACAAGCCGGCTCATTCAGTTGCAAGATAGATTATATTTTGTGCATCAGAATTGAAAACATGTCTGAGAAGATAAAGATACTTTTGTTTACACACATGATTCCAAAAACGCATGTGGTGTGTAAGAGTGTGTGTGTGTGTGAGAGTGTGTGTGTAAGGACAATGCGTAAGAGCAGCAGCAGAAGCAGCGGCAGTTTAAGACAACAACAAACAACAACAAGTCGGAGACACATGTAAACACATGATAATGATAATGATGCCCCATACATAGATACAGATAGCAATACTTATGGATGGATGGATGTACATACGTGTAGTAGCACCAATGCATAGTTCCATAGGTTCCTAAGAAACGAAACCAAGTCGCAACTCTACTTACAACATGCACATGTGGCCGTAGCAGCAGCAGCAGCTCAAAGGGGGCAACTCAGAGCAACACGCAAGCAGCACAGACAACGGCGCCGGCGCCGACATGTTCAAGATTGAGATGAAGTTGGAGATGGAAATGGAAATGGAGATTGACGCTTGGCGCCGCACACAGGAACACATGTAATTGAGTGTTGGCGCTGGGCAATTACATAGGTAACAGTTGCAACAGTAGCAGCAGCAGCAGCAGTAGCAATACCAGGAGAAACAGTAGCAAAGACAACAGCCATAGCGACAGCAGCAACAGTAGCAGGAGAAACAGTAACAACAACAACAACAAGCAAAAGCTTTTTTGCATTCAAAAACGCGCTCAAAAGTTCGCAGTCAAAGCAACGGCAGCAGCAGCAGAGAGAGCAGCGAGAGGTCCGCAGCGAGAGCCGCAGCGACTGCGACAAAGACAAACAACAGCACAGCCGAAGCCGCAGCAGCTGGCGCTAGCGCTGTCGACGTCGCTGCGACGCAGCCGAACGCAGCGCAGCGCTGTCAGCATACGGATCCTCAGCGTTTTCAATATTTCTCCCAGTCACAAACGAACCGTGTTGGGCTAAAGACGTAGACATCGGGTGCTAAATAAAATCGCTACTGTTAACGTACAACCAATATATCATATATACAAAGAAAAATATCAAATCGAAATCTATATATTCACAATCTCGCGGGTTTTTGAAAAATAAAATAAAATAAATTAAATACACAAAACAAAATCAAAAAAGAGAAAAACAAGAAAAAAGGAAAAGTAACGAAACGAAACGAAAACAAATCCAGAATACGGTGTTATAATTTTTTTTTCTGTTCATCTTAGAAGATTAAAGATTCGAGCAGTATATGTCAAAAGGTCAACCAAACGATTGACAGAGAGAGAGAAAGAGAGAGCGAACGAGAGACACAGTGAGCTAGGCAGAGCAAGCCAGAGAGCGAGCGAGCGAGCGAGCGAGTGCAGTCTCAGAGAAGAAGACACTGAAAATACAGAAAACTTCACATATGTGTACTACGAATATATAATCTGAAGAACAGAGTGGATTGTGGATTGGTTTTTAAGCGCGTTTTTGAGTGAAATTCGATGCCGAGAACCATCCATCCATATTCTAGCTGAAAAAGTGATTAAAATTTAAAAATTTCTTAAGAAAATCAGCAGCAGAGTAGCGCGGTCGGTCGTAGTCAAAAAAAAAATATGGAAACTCCCGCACATATGTTCAAAAACGAGTAGAAAACAAATTTTTGACTAACTGTCTGTCTATACGTCTGTCGGTTCTTAATCCCGTGCGGAACTCGACTAAAATTCTATGAATACTGTGAACAAATCAAAGTGAGAGTTCCCAAAAGAAAACATAACAAAGAAATAACTTATTGTAATTGGTAATAAGTGTTACCAAAATGACTTCCTTGGTGTACGCCGTATTTCATATTGCAACGCTGCAATGTTCGGTACGTCCGGAAATTTCGCCGTGCACGTGCGAAGCCGGCAAAGCATTAAATCATATGGAATTGGCATGCGAAAAATTGGAATCCTTTAATGCAGTCGTCGATAGTCTGGCTAATAAACTGAATCCCGATGTGAATATTGATCTGAAAATAACCCATTCGCAACTGGATGATCTGGAGATGAGATCGTTTAGGGATATGAACTTTAATCTGTTCAAATTACGCATGCAATGGAATGGACTAAGGTGAGTACCCTCCCTACCCAAAAGGTAACCCTTAAAGTAACAATCTGTAGCTAGAAATCAATCTTGAAGGCCGTAGACTGTCTTCGAAGCTCTTTACACAACTATCCACTCGTTGACTATCAATTTAGGTTCCTTAAACCCAATAAAAAATAATGTAAAAAACAATGGAATATTTTGTAAACATGCACAAAACAAATTTCTATGTAAATTTGTAAATTTGTAAACTTTTTTAAAGACAAAAACTAATGGAAGGGTAGAAGAAACAATACTCATTATCAAGTGGGCTCAATTGATGCTCAATTGAGGGAGCTGTTTACGTAGTGCTACTAGCCAAATCGGTAATTATGATGTGTAAATGATTTAATTCTTTTAAATTAGCTTAAGTCTGCAATTGAGACAAATTACAAGTAGTTTTTGTTATTGGACTTGGATCGGGGAACTTTCAGACACGGGGCTATCTATCAGAGCAGAGTAGCAAGAAGCTTTAAGATTAGATGACAGACGACATGGAATGACATGAAAACGGAACAGACCATCGAATGAACCAAAAAATCTTATCAATTTCTATATAGAATACCTCTCTCTCTCGCACTCTCTCCTTCTGTCTCTCTCTCTGTCTCTCTCCTAAAAAATCCCTCATACGCGGCGTATACTTAATACTCTATCTGTTAACTGATAATTGCAATAAATTCAATTCAATTCACTTCGATGCGATTCGTTTTTGGATTTGCACGTTTTCTTCAGACTTTGTCTGAATGAATTTCAACTTATTATTAATAACAAATATATATATATATTAATAAATAAATATAATATTTAATATTGAGGCCTATTTCATAAGCCGAGTTCATTGATATTTGACTCCTGTGCGTGAGCTCAGAAAAACAATAACAACAATTACATTTATTTACAATTTCTTTTTATCAAAAATGATTTTGGAAAACGTTTCGAAATCGTGAAATGAAAATCATTTGTCAAACGTCATCTATCAACAGTTGCAATTCGTATGTAAAACTGTGAATGATTTAATTACTAGACCTTAATCGAATCAGTGTTATATATATATACTGTATATATATAAAAAGGTTTATATATATATATATATATATATATTTGTTGTGTATGCAACAAAGATTCGATTCCCGCAATAAGCGCGTGCTGTGATGTGTTCTGCTCTGCTGTGATGTGATGTGATCTGGTCCAGTATAAACTTTTTACATTGATGTCAATTTATAATAATTGACCTATTGCCTTAATATCGCGCTCTGACCAAATCATGCCAGGCCAAGTCACATATCAAATCAGTCAGGAAAAATATATACATTTATGTGATCAATTTTGTATGTGTGTGTGTGTGTGTGTGTGTTCGATATGATCATGAATCGTTGGGGGCAGAGTTAAGCACAGAAATCGGTTGGAAATATTGGAATTTCTGTTCGAAATCGAAGTCTTTAGAAGGCTTGGATTTTTGGTATTAAAAGTTAATTTAACATTAAATATTAAAAATTCAAAATTGTATCGAATTTAAGAATAAATTTATTAAAAATTTGTAATTAATTGAAGTATATATTTTTACAATTAAAGCTCACTAAGAACTCTACTTTTTTTTATTAAATATTAATAATTGTTTAAAATTAAAAATTTAACTATTAAAAATATTATTAAATTATTGGTTAAAATAAATGACAAATTTTAATAATATTTGCACAGTTAAAAATCGTATTGAATTTGAATATTTAAAAGTAAAATTTCTTTATTTATTAAATTTTTTTAAATTTCTTTATTTCTTAAATTTATTTATTATGTTATTTTTATTTTATTTATTTAATTTTTTTTTATTTTTAAAATTTATTTAAATTCTTTTTCAATTAAATTAATTTAATTTGAATATTTATTAACACATTTTTTTTATATTTTTTTAACTATTAACATTTTATTTTTACCAATCTATTGTAAATTCTATAATTTTAGAAATTCATAAACAATTTTTAAATGAAGTTTAGCTACAAAACAAATTTATTTATTAACAAATCTTTGCTTATATTTGTTAATTAACAATGTACAATATTTAAACATTAAGTACATTAACTACTCAGACTTGTTAACAACAAAATGAAGTATAAATTATTCAGAAAAAATCCAATCAACAAGAAATTATTCAATGAATCTTTGAGCATCAATTGAATAATATATTTCTGCGTGATTTGAGTACATATTTCTATGTATGTGTGTGTGTGTGTTTGTGTGTGTTTGTGTGTGTATGTGTGTGTATATGTGTGTGTACATGTGTGTGTATGTATGTGGACCATAGATCACAATGACCATTTCTTAACGTATGTTATGTATACAAGTGTCTCTGTATATATGTATATATATACTATATATTTGTCGGTATAGTAGCTGTGATAAGAGCAGCTGTTTTAACGAGTGCGCTCGTCATAAGTTTATGACTGGCGCCAAAGTTCTAATGGGATTTTTATGATCACTTTTACGATCGTTTAATCAAAATCAAAATTGTTTTGTTTTCTTTTGAGACTGAGAGTATTATAAATTGAATGAAAATATAATATCACAAATTATAGACTGTACATTTAGGGCCCTCAAAAAGTGAGAAAGGCTAGAGTCGAGCGAACCGACTATAAAAGACCCTGTACTTCATACAAATCAGCAATCTTCAACTGATTTGTCCTATGGTACCTATAGCCTATAGTTGTCCGATTCAGACCAAACTTGGTGATCATAGTTATATAGTATTATACTCATAATGAATGAGTTTGGTTGCTTAACTAAAACTGTATGTCTTCATAGAAATCACAAATGTTGAATATATATACTTTATGGGATCGGCCACACCTCCTTCTGCCTGTTACGCACATTTCGCTGCTGACAAACCTAATAGCCCCCTCTACTCCATTTGAGAGTACGGGGTCTAAAAACAAGTAAGAATTTCTTAAATTCGTTTTTCTCAGGCTGATAACATAGGGTTATATAGGCACTGTCTATACGCTACAGTTAGCTATATAATCGTTATGCCGATTATAATGCCGACAAGTGAGTTAGTTCTTCAAAAAGTGTTGAGTAGAAATCGGAATCGAAATCGGAGTCGTACTATGTAAACTATATAAATTATTGCTCGTATTATTATGGAATATTCCAAGTCGTGTGTCGTTGATAACGTTCATAATTTGTTTAAAGAAAGTAAACAATAAACAAAAAGGCTTTTACTTTGTTTTCTTTTTAAATTTCATATTTTTTTTGGACTGGAAAGAAGAAGAGTTCACACCGCCTAATGATTACTTGAAAATGGAATGTTTCGTTGTTTTCTGTTATTGTTATTGTTATTATTTTTGTTTTTTTGTTATTGTTTTTGTCTGCTCGCTTGGGGTCAGCTCAGTTTGTCAAAAGAAAGAGAATGTGCGGGAAAGAGACAACAACACGCTGAGAGAAAGACAGGGAGGTAGTGAGGAGAACTGTAGAAACCCAATTGAATTTTATTATTACGTTCAATCAATGATCAAGAGGCCAGTTTAGGTCGTGTGACAATTATATTGGCTGACGTTAAGGAATTGTCTCTGCACTTACGTACATTTCTACATACAAACATTATACATACATACATAACATCGTCTAAGCATACCTACATACAAGCTATGTACTGCATACACTGGCAAAAATAAAAGAGTAACTTCTTAATGGTAGAATACGGGGCTTCTTTTGAACTAGTCCTTAGTTTTCCTATAAAATCTCTTATCAAGTTTAGGTAACAAATGTATATATAGTAATTTTTCTCAGTGTACATTCTATAACTCAAGTACTCAACATGTGCTCGCAAGTTCAACGCGCGAAAGATGCGTTCAACTCATTAAAGATACACTACGCGTATCTATTGCATTTAGCCAGGCTAAAACAATTCATCATCCTTGCAACAGAGTTCGCTGCGCTTTTCCTCATTACATAATCAACGCTTGACAAGCTCAAGTCAACAGTGTATAGCAGTGACTGCAGGACTGGTCCACTGGCAATCAATCAAGATCAAGTGTCGCAGACGCAGACGCAAGCGTATCTAAAAATAGATGAAATACTTGTATATATCTATATCTATAAGTATAGACTGCCAATCAGTGTTGAGTGTTGTCCAGCATCTGAGGCCAATAACGGCGCCAAGGATGTCCACTGGCTGCCCAGTAGCCAATTTAGTCAGTCATTCTTCAATCTTTTCTTAGACAGGCCCAGTTCCCATCCATGAATAATGCCAACGATTTGGCGCCTCAGCGGCGACAACTTAATAGTCGCCTCAAGTCATCGATAAACATCTAAATACAAATATAGTGAGGGGAGCTAAAGATACAGATACAATTACAGACTTGGATTCAAACTAGAATTCTCGAATATCTCAACATTCCAATGTGCCTGATAAGCTGCGTCATCAGCTTTTCCAGCTTTTGCTCATATCAAGTTGAGTTTCCATCAATCAGTTTCTTTATAAACCGATTTGAGCTAAGAAAAATTTAGACTGAGAAGTAGTTTATTGATTTTGAGTAGAAGTTTTGATATGTAAACTAAATATTTAATATTTTAACTAAATATATTTAAGAAATGTCTAAAGATTTAAGACAAGAAACGTCTTAAATAGTTGATTGATTAGTTGAGTTTTCATACTCTCTGGAAGAGAGAGTATATTGGGATTGTGAAAAGTATGTAACAGGCAGAAGGAGGCGTGGCAGACCCCTTAAAGTATATATATATTCTTGATCAGCATCACAAATCGAGTCGATATAGCCATGTCCGTCTCTCCGTCTGTCTGTCTGTCTGTCTGTCCGTCTGTCCGTATGAACAAACAGATTTCAGAGATGGTAAGAGCTACGAGTTTGAATTTGGTCAGTATCGACTCGATATTAAGTCAGTCAATACAAGAATCTTTTTTTTATTCGATGCCACGCCCCGTTCGCCCACAATGAGCAAAAAACTAGACACACCTCGTAAAAAATTGATGTTTTAGGCGAATATCTCAGAAATTATGGCACTTAGAAGTACCAATTTTGGTAGGGAGGTTTCTAGAGACGGCATAAATGCTATATTTTAAATTTACTTGTTAAAAAAAAAATATTAAAAAAATAAATTTTTCAAAAATCGTATATTTTAATTAAAATAATAATTAGCTAAAAATATTTATGCTTGTAAAACATAAAATAATTAAAAACATATCAAAATTTCTTAAATCTTTTAACTTCTTCAACAAACTGCTTAAAATCAGCTGCGTCGAAAAGTATGCAACACAAAATATCAAGATCTAATGGGGAAATTGTATAGCAAAAAGATACAGATACGTATCTCAGAAATCAAAATAGATTCATTTTGTTATTTTAAAATAGCAACTCGCCATTGAAATTCGCTTTCTAATTTGAGCCGAGAATTTGTAACAAGAATGTTTATTTTTTATATTTTTTGACTCTATTTATAGATCTCTGCCTGAGCTGCCATTCCGCGGGTTATCGAATGTCACCTACTTAAGTGTTGGCGACAACGAACTCGATGAGATTCCGAAGCACGTCTTGAATCATATGCCGATACTACAAACACTGGACATCGGTAGATGCAAAATTGGGGCGGTGCAACAGGACGATTTCAAGGGCATACAAATGGTGACGAATCTGATACTTCCGAGCAATAATATAACACGATTGGATCGTGGGGCCTTTCCGCTCAGTCTACTCATATTACATTTAGGAAGAAATCAGATAGAATCATTAAACGGATCACTACACGATCTGACCATGTTACAATCGTTGTTCATCAATGCGAATAATATAAAGGATTTGGATGGAGAATTACCCGATGGCAGTAAGTTACGTCTGCTGATGGCACATAATAATCGATTGGAACGATTACCGGCTAATATGGCTGGCATGGATGATCTGGAGATAATCCATTTACATTTTAATCGCTTGAAATCGTTTGATCGCGTCTTTCGTAACGCTCAGTATCTGAACGAACTGTTGGCAAACAATAATGAACTGGAGTATCTGGCTCAGGATGAATTTCAGACTTGTCGACAAATTGAAACCTTGAATCTGGCCTGTAATCACATACGGTCATTGAATTCTTCGTTGCATCCCATGGCCAAGCTGAAAATAGCAAATTTCTCCTTCAACGACATCGATGAGTTCTCCATGGAGGAACTGCATGGTCTACGTTCATTGAAAGCCCTCGATTTGTCCAATAATCGGATTCAACGTCTTTTGCCGGGTCATAAATTTATGTTGGAATTGCCATTGATTGAACTGCGACTTGATCACAATCAGATTTTTACTCTCGACGGCGCTTTGGCGGGTTTATCAAATCTTCGTATACTCAGTCTGTCCGAGAATCGTTTGGAGCATCTTTTGCCGGGAGATCTCATTGGCTTGAACCGTCTGGAGATACTGGACATGACCTCCAATCAGTTGGTGGAACTTAAGCAACTGGAAACGGTAGGAAATCGGTTGGGAAATCATTGTGGAGTCATTTATTAAGAAGGTTCTTCTTCTTCTTCTTCTTTCCAGACCATGCTGCCTAATCTGAAGATTCTTAAGGTGGCCTACAATAACATCAGCAAACTGGAGCATGACTTCTATGGTCTGCCTGTACTGTGCCAGGTTAACTTGACCAATAACCAAATCACGACCATTTCGGATGAACTTGTCACCAAAACGCGCTGCAAGAATCACAATGTGCCAGGCAAACTGGAAATACATCTGGATGGTGAGTTTCTCCAGAAGATTTACTTATATATCTAAATGATCCCCTCTTAACCCTTCAGATAATCCCATCATGTGTGATGTGCGCCTGAACGAACTGTGTCGCCTGATGTCCGCCTGGGAGGCACGTATCCGCGGACGCTCCTCCTGCTTCGAGAACGATCAGGAGGTGTGCACGGTGCTACCGATGCTCTACAACATCGACTATCAACTGTTGATGACCAAACTGAAGATTGCGGATTCGGAGGATGCGAAGCCGTTGGTGCAAATGCTGATGCCGTCGCCGATACTGTTGAGCAAAAAGGACGAGCTGTTGCCACCGATTATAGCCACGTTGGGAAAACCGTTATTAAACCCAGTTATACTCACAGCACCGCCATTGCCACTTCTACTGGCAGCAGCCACAACTCCAGCTCCAGTCGTGGAAACGGAGGCACAAGAAAACACGACAACAACAACACCGACTCCGACAACAACAACAGCAGCAGTAACAACAACAACAACAACTACAGTGCCAACACCAACAGCAGAGGAAACAACAACAACAGCAACAACAACGACAACAATTTCACCGCCTTTGAGCAGCTACACGACACCAACTGTGGCAGTTGCTGGCGCGGAACTTGCCACATCCGAAATGCTGACAACCACAGCACCGACAACAACAACAACAACAACAGCAACAGAGACGACGACAACAACAACAACACCGCAACCGAATGACACTTTGCCCATTGTACTGAACATAGAAGAACCCAACCTGCAACCTCACGAGGCAGCAGAGAATTCCGGTGACGTGAACATCACTTCCGGCGGAAGTTCAGATCAGCCAAGTGTCGTGGAGGCCATCAAGGACACAAAGGAACCATCGGTGGCTGCTGCAACAGATGTAGAGCAGCAGCAGCAGACGGTGGCCGATACAGTGGCCAAAACGGAGTACGAAACGGTCGAATTTATACCCAATATAGTGGTGCCTCCAACGCCGCCAACACCAACTCCAGTGCCATTGGCACCGCCATCGGTACCGGCATCTGAGTCGGAATCGGAGTCGAGTAAATCGAATCTGCTCGAGGAGGATTCCGATTCGCAGTCGAATTCCGTGCACGAGGAGTATCCGTCGGTGCTGCTCGGCGATATGGAGCATGCGGCACAGAATCTTCAGATACCCGAGGAGCCGCCGGAGGAGTGAGCAGTGGGCGGGGCATTACCCGCTTAAGAAACACACACACACACACACACATAACACATAAACAATTATTTAAAGATGTGGGCAACATGTGGGCGGTGGCTGGTGGGCAAAGGGCGTAGGGCATTGGGCGTGGCAGTGGCAGTGAAACGATTGAAATAATTGTAACATTTTAAGTTAATTTAGTTTTTATGTTTTATGATTTACGATTCGGTTTAAGCCTTTTCGATTCGAACAGTTTATTATTTTTTTGAGTTAATTTGAAAAAAGAAACAAACAGGAAACGAACGGAATGAAACAGAGGGCAACTATAGGGAACAGAACGGAACGGATTTGGACTACGAGGGACAAAACAGGACAGATCGAAGTGGAACGAAACGGACGGAACGAAACGGAATGCAACGGGACGGGCTTAAGTTATAAGTTAATTTCTTGGGGGGGAATATTTCAATGTAGAAACGACAGCGATATTGTTTGGCCAGAAAGTGACAGTGTTATCGATTACTCGTACGATAAACGATATACGATATACATATATTTGTATACATCTACACATATATATTTAATAACTGTATACACCATATGTACGTTGAAATGTTTAAAAGTAGGTACTTAGCATTAAACAAAAACAAAAACGAAAAAAAAAGAAAAAACTAAAAAAATCACACAAACGAAAACAGCAAAAAAACAGAATGATATCAAATGAAAAACATACGCATCGAGTTAATGTTAAAAGAACGAGCAAAACACACACATACACTCACACAACAGTAGCAGCGCACATACACACACGC
The DNA here is from genome assembly GCA_018903735.1 of Drosophila cardini. Classification (NCBI taxonomy): domain Eukaryota; kingdom Metazoa; phylum Arthropoda; class Insecta; order Diptera; family Drosophilidae; genus Drosophila; species Drosophila cardini. Next base: position 8,083,139 of record JAEIGM010000004.1, on the reverse strand, counting down.
ACGCACACACAAACACAACACGTAAATATAAAAAAAATATATTGTTATCAGTTGGTTAACAAATGAATTTAGTTTGTAGCGCGTAATTATATAAAAAATGAAATGGTATTCTAAATAAAGTCATAAATAAAAAAAATCTTATATTTAATTTCTTCAGTTTTGAATTAAACATTTTAATATTTTATAAACTGGCTGAAAAATTCAATTTTTACATTTAAGCTTAACGGCTTTTCAGCAGATAACAGCATTCTAACAGAGCACAAAAGTTAACAGAGTTCTGATACCGTAGTGTTTAGCGAGTCAAGCATCGATATGTTAACATTAACTAGACTTAACAGATTATTTTGAGCATGCAATCGATTAGCAATGTTAGCGATGCTACTGCTGGCTTCAGAATGTTGACGAATGTTATCGGTCAGCTGCGTTGCGATCCATATCTGTCATTAAAAAAATTAGACATAGCTACAGTAATAAGCATGTTAAGTGAATTCTTGTATACTTAAATATCAATTCATGCATAACACATATTTTAATAATGGTTTTCAATTAAATTAAATATTCTACAAAAAGTCAAATATCTAAGCTAAATTTAGCGGTTTATTTGGCCTTTTTTTCCATAATCGATAGATGCCACCACTGCGCACGTTATCGATGCACCTTGAGGTATCGATGTATCGGTGCAGTAAATACCATCATCAGCGATAGGAGACAGCAAAACAGCAGCGAAAAAGAAAGCAAACGCAAAAGCCATACAAAACAAGAAAATCATTGCTCTGTTCGTATATTATTTGGCATTTTTCCGTGTTTTGTGTTTTAAGAGTGTAAATATCGTTAAGCGTGTAGTTCTCGCTGTTCAATTGCATTAATTGCAAAAAAAGTTTTGTTGACGTTGACGTTGCCGTTGTTGTCATCGTCTTGTGACTATCGCGCATTCAAAAAGAAAGTCGTAAAAATATATAAAACTAGCTAGCTGGGAGGAGTAGTTGCCGTTGTTTCTTGGTCAGACACACATACTCACACACATGCAATAATATACATAAACTAACACACGCAAAGCCAACAATAAACACGGAGTAACTGCAGCAGCAACAGCGCAACGCAGTGTGGAGAGACATAGAGTGAGAGAGAAAGAGAGAGAGAGACAGAGTGAGAGAAGAGTTGGAACAGCAGGGGAGAAGAGTCAGAAGCATTGCAGCAGTGCCAGCAGGTAAGCGGACGTGGGACGTGAAAAAGAGAAGTTGGGGCAAACATTTCTCTTTAGTTTCTTTCTTAGTATTTGTTGCTGGCATTTGGCAGCAACGTTATTTTATTTCCGTTTTATTGATTTCAAAATAGTTGCCATTTGTTTATGCATTTGGCAGCACAAAAAAAAAAACAAGTACAACAAATTCAAACTAAGCATTGTACATATACATATACTACATATATGTATGTATGCGTTTGTGTGCATACATATGTATGTGTGTGTACGTCATTGTTGCTTTTTGCTTTTGTGGTTTTTAGATTTATTTTTCTTACTTTGTTTAACGGAAGTTGTTATTTTTTTTTATATATATATACATATAAATATATATTTCACTGCTATTGTTAGCTGTGCGATCGTTTCATTCGTAGTATTTTGTAGTGTTTTTCATATTTTTATATTATTTATTTCTGTTGATAACAGTTGTTACTGTGTTTTCGCCGGTCCAATTGTCGCCGTCGTCGTCGTCATTGTTGTTGTTGTCTTTGCGCTTAGTCATAGCCTGGGGCCATTTGGAACTGGTTTATTATGTTGCCGACTTCTCACAACTATAATGACTAATGAATGAAGTTTTGGCATATTTGTGTGGTATATCAGTTGTATGTATTTTCATTTAATCAGTAGTTACTGTTCCACAATGAAATCTAATCGCATTTCTCGTTATCACAGAGGCACACACTCACTCCCACAGACACAATTACATACACACACACGCACACTATGCAAACGCCCCACATTGAGCGCCCGCATGAACTACATAAATTGCAGCACTCAAAATGCATCCCGAGAGGCGACGACAGCAGATTTAGAGAGAGAGAGAGAGCTAGAGAGAGAAAGAGAGTGAGCTCAAATGATCACTTAACAGGCTGCACAGTGGGCTATGCATAACAAAATCTGACCTTCGGCTAGACATTTCTGATACCTTCAACCGCATTATCGATTCCACACATTTGCAACGTTACGCTAAACGATAAACGGACAAGCAACACAAAAGGGTTCATAATACCATTAGACAACACGGCACAGCACAAAGCACAAACAAAAGTATGCAAATAACCAAACACAACACATCAGCTGAGCAATATTTTCATTCAGCTAACGTGCAAGAAGAGTACGACACTTGTTCTGGCAGCCATTTAAATCACATTCGTATCAATTCTCATCACGCATATTAAACGGACAGTGCTCAGTTCGTCAGTCTCGTTTGTGATCTCGATCTAGCTAAAGCTCTCGGTGTATGTTTGCTCTGAACTTCCGTCGCTTGAATTTTGTTTTTTATAAACGCGGCGACGTTCATTGAACCTACAGTGCAAAATTCAAGGCTCTCCTTCTGAACAAAGTAAAACGCAAGCCGTTGAGTTTATGCACACACACATTTTTTTGGCAATAAAAACGTCGCAGTCGTCAGTGTCGTTGTCGCCGTCGTCGTCGTCGCAACGAAAGTCAAGTGCAAAAATAAAGCGCCACAACAAAGAAATTTCCTTCCCACTCCACTCCACTTGCTCTCTCTTTCCATCGCACTCTAGTATATATTGTGTGGTCCGCTGTCTGCACCTCCCCCATTTCCAATTTCTTTGACTTCATTTGCTAATTTTGTTATTGTTTCATTTTTTGCTCGACATTTAATTGAATTATTCGTCTCGCCTTCTTTCGTCATTTTCTTGTTCTTCTGCTGCAGTGACTGGCGAGTGGCGCGTGCAAAGAGCAAACAAAAAAATAAACAAACAAACCGTTAACCACTGGCCTGCATCTCTGATCTTTACGCACTGTTCGTTATTACAACTGAGCGGTCAATGAATTTAGCAGACAGTCGGATTAATGTAAATGTATGTGTGTGTAAGTGAGTGTGAGTGTATAAATACAGAGAGACGTGTTAATGAAAGACCCGTTCGACGAGTTTCAATTAGAGCTTTTGAGTTTGAGTTCTGCATGAAGCTTTTTTCATGCCGGCATCTCAATATGTGTCAAGTGCGTGAAACTGACAGAAACTAAAAAGAAAACGAGTACAGCTACAGAATAACTACAAATTCCAACTCGTTTTATGTGTTGAAATATTTGCCTAAGCAATGCAATAAGCAGTTGACGTTATCTTAAATCTTATCAGTTTATCTGTCGTTAAAGTAGGCTGCTTTCTGGAAGTGTGAGGGTGTGTGTGAGTGTGACGTATTTGCAGCTATTTCTAAATAAACAAACAATTATAATTTTCTAGAACTTTTGCTAGATATGTTTATAAACCAGAAAAACAATCATAAAAGTATAAAATTACTTTCAGGCTAATCCAATTGCCTTGGGATTTGATTGTTTTCCACTTATTAAGCTTTAATGGATTCATGGAATAATTCTATGCTGTGCACTCACTCGTTCGGCATTTGTTATAATGCCCAAAAGTGAGCACAAGTCACAGTGTGGACGCAGCATAACGCAGCTTAGCTGCAATTAGCCATTTGCTATTTCCAGCACCTTCCGTTAATTTTGACATTTAACTATTCTTCTTTATTTCCCTATTCTCCTTGTCTGCTTGTTGCATTTCTGTGGCTTCAGCTGCAGGCGTCAGACTAAGGGGTATATTAGTTATGCTGAGCTATAAATATATGTATTAAATTTAATGTCAAATAATATTGATTACTCAGACTACAGGCTGAGACATAGCAAACAGCTTTTGTAAATTATTAAGTTTGTAATCAAATACATTTAAAGGGTATCTCGATGTCGACTTTGTTTTCTCTGGTTTTCCTTTGTTTTTGCTCAAACACTTGTGCCCACTGTTTATTCGCGTTGCAAATTTTGTTTGGTCGCAAATTAAATTACACATTTCTCTGTTCGTTCTAACTCTCGGTGTCTCTCTCTCTATCCATCCTACTTACTCTCTGCATATCTCTCTCACTCTGAGCTTAGGTGTGTCGCGTAGGTTTGAACTTGGACCTTAAAGCAAGGGAACATTTTATAGTTTACTTTTTTCTGTGTTAATTTTTAAAGTTTTACTTTATAAATAATTCGTCTTATGTTAATTTGTCTTGTTTTTGTGTATAAATATTTTGATTTTCATTGCACTTGTTGTTGCAATTTAATGAAAAATTTTTAATATACTTATAATCTTTCGATGTGCTTTTACAGTTGCACTCTAACAACGACAATATTTATCTTATATATGTACTCTTATACTATGTATTTTGATTGTATTATCTTGTATCTCATACTTAGCTTGCTTTGGAGCACTTAAACAGCAAAAAAACAATACCTAAAACCAAAAAAAATCTAAACTGAATAAAACAAGCTAAAGAAACTTGTCCAAAATTCAAGCAAATTAAAAGAAAACACTCTCTATATATAGCAGATATATAGAGATATATCTAGAAACAAAAACAAGCTACTCGTTTAGGTCAAACGCAATAAACAAAACGAAAAAAGTAAGTCTCAATGTTTTCTTTGCATTATTAAAAAAAATTATATACAAACACACTGCAAAAATATTTATATATGTTTTTAGAGCAATCGTACTATAATTACCCACAATCGTGTACGTTAAATGTGATAAGGGATTAAACTAATGATGCAATGACACTAGCTTTAAAGCCACGTTCATACTTAAAACCATCAGCAAATAACACTCAGTGTAAAAGCTTTTGAAAGCTTTACCTTACCTAGTTGAAAGCTCATTAATTTGTTTCAAATCAAGTTGCAGAAATTTCAATGACTTGATTTGAACAAAATCATAAATGAAATTCATTTTGTTTTAGTTTTTTTTAAGTTTTCCCACACAACACAGACACACACATTGTACACACAAGCACACAAATGTACACCAAAAAGAATTGAAAAACTGGATTAATCATATAATCAGCTAACACGGACATCGGATGCGCCCCTGTGCGATATATTGGAATCTATTTGTATTTTCGTGTCTGTGTTTTTATTCTCGTTATTTATTTATTTATTTATTTTTTTGGTTCACATTTGTCACGTGACATTCATTTCAACACAGAAATTTCAATTTTGGTAGTTATCAAAACGTTTAAACAAAATTACAATTTATCAAATTATCGAACAAATTTGCATACTCAATTGCGGCTAAGAGAAGAGCAGAGAATTTTTAAGAAATTAGTTATAAAAGCAAAACAAACCGAAACAGAAACAGATACAAACAAGAATTGTAGTTGATGCCAATTAGAATTTGAATTATAGCCATGTTAATACATCTCTTACCTCTTCTCGTCACACAGTGAGAAAACAAAAAGACGATATGCAGGTCAATGTCGCCGGACTACGCAGAAACATCAAGAATCTCGCGCACAACTATTCGGATGCACAGGTGAGTCGAGAGACAGGTGTTTACCTAACTAAATTCCATAGAAATTAATTCTAAACTTCTCACTGTTTATAGGTTAAGGTGCGCGAGGCAACGTCCAATGATCCATGGGGGCCATCGGCAACGATAATGGCCGAAATAGCCGATTTAACGTATAATGTTGTTGCCTTCTCGGAGATAATGCAAATGATATGGAAACGTCTGAACGATCATGGCAAGAACTGGCGTCATGTCTACAAGGCACTCATTCTGCTCGAGTATCTGATCAAAACAGGCACCGAGAAAGTCGCTCAACAGTGTAAGGAGAACATTTTTGCCATACAAACATTGCGGGAGTTTGTCTACTTCGAGGAGGGCAAGGATCAGGGCACCCATGTCCGTGAGAAGGCAAAACAGCTGGTCAATCTGCTCAAGGACGATGAGCGGCTGAAGAATGAGCGTGTGAAGGCTTTGAAAGCCAAAGAACGCTTTGCTCTGCATCCAAGTGGATTTGGCAGCGATGGTTATATCGATGGACCGTCACAACGGGATATGCCGCCGGGTTGGCAGGAGGAACCGCCGAAAAATGCATCCGAGCTGGAAATGGTGAGACCACAGACAGCAGGCGAGGAGGAGCTACAACTGCAGCTGGCTATGGCTATGTCACGCGAGGAGGCCGAGCAGGAGGAGGCCAAGCGACGTAGCGATGATGTGCGTCTTCAGCTAGCACTCAGCCAGAGTGAGCAAGACTTTAAGTAAGTACTTCCCTCAAATCTTTAGTGGTTTCATGACTAATCTGCTTTCTATTTAGTCGGGATCAAAATGGACGGCCCATTCCGGCGCCCAAGAAGGAGGAGCAACAGAGTCATTTGCTGGATTTGCTGGACATCTCGCTGGGCGCGACTAGCATTTCAAGTCCACCTCTGGGTGCTGCTGGTGGTGCCGCTGTGGTTGATCCTTGGGCTGCGCCAGCTGGTCGTGCGGCCAGTCAGCTATCGGATCCATGGGCAGGCAATGCATCGCCACAGGTTGATCCCTGGCATCCGTCAGCAGCGCCGCGTACAATTATGAGTGCTGGCGTGCCACTGGGCGGAGGAGCAGTAGCTCAGGCTCCTCCTGGCGATGCCTGGGGCCTGCGCACACAGTCACCCTCCGTGGCATCTGGTTCCTCCAACGAGGGCTGGCTGCAAACCAATGGCAATGCCAGTCAAAATGGTGTCAGAGCTGCCGCACCAGCTCCAGTCGATGCCTGGCTAACGAAATCCACAGCAGGAGCTGGCCTGGCAGCCGCAGCACCTCCACAAAGGGTTGCCACCAATGGCAGTGCAGCAGCAGATCCATGGCTAACGGAAACACAGACCGCAGTTCCTCCACCAGCGGCAGCGGCAGCAACGCCAGCAGATCCTTGGGCGGCATCACAGGCAAGCACGGGAGCGTTGGATGATCCCTGGAAGGCAATGCAAACAGGAGCCATTAAGGTAGAGCTACCAGCTTCCAATCCTTGTATAGTCTTTACTCAAGTCTCCACTCTCTTGCAGAAACAATCGCCAGACTTTGATGAATTTGATTTGATAACCAATCGCAATAAAAGCGGCGAACACAATAATTCCAATGCCTCCAATAACAACAACGGTGAGTTAATCTTTGTATTAACTAGTTAATACCTTAAACTAACTTATTAACTGCTTGTAGCTTCACTGCTCGATGACATGGATCCACTATCGACAAATTATGGCAACAGCAGCTCCGTGCATCCATCGACAGGTGCCACGGCGAAGAAACCTCTCAAGGATCCACACTCATTCCTTGGCGAGAACTCGGCACTGGTTAATTTAGATAATCTGATTAAACCAATTGCGCCGCAAACGCAATCGGGACTTGCACCAGCCTATAATCCGTTTGCGGACAATGTGATGCCACCCAAAACGAATCTATTCCAGCAACAGCAGCCAGCGGTGAGTGAATTGGAATCAGATCACATAGAAACTAGGCTAATAACTGCCTCTCTTACAGGTGCCGTCCATCAATCAGTTGAAACAACAGCCGCCCTTTGCAGTCAACATGAATCAGGATCCTTGGGCGCCGGTTAGCGGCGGTGTCAGTGCAGCCTCCCAGGTGAGTTGGTACCAGCTAGCAGCTGAGATACCTGTGGGTGGGAGTTTTTGAAATCTGGGCTGGATTATGTATTAGTTTAGGAAACAGGTTTTGCTTCAATCTTTCTCTGATCTCTAATCATGTTTTATTTGGTATTTATTTTACTTTTACTTTCTTCTGATCTTCTGATATACTCTATATTTTATCATTTCCTATTTCATGCATTTTGTTACCTTCTTTTTGCTTTTGCCTTTCATTTGAGCAACTGTTGCATGCAACATTCCAAATCCAAATCAAAATTCCAAATCCAAATCGAAATGCAGGCGCGTCCAACTAGCCTAAAGCTAAGCGATGACTTTGAGCTGTTGAGCGTGTTCAGTAAACCCATCTCCAATACCCAAACCAATCCACAGTCCGTCAACCACAACAACAACAACAACAACAATAGCATGATGTATAGCTCCTTGGGACAGAACTATTATAATCCCAGCATTGATAGCATACGCAACATGGATATCTTGGGTGAAGAACCACAGCATCAACTGCAGCAGCGTTCCTACTATCCCAGTCCCTCAGCGCCCTCTGGGCCCTATAGCAACTATAGTACTCCGGGTTATTCCAGTTACACTCACATCTATAGCAGTGCTCTCTCTGAATCTCTTGCCGAGACTCCAGGCGTTAGCATTTCACCAATGGGCTATGACAGCAACATGGCTCAAACGAGTGGCTTCTATGGCAATTCAAATGCCTCGACAACAGCTGGAAATCACTGCAAGCTGGAAGTGAGTGGGAGCAGATTCACGTCGCTTGTGTTGTTGTTACTTAATTTTGCTGCCAACAATCGCTAGAAATCGAATCCAAAACCAAAAACTAAATCAAATTAGATTTGAGATTTGTTTTGTTGCCTTGCTTGAGTTCGTTTTAGTTATTGTTTATTAATTATATTACTTTTCTTAGTTCTTGTTACAGGGAATGAAACCGATATAATATTTATTGTCTTGTTTATAATTTTGTTATTTAACTTTTGTGTTAACTTTTTAATGCTCGTCTGTTGCTAGTTTGTAAATATGTTCTACGAAAAGTATTTATTGTGAGATGTATAAGTTATAGAACTACAATATAATCTTGTCTTTAAAAGCTTATAAATAGGTCTATCTTAGTACACATTCAAATGTAAATTATTTTGTGCTTTAAGTACTTAAAGATGAATGTTAAAAGTGGTGTTAGTAAGCCTAGAAGTGGAAGGAAGTTTATAAATCATTGAGTGACTAAGTGGACATAAAGATAGATAGGTTTGAGAAGAGATACAATAATTTAAACAGCTAGGTAAACTAACTAATAGACAAATTGAAAGATAAGAGGATTAACAGACATATTTTACTTATAATGTATTTTACTAAAGCAGCTGTTAAATTATTAGTTATATATTCTCGATCAAATATAGTAGCAATTGCTCATTCTCAGTTTCATTTAAAGAATTCATTAAAATAGACTTTGGTTTCGGCGCACACACACACATTTCTTCTTAAACCAATACTTAATTATTGCTTTTATTTAATTCATTTATTTATTTATAACAATTTATTTGACCGTCTTTGATTTAAACGGTTTCATTCTCTGCCTATACGCTACGTAATTGAATATAGCCAAGTTAACAAGCAGCTGTTCTGCCATTAAACACAGTTGATCATAATATTTTCTAATTGTAGCCAACAATGGAGGCTTGGACGCTTAAATAAAACACAAACAAATATGCAATGCAAATGGGTAAAATGTTTTTATTCGAATGTGCATGCTCTCTCTCTCTGCTCAATATACTAGTATTAATAATAATTATAATGTAAATATTTAATTATGCTTTGAATTAAACAACCACTTGGCTGGTGATAACTTAAACAACACATACTAAATTAACAAATCCAATTAACAGCTATGCAAAATACTAATTTAGTTGCTAGAAAATGCATGTACGAGCCCCAACCACTAATAATTCGAACAGTATTTTTTTTTTTCAGTGGGCAATGTTTAACACACTATATTATCAATACTATTAAAGATAACGCATACCAATGTATTTTGTCTTACAGAGAATTTTATTCTCTTAACGATGAAAAACAATTTTTTTTTGTATTTTCAACAACAACAACAATATAAGTAATTTTTGAAAAAGGTCAACTTAAGAGATAAGAAAAATTTTACCACTATTAATTCGAACGCTAAGTAACATGATTAACTATCATACCAAAAGCTATAATTTAATTAACGTTAAAATTGTGTAACGTCGCCTTTGGCCTGTATTACGCATTTAAGACGTTTTGGCATTGATTTTAATAAATTTTTGCAGTGCTCTTGAGAAATTGAGTCCCACATCTCTTGCAACTTAATTTTTAAGTCAGAAATGTTCCTTTGCGGCTCATTTCGAAGCTTGCTTTTCATTAGCCACCAAATATTTTCTATTGGGCTTAGATCTGGGCTATTTGATGGCCAATCTAAAACCTCCATTTGTTTATATTCCAGCCAATTTTTTGTTCGTTTGGCTGTGTGCGATGATGCTCCGTCCTGCTGAAAAGTAAATTCACCGCAATCTGCCAGTTTTGGTATTGATGGCAGCAAACTATCTTCCAAAATATTAATGTATTTTTCAGCATTAACCGTCCCTTCAATGAAATGCAGTTCCCAGTCCTTTGGCAGACATACATCCCCATACCATAGTGCTTGCAGGAAACTTTACTGTTCTTTTAAGGCAGTCTTTATGGTATGCTTCTGTCTTCTTACGGATGACGCGTTTTCTCGTATCACCGACACTAACATCAAATTTAGCTTCATCGCTAAATATGATGGTATCCCATTGTCTTTGAGTCCAAGACATCCTTTCCCGAGCCCATTGCAAACGCTTCTTTTTTTGACGAAGCGTAAGCAAGGGTTTTTCCTTGGCCTACGAGTAAGATAAGTCATTGGATACTATGCATAGGTAATAACAAAACATACTTTATAAAAACCATATCCAATATTTTTTAAATGCAGTCGCGTCCATTCTCTCCCGACAGTTTTGTCAATATTTTGCGACCACTCAGAAGCCAAATTTCTTAAAGATTGGCGTCGATCACCCTTAACAATTTTGGCCAGTTGTCTTTTGTCGCGTGGTGTTATTGCTGATGTTCGACCTCTATATGCAATGTAATTGTCAATATTTCCATTTTCTTTGAAAATTTTTATCACCCCATGCACAGACGATTTAGACAAGTTTAGTTGGTTGCTGATTTCCGTAAGTGTCTTCCCACTTTTAAAATAATCACAAATCAATAACCTGATTTCTTTGCAAATAGGCTTTCCACGTACCATCGTTGCTAAACACTCACTGATCTGCTGCAATTTTTAAATTTTTTGCATGCTGTACTGTGATTTTATTTGCAGATTATAACAAGATAGTGATTCTGTTACATTGGTTGCTTTTGTTTTGTTCTTCTTTTGAGATAAAGGTAAGCTTACGGAGCGTTCGAATTAATAGTGGTAAAATTTTTCTTATCTCTTAAGTTGACCTTTTTCAAAAATTACTTATATTGTTGTTGTTGTTGAAAATACAAAAAAAAATTGTTTTTCATCGTTAAGAGAATAAAATTCTCTGTAAGACAAAATACATTGGTATGCGTTATCTTTAATAGTATTGATAATATAGTGTGTTAAACATTGCCCACTGAAAAAAAAAAATACTGTTCGAATTATTAGTGGTTGGGGCTCGTAGATAGTTCGCTTACTTGAGTACTTTTCCCCTCCAAAATTCTAGCTTTTTTTTCTAAAGTTTTAAACTAATTTTTTAACTTAAATTCTTACAGCAAAATAACAACATGCCGTGGATAAAGCCAGAGGCGACTGCCACAAATCCGTTTCTATCTTAATTGAAGAAAGTCTATCAATCTACCGATCAATCAATCAATCAGCAGCTAAAACAGCAACAGGCGACAACAACAACAACAACAACAATAGAGCAACCAACAACAGCAGTAACAACTGAAGCAGCAGCAGCAGCAATAAATGCGATAATATGAATTAATTGATTACTAAATTTTATGTAAAAAAAAGTATTATTAAACTGTAAAAAATGTGATGTGTTGTACGCTGTAAATGTAGAGGCAAAGAATCCAAATAGGAACACCACAACAACAACAACAACAACAATAATACTATGATAACACTGAGTTATGTGCAATTTGATTTTTAACATATTTGTAATAGCTCTTCAATTAATTTACAACTCCAAATGTGTATAAATAATAGTAAAACATAAATACTTTTATTAACAACAATAAGACGAGTATAAACAGCACTGAAGCAACTGCAGCAAAGAATCAGATAATGGAAACTGCTTGGATTTCTATAAGATTTTCTAACTGGACAGCCTTTAATAGCTATTTAATGTTGTTGTCAAGCAAATGATGTAAACCAAAAACGAAAAACAAAAACAAAAAATCAGAAAAGTTTAATGAAATCGATGAAAATTTGTAAATGAGAGAGAAAAAGAGGAAAAATAGAATTGTTATATAGCTTTAAAAATTTATGTGCATTGAGAGGAAAAGATAAATTCAACAACAACAAAAAGAACAACAACAACAAATTCTTGTAAATGTGCTTTGTAATTGTAAAATTTTTAAAACATGTTTTTTACGTTTTTTGCGACATTTGTTTATAGTTTTTTACGTGGTGTGCACAGCAAACAGAAAACTTTAACAATCGAAAATTTCAATATTTTTAAAATGAATTTCTTTTGTGAATTGAATAGTTTGTGGGCCACTTTTCAAAAGGGAAAAATAAGAAAAATGCTTTGCATATAATTTTTGCTGTTGAACATTTTTATAGAAAATAGTTTAAAATTTACAAACAATAAAAAAAATGAGGAAGAATAAAATCGTAAACAAAATTTAAAAAATTTAAAGCTAAAACAACAAATGGTATACATTTAGGTTAGAATACGTAAAAATTGTATAAGCGTAACTTAATGATAAACAAAATATAAGAAAAAAAAAAACTAAAAAAAAATTGAAATTAAATGCTTAAAGAGATTTACACACCCCAACATACACACACTACATGTGTAGCAAAACATACACACATACACATTTAAACATTTCTATATATATATATATACATATATACAAACACGTGCTAAACAAAGTAAAATTTTAAAGCATATTTTTATATTATTAACAATTTTTTATTTAACAACAATTCGTTAAAGTTGCACAACAACAAAGCGAATTTAAAGTGCTAACCGCTTCTCTGGTGAAGCACTTACATACAGTGAGTAACATTATTAATGGCACACCAGTAATTAAAAGTCAAATATGTGTAAACTTTTGTGCCATGGGGCTACTGGGTCTAAAAGTGTTACATATTTTCATTTAACTCATACTATTTTGAGTCAGTATTAATTAAACTTAAATACTAATTAAGGTAGGCATTTATTTAGTTAAAGACTAAGTAGTTAAAGTTTTGTTCTAAATTATTTTAAATTAATTTCTGCTGTAGTCTTGTTGGCACAAAAGTTATAACATTTTGTTGTCGTATATCGCTGGTGTGCCAATACCTGTTGGTCCCACTGTACCTCACCCTCAGTTTTGTATGCCTGGAAGCCAGCAACCACTTGACAGCCATCGCCAGGCACTCAACACTTTGTTTTGGGGGCGCCAAATGTGGCCAAAAAGCACAACGGGCAGCGGCTGAGCACGATTATGTTAATTTCCCCAGTGGGAACGAAGGAGGAGAAGTTTGGGTAGAGGAGGTGGGGGTAGGAGGACTTGAGATCCCAGCAGCAAACAGGCAACAAGAGGCAGCATTAACGGTGCACGCCCACCGCATATGGCAGTGATATTTGGCCAAAAACAAAAACTTGGCCTGGGACAATATGGGATGGGATGTGACTATGGGATGTGGATATAAAAGTGACTATGGATGTGGTGTTGCGCAAGTGCTTTGTTGTGCTCGCTGCTGCTGCCCGCTGCCAGCCCCGATGCGATTTGGTTTTGATATTTGACATGCGCTGGGGGCCATCAGGAAACTTCGTTTAAATGAAATCAAAAGTGCACAAATACATAATTTACACAAATGTGCAATCAAAAAATGCTTTTACACAAGTGTGAGTAATGTGTGAGTATAAATATATGCATCTCTAATGTCAAAAATTGAGGAAGACCGATGTGGGAAAACTATAGGAAGTATAAGTTTTAAATGGGTATGATATATTCTAAGATTTGTATCTAAAATTCTACTGATAAATCAAGTGTGAGTATTTAAGGTAAGAATTAAATAATTATTAAAATATTCTTAAATATTTATTAGCTAAAATGGAGCTTTTTCTTAAAAGCCTACTCCAGACTAATTCTTAACTTTAACTTTAATCAACTTATTTCTCCTATCAGTTAACGCTTTCAGCTGACCAAGAAATGACTGTGTGCCAAGAAATGCTAATGATCTAGAACTGAACTCATATTGAACCCGTCCAAAATGCTGAAAAATTGCCAATTTAGGCTAAAATATTTAGCTTTTTTTTAGAGAAAAATTTAATTTTTGATTAACTATTGTTTGTCAGCTCTGGACTAGGAATATAAATAGGGGAAATATAATAAATTTAAAATCTTGTATTAATTAAACAGCATATTTATGAGTAAGATATATAATTTATTACTCTTGAGCTTGGCTTAAATGAATAAATTACTCATTTATTAATTAAAAGAAATTTTAGGATATACTACTGTGACCAAAAAATAAGGTGACCTTGGTTTTTTTTTTTGAAAATTCTTTATTTATTCTTCCAAATCAATTTCATCCCCTTCAAAGTAATCCCCTCCCGACACAATGCACAATGCCAACGTTTTTTCCAATTTTCGAAACACTGGTTGTAGTCACTTTCCGGGATGGCCTTCAGTCCCGTCTTCGTTGCGGCTTGAATCTCCTCTATCGTGTCAAAACGGTGTCCCCGGAGCGGTCTTTTGAGCCTGCTGAACAGCCAGAAGTCGCACGGTGCCAGATCAGGTGAATACGGTGGTTGCGGAACGATATGGGTTGAGTTTTTGATGAAATGATCACGAATTACGAGTGCAGTAATTCCAAAAAATTCAATGTTTTCGGTACCAGTCGAGATTTGACGCGCTTGAGGCCCAAAACATCCTTCAAAATGGTATTGACTGAGCCTTTTGATATGCCAACATCATCAGCAAGGTCTCTAATCGTTAATCGACGGTTTTTCAACACCAAATCTTTGATTTGTTGGACGTGAGCTTCGTCAGTTGAGGTTGATGGTCGCCCAGGACGCTCTTCATCTTCGACACGTTCACGACCGGCTTTGAACTCACTATACCACTTGTAAACATTTTTTTTAGACATAGCCTCATCACCAAAGGCTTTCTGCACCCGTATCCGCAGCAGAAAATTGATTCCGCAAACAAAATTTAATGCAAATTCTTTGCTCAACAAATTTCGACATTGCAAAAAACGAGAAACTCACTTTTAGCAGCTCACAAAACGACGCGTATCTCAAACAGTAATGAATATTTTCACATGAAATTTGACATAGATGTCACTCACAGTACTACCAACCTAAAAACAAAAAGAATTCTCCTAATCCTTCAAAGCGCGCAGTTTAAAATCTATTGTCACCTTATTTTTTGGACACAGTAGTATTTTATTTGGAATAATACGATTTGAATTAAAGAGTCTGACACTTAAAACATTTTACTTCAGCATTTAATGTAAAAAATTTAAAAAATTAAATATTTAAACGTTAAAAACAAATTCATTGAATAATGAATAAATTAAATAATTTTGTTTAATTAAATTAATTTATTTAATAATTAAGGATATTTATTTAATTAATGTGAACGAGTGAACTTTTACTAAAACTGTTTTATAACTTTCGGATTTTTGTTATAAATTGTTATAATTTAAAATCTTATATTATTTTTTAACACTTTTTATCCTTTTTCCGTCCTTTCTTTCTAGAATTCCTGCCCAGAACATTTCCCGTTTAACTCAAAGTCTTCTTGTCAAGAATACTCCCTGACAACGCTCTGAATCCAGTTCTTTGCGTGCAGCACATTCACATAGACGCCCGGATACTGAAGGTTGGCACAACCGATGCCAAAGGAGACGACGCCGTAGAGCGTACGTCCCACTGCCAGCGGTCCACCTGAATCACCGGAGCAGCTATCATGACCAAAGAGCTGAGCGCAGAGCATCTGCTTATAGATAGAGACGCCACCTTTGCGGTACAGTTGCCGACAGAGATAATGATCCACTTTGCAGACGACAGTGGCACGCAGATAACGTTGCACATTCTCAGCGGATTCATGACTCAAGCCCCAACCACTGACCATATAGCAATCGGGTAGACTTCGCCAATTGCCAGTGGGTAATTTGATGGGCTGCACACAGCTGTTATAGCGCAGGGGCGTGGCCAGTCTTAACAAGGCCAGATCATTCTGCATCGTATGACTATTGTAATTGAAATTGGGCACAACTACTCGGACTTGACGGAATTGTCCACCACGATGCTGCTGCTGGGAGCCCACACGCACCTGAAATCTTCCTCTGCTGCCTGCCACACAATGCGCTGCGGTGAGTACCCAATCACGAGACAGTATGCTACCACCGCACACAAAAGTGCCACGGTAGTGCACAGCTGCCTGATAGGGAGCACGTTGGCAGGAAATGCGTTTTCCATTCACAATTCTAGTTGGGAAATCCTCAGACTGCTCAAGAGCTGTAATGTTGGGATTACTAGAGAATGCGCCCTCCTGTAGGCGTGTCAAGAACTCCGACTCCTCAGAGAGCCAAGAGTTTGTCACATTGTGTCTAAATTCCCCAGCTTCAAAAGCCATGAACTGTTGTCCCACCGCGTGGCCAAGCAAACACAGCAGAATAAATCCAAGACGTTCCATTTCTGAACCAAACCCGACGACAAACGGTTATAAACTGAGGGAAGATTGGTTATGAATCTTTAGCTCTTTTTGGGTATGCAAATGATTTACTCTAAATTTTAGGCCAAAAATCTTTCAAGTATCGCATATTAATAGACTCTCTTCGCTCTTCGCTCTTCTCCCATCTCTCTTCTCTCTTCTCGCTCACGTAATGAAATGCGAAAGTGAAATGAGTCGACGAAAAAATCTAATGAATGCAAAATTCGTAAATCTAAAATTTTTTTCTCTCTTTTTCTCTATTTTTGTCTCTTTTTTTTTTAAATTTTAATTTACACAAAAAAATTCCTCAATAATTTCAATGCTGGACGCCAATTGGCGGCTTTCAGCGCATAAATCTAGCGTGTTTTGTTGGAGTTTTTTTTTTATTGTTTGCCGCCAAGGCAGGAGGAGCTCTGGGCTCTGGGATATCTTGGAGCCGCCGTTTGGCTACTGTTTGGCCATTTTTGGTAGGGCGACGCTTCCGCATGGCACACGGCACATGCCACGGGAGACACAACAATAAAACGATTAATTTCATGTAAATTTTCTATGCAATTTAATTATGTGCGAAATCTCAGCCAAAACAATGTATGTTGCAGGATGTGGATTGGGGGGGCGGGAGGAGGAGTAGGAGGAGCTGTTGAACAGCTAAGCGGGGGCGAGTGGACAAGTCAGGAATAATTAGACAGAAAGTGAAAGGAGCAATACCGTCTAGACTGCATAATAATGTTAATAATGTTGTTTAGTTATGTAAACAAAGTGTTTAAAAAATAATACTTGGTTAGAGATTTTAAAGAAACCTTTAAATAACTTTAGTTTATAGAACAAACTTTTCTTAATAAATATAAAATCATTAAAAATTTATTTACATGAATTCTGAGTCTGATACGTGATTTTAAATAAATTAATAATGAACTTTAAAGTTAAAAGCAGTCACTACTCCACTTTAATTAATGACATTCTAAAACTTTAATTATTAAACTAATATTTAAATAGCATTTAGTTGTAACCCAAAAGTTGCCACATTTCATAACACTTTTGACTTTCATGTGGCTTTAATAATGCTAATCAGGTTAACGTGTTACGTGAATCAAGTTTAGATATAGTAGGAAAAAGGCATAAGGTTAAATAGGGCAACTAACTCAACAGACTAGTTAAAATATTTGCAGTTTGTTTTGGTTGTGCCGTCAGCATAACTTTGTGCCTCACTGTCTCACTGTCGCACTGTCTTACTGCCTCACTGGGTGCCAGCTTCTTTCGTCTAAAACCATGAAAAATTGCAATTTGTATGCTTTAATTAAAAAATCTGTCAAATGCCAGTTTTGTGCGCTCATTAATGAGTTTCTATGGCAGCTGGGAGGCGACGGCAGCCTCACTTAACCACTCAGCCTCAAGCAGTAACAAAATCATGCTTGACATAGCGTGAACTCCACATCTACAACAGACTATATACACACATGTGTGTGTGTGTGTGTGTGTGTGTGTGTGTTTAAGATATTAGGCTTGATATGTTTAGCTCACGTTGATGTCTGCCTGAGCAGATACGCGAAGGAAGAGAGTAGGGGGGCGTAGGGAAGAAGGGGAATTTTTGCCTGCACCTTTGACAAAACAAAAGACTTTGGCAACAAACTTTATTATTATTTTTCATTTCTTGTTGATTTTAATTTTTATTATTTATTTATTTTTATTGTTTCTTAGCTGTCGGGTGTTGCATAATACACGCTCTGTGTGTGTGTGTGAGTGTGTGTGTGTTTGCAGCTGACATGCGCTGCTTCTAAGCGCGCCAAATTGATTTTTAATTATGGGTTGTCAGAAAAAGATGATATATAAACGAGATCTTGTTCAACATTTTCTGAGAAATCAAACTTCATATAGAATCTGAAAGCTCCATGGGATGCTATACTAACTTCTATTTGATTGCAGCGAAAGATGAAATCTGTTTTCTTTGGGATTTTGGGAATTCTGATGATCACGTCAGGTTTAATATGTTAATATGTTTGAAGGGAAGTTAGAATTTTGGGGGAAGACTAAAGGATTTTTGTATTTGAGGTAGGATAGATATATGAATTAGTAAAATAAATATATATAACATATCAAATAAAGATAGAGTTTGTAAGAAATGCTACAGATGCTTAGAAAATGAAATACTGTAAAGAATTTCAATAAAAGTTTCCTTAAAATATGAGAAAACTTTTTGCTTTAATTTGAAGCTTAAAAATTTTCAAACTACTCTGATCTGTCTGATAGGTTTACTTGGAAAATTTGATACACTGTTCATAGAACACCTTGTATAGCTATAAAACTTTAAAGAATCCCACGAATCTATTCAGCTTTCTTCAGTTTTCATCTGCTTGGTTTAGTAAAGTCTCAAACCATTTTAGTGATGGGAGCATTGCCACTAATTTTATGACATATTCATTCAAATTACATGTAGTTCTTCATACATTTAATGTGAACAGCAATTTATGGAACGACATAAGACAACGGAGACGCGCCGACACACACATACACACACACACACACACACACACACACACACACACACAATTAAGCTGTTCAATTGAAATATTGCAACTTTCATTTTCGAAACATTTTGTGTCGATGCCGCCAGCGGTAATTGAAACATATATTTTGTAGTACGAGTATATAAAATCACGTCAGAGCAACACTTGAGCACGACATGGGACAGAGGATGAGAAAGGGGCGGTGGCGGAGGAAGGGGTAGTAGCTGGGGTAGCGGCAGAGGCCGAGACAGAGGCAGATCATCAGAAATTTCACCCATTTTGCACGTTCCACAGTGGCTGGCTAAACTGTCTGAAGGTGTCTTAGATACGAATAAAAAGCAAACTAGTATGAGTAGTTACAGAAGAGAGAGACAGTAATAAAAAGACCCTGTATAAACTATTTTTGTGCTCTCTGGAAGAGTATATTGGGCTTGTCGAAAGTATGTAACAGGCAGAAAGAGGCTTGGCAGACCCCATAAAGTATATATATTCTTGATCAGCATCACAACCCGAGTCGATATAGCCATGTCCATTTGTTCATCTGTCCGCCTGTCTGTGTGAACAAACTCCTGCTGCGAAACTAAAATGCCTTTCGTGCTTTTCAAGTACAGGGTCTAAAAAGCAAACACCGAATCGATTGCCTATGTCTGTGGCAATATTAGTTAATCATTTAATTTGATTGCGCCTGCCTTTTTGTCAACTCAGATGGAGATTCGGCAGCAAACAGCTAGCAGAAAAGAGCTAACAGAAACAGCTAACAGTAACCAGTCAGTTTAACACCCGTTTCAAGCCATATCAATAATTATCAGTGAAGCCATCACAAGCCGTGTCGATAGCAGGCGAGGCTCAGACAGAGATTGTGACTGAGACTTTGGCTAAGACAGACTCTGGGTCTGAGCCAAGTGGCAGACACTGAGTGAGCACACCTTGTTGGACACACTCTTCTGCTGCCTGCTCCTGCTACCAATAGCGTCAAGACATCATTTTGGAAAATTGTGACATTTAGACACAACAAATCATTGCAGGCGGGGATCATTAGGCTCTCTTAACTCGATGTGGTTCGTGTTGCCAGCTATTTTTGTATGTCAATGGGTGTATAGAAATCGAAAGTTTCACACTTGTCAATTAAGTGTACCAAGTTGTTGTTGTTATTGCTGTTGTTGTTATAGTTGTGGCCATGCCTCATCAGACAGAGTTGCAGTTGAAAAGTGGCCGTCAATGAAAATGAAATTTTATTGAGATTTTTTTCGTCTTTTTTTCGTTTTTATTTCGAAATTAATTAGAAAAGTGCCCGAGTGTGTGTGTGTGAGAGTGTGTTTTGGTAGCTTAATTGCTTTGACGTGTGCGACTGTCAGTGTGTGTGCTTGGTTATATAAGTCGTAAAATATTTAAGCCATAATAATCTGGTATTGAAAAACTACTATCACTTTTACTATCACTCGCTAGTGCTGCCCATATAAACTTAACAAGCGAAAATCATTCGCTGCACTTCTAAGCGATTCTACAGTGAAAGCGTTCATAATTTGACATGGAAAAGCACAAGAGAAAGAGTGAGAGACACAGAGAGAGACAGAGAGAGGGAGAGGAAGAGGTAGAGGTAGAGCGAGAGCAAGAGAATTGTTGACAATGTTGAATTGAATGCAACTTATGCAATCAATCTCATCAGTCAGACTGCATGACAGGCAACTTCAGCGGCTCATTAAATGCCACATAATTGTTGTAGATACATGTATCTACATATATGTATTTACAGCTATAGCTACAGATACATTTACTTGCGTATGTCTCCTAAGCGTCTCTCGATTACCAATTTTCACATGGTCCAGCGACCGGTTGCATTTCAATAGCCAAACTTGGCTTAAATAATGCACTCGCACTTTTACTTGTTGCCAACGGGAATAATCACAAAAAAAAAAGCCAAAAAAAAGCAGCCACTTGTAAAAAAAAGAGCCAAAACGAAAGCGAAAGTTCTTTTGTGTTGCGTTTGCTGCACAGACTTGATTCTTATCGTTGCTGGCAACTTGCAACGCGCAACGCGGAAAGTGCAGCGTGAGGAGGGGAGTCGAGGAGAGGGGAGTCCAGGCGGCAGATTTATTTATGCACTTTTCATTTCACTTAACAACACATGAAACGATGCCGAGAGCAACAGATACGCTGTCACACTGTAACACTGTCCCACTGTCGCTCAACTTTCTTCCCCAAAAAAATAAAAAAAATTTAAAGAGGGGAAACGACTACGACAACAGTGCTGATCGAAATTATGCGCACATGGGGGCGCCAAAATTGGACACTCGATGCCTTTGCTCTTTATTCGATTCTTTAAATTACCACTTGCACTTGACCGAGCGGCGAAAGAGCGTTTTGAGCATGGGTACAGTGGAGCAAATAGACTAATTTTCAGAATTCTTTTTGAAATTATCAGCTATACGCCTAGAAAGTCTTTTACATACTTCTTTTTAAAGATGGATCAATTTTATTCACTCATTTTAAATATTTAATTAAACTTTTAAGGCATTATATTTAAGCTGTTATCAAATATTTCTTTATCAGTTGCTAAAAAACATATTTTTAAATTATTTAAATAGCATTAACTATAATATATATGTTTATTTTTAGTGATAAGTCTATTTATGTGTCTTCTTTTACTCCCATCTTAGCTTTGCTGTTTACTCAAAACTCGTTAATTTTTATTAGTTTAATTGCTTACAATTTAATTGCTTAATATTTGCTATTAAAGCTTAATAATGTTTAAATTGCGCCACTGTTTGCCCACCCAGAATAAACGACCCGTTTGGGTCCAATTAAATTTTTGCCGCATTTCAATCGAGTTGCCTGTGCAACAAGTCGTTGCACGTTGCAGTTGACTTTTTGTTTTTTATTTTTTTAATTTTGTTTTTATTTTTTATTTTCTTTGGCATGGACTCGGGTTAATTTGTGAAAGTTGTGTGTAAACAATTGGAGTACCAATGCATGGCAGACATAAATTTAATCAGGCGTGGCTCAAACCAGAGTCAGAGCCAAAGTTAAAGCTGAAAAAGGTGTGCGGCCCTTGTCAATATATTGAGCCATATTGTAGTATAAATATATATATATATATATATATATATATATATATTTATGTATGTATATTGTGGTACCATCTTCTTTGTTGACACTGCCCGTTAAATATTTGGAGTAAAACTGATTTAATTGACACTGGCGTTGCGTAATTTGTGCAGTTATCCGAATCAATGGACCTTTTACACTGTCCCTATACCACTGCCCGCTGCTGTAGCGTTTATCCTGTGTGCGATAAGAGGCAACGGCATTTAATGTGGCATAATTGGCCAACGCAAATCTCTGTGGAGGACTTAACTGGGTTAGTGGCGCCGGCGCCAAAAACCCAAGCCACAGTTAAAACCAAAAAAAAAGGCTAAAAACTGCAGCCGAGGCCAATTCGGCAACCAGTTCGTGTCATGTGATTTTATCGTTAATAGGAAACAACTAAAGCAACAACAAACTGTAAGAAAAATATAAAAAAAAATAAACTGA
This sequence comes from Drosophila cardini, assembly GCA_018903735.1. Taxonomy (NCBI): domain Eukaryota; kingdom Metazoa; phylum Arthropoda; class Insecta; order Diptera; family Drosophilidae; genus Drosophila; species Drosophila cardini. The sequence continues at coordinate 8,060,534 of JAEIGM010000004.1, read as the reverse complement.
AACAGAGACAAGTACAAAGACAAAGATACCGCCAAAAGCCAATTCTTGTTGTTGGGTTTTGCAGTTTTTTTTAGCTTTTTTTCTGAATTTCTCAGTTTGTTTTGTTTGGAGACAAACAAATGTTGTGGCAACATGAAAAGGGTTTTTTCTGCCTCTTTTTATTGTGGCATTTTATTCAATTGCTGGCAACATGCAACATACAGTATCTAGCTAGAAAATAGCTAGTTTCCAACTTTCATAAGGAAATCAAATAACATTAAATGCAAATCTACGCAATATACTTGTGTATCTTCAAACCTTTCCTTTAACTACCCAATCACAATCACAATTTCATTGTTTTTATACTTTCAATCCGTTTGTTTGTGCATCCAACAAGTTTCCTTACATTCACTGCAGTTACCAAGTTTGACGGACAAGGTCTTCGATTAGCCACATCAACTGCACCTTGGAATTGGAAGTGGACTTGGTAGTGGAACTGGACTTGGAATTGTTGTTTGCTTTCCAATGAAGTTGAAAGTTCTTCAAAACGTGTGAACCTTTCAGAAGATGATTTTCTTAAATCGTTTACTTAGTATTTAAATACTTTTACTTATAAATATTTTGTACGAGAAGAGTAAATTCAAGAATTTATAAAAATTTGATCAATTAAGTTTAACAGAGTTGATTTTATTAAGCATAAAACTTAGTGACTTAAAACTTATACTTTATATTATAGGACATACGAAACTTAAAATACAAATTTTTAATATTTTAAACTGTTAAATATTTAAAAATTTAATGTAATTTATTTTTTTATGCAGTTACTTAATATTTAAATGCATTCACTACAAAATGTTTCAGGCTAGCATAGAAAATTTTTGATTATTAATTTTTTCTCAACCAGTAAGTTAAACAAAAATAATTTTCTTAAGTTAGTAGCTTAATATTTTAATGCTTTAAACAATAAATTATTTTCTCTAGAAGCTTAAAGTAAAGTTTTCTAATATTTTTCTTTATTTAGTCTATTTAAAGAACGGCTTAAAACTAATACTTAAGTACAAGCCATAAGCTTTTTAGTCTTTTTGACAATTTTGACTTTCTTAGAGATAATTTAAAACTTAAATCAAACAGCTTATTTATTTAATATTTTTTTATACTTGATTATATTTGCTAATTTAAACTATATTTAATTTAAATGCCTAACAAACTTTGCAGCTCACTTAAGGGTTAACTGTAATTTCTTAGTACTTTTGCCAAAAGAAAGCAACTAAACTGAATACTTTGTGTGATAGACTAACTAAGTTTTAGTTTATTTCCAATTATAGCAACTTCCGTGGTAAATATTCAAGTCTTAAAGAACTTGGCTATATAAAGTCTCATCAATGTTTAACGCTTTCTGCTTGTTTATGGGTTTGATGCTGTCTCTGTTACTGTCTCTGTTACTGTTACTGTAACTGTTACTGTCTCTGGGTCTGGGTCGTTTATTGGACAAGTTACAATAAAGCAACGCGGCCTGTTTGCTGTTGGCCTTTTGTGAGAGCTGTTTTAGTTTGGCAGTCAGTTGGTCAGTTAGTCAAGTCACTTATTCCTCAGTGCAATTGACTTTCGTTTTTTTTTGCTTACACTACACCGCCCCGTTGTTGTAGTTGTTGTTGATTTTGATGTTGACAAAATGTAGCGTATTCTGTGATGATCTGACAGGCGGCAGGTGAGAGCAGACAGCCACGACGACAACGACGACGACGTTGATCAATGAAAAATAATTATAATTGGCCGTTGGTAAATATGCATATGTAGATGGAGATGGAGATGTAGATGTGGGATGTGAAATTTAAAATGTAAAATGCAAATGGAAAACTTGTTGGCAATCAGCAAAATCAATCAACAGCTGAGCAATTGATGAGCACCCGGCGGCCAAAAGCAACAAGCAACGAGCAACAAGCCAAAAGCAGCAAGCCACAGACAGCAGCCAAATGGTCAATAGAGTTATCAATTTTAGTGGCAATGTGTCACAATGTGTCGCTAAATTGCCGACAGGCAGGTGAGACAGAGAGAGAGAGAGACAGAGAGAGTGGTAGAGGGAGACAGGGAGAGGGGAGAGCTAAGACTGTTGTATGAAGTAGCAATTTTGTGTGCCAGTTTTGTATTCATCTGCTTTAAATGCGACGTGTGGTAAGTAAAAATTTCATTTATTAACAGTCGGCAAACAAAATAAAGTTGTAGTCGAAAGACTGTTAATAACAACAACAACAACAAACAATAACAACAACAACTTGCAACACGTCTCAAGGTGAAGTGAACGACTGTGTGTGTTGCCTCTTGAACCTGCCCCACGGGCTCTTGTCAGTTTTTAATGCACTTTTGTACACTTTGTTTATTTATTAATATTTTTAATAATTTTTATTTCTTTTTGTTTTATTTTTTACACTTTACACTTGTCAAAGGCCGCTGCATGTTAATTAGTGTGACCGCATGCGGAAAAGCTGAGAAACAAAATTAAATTAAATGAAAGAAAAAGATAAAGAAAAAAATCCAATCAAGACTTACTTAAAAACAAGAAATTTGTTTACACCTTATTAATTGGAATAACCAAAAAACAAGAAACAAAAGTACAGTCGAGCACGCCTGACAGGATGTTATTTTATTATATATATTGGTATATTTGATATTTCGAAGGTCAAGTCTCATCATCCAAATTTGACAAAACGTGTTTGATTTTGAGAATTTTAGATTTTGATTGCGATCAATTCTGCTAGTTGTCCAGAGTATAAAAAGGTATAGCTTCATTTGGCTGAGTTATGATTAGTCATATATGTATATCTGTATGTATATATATGTAATACATACTTACACCAGTGCACTGCAGTGGTAGTCACGGCAAGCGTCTGCGGGCAGCGCTGTCGCTACACAAGCAGCGTAAACGTTCATTTAAACGTCTCTAGGTACCTTTCTACCAAAATTGGTACTCCAAAGTATTATAGTTACTCAGCTATTTGACTTGGCTTGTGATGCTGATCAAGAATATATATATTTCCTTTATATATATTTTTTCCTTTTGCCTGTTACATACTTTTCACAAACCCAGTACACTCTTCCAGACGGTATTAATATAAACAGCAAGAAAGTTAATGAAATGGTAAAAGTTTATTTACAAGCAATTTCAACTGGCGATTTTACGCAATTTGGTCACACTGAATTCAATTGCAATTAACACGAAGTGCGTGTATGTGTGACTTAAGTGTGTGTGTGTGTTTGAGTGTGTTCAAGTGATGCGTTATGTTGCAACTAAAGCACAAACAACACCAAACACTTACCAAGTGCAACGAGGGCCTTCTCTTTAGAGCCAAGTCAAGTTCGTTGCCTGAGTCTTTCAATTCAATTCAATTCATTTCATTTAATTTCATTTCAGTTTTGAAGTGCAACACGTCGCTACGTCCACAATCTTCCGCATGTCAAGGTCAATTAGCATTCAACTGTAGATTTGTGTAGACAGTGGATTGAGGATTGTGTGGACTGCGGGCTGAGGACAGTTTGGACTGTGCGTGATAAAAATGTCAAAAGGTTTCGATTGGTATTTCATCTGATGTTGTTATTGCTATTTAGCTGGCTTTAACTGACGATAAGTGTCGTCGTTTGTTGGCCAAGTCCCACTTCAGTTGGCCAGTTACCTCTGATCCGATACAATCCAATCCGATCAGATCCAAGCTGCTTTGTGTCATTGAACCGCACAAATGCGTATTCCAATAAATACTTTTGTCGCTCACTGTATGTGTTTGTGTGTGTGTGTGTGTGTGTAGAAAGTGGCCAACAATCCTTGGTGATCTATCTTTGTGACCAAAAAACTATGTATACAAACTCAGACTTGTACTCACACTCACACACACACACTAATACACACACACACATACAGTCATGCCCGTAGTATTCGCATTCGTGTTTGTACTTACTACAAAAAGTTTTCACTCCTTTCGCTTTCATTGCAATTACCAAATACGATTCTTATTTTCAATTTCAATATGACGACGACAGCCACGACGCGACGACCACGACGACGACGACGACAATGGCGCTGGTACAGTGGTTCTAAAGCTATTTAGTTGAGAAATCTAAGACAGTCGAGTCAATAAAGCTTAGATAGCGAGTAATGAATCTTAGAGGTAGTAAGAGAATTTTGATCACTATCGGCTTTAGAATAATTCACGGCCACTGAGCTCTAAAGCCGGGGCTTAAATTGAGCTTGAAAATTCGTAGGACTTAAGATTATGACCTTTGCATTACCTATACTTAAAAAATTATTTTAAAAGTTAGTCTCATTAAAATTTAGTAATTCTTTTATGGAATTTTCTATTTAATCTATATATTTTATTATCATTTGTTATACAAATTTTATATGTATTTTATAAATATTATTATTCTGATTATGAATATTTTATATAATTTATAAGTGAATAATATTTATATATTTTCCTTCTTCTTTTTATTATTTTTACCATTATTATATATATTTTGTGTTTTCCTATTTTTACATCTACTATTATATATCTTATTTCCTAACTTTCAACCAAATAATTAATTTTTTATTTAAAAGTCTTCATAAACTTTCGCTCTCTCCCCATTTCGCTTAAGTTCTCCTAGTCAATTCTAAGCTTGTGACCACTGTGCGATGTCCATGACAGCCTGCGAGGAGAGACCAAAAAAGTAACAAAAAACAGCAACGCAGCTTCAGTTTCGCACCAAATTTGGTGCGCCTGGCTCAAGGAGATAGAGCTGCTGCAGAAGAAGAAGAAGCAGAAGAAGGAGAAGAAGAGGAGAAGAAGTAGGAGTAGGAGCAGGAGTAGGAGCCAGTCCAATAGTAATAGCAATAGCAATAGCAATAACAATAACGGTCGCTCTGCAGCCTAGCAGCAATGTACTGTTGTTGTTGTTGCTGTAGTAGTAGTAGTAGTAACTGTTGTTGTTGTTGTTGGTTGGAGCCTATTACTGTTTGGCTTAGTCAAATCGTTTGTTATGTTTTTATCTTGATGTCCAGTCACCTTGATTTGTTGTAGAAAATGCAACTTTTGGCATGCCGTTGCTGCTGCTGCTGTCCTCACTCTATGCTCAGTCGGTCTTCAGTCTGTCCGTCTGTCTAACTGTCTGTTTTTGGGGGACATCGCTCCGACTACCGTTGCGTAGGGTGCATCCACAGCATTTTCCCAGTCTCTGTCAACTGATGTTATCCGATTTCTGCTTGACGGACTGCCAAACGAAAGTGAAACTGAAACCACAAGACTGAGACGTCGACTTCGACTGAGACTTCGACTGAGACTTCGACTTCGACTGAGACTGAAATTAGAATTGAGCAAAATGGCGCTTGTAATAAATCAGCATTTAATGTTTTTACCTCTTTTTTTTGCAGTGTTGTTTTTCAGCGAAATCAATCAGTTTATGGGCTTGGTGTTTTGAAGTTCAATGCACCGTTGACTGACTAACTGATGGCCCAAGGCTTAAGCTAGTTTTGTGCAGTGTAGGCAAGACATACTGTATGTTAGAGCAATGGGAGCATACAGTGGGATTGGGCATCGTCAGCTCAGCTGTTGTTTTTGGGCGATGTCAGAGTTCAGCGCATGTTTTATTTTCGGGGGTGGTTGGCAAATCTAGAAAAATGCCAAAAAAAAATTCAACAATAACAACAACAACAACAACAAGTAGACAATGGGCAGACGTTGGTGGTGCTTGTTAGGCCTGGGCACAAACAACAACTTGAAACAAACAGCGAAATGCCGCAGTAAGAAAAACAAACAAACAAACAACTAACAACAACAATGACAACAAACAGCGACAACAACAACAACAACAACAACAACAAATGCAAATACGAGCGCTGCACACGAGGCTAAGAGGAGACTGCAATCATTTGTTGTTGCCTGTTTTGGCAGCAGTTGTTGTTGTTGTTGTTCGAGTATTGTCATTATTTATTTATGCCCAAAACGTTTCATTTTCATTTGGCCAAGGGAGTCGCTAACGTTGCTGTTGTTGTTGTTGTTGCCGTTGCCAAAAACCTGAAAACTGGGTTACTGGCGCCTGTTTCGGGCTACAAGATCGTGTCATGCGATTTCTATCTTTGTCGTCGGCGACAACGAATGCTGTCGAATTGCTGAAGACGACAAAAAAAGCTAAAATAAAACACTAAAATCGAAATCGAAACTGAACTGAAACTGAAACAAGCCCAACTAACTGACAACTGGCAATATATGTAACTGTTCGCCCCTCAGCGAAGTACTACAGACTCGGGAACTGAACTGAAACTTTGGGACTATTTGGAGTTGGAACTGTATGGAAAACCAAAAGTAAAGTGCTTGATTTCCATATGAGACACACATACTCTCCTTTCTGTGGCTTTGTCAGTAAGTATAATTTTTTCTATAGTATATAAGTATTTATAAAAAAATACTGATCTAGCCCATGACTCACACTGAGCGCAGTAGCAAAATACTTCCAATTGGAGTTTATATTTTATGCTTGGGCCTGGCAGCCGCTGTCAGAGTCTGGCAGGAGAGCTTAGCATCCGACTGCCTCAATTTGTGTATACATTTTTTGCCATTTTCAACAGTTTTTATATGGCATGTTGAGTATAATAGATTTATAAAGAGGTTTGCAAAACAATTTAAGTTTATTTCAAAGTATTTTTATATTTTTGATTAGTTAAGTAAACAGTTAAATTTATTATTAAATTTATTTAAAAGTATTTTTATAGTAAAGTATAATATTAATTACATATTAAATGTTACTTTAGTATATGTCCAGTTTTATTTAAGTGTTCTTGATTTTTTCTGATTTTTCCCATTTCAAAAAAACCTTTTCTTAATTACCTTGTTCAAACTTCTTTGATTCTCAGCTTATTACTTACATCCTGCTTACTTACCGGAAGTGCATTCACAGATCGTCTAACTGTCTGCTGTTTTACTTTATTGTTATGTTTAGGGCTTTGGCTTGGCAGCAACAAAGTCACGAATTAGCGCAGTACAAACTGGGTAGAGCAACAGGTACGACACAAGAGGAGAGCGAAGAGAGAAAGAGAGCGGGTTAACAGGGCTGAGTCTCTCCTACATATGGCTAAGAATATATGCTTGTTCCAGATGCAGCTGTTACCACATACAATGCAGTTATAACATAGCACATAAAACGCATTTTGTTGCAACAGCAACGGCAACAGCAACGAGTTGAGTTTGAGTCGCGTTCGTTGCCTAAGTCTTTTGTTTGCTGACGCATGAGCGAATGCTTGATTCAATATTTTGTGTGTGTCTGTCTCAGTCTGTCTCTCTCTCTCTGTCTCTCTCTGTCTCACTGTCTGTCTGTCGTTGTGTCTGTCGCACTGATTTATGCGCTTGACCGCACAAGCCACCTACGCAGTGTGAACACATAAACACTCACGCACACACAAACACACACACTCGCACACACTCACACTCTCTCTCACACTCCCTGTTAATATTTCTCTATTTAATATTTCATGCATATGTAAGTACGCTAAGAGTTTTCCCAGTTATCAGAGAGCTGATAAGTAGCTTATGTAATGGCCCACGAAATGTTAAGAAGATGAAGAAAATTTGGGTTAAAAGTCGCTCTGACAGTTTAATTTGACATTTCGCTTTTAACGCTTACCCAAAAAATAAGTCTTCCTCTTCTTCTTCATAGTGTTGTTGCTGTTGTTGTTGTTGTTGCTGTTGTTGTTGTTGTAGTTGACAGAGTGCTTTATGTTTCTCTCGCATTTGCTTAACAAGATTTGTTGTTGTTATTCATATTGAATTGTCATTTCTCTTGACAATTTAATTTGGATTATGCTGCGGCTACCGAAAAGCCGAAAAAATGCCAAAAAGCCGAAAAGGCAAAGCAAAAAACAAAAAGCTACAAAAAGCTAAAGCTAAAGACAAAAAATATAAACAGAAGGCAGATAAAAAGCAGATGTTTATGTGTTGCATGTTTGATGTCTTGGTCTTGTGGCATGTGGCTTTTGAGGCTTTTGTGGCTTTGTGGCCGGGGCACGTTTGCAGTTCGGTGCATTAAAAACAAAAGGCTCTCGAAACGCATTGAAGATGTCCATGTCGCATTGCATCGCATCGCGTCGCGAGCGTATAATAAAAATTATTAATGGCTGGCCAACGTCTTGTCTTGCATTTCCGTCTTGACCCGAAGTTATGCAAAAATGTTAGCCAAAAGGCCAAACGAAAGCAGCCGGCTAAGTAGAAATGTTTGGCTAACAAATGATTGCTATTTTGCCAGGTCTGGCAAGTCAGGCAAGTGCGTTGAGTACCCCTAACGCTACACGCCCCCTTCCTGCCCCTCCCGTTACGCCTCCTCTATTCAGTTTTGCTCATTTCAGTTGCAATATTAATTGAAATTCGCAGCTACCAGAAAAGAAACAAAAAACTGAAATTTTGGTCGAAAAATGTTAAGCTTAACAGCGCGCTGTTAAGTCGCTTTTGGTGTTTAACAGAGCTCTGCTAGCTAACTTTACGAAATGGTAACAATTTGTAGCGGAAGCCTGCCGCTCTGTTATGGCCATTGTCTTCTGGCTGTCGCTTGATTTTATCGCTCAAAAAATCTACAATCAGTTCGTGTTGCATAAACATATTGATTTGACTCACTGTAGTTGTTGTTGGTGCCGCTGCTGTCGTTGCACATATAAACAAATCAGCTGGTGGCGAACAGACAATTGCATAAATCAATTTTACACCAAAAACAAAACATACTTTATTCCACGGTTGTTGTTGTAGTTGTTGTTGTTGTTGCTGCAGTTGATGTTGTTCATGAAACTTGCCACTTGCCACTTGCTGATAGTTGGTGGCGCCGCATTTATGACTGCGGCACAGCCCACAGTGCGTACAAACATTGTTGGCACATGTAAATTTGATTACAAGCTAGTTTTACGACAACAACAACAACAACAAATGAAGTGCTAAAATCGTAGTCATATTTTTGGGTGCATTGCTAATTTGAACTGTCTTGAAGCACAAATGACGCCTCCATTTATGATAAATGAAAGTAAAAGTACAAAGCACTTACACTTCATAGATCATTAGCGTTACTTGTTGTGGTTTGTGCGTTCAATGAACCATAGCTTAGACAGTCAGTCAGTCAGACAGTCAGTCAGTCAGTTAGTCAGTTAGGCAGTTAGACAGTCAGTTAGACACTCAGTTTGTTAGTTAGTTAGTCAAGACTGTTGTTTGAATGTTTTTGGCCATGTAAAAGTCATAGTCATTAAAAATAGAAATGATCATTGAAAACGCCGTTAAATTGTGTTCACAAACAAAAAACTTGTTCTTTCACTTTCAATGTCATGCCACAAGGCGCACAACACAGTCACACACACACACACACCGTAACACACACAGTCACAGCCACAGAAGACCTTCAACTTCACACACCTCCACTGGCACCTGAGACTACCTGAAACCACCTGAATCCAATGAACCACCTTTAGGGGCCACTTACGGTGAGTGTTGTGCTGCGCTGCGCTGCGTTGCGTTGCGGTGCGGTGCGGTCTAGTGCGGTGTTTGTGGATGCTGCTTCTTCCGCCTGGAAATTAATTGCGGCATAAACCAAACATTTTGCGAGTCAATGTACGTAATTTGAAAATCGTGCCAAAATAGTTGCAAATGCCAATTGCGACTATATACAACTACAGGTGCGATGGGACACCCCCGCAAAATGCTAGGCAATCTATGAATAAGTGTAGTCGTATTTGTATTCGTATTCAAAATCGTATTCCTATTCGTATTCGTATTCGCTCTCTTGTTGTTGCTGTTGTTGTAGTCATTTGTCTGCATGTCGCTTTGTTGAATTGTCTATTTGTTTGCCAAAAAGTGCCATGAAGACAAGTTGTTGTTGTTGTTGCTCTTGCTGTTGTTGTTGTTGTTGTTGTTGCTGTTGTTGCTGTTAAGCTGAAAGCAATTTCATTTGCTGCCTTGCCGAGTCTGTGGCTGCTGCGGCTGCTACAACAAATTACTATCATTGCTGTTAATAGTTCATTAAGTCACGGACGGGACAACGTGGCGCATGTGGAACGTGAAACATGAAACACAAAACGAACATAAAACTTCCAACAGCTTCAACAAATGAACAAGTGGCAGAATAATTGAGTGAACGGCACTGATAAACAATTCAATTTCTTCTGCTATTAAGCCATCAATTAGGCTGAGATCATAACCAGCTATATCTAAAATATATATATATGCTATAATTGTGTGCTATAAAAAGGTTAATCACTTTAACGGAAGTTAAATTTTAAATTGATAAACAATAAAATAGTAATTCAGATTTATTTTTATTAACATATTTACTTAGCATAGTATTCTTAGCTCTAAATCTCTATTTAGTTTAGTCTAATTTATTAGTTTAATCAAGTTAACTAAGTTAGTTTTATTGGAAGGTATTACAATCGTTGGGTTTTATTTTATTTAGTTTTAAAAAAAATTATTAATAATTTATTGGAAGCATTTAAGCATTGTCATTGTCAACAGTTTGTTATTTTAAATGGCAGTTTTAATAGGATGTGAGTTTGTACAGAAACGGATTTATTAAAAATAATCAGAATTAAATTTAAATTTAGAAAATCTTTTAAGTTAAATAATTTTATAACAATTTAAGTTTGTTGTACGTTTTTGTAGTATAAAATTATTTATCACAATTTATTAAAAATAATTTAAATTTTAAGAAATTAAATTAGTTATGCGTTTTTGTATTAAACAAGTTTTGGGATACTGTAGTTATGCTCAAAAATGATTTAATAAAATTAATATAGTTTTTATAAAATATTATAATATTTAACAATATATTTTAACTATAATTATAGTACTTAACTCATCACAATTTCATTACAGCAAATTTCACAACGATCGATTGCCTTGTGATCTGTACCCGAGGGCGAGGAGAACTCGGCAATGCCACAGCTGGAGAAGGTTCTGTGCTCCTTACTGGGATTGGCATCACCATAGTTTCTAATCCAGGGTGAAGTGCGTTGGGAGTCAAGACGTGCGGAATTATGTTGTCCTAAGCGGGAATTGGAGGAGCGCTGGGAACGCTGGGAACGCAGCGTTGTGGTTGATCCTCGCCAGTCGGTAAGTTGAGCCAAAGCTGCTTCTAAATCCAAATCCTCATACTCTGTCATCACCACCTGACTGGAGCCAGGGGAAACGGAAATGGCACTGGGTGTGTTCAGATGACTCAGTGGCTTTATGACCACCTCGCTGCTGCTGCTGGAGGAAATTCGCGATGAAGGTCGTGAAACTGCAGGCGAAGATCGCTTTGAAGTGCTTGCATTGCTCGGAAGGATTGGCTCAGCCTGAGTGCTAAGCCTTTGGGGCGTGGCATGTGTTGATATGGCTTTCCTGGGTGTCGGAGTCCTACTCGATTTCAACAGTGATTGCTCGAGTACAGGGTCTCTTTGTGGTAGCCTTGGGGACCCTGTTAACTCTTTAACGACAGATGAAGGTCTCGTAGCTGCCATGCTAAGTCGTGTTGGTGTCTGTTGCTGAGGTGTTTGCATGGGCGTGGCATATTTGACAACTGAGTTGCGACTTTCCGTTGTCTCTGCTATAAAAGTGGAAGCACGCGATGCCAGAGGCGTTGAGTTGGAGATTGGACTGGAGATTACAGGTCTCTCTATGAGAGGCTTGGCTCTAGAGGGACTATGCACCATCGAGGTGGCTGTTATGGGCGTGGTCAGGAGCACGGCAGAGCTAATGTCACGTGCCGAATCAATTAGCAGTGACTTGAAGCTTTCGTTGTGATTTGTTTTTAAATGCTTTGTAGGCAGAGAAGACTGTAAGTTAATGGCTTCCTTGGAGCTAGAGAGTTCCCTTTCCCTGCTGAGCACCTGTTGTGGCCTTGAGCTGCCAATTCTTTGCAGCTTGAGACTCTCAATGGTTTCACTGGGACGACGATTGCCCTGTAAATGCTTTTTACTCACATCGGCCGTGGAAAGTCTCGGCTTTTCCTTGAGTTTTCTTGAGTAACTCGTCAGATTGGAGGTAGATCTGGCCATGGCTAGATGCGGTTGTTCTCTCACCGCACGTAAACCTAGTCCTGGAGTCATGCTGCTCCTGCGTATGGGACTGTAGCTGTGCTGTGGTTCCTCCGGTAATCCTGGCTGCTCTCTGGCCCAAAGGGAACGTCGGCCATTTAGCGCTGAACCAACTCGACTGCCAACTTGTGGACGACTGGTAGTAATTGGAAGACTTATGCGTTCGCGTTGTGTATTATAATCAAAGGTTCTGCCATTCGAGAGCCTCGAACTGGCACGCGATACGCTGCCCGGCTGCTCGGAGCCCACGAACTTGGCATAATCGCGATGACCTCGACGCTTGGGCGGTGCTGGTGTCAAATGGCCACTGGAGAGATCCGATTGAGACTGTGAAGCACTCGATTGCTGTGAATTGCCGCCACTGAAATGGCCATCATAATGGCCAGGTTTATCGCGTAGGCTAGTGTAATCCTTGTAGACGGAAAATTGATTTTGGCTATGTGCAAAGCTTTCGTATGGCTTAAATTTACGACTCTTGGCCAATTGATCGGCCAGTTTTTCCCATTCTGTAGTGCTCGGTCGACGTTGTTCCTCCTCATTCTCCACACGGCGATACCAGCGACTTCTACAGGTGTGTGTACGTGAGTATATTTTGGTGACAAGTGGTGTGTGTGTGTGTGTAAGTGTGTTATGGGTGTGTTAGTGTTTATTTGTTTAAGCGTGTTAGTTAAGAATACTTTTGTTAACGTGTGAGAAACTGTTTAGTTTATAGTTTTTGAAAGGTTTTGTGACACACTTGCAAAATCAGGAAAAGGTTTTCTTTTAAAATTAAAAAAACAATAAATTTTTTAAATTTTAGAAGTAGTATAGAATTCAATTTATATTATAATATAAATAGTTTTTATTAATTAAATGTATATTAATCATCTTTTCTCTAACTTCCCCTTAAAACCATCAATTTTGCAAGAGTGTAGCTTAAGAACTTCGATGCTCCGAAGTTAGGGATAAAAGTATGATTTATAGATATTACCAATACTACGTACAAGACTTGTTGCTGTTGTTCTTGTTCTTGTTATTTTTAGAGGCGAGCTGAGTTGAGTTGCCTTTGATCGCAACAACAATAATAATAAATGCAGATTATATGATATGTACATAGAGATAAAAGTTATTTATTTACAATTTACAATATATTGTTGAGTAGAGAGAGAAAAAGAGAGCAGTAAGTTATATATATATAGTAAGATAGAATAAATATTATGATATATTCAACTACAGATAAACAGATACAGATACAAATACAGTTACAGATACAAATATGATTTCAACTACAAAAGCTACAGTACAAAGCTACGCGATAACTTCTGAGTGCAGCGAATTCTACGATTTATTCAGTGGTTCTACGAGGATTTTGTTAGCTGATTTGCTGCCATCACAGCCATTGGCCTACTTACTCCACAGCTGTTGGTACTGCCACATCGCCAGCAGTTGCTGTTGTTGTTTCAGTTGCCGTTGCCGTTGCCACTGTGGCATCCACTGCACCCACCTGTGCACTCAACTCAGCAAGTTCTTGCAACGAAGGCTTTGGTGTTGGTGGCGCCTCCTCCTCATTAGCCGAACTATTAGCCAATGCCCTTTCAATCTCTGGCTCCGGTGTCGATGTCTTTAAACTATCCGCATCTGTGTCGAGTGCTGGTGTCGGTGCACGTGATGTGCTCATCACATCCGGTTCTGTTGTCTTACCGACTTCCGGTCGCGTCTCCAAATGCAGACCCTCCAACACTTTATGCTTGGCCTCATCGAGTGCCTCACTCCCATCCTTAAAGGCATTTCCCAGCTCATTAGTTATGCCCGCCACGGCAGTGCTCACCGTCTCCTTGGCCGTGTCCACTGTGGTTGTAAGTGTTTCTTTTGCACCTAAAAACAAAAGCAAAGAAAACAAACAAACGATTTGGTTTATGTTTACACAAATTATCTATAATTGAACCCAATGATGAACAGCTGTTAGGCAGTTCAGTTACCTCTACTGTTAATCGATATTATGAAATGATTCGCTTGTGATTTTTACTACTTTATGTTAAGGATATTAAACAAGTTAGTGGGAAGTTTGTATAAATTAAATTAGTTGAGTTAACTTTTAAGCCATTAAACTAATAAAAATGTCTTGAAAATCTTCATAAAAGTTTTTCCTGTATCTCAAAACTATCACTTTACTCAGCCTTAAATCATTCACTGTCCAAATTTGCACTAGTTTTATTTACTTAATTTTTATTAGTTTACTTTCGTAGTGAATCAATCAAAGTGTTATGCCAACATCGTATGCAAATTTGCGTATTATTTAAAATAAAAGCAATGCTCTAATTAGACGTTCAGTCACGCAATAAACTCGTTTCTCTTCATATGCTTTTAATAAAAAAAATAATATATATATATATATATATATGTATATATATATGCGTACTTTATGTGAGTAAGTAAATAATATATATACTTATAGAAATGACCATGACTGGATCGTAAAAACTGAAAGTAACACGCAGTGTTTTTAGTACTTTTTTTCAGTGTTAGTCAATTGTCCTTTATGGTGTGGCATTATTTGTCTGGGAAATGCGATAGTTCAATAAACTTTCAGTTAATAAAATTGTACCTAATTTGGTCAGTGATTTAAGGTCGAAGGTTAACGTGGAACTTAATTAGCATTTTGATGATTATTTCTATTTGATTGATTTGCTGTCACGCATTGTGCGCATATTAAGCATACGCCGTGTAGCACACACAGTTTTTAAGGCGCCACTATAAGCCAATTAAAGTTATGAGAAATGCGCTTTTAAATGTCAACTGAACACACAGAGACACACACTGATACACACACAGATACACACACTAATACACACACACCTTCGAGGGCAGATTCGCCTTTTTGCTTGACATCGCCAGCGACATGTGTGGCGGCTTTAAGCATTTCACTGCCTGCAGTTGCCACCATTGGAGTGCTGCTAGCACAGCCCATGGCTAAAAGCAAATCCAATACGTCTACGGTACTATATATATATATAAATAGGCCAGGCTTTAACGGTACACAATAAAAGTAAGAATTTCTAAATCATAGCGATTGCAAATTGATACAGAATACAAAAAAAAACTAAAAACAATTTGAAATATGAATGGAAGAACGCGCCCGTCTTTGGTCACGAACTCAACGCAACTGAACTGACCCAAAAGCCAAGTGCCCAAAGGGTCAGTCAGTTGGCCAGGCTAGCAATTCTTGGCCATTTAGCAATGGTACTACCTCTACTACTATTGCATATACAATGAGTACTTATTGTTGTCGTTGTTGTTGTTGTTGTGGGGCACGCAACAGGACTTCCATTTTAGCCATTTGCCCATTTGGCCACTTTAAGCCATTTGTATGTGTGTGTGTATGTGTGTATGGTATGGCCGTTTGGCTTTATGTGCGTTTGCACTTCAACTCTTACCAAATTGTTGAGGTCATGCGCGTTGAGCGCACATATTTTTATAGGCTAAAAGGGTTTCACTTCTGTTGCTCCAAAATAAAACTGACTAAATAGGCTAAAACTAAATATGAGTACATACACAAGTACTTGTACTACCAGCGTACTAATAGCGTGTCTAGATGGCGTGTCTAACTATGCAGCGCCACTGGCCGCCAGGTGGCGTGCCATTTACAAGTTTCTTCTTCCTTTTGGGAAGCTCGTTTGGTGAATTTTTTCACTTGTTGGTCTAGTTTGTTCTAGAGAAATATCTTTGGCTGCGTTTTATTCAATAACTATCTATGAAGTTTAAGAAATTAAGATTTTATTGAACACATTTTTAGTATTTTACTTGATTTTCTTATTTTTTTCAGGTTAATGCGTGCATGAATCCTATTTGAGCTCGTGACGAGGAACTCTGTTTTTAATGTGGTTTTCCCCAAGTGTGGCAACTCTGATTGGTTAATTTATAATGCAGTGTCAAGGTCAGGTAATTCTTTAGTAAGAAAATGGAGGTTTTTTCCAACAATTGTATAGTCATTTATGAGCTACATATATACGGTATGTGCGGTACATTGAGACATAGTTTTATGGTAAGATTACCAAGGGACCAATTATCTCTGTCAAAACTCAACCGATTTGGAATCGGATTACCATTTTATTAAGTGCTCTTAATTTATATTAACTCTGCATCAAAATAGTTTTGATTTCTTCAATATAAAATATAGTTTTATTGTTTTTGCAGAGGGTATAATGATTCTGTTCTCATGGGTACTTTATAGGACTTGTAGCCTACACTTCTTATTGTCTTGAGTTTTCTCAGTGTATTTGAGCTCAGTGTAGCCACTTTTGTCTGCTGTGTTAGTTAGTTATTTATCAGATAGTGAGACCCACACACAAGACACTTGGAGAGTTCCAGATTCAAGATCTTCACGATGGATGACAGTATAGATTGCCACATTGTGCTTGTTCTCCTTTTGTTTTATATTATTTTTTTTGGTTTTTGCTGTCGCTTAACATTTAAGAAAATTGATTTTTGATTTATTTTTTTGGTACCATGTTTTGGTATTATTTTTTCTTCTTGGGATCGATGGCCGTCGATTGGAGCGTTGGGCTGTTTTTGCAGGCTCGTTGGGAACTGTTGCTGTTGCTTTGTTGTTTTGAGCGTGATTTATGTCAGTCAGGCAGTGACAGCGCTTTTCATGAGCCAATAAAGTTGTCCATGTCGCTTTGTCATATTCATATATCATGGCAATACACCCGGCGACTTATGCCACATGTTTCGACTCGTATCTTCGATTTTCAACTTCGACTTCATTGAGTTTAAGCCATCTAGTTACGAATACGTATACGAATATGAGTGCTCCCCATTTTTTTCTATTTTTTTTTTTTGAGAGCCTGCGTATAAACGTGGCTTAAGTGCGCGCAGCGTTCGAATTGTGGCCACAACGGTGACAAAACATTATTTTTGTTCGGTTTCAGACACTCAAAAACTCGCATATAAATCAACGCAACGCAGCTGGCCAAAATGGCATGGCCAGGAGAGGTTCATTAGACTTGAAAATATACAAAATAAAAAAAAAAAACTCTTTTGACTCTTGTGTCTGTTCAACGTTAATTACATAAGCTAAGCGGCGCTTAATTATCTGCTCAACAATGGCACCCAAGTGCTCAAAGACTCACAGACTCAAAAAGACTCAAAAACTCACATGATGTAATGTGTGTGACTCCAAACGGTATGCGAAAGTTGATTGATGCTCTACCCTTTGCCAAAAGGTTATTTACAAATTTTTGCTAAATTTGTAACATAAGAAAATACGATGAAAGTATAAAAAATTCTCAAGAACATGTATTAAAGTTGATAAGCTTTAAGGGTTTATTATAAATACTTAAAGATATGAAGTAGTAGTGCTCAAAAAAACTATTGGTATCAGTAAATTATTTAAGCTTTCATAGCGTTTAAATGATCTAGAATCCCACTACATTTTGAGAGCATAAGAACTCCTCATATGAGCCAAGTAGAGTCTTATAAATTGTGCTGCAGATCTGCTCGTATACACTTTCAATGATCGCAAAGAATAATGGCAATTGTGTGGCAGGTAAGCTGAGAGCAGCAGACAGGTAAGACAACCAGACAGACAGAGAGACAAAGAGACAGAGAGACAGAGAGACAGAGAGACAAAGAGACAGAGAGACAGAGATACAAAGAGACAGTTAGACAACTTCCTTTGGCAATTTGTATGGCCTTTGTCTCTGGCGACAGCTTCCTCAAAACACAACGCTTTGAACTTGGCTCAAATGTTTGTTGCACAAGTTATATTTGGCCGTATTGGTGTTGTATGCCTCGAAGGGGCATAAATTGTAATTATAGCTGCCACTGTGGCAAACAATAAATCTCAAAGTATTTATCGTACAACATGACAGAAGTGGGTCGTACTTTAAGCTCGGGAAAACATTCGACAGACAGACAGACAA
This sequence comes from Drosophila cardini, assembly GCA_018903735.1. Lineage (NCBI taxonomy): Eukaryota > Metazoa > Arthropoda > Insecta > Diptera > Drosophilidae > Drosophila > Drosophila cardini. The sequence continues at coordinate 8,042,588 of JAEIGM010000004.1, read as the reverse complement.
CAATTTTTTGTTTCCTTTTTTGCATATGGTATAAAATGTAAACAAAAAATAAACAATAATAAAGTACTCAAGCAACAATAACAACAATTTTAAATGCAGTTATGACTAAATGCTAAAGTTATTTCTTCTGATTGTTGTTGTTGTTTTTGTAGGCGTTGTGGCAGCATTCGCTTAAAATTGTGCACATAACTTGAAACATGAAAAGTTACTTAGTCTCGAGGCGGCAAACAGAGTTCGGTTCGGTCTTTAATTAAAAGCGACAGGTTTCCCAACACATTCTGTAGTTTTTTTGCTGTTGCAGTTGAAGTTGAAGTTGCAGTTATTGTAATTATATACACATGACGATGTCCATAGCCACACCCACTGCAGCTGACACACATTTCGACTTCATTTGAAGATGCAAATGGAGCGCCAAATTTATGTAATCAAAACCAAAAAAACCAAGTGAAAAGTCAGGCATTAAATTCAAAGTCGTAGTCAATACTATGGCTTTGTCTTGGATGATGTCAGCTTAGATGGCAAAAAAAAAATCGGAAAAAAAACCTAAGCAAAAAGGTTATCGATGTCTTCAGATCGCGAGTGAAAAGCCAAGAAACCAAGTCCAAGTCTTTCGTCCCAAGACAACAAATTTCACTCGTAATGCAATCGCACGCAATGTCCAAGGCCCAAAAAGACAAGATCTGCATTTAACCAGAGAGCTCGAAATTGACCAAAGGGAAAGCTGACATCAAATTGAAACTGCGATTCCAACTTCAACTCCGACTCCAACTCCGACTCCAACTCCGACTTCAATTCCAACTCCGATTTCGATGTATCTAGTTTTGGGCTGTTTTGTGGCTTGATTGGTTTGATTTTTAATTATATATGTGCTATATTCTTTAAGTAGAACCTGTGCAGCATAAATCAACTGCTGCCAGGCATTTCACACTCTTCAAACTTAATTAAAAACAAAAAAAAAGTTGTTGGGGAATAGAGCAAACGTTAATTTTTAGTGAAAATAAATCATAAATCAATGCACTGCGAAAGTCAAACTTATAAAAATTCAATTTGTAATCAGTAAAAGATGCTTGCAACACGCCCTAAGACAAAATGAACAACAAAAACGTTAAAAACGTTAAGAAAACTTGGTTTTAATCAGCTTGGCAGCGTCAGAAATACCGCAGGTATTAGAACGGCTTCTAAGAATGCATTTCGGCGATCCAGGGCGGCATCGAAGAGTCGAGGGATCCACAGCTACAAAGACGTAGACGAGTCTTCATTCAGTCGCTTAAAAATGAACATGCCAAGAGGCTGTCAAAAAGGCAACGGTTGAGACGGCTACTCAAAATACTTGTACGGGTATAAATAAAAAATAAATAAATAAAAATAAATGAAATAAAAAATAAAAATAAAATCAAGCTACGGAAAGTCAAGTATGTGTGTGTGTATGTGTGTGTGCTTTGGTTTTTCTTCTTTTTTAGACCCCGTACTCTAAAAAAGAGTAGAGGGGTCTATTAGGTTTGTCTAAAGCGAAACAACAAACAAGTCGTATAACAAAATAAAGTAAATAATCAAAAATATCCAAGAAATATTTTATTTTCCTTCTAATACTAGTCTGTATTATATTACATAAAAAAATTATGCTAACAATTATTAGTTTTAATGTATTTTAATTTAATTTTACTAATATTGCTGTTCTTCCTTGGTTGTTGCTTAATTGGTTATTATTATATGTCACAAGCTTTTATTAGATTATCCGTTAGCGCAAAAGCTCAGCTCCGACAAGCTCAAGAAAGCTTTCAGCGTGAACAAGTTCACCTTCGTTCATCGATAATTGAAATTCGGTAATCGTTTAGTTCCTTTCGCGCATCGGTTTTTTCTGCACGCCTGATTATGTGCTCCGCGTTACGAGCGTGAAAAAACTATTTCATTTCGGTCCGATCGGCTTAAAATATGTATCAAACAATAGAGCATTGTCGTGTGCACAACATGCATACAAAAGATTTGTAAGTTACAATGAATTAACTACTTTAATTAACGTTTGAAAATTTGTCTATTAGCGGAGCCTCTGGTGGCGTCGCATTTCGCCATATTTTTTCACACTCTCCCACTCCAACTCCAACGCATTTTCTTTTGTGCGCGACGTTCTTTGCTCTTTTTGTTGCCGTCGATCAACGTTGTTGTTGTACGCTTACGCTCGCTCTCTTACATATGCATTAGAATCCATGCGCAGCCGCTGCGTCGTGTCGGTTTCTCTATTAATTTCGTTCGCTCTCTCGCTCTTCGCTTAAAATATGTAAAGCGCGTGTCTCTTTAGTGTTTTTGTTTTTTTTTTTTGTGTGAATGTGCAAATTTATTGTTTTGATTAATGCAGAGTAAAAGTGCAGTGAAAAAGTGTTGTGTGTAGTAAAAAAAGTGCAGTGCAGTGCAAAGTGTAAAAGTGCAGTGTAAAAATGAAATGTAAAGTTCAGTGTAAAAGTGCAGTGTTAAAGTGCAGTGTAAAGAGCAGTATATATAGTGCAGTGTATCAATGTATTCATAGTAGAATATCACTCAATGTGTTTTTCTTTCTATTTTTTTTTAATGTGTTTGTATTGTTTAATAATGAAGTGAAGTAAAAGTGAAGTTTAAGTGATAATGCAGTGAAATTGCACGCAAATATCTAATTAAAATTACAAAGCTGTGAGTTTTTTCTAAGGCTAACTTGAAACTAATTTTACTTAAATATTGCGATCGTTTTAATTGTTCTAAGAAAGCGATTATTTCATTGACAATATATTATTGTTTTCGATTATTTATTACTTTATTAACTTTAATAATTTAATTTAAAATTTTTCTATATTACAGTTCCTATTCATGAACAAATGGATCGCTATCAAAACTGGAAAATATTGAGGGGTAAGTGATTTTAAGCTTTTATAAAAATTGATATGAGTACGGGGTCTTTCACAGTCGGCTAACTCGACTGTAGATTTTCTTACTAGTTTATTCTTGTTATTAATAATTTTTGTTCTTTTTTCTTTAAGTTTTTTTTATGTGGAGTGACGTTTCGGGTTTGGCATTCAAGAAGAACAAAGCAAGCGCCGATGCGATGCCCCTCAGGCCTAGTGATGACACCGTGACGCAGCGTGAGAGCTATGAATAGCATAGCGAGATTAAAATCTATAACTACAAGGTTTTAGATCAATTTTGAGACAAGTTTACAGCACTGGACGGTAGACTAGAACCATTTTAAAAGGCTTTTGCTAGAACTGATGATATTTTAAATGAAAAGCTGAACTTTTGAAACGTTTAAAGATAGAACTTTTGGGCTATGTTCATAGGGTTTTATATAAGACTAGCAAGAAAGGCTACAATCGAATGAGCCGACAGTAAAAGACCCTGTAATCTCTATTCAAATAAGCAATTTTTGACCGATCTGCACTATGAAAGCTATAGGATATAGTTGTCTGATCCCGTTAAAACTTGAGATAAATACTTATAAAGGCACCAAAAACATAATGTGTGAATTTGGTCACGAAACCGTTAGCAGTTTTCAAGTTATGGCGATGTGCAAATATATAGGCTTTTCTGGCGATATTCTAAACACGAAATCTATGCCAGACTTTAGTGCATCTCTAGTCAGTGATGGACTCTTGACTGTGAACAGCAAACTGAGTCGAGAGCTTCAGTTTATTTCGTTCCATTTGGTGTTTTAGCCCGTTTGTTTGTGCCGCTAACCTTGGGGGCACTTTGGGGCACTTTTGGGGCAGCCAAGCGAAGAGCAGCATTTTGCATGCCACATTGGTCGAAACAGAAAGAGACAGAAAGAGAGAGAGGGAGGGAGAGGGAGTGAGAGAGTGAGATGGGTAGTGGAATAGTTGCCGCTGTTGGTGGTAAACAAAAGTGCCAAAGTGATTGACGTTTTGCACCGCTGAATTTTCTTTTCTCTTTCAATTTCAATTTAAGATCTGAACTTGCGGCAAGTTGACTGTGTCGGAGTTTGTTACACCGTTGCACCATTGACTCTTGCACTGACTTTTGTGGGTCAGGGTCAGGCAGACAAATGTCAAACTAACACATGCCACACAGTGCCACTACAGTGGCTGCTGCTGCTGTTGCTGCTGTAGCTGCTGCTGTATCTGGTAATTGCACACGCACGCGACCACAACGCACACACACACACACACATACCACATACGTGTGCGGCATGCAACCAATTCAAAGTCTCAATGTCCACATCCACTTTCTTTGCAATTTATATGAGTTTATGTGTGTTTATCACTTCTTGCTAATCTACGGCAGTGGCAATCAGCGACGGTGACAGTTGTGGCTACTCCTACCGCCATCCTGCCACATGCCGCACGCAAAAAAACCACAAAACTGCGGCCGTTGCATGATTTATGGCGCGTAATTTGCGTGCGCATGCGCAAATTGTGGCACAACCTTATTTTTAGCTCTTTTAAAGCTTTATTTTTTAGCTTTTTTGGGTTTTTTGCTTTTGTGGCAGTTGCAGCTTCCTGTTGACAAATGAGCTGACTGCTGCCACAGCGCTTGAAAAGTGTGTCACTTGCATTCTTTACCTGTCTACAGGTAGGACCTCGCTCTCTCTCTCTCTTACTTCCCCTCTCTTTTACACACTCTCTGCGTCTCTGTCTGCAGGTTGCCTCAACTGATTTATAATTTTATTGAACTATTAAACAGACTTGCAACAAACAACAACAATAACAACGGGCGCGCCAAATTGATTAACAATCAAAATAAATCAATACACAGCCCCAAAGCCAAAAAGTGTCAAAAGCGCCACAAAAAAGCCAAAAAAAAATAGTCAAAAATAATACCTTGCAACAAGCAAATTGCAATTGCAACACTTTCGCTGCAGATTTTGTGTTTTTCTTCACACTTGATTTACATTTTAAATTGAAAAGGCCGAAAACTGAAAACTGAAACTGAAACCGAAGCTCAAACTCAAACTGTAACCAAGAAAAAAGAGTTTTTTTTTTTTGTGTAGCCAGACAGGCAATTTCCAGGCCGACGGGCATGAAAACTGCAAGACGAATTGGGCGACATTGTCAGTGGAAAACTAGTGGAAACTTCTGTTAAAGTATTCATATGGATTTGGGGCACAACGAAGCTTTAGCGGTAAAGAGATCAATGGCAAAGAGGAGAAAGAAAAATACCATGAACTGACAGGCCTTTTGGCTACTTCTTTCTCTACCTTCCTATTACTTCGTTTCTCTTCCTTCCTTCTTTCCTTCCTTGACAGGTGAAATGTCAAATCTTCTGTGCTTTTTACACTTGCCAACAAAATACTTGTAATTTAAGTCTTAATCGTCCACGCCATAATGCTGTTAAGCGTCTAATTGAAGTTTCACTTTTATTTCTTTGCGACTCGCAAGCCAATCCTCAGACAGAGACAGACGGAGGGAGGGGAGGGAGGGAGGTAGAGACTCTCCGTTTCAACTTCAGACACAGATCAAGACCCGGTTGACCTCTGGCCAGCGCAGTGCAGATACATTAATTATCTGTAATGAACGTTTACACTTATTTATTGGCATTAAATCATCGTTTAACGCGCTGCGATCATGCACTTTGGGCTCGAAAGACTTCTCTGTCTTCGGTCTCCCTCCCTACCCTCTCTCTCTCTCTGTCTCTGTCTCCACAGCGACTTTAACTCCGTGTCTGTCTGTGCAATGGCCTTCAAATGCGTTGCCCCTCCCCTCTTTGTCTATCCTCCTGGCAACTGCAACTCTGCTCTGATATGCATGTCAAGCAGCCGCAAATTATCGCCTGACTTTGGATGGCACTTGAGGTCGCTTCCGTTAAGTTTTTCCACCTCTTAGCTGTGCTTCTAAGCCACAACAACAACAAAGGTAACAGAAAAATGGTAAAAATGGAAAAATTACTAAAATTGGTGCCGTTCAGGTTCGGGTTCATTGGCATTTTGTGCCACATAACAAATGTCGGCTGTTTACTTGGCTTTATGAGTTATGAGCCACCAGTTAAGCCGTTAACCAGCCAACCTTCTACATGTACACTCTACTGTGTACACACTGTACGTTGTATGCTCACTGTATGCTGGCTACCAAATCGATTACAAATATTTGCAATTAAATTATTATTGACAAGCCAAATGAGCAATTTTGAAATTGTTAATGATTATTTTGATAAAAATCTTTGATTTATCAAATATTACATTGTTAAAAGTATTGAATTTAATAATAATTTTGCTTAGTGAGCAGAGGTATAGAAGCAAAAGGTATAGAAGAATTAGAGGTTGCAGTATAGAGTGCTTGGAAAAGGGATCATAAAGAAAATTTTGAAAATAAAATTAAAAAATTTAGAAACAATGAACTGTTGTTAAATCATTAAAGGAAGTCTCGAAGTCAAATTTAATATATTTATACTGTAATTTATTCATTAAAGAGACTTTCAATATAAATTTTAATAGTAATATATTTAAAATTGAAGAGTATGCATCCAATTAAGGATTGTATCCTTATTCAAAATTATACCTTCAAATTTAATTTAAATAAAATACTAAATAAAATTTAGCTTAACTTTCTCATTATAAAATTCCATAAAAATTTAGGATATATGAAAGCTACCGACAAATTTCAAACAATTTCAAATACTTAAATTATTTAATGCAGCAATAATGACTTCTGGCCCACTGTGCAGCGTATTTTTGTCAAATACTTAACCAAACAAATATTGACAGCAGTCGTTGGCCATTAACATTATCAATATCAGCATCATCTTGGCCATGTTTTATGTATGTGCTTTGGGCAAATCAAACACAAAATGATTTTTCTTCACACAGTTAAAGATTTGGAGATTCTTTGTGGATTTATTAAAAGATTCGAATTCGAGATGGGAATAACTTGGCTTGGAGGATGGCCAATGGCCAATGGCCAATGGCTGATGGCGTCAAATCGGTGTCAGCAGAAAATACAAGTGGTAATATTTTCGAATCCTGGTTTTTTTGGTTGAGACTACGACTTTGACTGTGGCTTTGGCTTTTGCTTTGGCTAATTGCAGGCACTTGCAAGCCATAAAGATTTTAACTGTTTAATACATAAATATGTTTATGCCAAGCACTGAACCGGGTAACGTGCAACAAGTAACATTGCAACTGGCAGCGACAGCAACAATAAAAAAAAAAAAAAAACTGTGGTAAAGACTCAAAACGCTGCATGTTGAACACCCACAAAGCATAAATAACAACGGCAACAACGGAGACCCGCCCTCGCTGCCCCCCTTTCTTTGGCTTCCCCTTGACATCCCCTACAACCCCTTAACCCCTCACTGCCCCCGCGTATTATATTGGCCTCGTCTCAACGTGTGGCATCGTGGCGAAGGTGAAAGTGTTTTCTGGCTCGTTGCAATTATATTGTAAATGATTTTATTATTTATTTGGCGAATTAATTTCCATGGCTCGCTATGGCCAAAAGTGGCATGGGGCATGCGGCATGCGGCATGTGGCATGTGACCAAAATATGAAATATTCCATATAAATATTTATGTTTTAATTAAAAAGGCCACAAGGAAATTGAAAATTACATAAAATTTGTAACGCATTTTTACGGCTAGCTCTCAACTAGCCGGAAAATTTGTTGCATTAATTGCCAACTTTTATTGGGTGCAATTTATGTTAATGCGATTAATCCAAATTAAATAGTATAATTGAGCATAAACTGCAATGAATTTATATTAATTTTATTTGGATATTCCGCTGTAAAAATGTCAACAAATTATTATTAATCACAATGAATTCTGTTGGTTTTGCATAATTGTTGTGAAATTTTGTTTAATAAATGATGCAACTAATTGGTTTATAGCTATATCTTTTCGAAGTCCCAAACTGATATCATATTTCATCGTAACACATTTTGGATTAACTGATGCTGTTGGAGATGATGACCTTCATTTGTTTTGTGCAGTCACTTTGTCACTGGGCACTAAATAAACCTTAAATTGGGTTCACTGACAAACTGATCTTAACTGGGACAGGCTGGGACTGACTGGAATGGGTTGGGGACAGTAGCTGTGGCAGTGGCAGAGTTACTGGGACAGCTGCCGCATGAGCATCCGCAACAATTTGCAACAATTTTTGGTGCGCAGCGACTGGTTTTGCGCAATTTTTACGTGTTCATTATCATACAAATGGAGAGTACCTCATATTGAGCAGATGCACATTCACATGCCTCATGCCGCATGCCTTATGCCACATGCCACATGCCGCCGCACATATTCGTGCAACGTGGACACAAACGAAAGTGAACTTTTTAATGCCGGGGCCAGAGTCAAAGCATTTTTATCTGTGATGCTGTGAAACGTGTTCCATGGAATACCCTGGACTGGCCTGGCCTGGCCTGGCTTGGTCTGGCTTGGTTTGGCTTGGTCTCTCCCGGCCTGGCTTTGACTTTAGCTTGGTTTGGCCTGGCCCGAAGCTCAACTCGCAGCACTTTTTTTTTAAATTTATCGTCGTTTTTTTATGATTTAACATATGTACGTGTTGCTGTCACACACACACACACGCACACACGCATCCCAAAAACATGCTTATATATTAATTTCATTAATAATAAGTAATTTCACTTTTCATTTCACTCAAAAACGCAACTCGCAAAGAATTCGCAACTTTCGATTGCGGGTGAAGTTTATACATAAGCATAAAATAATGTATATATATATATATATATATATCTATATATATTTTTATATACTTCGACGCCCCCTTGAGTGTCAGTGGGGCCAACAAAAATCGATGGGTAAATTAATTGCTTCGACGGCCCAACGAAATCACGTATGCGTATACGTAATTTTTTGTAGTCTTTGTTTGCTTGTGTTGACTGTTAATTACATGCAATTTGTTGCTGCTTTTCGTTGGCCATATATTTATTTATATGATTTTTTTTATTTTGTCTGGTCTTTTTCATGTGCTGGGCGTCAAAGACAAATGTTACAAGTTGCCGCCGTTGTGGCGTCGATGTGTGGGCTTTTATCTGATGGCCACAGATCATGTGGCAGCATTTTAATTGCTCCCGAAAATTGAGTTATTTTGATTGCAGCCCGTTGACCTTTTTCAGTTGCTTATTGTTATGGCTGTTGTAATTCCCGTTGTGTTTGTTGTTGTTGTTCTTTTTGCGCACACCCAACAAAATGTCAGTTGGTTTCGCCCAACAGTTTGGGCCTGGCCAAGATCACTTCTGGCGCTGAAGTTTTGCTTTTTTCTCTATTTTTTCTTGCTGCGAGTCGTGCATGCCGATGTTTATCGCCATTATGCGAGCCAACTATGAGCTGCTGGCCATAAAATAGTGAATTAAAATTGTAGATTGATTTCGTTACGATTTGGCGGTAGAAACACAGTCAAACACACACATAAACATACTCAGCCCACCGTTTTGGCTCGATTGTTGTTTATGGTTGTCATTGTCACATTGGTAACTGCAATTGGCTTGGGAAAATTAATCATTAAATTTGCCAGCGGGCGGACAATGCAAATTTTCGCTTTACGGAAATTGGCATTAATTTCTTATAGTCATGGGAGTTTTATAATTAGACGCAACAGCAGCGGCAACAAAAAGTAGCATCAACTGTAACTGCAACTGCAACTGCTGCAACGGAGGCAGCGGCAGCAGCACCTGTTGCACGGCACTCAATGAAAATGTAATTACGCCCTCTAATGCCAGACGAGGCAACAGAAACAGGTAACAACACAACAGCAAACAGGCAACGCACCGGCAAACATTAGCCACAACAAGTGGCAACTGCAGGTCTCTGCCCCTGACACTGTGGCAGCCATCAACATTAGCAACGCCCTGTGGCTTCTGCCTTGGCCTCCACCTCCACTTCCAACTCCAACTCCACCTCCGTCTCAGTTGCTGTCTCTGAGTCTGTGTGCCTCAACCTCTGCACCCACTGCCAGCCCTCTCCCCACTCCCTCCCCCATTTCCTACTCTGCCTCACCGCACGATGTCCATTTGATTGATTACACATGCGCCGCGTGGGCCGCTGTTAATGTTCATGTTGATACTGTTGTTGCCACACTGCCAATGTCTCTGCTTTTATCTTATTTGCCACAGACACAGCCACAGCCACATTCACAGGTAATTTGCATTGAATTTGTAGTTGAATTTGTTTTTGTTTTTGTATTTTTATTTGTATTTGAATTGAAATTTAGCTGCCAATTGTATGACGTCATGCTGCAATTTGACCAAACTAGATTTGTAAAGCAATGTTGGTAGAACTCAAAAGTAGTGACTGACTGATTAGTGACTGACTGATCAATGTTAAGTTCGAATGGAAAGAAGTACACAATATCCTATATCTTACAGCTCTAACTATATTCAGATTACCATATCTTCTTCTGCAATCTACTGGAGCTAGCGCTATCAAAGCCCCACATTATGTTAACGTTATCGTTTAAACTATCCTCAACTAGTTTGATCTAGATCAGATAACTATATCCTTAAGTTTCTATAAGATAAATCGGTCATAATTAGGGGATTCGTATGAATATATGTAGTATTCGTTGACCGATCGCAACCAAACTCACATATTATATGTATATCATGATTATAACGATCCTTACTAAGTTTGATCCTGATCGCACTATGATATCCCATAGCTGCCATATGACAAACGCGCACTAAAATGAATACGGGGTCTTTTAAAGTCGGCTCGCTGAAGTCTTTCTTACTTGTTTTCTTTCTGTTATTAAATTTTTCTTCTTAAATCAAAATACTTTCAGTTTCTGTTAATATATTCTTAAACAGGAATTCTAGCCCCTCTGACTGTCTATCAAAACGATTACCTCAGCAGAGTGGCAACAGTTTGTTTTTTGGACGTGGTAACAACCGCAGTCAACAGGCAACAGGCAACAGGCTGTTAGCAGAGTCAAAAACTTAAAAAATAAAACAAAAAACATTGGTAAATTTCGCTTTCTATGCCAAAAGTTTGACAACGGGTGGCTGAAATCTTGCACGTTTGACCAAATTTGGGAGCACAACAAGAGTTTGGGTGACCGTTTGCAGCTGAAAAGTGATGACGATGACGATGAGGCTGCTGCTGCTGCTATTGTTGGGCTGGCTAAGAGAGACAGAGAGAGAGAGAGAGAGACTGCAGCCCTCGTTGTGTTGGCCTGGTCTGGTCTCTGGTAGCTTCTTGTCGCCGTATGTCATGCGCTTTTATCTTGATGCCGCTGTCGTCGAGAGTCATGCGCCTGCGCCTTCAGCTTGAGTTTTAGCCTGGCTAAGACCATAGTCTGAGTCTCAGACTGAGTCTGATTTCGCTGTTTAACATAGCGAGGGATTTTCACCGCAATACAGTAGCCGCTACACTGTACTACGTAGGTTGAGGTTGATCTTGAGGTCAGTGCACTTTGGTACGCCAAACTGGTACTCAGTATCACACATGTGATTAAAATAGCTAAACAGCTAAACCCAAGACCATCATAAATATCCAATGCGCCACAATTTAGGGACAACCCTAGTAGCCCTGGCAACCCTGTACTGCCTGGTTACCTAGCTTACAATTTTTTTTTATTTTCATTTTCACTTTTGTTTGAATGCTGAGCGACACCTGGCAATGGAACAGCTCCCAGCTTAGAGCTCTGGTCTCTCAGATCCCAGCACATGAGTCACACAGGCTGTCACAATGCAGCTCCAGCTCCAAGCCCCACAAAAGTGCATCATAAATTATGTTTGGCTTTGGCGTTTTGTTTAACTCATACAAAAAATAGAAGAAAATGTACAAAAATGCCTTCTTTTTGTTGGGTTTTTTACGGTTTTTTTCGACTCTTTTTTTTTAGCCATTTTCATTTGCTAAAGTAGTCACACGGTCAATTGGCCTGGGTCGCAGACGTGGGACAGACAATGAGGCAGAAAGACAGACGGACTTTAAGACGGACATAGCACATTTGTCGCCGACCAAAGCGAAATCGAAATCGAAATTAAAATCCTGCTGCTGTTCCAGTCACAGTTTCAGCTCCATATCCACAGTCACCACCACAACCACAGCTACATCCACATCCATATCCAGCTTCAGCTTCAGTTTCAGTTCAGAGCGAGTTGCAGCCGCACTTTGGTCACGAATGTCGGTCAAACGTGTTTTTCGCTATTTTACAACTTTAAATATGCCAACAATGAAAAAAAAGCCAACCAACCCCACCAACAGCACCACCAAGAGCAGCACCACCAGCACCACTACCAGTACCAGCATCGGTTTTTGGTATCACCGCACTTTGGATACTTAATTTGTGCGCATATTTTTGCAGGGATTATCGTTGTCACCGCCAAACTGCCACCGCCACAGTCACCGCCTCAACCACCGCCTCAACCACTGCAATTCGATGTAGCAGCAACTTTTGTCCACATGTGAATTCTAATTTACAGATTTTCCTTAACAGATTACAGTAAATTTTCGTATTGAGGGAAAGTGTTTGATCCGTCAAAATCCGAGGTTAATATGGAATGAGCTTATGTTATTAGCCATATACACACTACAAATTACAGCTATAAATTAATTATTTGTTAAACATAAAATTTGCTTAAAATATGAGCAGCAAAACATAAAGTTAAGTTAAGATTTTACAAGCCATAAAATCAGTTTATTACTGTGGCTCTTTCAGAGAGTGAAAGTGAAACTGCAAAAATTAAAAACAAATCATTTAAATACCATAAATTATGAGTTAGTTTTATGTATTTTTATTAAAAACAATTTAGTAAAACTAATCGCATTTATTAGGCAAATACTAATTTAGTATTTATTTAGTATTTCTTATTTCCTAAGTGCTATTTCGCGTAGTCTTAGCTAACTTGGCCATAACAAATGTTGAATTTGGCACTTTCCGCAATGAAATCAATGAAATTGTGGCTTAAAATCTTGGCCTAATCTTAATTGAGCTCGTTTATCAGAATTCACCATTTGTGGCTCTTTGGGTGTCCCAATTTCGTACGCCGCTTTGGGCCAACAAAAGAGGTGGGTATAAGTGGGGTGGGATGGGGGGAAGTGGGAAGTGGTTAACCATTTAGGCCACTAACAAATTTCCCACATAATTCACAAAACGTCGTAATACGGAAGCCGTATTTGCAAATTTCACTCGTTCGCTGATAAGTTGGCCAAAAGTAAATTTCCAGTCAAATTTGAATTTCATGTCCCTTTTATCGGTGCGACTATCTTTGGGACTCAAACTGAAAGACTGAAAGACTCTCAGTCTGCCTAGAAGTGGGCATTGTTTTTTTTTTTTTTTTGACCAATTTGGCTGTGGCTAATAATGCTGAAGGGGGGAGGGGGGGTTATTTTTGGACTGCTCTTACCTTATTGGGCGGTCGGTTCAGTGGATTGATGTGCCAGAGAATAGCTACCGCTTAAAAGTTATAAAATATCGAAAATTATGCGCTTCGACTACCGTTGCCGTCGCTGTCGCCGTCGCCGTCGCCGTCGCTGTCGCCGTTGTCATCAAAAGCGGCGCGCCGCTGCCTCAAGACGTGGCAAGCACTGCACTGTAGTTGGCAGCGACTGTGTCGCTTTTTGGCTTGCAACTGTGGCACTTAACACCTTTTTGACACCCAACCAACGACGTCAAATGCAAATGAAGATAAATCGCTGCCTCTGATCTTTTTAGCACCTTTTTGCATATATATTTCAGGCAACAACAGGCGGCATGCAACGGCAAGCGGCAGTCAGCAGACGGCAATCGCTGGTGACAGCCGGCCACAAACATGCAACATTTTGTCGCCAGTTGTACAACTGCTGCTTGGCAAGTAAGAGCCTGGCGTTAGCCAAATCCCGCCTCTTAGCTTGGCCCAGCCCCCGAATTGGTCATAACAATTGTTTGCCATTGGATTGTAGAGTATTCAATAATTTCCTATGATGCTTGTGACAGCTGTAAGATAATTTATTTGAGGCACGTTAAGGAATGCTCTTTAAGGAATCTTTAAGAAGTTTTTTTTAAGTTTTTAGCAGTAAAACAGCTGAAGATTCATGCTCGAAATCTGAATTTCTTTGAAAGGAAACATACATAAAGTAGAAATAAATTTACTAATGTGTAACTTACTTTACACACAAAGCTCACACCGTTATCACATTTAGTTACTTGCTGCAATAGAGTATGCCAAATTTGTTGTAAATCTTTATTTTTTCAGCTTTTAGCAGGGGGCTTACAGTGGTGAAGGGAGAGCTGTTACCACAGGTCTATTGTGAGCTGTGTTTGTGCTCTGTTTTGACCGTGTCTTGGGCTCACTTTGCATATGAGGAGAATGCAGAGGGGGGTGGGGAGGGGCACAATCAAAAATTATCAGCCTGCAACTGAACGGAGACGTCATTGTTGGTTGTGCCCCTTTGGCTGCTGCTGGCGATGGTGACAGTGTTGCGGTGGCAACAGGCGCTTGCCAGGCTGCGGATGAGGAAGTTGTGGGCCATAAGTGTGTGTTAGTGTGTGTGTGTTTGTGTTATTGTTTTGTTTCGTGTTGCATGCTGCCAACTATAACTATCGGTAGTCAACTATCGGCAGTTTGTCGCGTTTTTTATTTAAATTACGAAATGTTTTGTCAACAATTTGTCGAGTGATTTATTTTGCAAAACAGCCGCAGTCAGAGACGCGGTCTCTACCACTGCCACTGCCACTGCCACAACCACAGCCAGAGCTAATCGGAGGTGCAAGTTATCAGCTGACAGGTGCATAAATTGCCTCTTAAAATCGAAAGTTGCCACCGACGCGTCCTCCAGAATGTGCAACATGAATGAAAATGAAAGTGAGCGACGTGCATCCATTAAATGTGTGTCAGTTTGGCAATGCCACACCCCCTGCCACCCCTGCCACCCCCTCCCCAGCTGAGAGTGGTGCCTCCAACTTAGCGGTGCATTGACATTGCTGCACCGCAGCTGTCCATCACAGAACTTTCGATTTCGAATTCGATTTCGATTTCGATTGCGTAGCTGAGGCAAAAGCTTTCCAACGTTTGTTGAACTGCCTGCCACAGATCATGTCCGAGCGCAGTGGGGCACCACAGAAGAAAGATACAAAGATACATATTTTTTTGCGTTTTTTGAAGCCTCTGTGAGTGACACACAATTGCGTTTTATATATTTTTTTTTTGCAGCACATAGTTCCGTATTTGGTCAAAGATAATGATGTGAAATGCCTCCTCTGTGGCAGCAACAGCAACAACTGCAACACTGTGGCGTGTACAACGTCTGCAGCAATCACCCACTCAAAAAATTGCGAGTGAGGAGTAAAAATTGCGAGGTCTTGACTCCAAAACTTTGCATGTAAATGAGTGAAAATGTTTTTAATTTAATTTCATTTGCGTTCCACAAATCTCGTTGAGAGAAATTTGGACAACGCATGCGCAGGACATTGCCATGGTTAAGCATTAGCTTTTGAACTCATGTCAAATGTAAACAAAACACAATAAAATTATTTGATTCGTACCTCAAACGGTTTGAAATACGCCAGTGGACAACATGGATGACTTTGTGGAGAATGCTGGGGATGTGGATATGAGCATGGAGCCGGGTGGCATCCAAAAGCGTAGGCCCTATCTCAAGAAGTTCATGCAACCCGATTCGGATGATGATGTACCCGATATGCAGAAGCTCTACAATGTACAGGAATCCTGGCGCACACTGCTCTCGCTGCCCACCTGTCAAAAGGTGATGATTACGTAGGTTTCACTTGAGCTTAAGTGGCTATATGGTCACCCTAACCCCTTCCATAACCCCTTTACAGCGAAGCCGTGCAAAAGACGCTGAAAATCAAGGTGGGATTGAATGTAACCCAAGAGTTTCCCTGGAAGCAACTGCAGTACAAGGAGCTACGAGATGTGCTCTTCGAGGAGCTCGAGAATTCCGCTGAACTGATCAAACTCTTCAAAGGTTTCAATCCGGAGAACTTGGTGTTGATTGGCTACTGTCCCACACTTACCGAGTCGGAGGAGGATCCACCTGAGGGTGATCCCTACATCTTCTATGTGAGCAGCAAGGACACCAAACTCGCCATGGGCATTATCCAGAACATGGAGGCCTTTGAGCGTTGGCGCATGCAGCGACGTCTGCGCAAGAAGCCCCGTCGTTGGGTCAGCATGGGCACCGAGCACGAGATGACCATACTCGTGGAGCACTTTCGGGATGCCCCCGTCGACGTTGAGATCCAGAGTGTCTATCCCATTCAGCAGCCACATCACATCGCCTTCCAGCGTCGTTTGGCCCGTGATGTGCGCGATGGCGTCATCGAGTTGCTGCCCAACGAGAGCGTCAAGTACGACAACATCGTAAAGCGTCGTATTTCCGTAGCTGTACAAGTGGCACCGGGTTGTATCAGCCAGGAGCAGCAGACCAATCCTACGTTCCCCTCCAATGCCTGGTCACAGTACCTTTACGAGCTGGACGATGCAGGTGAGTTACCTAGTCTATCCTTGATCCCATTTGAAATTCCACCCACTTTTCGCTTAGATCTCGAGCTGGACGAGTCGGATAAGGAGGAGGAAGAAGGAGGCGTCAAGAGTAGAGCGGCTACCCCCGCACCGGAGGATGTAGTGCCCAAGCCGCCACCCGAAATGTCCGATCAAATGCAGTTGCTGCTCGATACACTAGATTTCAATCAGATCGATAGCTATCGGTGGGTTAACCTACTTAATCCATTACTCCCAGATTTCATTTGGTTTCCTTCTCCCCAGCAATGACTACCAGCTGATTTCCTCCAAGCAGGTGGTACACTACTCCAATCCCTATTTACAGGAGTTCATTTGCTTTGCCAACATCTCGAAGAGCGACAAACGCTTTGTGGCCAGCACAGATTGGTATCCTTCGTTGTCCGGTTTATTAGCCGTATCCTACGCTTTTAGCACTCCGGGAACCTCCGATCTTGCCACACATAATGTGAACTTTGTGCAACGAGCGGTACTTGAACCGAATCCGGTCTTACTCTGGAGTTTTGCTGATAATCTCAACTATAAACTGGAATTTGAGGCACCATTTGAGATCACCAAGTTGTCCTTTTGTCCTTTCAATGGGGATATATTGCTCGGTGGTTGTCAGAATGGTTTATTGGTGCTTTGGGATCTGCAGGGACGCTGTGAACATCTGGATGATGAGGAGTACTTGACCCCAGCTCAGGCCAAGTACCGAGCTATGATCGGTGAGTTTCTCGACTGGACGCTCGATATCAACGAGGATGTTGTGATAGAACCCGCGATAATATCGCCTTTGGAGAGCTCCCCGACTGGAGCCATAACCGGCATTTATTGGCTTAGTAAACACTTTTATCTAAACAACTTTGGAAAGGTCTTTACCGATCCAGACAAGCGGGTTCATCATAAGTTCTTCGTTACCTGCGCCTTCGATGGTAGCGTTAGTTTCTGGAATCTGGATGGAGAAACCTCCAAAAAGGAGCTACAACAACGAGCCAAAAACCTACCCAAGGAACTGACTCAAAATGAATCCTTGCTGAAGAACAAAACCATTAAACCCTTGTACAGTCTTTCCTACAATGAACCCTTGACTGGCATCATAGCGGATACTTCAGTGTTCTCCATGAGCACACCATCACCCAAGGCAATCTATGCCTCACCTGCTAATTACCCAGTCACCACGGTGGCCAAGAATCCTCCTGAGCTGCGACAATCTCTGATACTCTCCACGTATTATGGGCACATTATACGGGTTGATTGGCAGGGCATGTACAGCGAGGCAGGAGCCAAGGAGCAGGTGAACAGCACCGTTAACTTTGCCATGGTCCACGATGGACCTATTGTGGCTGTGAGCAAGAATCCCTTTTATCCAGAGATGTTTGCCTCCATTGGACGCACTGTATTTGCTCTGTGGAAGGACGATTACCATGATTCTCCCATCATTTGGAGGAAGCGTCCTTGTGACTTGACTGCGGTAGCCTGGAGTGAATCACGTCCTGCCGTGCTCTACATCACGCGCAATGATGGCATTTTGGAGGCTTGGGATATTTTGGGTAAGTTCTAAAAGCAGTAGTTTTTCTAAGTAGTTTTTCCTAGCTTAAAAATGGATTTTCCTTTCTTTAGCTCGCGATGATGACGCCGTTTTGACGGAGGTTTTGGGTGGTGGCATTATCACCGCAGTCACCGAACATCGGCCTTCGCTGCCTAACAAAATACTGGGCATTGGGGACTACAACAGCAGCATTCGTATGGTTAAACTGCCGCACAGCTTTGATGTACCGCTGGACAATGAACTAGCCGTAGGTTAATGCAGTTTCTTACCCCTTAAAAAATTGATTCCTTTACTTTACTGTGACAGAAACTGATGAAATATGTTCTCAGACAAATTAGCCGTAAGATGAGCATACGCGCCTGGGAGCAAAAGTATTACGAGTTGAACAAGGACATTATTGAGGCTAAGAGGGAGGCTGAGGAGGAGGCACGCAAGGAACTGGAGCGTTTGGAGCGGGAACAGCTAAATCCTCGAAAACGCGCCTCCGATGCCGATGATGATAATTTGTAAGTCTAAATCTGTTTAAGAAAAAGTTTATATAACCATTCTATATTCCAGAGGACCTGGCAAGAAGTCCGCTCCTTATAACGAACGCATGGCCCAAAAGTTTGATGAGCTCAATCTGAATCGAATGATGACCATTCTAATGTCCCGCAAGCAAATGGATCCCGAGAAGTTGGCACGCGAAACAGCACTGGAGAAGGAGCGTCTCAGCTATGAAACCGCTAAGAAGGAATCCCATGCTCGCATACTAGAAACTGTCGACGAAGATGTGGCCACAATCCGTTCCCGTATTCTGCCCGCTGAAATATCCGATATGCAGCGCAGTGAAATGATTGCGGAACGGGTCAAAAATGAAATGGCCATGGCCGAATCCTACGAAAGTGTCTGTGAACAGGCCTTTGAGAAGCTCAAGAACTTTCCGGAATTGAAGTCCATTGATTACATAGAGTTATTGGAACGTGGTCTGCATCGTCGTCAGTTGTTGGATCAATCTCTGGGCGGCAATACAGATCGTTTGCTGTGGTACAAGGAGAAGCTACGCGATAATCAAATCGATGAATGCGACTTTGGAGTTGATCTGCTGTACAGTCGACGTCCGCTGGGACCTTTTCCCAAGGAATCCTCCGAGGAGAATCTACCTCCTGAGTCCGATTTGGTGGTTGTGGAGGAAATTATGCCGGAGGAAACTGAATAATTGTGTTTTAAGGGTAAATCCCTTAAATAAGTGTGTAAAATGTGTACAATTGTGTTGGTTACTTTTGCATTAAAGTCTTGGGTTTGACATAGGTTTACTGTGGAGTTTACCAATCTGTGGAGATAGGAGTGGGTACTTAGGAGGTAGGAGGATTTCTTAATAGATTCCTAAGGTTGAAGCTCCTTTATTATATCTAGGTCTTAGTGGTATGTAGGAGTAATTACCACAGCTTTCATAGCCTTCACTTTCTACACTTCTAGCCAAATTGTTTAAACAATAGTTTACTCTCCCGAAACGACTTCCGACACGATTTGTTTGTTTTTCGCTGATTCTAGTCAGAAACAATACTTCCTATAATGGCAGTGTTGCCATTGTAACTTGGAGTACAATAAATTGGCAATGATATATTAGCAAAACAATTTTGATTTGTTCATTGTTCGACGGGCATTAACCAAAAATTTAGCTGTCTTAATTAAGTGTTCATTGAACCTGAACGAGACATTTCCGCTCCAAACAGCGAGTTCAAGTTTATGACATTTCTAAGCGGCGCACAAATGAAGTCATCTCTGTAACCCTCTCTATAACCCTCTCTATCCCCTCTCTATAACCCTCTCTATGCCCCTCCCTATCCCCCCTCTATCCCTCTCCCTTTCTGTCTCTGTTGTGGTCGAGGCGTGTCATAGGTTTAATGAACTTGCTACACACCAATCAACACACACACACACTCCCAACTGATGCCACTGCAACCGCAGTCGCTTTCCCACGGCACTCAGTCGACTGCGGCTGCGACTCCGACTCCGACTCCGACAGAGTCCGGTGGAAAATCGCTCAGGTAAATGGCAATGGACAATCGGCAGTTCGTCATTTTTGCCCGTCAGTTAATGATATACATTTCGGAAGCATTTCAGATGCATCTGAACTTTACCACAATTTTGCGATCATTATGAATGGTTGCAACTTGTAGTTGAGTTGTTGTTGTTGTTGTTGTTGCCGCCGGCCGGCATTTTTTGTTGTTCAGTTACATAATCATCATCATAATCAATAACAACTTCATCATCATTATAAGCAGCTGACCACCTGTTGTCCTTTGAGCCAAGTTAAGCGATAACTATTAAATTGAATTCACTGCGATTTTAAGTCATTTATATGCTACTTTTATACTCCAGTTACTTAAGTATTACTTTATTTTTTATTTATTTATAAGAGATTTTTTGCTGTGCATTGCGTGCAATCGACTCTTACTGCGATTTCATGCACATTTTTCAATTTTACATAACAATTGGAATTTTGATTGCATAATTTACAGGGATTTATAGGATCATATGCAGGATTTAACTGTATTAAAATCGATTTATTTCATTTAATAATATTTTTTCATTAAAAAAAAAACATATTTATTTCCGTATTACTAGACTTAAGTTATTCTTTTTATTGAAAAAGCTAAGCTGTATTTAAATTTCAATCAAGGCTTTTTACAAACTTGTTAAATGTGACACAATCCGTTGATTGATTACGTCTTCAGAATTGTCTGATTTAAATACAAATTTATACAAAATTTTGGAAAATTATGAGCTATGAGTTTATGCAAATTAAGCTGCATAGAAGTTGGAATTTTCTTAAAAAAAAAAAAAAAAAAAAAAAAAAAAAAAAAAAAAAAAAAACCGTTTACAGCATTTAGTTACAGAGACTCAATCAATTAGTCAGTCAGTCAGTCAGTCAGCTAGTCAGTCATTCAATCGGCTCGTTAGTGCTAAGTTAGAAATATAATATTAAAAACCCGTTTACATTTCTCACCTACACCTACTCTTAGCCACATTAAAGCCGTTTGCGTGACACGGCGAAGGTTACATTTTGTGAGACACTGTTAGACACTGAATTATGCAAAGCGATTCACTCATGACTTGGCATAAACTTAGTCAAACTGGCCAAAAATTAAGCCTATTGCAGCTTGCAACATTGTGGCCAATAGTGACCTGAATTATGGCCAGAAACAAGTTCTCTTAAACTTCTCTTATACTGGTTAATAAAACGCATTTATTTTTACAATTTAAACTGCTTTTAACTGTTTTTCAAAACTCTGATTAACTAAAATTCAAATTGTTCCAAATTTATACCAAATTTAGCAACTAATTCTTTAGAGCTATAAACAATTTTGTGACACTTGAAATTTGGCGAGTTAAAAACTTAAAAATGCGGCTAAA
Organism: Drosophila cardini; assembly: GCA_018903735.1. Taxonomy (NCBI): domain Eukaryota; kingdom Metazoa; phylum Arthropoda; class Insecta; order Diptera; family Drosophilidae; genus Drosophila; species Drosophila cardini. The sequence continues at coordinate 8,021,264 of JAEIGM010000004.1, read as the reverse complement.
ACTAACGCTCAATTGGCTTTAACTTCTTGGCCAAGTCCTTGCAGACAAATTTGAGACGTTGAATCAACTGTTTGCAGGATTCGCGCTCCTTTTCACTACAGGCACTATTTGGTTTACTCAGTTCCACAATGAGATCTAAAATTCCCAACAAAAGATTATCGAATTCCTGTTCGTACTCATTGACATCCGTGGAGAAATCCCCACTCATTGGTTGCTCAATGAAGCCACAAAAGTTGAGACACAGTTGGCCAAGAGTGTACAGTGAACGCACAAAGGTAACGGACTCGGAGAGCAGACACAGCAACAAACAGTGATCCACAGTGTCCTGAAACTGATTTAGGACCTCGTCCACCAGTTGAGCTTTGTCCACGACCTGCAGCAGAGATTCCCACTGTTTGTCCACAATATCTTGGAGCATGTGCTCCTCCAGCTGTTGGATGCACTCCAACATGCGATGCCTCAAAGCAGCTGCACTGGAATTGCTCTTGGAGAGATCGTAGTAGGTGGAATTCAGTTGATGCTGCACGTAGCGCAGAAAGAAGAGCACACGATGCAGTAACTGCAGCTGCTCCAGGGGCTCATCGTGTATGATCAGACTAATGGGCCAGTTGGGAGTGTAGCGCAGTGTGAAGGCCTCGAAGCCAGAGATGGTCAGTTGCTCCGGTAAGTCTACTTCATCGGAGGTTTCCACTTCACTGGAATCCAGCTCCTTTTTCTCTTCCTGTTTCTCCTTCTGCTCCCCCTCCCTCTCCCTCAGCTCCTTCAGTCTCTTGGCTCTCCTCTCCAACTGCCCAGCCACGTCGCAATCTTTTAGCTGGCAGTGTAGCATGTGCTTGAAGGGATCATCGCTACCCTGCAGCGCCTCCAGCAACAATTTTTGCAGCTTCTCGGGTATCAGTGAGTCCACATTGTGCTGCAATTGTCCAGCGCACTTCTCCAGCAGCGACTTGGTGAATTTCTCCGACTGCAGCAGAAAGTATCCCCTCAAATTGATCAAGTGCAGCCTCAGCTGTTGCTCCTCCACGAGTATTTCCAGTATCTTTCTAGCCGGCAACTCGTAGCTGCTACGTATGAACTCCACATGGGCTGCATCTCCAGGTATATACTGCAACGGTACCTGCATCAGTTTCAGGTGTGCATTACACTGACGTAGTACATTCAGATACTTCCCAGCCAGAAAGATCTGCTCGTGCTGTGGCTCCAGGAAACTTGGCAAACGATCCATGTGCAGGCGGTATCTCTGCGCCCAATAGGCGTGGCAGCACTGCTTGGGGGAGAGCAGTGTGCTGCTCATGGCATTCACCTGAGTGTCCTCAATAAAAAAATCCCTTCGCACATCGTAGAGTACTCCCTTTTGTGTCCAGAGTTGCACCATTTTCATGTAGTAGTGGGAGACATCCGTCATTAGACGCTTCAATCCCTCCGTCTTGAAGTGCTGCTGATGCTCGTGCATCAGGGAGAGCAGCTCGGCGGTGGAGAGTTCAGACCGACGTGCTCGACTGGTGAGACTTGCATAGGCCTCCATGGTGACCACCCAGGGACGCAGCTGCTGCACCAACTGTGTGAGGCTCAGCTTATGTTCCTGTAGCTGAGTCTCAAGGCCCGACTGTACCTCAAAGTACTGCTGCATATTACGGTGCAGAGCAACGCCCAGGGAACGACAGCAACTGGTCGTCATAATGGTGTCCTCTATGAAACTCTGCACATTGATGTAGTAACCAATCAAAGGGAGCAACTCATTAGCCAAGGCACGAAAGGCTCCACTGAAACTCTCATCGATCTTGAAGCGGACCCGATCAATCTGATCCGTCTTCAGCTGACTCACATCGTCCAGGGATATATCGGGACGTATGTGGGAGGAGGGCACTCCCGAGAAGGCATATATAAGATCTCGTATGAGCAGTTGTTCCTGCATCTTAACACTCAACTTGCTCACGTTCTCTGTGGGCAAATAGTAACCTCCAACACTCTCAAAAATCCAGGAACCCATTTTACGCTTGAAATTGGAATGAGATGGATTTTTACCCAGATTCGTGTCCTTATAGTCGGCGGAGTTTAAGGTCTTTTCAATGCGCTCCTTGACCTTGCGCATCTTTGAATCAATCTCCTCCTGCTTCTCAGCATCTTCCTCAACTTCCATTGTTGGTCTGTCTATTTATCAGTAAAAAATATATATAATCTGAGAAGTTGTATGATATTTCCCCCTTTTGGGATGCTTTGTTTTATGACTGACAAATCGGAAGCATTGTAATCACAGGTTGCTAGATAAAAGTCAAATTTATTATGATTTATTGATTACAAAGGTGAAAAGCAGACAATTTAACACCAGGTCGGTAGTACCAGGTGAGTAAATCGGCATCACAATTCATTCAACACAATCCACTTGGATGCCACAATGTAATACCCAAGTGGCACGTATTTCCCTTTGGAGGGGTATGGTGAGTGGTACCCATTGGTGATATCTTTGTGTGCCGCACCATCTACAGGTGTTTTGCATTGGACACCGTAGACAAGTCGTCACATGATTCGTCTGTGCACCTTCGTGATCAGTTTTGGCAACACGGTAGGGAAAACGTGTTGAGAATAGTTTTCATAATTTTTCCCAACTATGGGAAATCAAAATTCAAAAGTCAAAATGCACTTTCTTCATAAATAAATAAATAGTACAACGTCAAAAGTTATACTCGAATATATCGTACAACACAGATAACTATGAGAACACTTTATTTATGGGCTTTGTCGCGTGAGTTCCACTTGTTATATCCACGTGTTGTTGTTGTTGCTATTTGCTTTTGTCTAGTTGTTCTCATTCTGAACAATGCAGCGTCAGCGTCGTTGGCGTTGGCAGCGACAGCGACAGCGACGTCGACACCAACATTAGCATAAATAAATAAATAACCGTAACAACAACTCGGCAATAAAAATGCATTGGCAACGCTGGCAAGTAAATAACTATGACAATGACAACAACAAGAAGCAGCGATAAAGCTTTTGGGCTACTGTTGCTTTTGTGTTTGCTTTCGGCGCTTCCTCTTTCGGCTCTTCTTCTTTCGGCCTCCACGCATTTGCACTAGCATGCAGAGCTTTTGTTTTTGTTCTCTCTCTTTCAAACTCTCTCTTTATTTCTGTCTTTGCATGAATTTAAAAACATAGCACCCACAAGTTATTAAGGCACAGTGGGATCGCGTGTTACTAATGTGAAGTAAAATAAATTGGTTTGCAAAAAACAGGAGTGTTGTGGTATTTCAACAGTAATATTAAATATGAATCAGATTAAACATGTTTCAATTACTGCCCAAACTCTATCAGTTGGTGAATGTTCTTTTTAATCAGTCTGCCCTGTACGGCAATTCTTGATCTTCTCTTTCTGTTCCACTATGCGGAGGCCAAATAATTCCTATTACAAGAACAATACCTTGACAGCACTTCTAGCAACAACAACAACAATGAGAGCATAAGCTGCTCTGGCATGCATGTAGTTTCTTGTAGTTTTCTGTTGTTGTTGCTGTTGTCGACAATCAAATTGAGTGCAAAGCTCAGTTTCAGTTTCGGCAGCGACCACGGCCTAGAGCAGGGCTGGGCTGAGCAGAGGTAGCGACAGAGATAGCGGCTGAGGCGATGGCAGCGACAGAGCAGCGATTACTTACTGAGACGCCGGCTTTGAAGTGCGATGTGCTCTGACTGCAAAAAGTGCCGTTTAAGGTTTCGGGGTTTTTTGTCGCTGTTGCTTATTGCATTATTTATACACTCGTATGTACTTTCTTGGGCTTGACACACGCACGCCAGCAAAAGCCACACACAAATTATAAACAAAACGCGCACAGACAGCGACACAATATCAACAATAGCAAAAGGCAATAGCAACAACAGAAACAGTAACAGCGACAGCTACAACTACAACTACAACTACAACAACAACTAACCACGTTGGTGACAATTTGCGCCTACTGCAACACTCTCAATCTCAGTATTCCGTCTCAGTCTAACTCGCTCTCACTGTCAGCGCTGTCGCCGCTGCCGCTGACGTTGTCGCTATCGTCTCAGTAGCTACAAACTCGACCGCATTCTCAGTCAAACAACAAACGCAATTGAAGTAACAACAGTGTCCGCGTCTTGTCCATGGTAACATTAAATACAATAAAAGGCAATTTACGCCCCCAATCAAAAGTGCAATAACGAAAGAAGAAAGTGATTACACAAAAATAATAACACACAAAAATTGTGCAAAAGCTTTTAAAGTATTAATTGCGTGACGTGAAAAGTGCCTCTCGCTCTCTAACTCTCTGGCGCTCTCTCTATTGCGTTGAAAAGTTATGAAATTGCTGTTGTTATTGTCAGTCGGAGAGTGTTGTGCTTAATGTTGGGTCTGCCCACGCGCGAACAGTGTGTTGAGTGGCTGCATTGCGTCCTTGTGCTGATCTCGCACATTTGGAGCTTTTGCAGCATGTCGCTAACACGCAGCCGTCAAACGACGCTCAAGTGGATTAAAAAGCGTTTCTCGCTGCCGCGTCGACGTCACCAGCAGCAGTCGCACTCACAGCAACAGTCGCAGTCGCAGCGGGTGAGTGTCCTGAGTACCAAAATAGGTCAATTACGGCGCGATTAGAAGCCACCCTACTGCAGTTATCTAATTGATTTTTATCAAGCGTTCAGTTTCTAGGGAATTCAATTAATATCGCTTCCAGGCAAATTCAATTAAAACCAATAATTTTTTGGCGTAATTTTCAGCTAATTTAGTTTTTCCTGCGAATCGAGGGCGCCAAAAGGGCAGCAAACAAAAGGGTTACAAAACTTTCTGCATTGGCGTGACTAAGTTCAATTTCTCCAAAGCGTTACAGACGTCAAAACTTGCTCAAAAGCTCACCCCACGCACCGCAGAAAAACAAAACCCACCCAGTCAAAGCTACAGTTAAATTTACCGTTAAAGTTTGCCCTGCTGTCCGTTGTTAACCGTTAGGTGGTCGCCAACTGTCTACCGCTTTGTTCCGTTTCCGTTGTATTTTGTATTTTTGCTAAATACTCTCATAGGCCACACCAGGAAGGTGTGTCCACCGGCCTGACTGACATGGCCTGACTTGGCATGGCCCTGAAGCACCGTTCTGCATGTTAGCTTTTAGCCCCAAAACCTCCGTCTCCCTCACTCCATTCCTCCCGTTCCTTTTGGCCAATTCCACCCATTCCTGTCCGCGGCTTGAGCGATTATTGTTGTCAGTTTGATAAACAGTTTGCATTTCCCCCTTCCCCTTTGCTGTCATCTCTTATCAGTTGAAACCAACTCTAAAGCCAAATTTGCACATTACCAAACAACTTAAATTCGAGTCGCAATGTTAGAAAATCAAATTTATGCCATTTTATGAAAGTTTCTTTTTTCTGTGTTTTGGAGTTTTTTTGATTTTTGGCAATTATTTGTGCGATTTCAAAATTGTTTTGGGCGTGTTTGGTTCACAGCACGTATTGAGAAGAGTACGCCGTACGCTGTACGTCCATGGCATATCAAAGAGTTTTCTATTATATAGATACAGTTCGGAATTCGAACAGGAAACAGGTTAACTGGTTCAAAGAGTGGATCAGTAGTTCCAACTTGAAATTGAGCTTAAAAATCTTAATTAAATAAATATTTTCAACTATTTTATTACTACTACAGTTGTGTTCGTTTTAAAGTTCAACTTAAAGGTGACAGGTACCGATTTGATTTACGGTTAGCAAACACATTTCAAATTCTAAACAATTAAATTTTCTCATCAACTGCTGACATCAGTAATTGAGTCATGAATTTAATTGCTTTTCCACTGGCTAAAATAACGCAACTACTTTATTTGTAGGGTATTTAAAGTGTGTCTTCTATAGCTTAAATTTGATTCCTTGAAAACATTCTGCTTATCCCATTGTCCAAATGTTTATTTCTCAGCACTTATGAGTTTTGCGTGATTTTGATGTTAAGTTATCGATGATTAAAATCACATTAAATGCCAAAGAACGGACACACAAAAGCTGTCAGCTCTTGTTGTCGAACCATTTTGCCTTTCGTACTGCGTAAACAAAAGGTCTGTCAAAAGACATAAACTATACACATAACACGTATTTCCATAGTGTATAGGAACTATCGGAGTATTTCTTTTTTTTGCCAAGTTCAAGGCAGCGGCAGATGTCGCTCTATTCGCTTGGCACTTGGCAATTATGGTAAACAATGTCGGGAATGAGAACTGTGATGGTACAGAACAGGGACGGAAGAAAGGGAAAAGTGAGACAGAGACGTCTACGGGGCCTGAAACGGAGACGTACAACAAACAATAACACTCAGAGTATTAAACAAAGCCCAGCACGCAAAAACAGACTAACAATAAAATATCCCTCATACCAGTGAATATGTGGGTGTGTTGTTGTAGCACAGTGTAGTGTATTCATTTAACACTGTGCAACAAAAGTGGGAAGTTTACTTCAAGAACAATACGGAATTGGGGGTTAAAGCATATATATAAATAAATTTACTTGGTAGAATAAAGCTTTACTGCTATTTTTACTATGAAGAATTTGGGTAGGACTAAATCAGCCCTAAAATGGGGTGGAAATATGCCTAGACTAGCTTAGAATCATAAAGTATTTGTTCTCTAAGACAACTTTTTATTATATATGATAAAGTAGACAATAATATAAAGTTCAGTTAAAGAAAACTTAAGTAGAAAAATTTCAATTCCTTTGATAAACTATTAAAATACAAAAGTTAATATAAGAAATTTAATAAATATATTTTTTAAGAACTATAAAGAGTACTTCTTTAAATTTAGCATTAATTAAAAGTAGAAACTCTTTAACTAAACCATAAAATAAATGTTAATTAGGAAAATTGTAATATTTCCTGCATGTTTAACATATTATTGAGTATGTTATGTATGATTAGTTAAGTAATTAATGTTGCACAGTGTACATAACATTAACATCGAAACCGAACTGAGCTGAGTTGAGCTGAGTGGCATTCAATCAAGCGCTCAGCGAATCATTCGTTTGGCGAGCGGATGGATTCACATTGAAAAGCGTTCGCACGCATGGAAAATCATTCAAGCCTGCAATGGCGAGTGTGTGCGAGTGTGTGTGTAGTAGGTGTGTAGCTGTGTAGTTGTGCACCCCCAAACGACTCGGGGTTGTATGTGTGTGTGTTGGGAGTGTGTGCGGCTTTTACATTTTTTGCTCAGCTCATTTCAATTTAGTTGCGCGCCGCAAACGCTTTGAACTTGTTTTCCATCGGACATTGGACGCGGACGCGGACATTTGCCAGTCTCAGACTCAAACTCAGACTCCGTCTCAGTGGTTCCAAAAACCAATCTTAGAGACCCAGTGTCAGGCCCGGCCCAAAGCCAATGGTTTTGGCCACGGTTTTCTGTATAATTTTTTTCTCCTTCTATTGATCTCGTGGCTCGAATCGCGTACGCCTCCCGCAAAAATTTGTGTGCGCGTTTTGATTTTTTGGCGCGTTTTTCATTTTGGCCCCTCGCACATTGCACGTAGCTGGACCTGAACCTTTCTGGCTCTCTGTCTCTTACCTTAGGCAACAAACCCAGTACATATATATAGATAGATATATATGTAGTGGGAGCTAAAAAAAAAAAAAAGATGGAAATAAAAAACAAACTATGTATTGATAAATTGCCAGCCGACGATTTCCGTCGTGACCCGCGCGTTATGCAAAATGCTCAAATGTAAATAAATATTAAAATAATACAAAAATCACTAAGCCGACTGCTACGACTTGTCTCTGCCCGCTTCGTTACCGCTGTCCCCGCCTCCACTCGCCTCTCACGCCCCCTTCAGTTTTCCCTTTGTTGGTTTTTGTTTTGTGAAAAATGAAGTGAATCTGTCTTTTGTAAAGTGAATCGCCATTGCCATATAATAATAAGCAATAATAATAATAATGTAAACCGACAAATTTCGGAGTGGCAGGCAGTTTGAGTCAAGTCAAATCGAGTCGATGCAAGTCGTTTCACGTAGCATCGCGTCGCGTCGCGTTTCGTACAACATTTTCTTTATTTATGAAAACAATAAACGCAACACAAACTACGCATTAAGTGATCTCCTGCTTGAGTCCCCGTAACTCCCCCCCTTTGTACCCCAGTGTGAATCTCAGTGCCTTGGTCTGAATCGAGCCTGGATCGCGAGACGGTTTCCTGGCATCGGCACGCATATAATTTGCATGTGGATATCTCGGATCTTTATGAGTTTGGAGTCCCTCTCGACAGAGAGACCGAAAGACCGACTGAGCGAGATGTCTTATGTAATCTGGAAACTATTCATGAAGCAATATGCTCGCCTGCGCCTCAACTTGGGCCACAATACGCAGCCGACATTGATCTGGCATTCGTATGCGGCCATTCAGCCAACAACGGTATGTTTTTTCTCCTCTCCTTGCCTCTCCTTTTCTTACCTCTATTCAGCGCTCTACACTTCTGCTCTCCGTTGCTGTGCTCTGCTCTGCTGTGCTCTGCTGTCCTCTGCTCTGCCCTGCTCTCCATTGCTCTGCTCTCCTCTGCTCTGCTCTCCTCTGCTCTGCTCCCTTCTGCTCTGCTGTCCTCTGCTCTGCCGTCCTCTGCACTGCCGTCCTCTGCTCTTCTTTGCTGTGCTCTCCTCTGCTGTGCTCTCCTCTGCTCTGCTCTCCTATGCTCTCGTCTCCTATGCTCCCCACTCCTCTTCTCTGCTCTCCTCTTTTCTTTCCTTTTCTTTGCTGCCTTTTGAGCAATGGGAAACGAAATGGAAATTCAGTCGAAGTCTGGGAATTGAAATCGAAATTGCTTTGGGATTGGGAATGGGATTATGAATGACATTGGAAATGGGGGTCAACTGGAAAATTGTAGCAGCACTTATTGATATAAATTGAGTAATTTGGAGTGACAAGATTGATTGGTAGTTGAGCTGCGATTAAGTGCGTACTTGTGACATGTAATTACTGATTAATCATAAGTAAACTTAAATTAAGAGATCGTAGTCAAATGGACTTTGATTTCCAGTGGATTAAGCAGACAATACTTAAACCATTTAATCAATAGTTTAGTTAAAACTGTTAAATCATTAAGTTTTCATTATTGATTCCCATTTAAACTTTTGCCATAACTCAAATCAAAATTTGTTAGAAGCAGATTAGTGATTTTTATTGACCACTTGAATTGCAATTTTTCCGTTGACATATCGAAATCATGGCTATAAATTTTCCGCACAAAAACAAAAAAAAAGGCAAAAGGAAACGCCAGAGATTTGGCCAAATGAAAAACGAAAGCAGCTAAGAGAAAACAAAACCAAAAAAAAAAATCTGAAAAAATAATGATAAATAAAAAGTTGCCGCTTTTGACGTACTCGTAATTTTTAGTGCTCTGATATGATACGAAATGAAGGCTAAAAGAGAGGCTAAAAAGAGCCTAAAGAGCCTAACGAGACCACCAACAGTTAAGACACTGAGCAGTTATTGGCCATTTGCCAATTTGGCTGATACCGTTTGGTTGGCCTAAACGTTTGCTGCTGATAATAACAATCTGGGAAAACTAAGAGATGCAATAAGTCAGCGCTAAGTGTTAAAATGTCGATATTAATTGTGGACTCAAACGGCGGCCGAAATCAGCTACTGCAAGTATATGGTCAAGTAGTGCCACTCCCCCCTCTACCCGCCCACCCGTTTGCACTGTGGACTCACTTGCATTTAAATAAATTGCGATTATGGCCACAAATGTGGCATACAGCGATGTGGAGCCAGTGAACCGTGCAACAGCCGCCAATGCGCTAATAATATTTATCAGTAGCTCATTTGTTGCACGGACAGCGGACAGCTGGGAGTGGGAGAAGGGAAGGGGGTGGGGAGTGGGAGAGGGGCGAGCTGTGTTGGCCAATAAACCCAAAAAAAAAGTGGTAAAAGAGCAGGCAAATAAAAACTGTTGCTGCTGCCTGCAGTGGCAGCTAATTGCGATGGTTGCTCTTGTCGGTTGTTGTTGTTGTCGGTTGTTGATAGTTGTTGTTGTTGTTAGGTGGGGGCTGCTGTTGTGCATCCGCTCGTCAGTTTTCGGTTGCCGCTTTTCCACATTGTTTGCCATCCATCCCCATGCATATTTATTTATCGCAACTAAGTTTTGCATTTTAACCAGAAATCATGCAAAAAGCCGTGACATGCAACAACAACAACAGCAGTAACAACAACAACAGTAACAACAACAACAACAAGTCTTACGATGAACGGCTTTCAAATTGTATTTCGTAGCTGTTAACTGAAGAAAACTAAAGTCGAGGAAAAATGACAGAGACAGCGACATTCACATCCACATTCACATTCACATAGACATAGACATCGACATCGACATGAAAACTGTTTAAGTTTTAATATTTTCCCGAGCGCGCACGCACAACGTGGGAAATCTCATGAAAAATTCAAACGCATTCGTAATGAATACGAACATTTTGCATGCCCAATTGCAATATGAACAAAAAACTGAAAAAAACTTAAAAAAACTGAAAACTTTGCACTTTTCTTTTCGGACTCTTGAGTTTTTTCCATACTATAAGTTGCAGGGCGAAAACTTTTGACAGGAAAACTGAAAAGAAAATGAAAAACTACGTCTATTGATAAGCTGCACGGAATACGGAAATGAAATAAGAACTGAAATGAACTAAACTCAAATGAACTGAACTGAACTGAAAGGATTATGAAAGCATTATGCAGACTTGAATTAATGTTTAAATTAAGTATTCGCATTTGGTAATTTAATATTTCGTTTTAAAGAAAGCGGATTAAAGTGGAAGGCGGAAGGGCTTAAATCGTAGTAAGTTTGGCTAAATTGTGTGAAACTTTGTAGTGGATTTTGGGAGTTCTGTTTTGAAATATTTTATCATATAGGAAATAGCGAAATTGCCTTAAAATTATAGGAGAATAAGTTTGCTTTGAGCCATTAAGTATAAATTCACTTAAAGACTTTTCTATCTTTAGACCCCGTACTACAAAAAAGAGTAGAGGGGTCTGTAAGGTTTGTCAGAAGCGAGAAGAAAGCGTTACTCACTCATAAAGTATATATATTTTTGATCAGCATCAACAGCCAAGTCGATAGAGCGGTGTCCGTCTGTCCATCTGTCTCTCTGTCTGTCTGTCCTTATAAACACCTCGATCTTCTAAACTACATGAGCTATAGCTACCAAATTTGACTTGAAAGTCCGTCTATATGTCAGGCAGATTAAGTTTGTTTCAATTTTTAGCATCAACAAGTTTGGTCCGGATCGGACAACTGTAGCATATAGCTCCTATAGAATAAATCGGTCGAAGATTGGTGATTTTTATGGAAAAACTTGCACTAGGAAGAGTTTAGGGTCTTTTACAGTCGGCTCGCTCGACTGTAGTCTCTCTTACATGTTTGTTAATAACAATTACAATATCTTTATATATATTTCTTTATTACTTTTGATCTCCATAAATACAAATTAATTCAAAAGTTTTGCTAAATTGATTAAAAACTATAAACTTATTTCAAATTGCTTCATTTAAATGTTAATAATGTTAACGGCAGAGCAAGTTGTATTGTCATTTGATCATTTAGTCACTGCATCACTTCATCACATTGTTGGTTTAATAGTTTTGTCACCTCAGTGGTCAATAAAGTGAGCAGTTTTTTAACTGATTTGCATGCAAATGATTTTCTCACATCATTTTCATTTAAGACACTTCATATAGTTAGCCAGTTTGATATCGGGCTTAAAGTGGTTTTAACCAAATCATTTCTCTTTCATTATAAATATATGTATGTGTATTTTTTTGGGTAGGGGTCAAATGGAGGTTATTGCAAAGCCATTAACGACACGCATTCAAAGTCCAAGTTGGAGGCAAGTAATTTTCAATTTCTTTGGCTTGGCTGTCACTTAATTTGGCAGCGGGAGCAGTTGCAACTGCCACCCACGCACACACAGACATGCACACACACACACGCACACACACACATACTTAACTGAATGTGTCTCCAAATAAAGTTTGCCTTGACTCCAAGTCCAACTCCGACTCCGACGCCGCAATTGCAATTTGCACCGCCAACGCAATTTGCTGGCCAATGTTGCAAGCCAAGTTAACAGTGACACCAGCCCCTTCCCCTGTCCCTCCCCCTACCCCTTCTCCTACCCAAAGCCTGTGCTAACAAATTAGTTACTGACGCAATATATTTCTGTGTATTTCGCTTGTCTTTTTCACTATCAAAATCACACGCAATAAATTTAATTTGTTGCTCTGTCTCTGTCTCTGTCTCTCTGCTATCACCTGCCTCTACCTGTGCGCAGGTGTCTTTTCTTCTGAAACTTGGAACCGTTGAGCGTTTGTCCAATTAATAAAAAGAAAACTCAGTCATAATGTTTTGATTAACACAAATGTGACAAGAGATGCATACAAAATTTATTTCCAAGCTTGTTTTTCTGGGGCCTTTCATGAATAACGAGCAGAAGATTTTTTGATTTGGATTTTTTGGGATGTGAAATGTGGGTCAAAACGGCGTTAGTTTGTAACTGCAGACGCGTGAGAAGCGCCACAGCAAACACAGTCACATCCACATCCACAATCACATCCAATTTCAATTCCAATTTCAGTGCCAATCGCCGCAAGGTCTAGTCTTTAGATGCACTGAAGCGACCTTCCTTTAATGGCCCCCAAAGAGTCGTCTTGACTTGGCTTAAATAGTGCAACATTTTCGATTTCCTTTCCGCCCATAAAACTTGAGCAACTTGTCGCGACCCACTGGCCAAGAAGAAGAAGAAGAAGCAGCTGATCGAGACACGCACTCAACTCACGCATTTTAGATGCCTTGAGGCCAGTGCGAAGCTGTTTCAAGTTGTACTCAGATCAGGGTAATTAATTGATGAGCTGCGTCCGCCAGCCAAATTGTTGAACATGATTGTGTGCGTGCCACACAACTGGGGGGCAACACTGGCCAACTCCAATTCGAATTCCAATTCCAATTCCGATTTCAACTGAAAACTGAAAAATCTGGCACACAAATTTAGTATTTTTTTTATTATCTGAGTATTTTTTTGTGATTTTTGATATATTTATTGGTATTTATTTGGCCCGCACTTCAAAGTGCCGACTGTAGCAACAAATTTGTGGCAACATCTTGTGGCAATTTATTTGTGGCGCATGCGCATGCTCAGTGCCCGCTGGCGACATCTGGCGGCGACTCTAGACATTATGGTCTAGACTAGGACTAAGCACCAGGACACATTTAGACTCAGTTGTGGCAACTTGGGCTAACTGAGCGGCAACGCGCAGTATGGTGTGTGCTCAGAGTGTGTGTGTGTAAGTTGTGGGTGTACACACTACTACTGTGTGTGTGTGTGTGTGTGGAAAGCGACGCTTAACCGCAAGAAAGAGTAGACTTAAAAAAGTGTCACATTGTCAGTATTGGAGGTTGAAACTTTTAAAGTATTTTTCTACGGTTTGGCCAAAATGCCTTAGCCAAAATGCCAGAGTCAAAGCCAAAGTCAGTGGCATTGTTATGTGTTATGGTCAAAAAGGAGGCGGCATCGACTCTGTTTCGACCGTTTATACACTTTCACTGCAAATTTGTGTGCAATGTGTGCGAAAGAAAGTGAATTCTACTATGCTACACTTGACCTATGACAACAACAACAACAACAACAACAACAACAGCACTAACTACAACAACAACAATGTGAACAACAACAACAACGACAAGAAACGAAGCAAATTTAACGTTTGACGTTTTGAGCTTACCAAAGTCATTTGATTGTCATGCAATGCAAATGTGTAGCACTTTTGCTGTTGTTGTTGTTGTTGTTGTTGTTGTCTCTGCTGTTGTTGTAGCTACACCAACTGCTGTTGTTGCTTTACTTAACGCCTACCCGTCCGCCTCGCCCGCCTTTACCACGCCACGCCCTTTTTAGCACTCTCTGTATGTGTGTGTGTGTGTTGTCTGCTCTGAAATCGGATCAATGCTGTCCCCAATTGATTTTTTGCTTAACTTTTAACATGCACCCGGATCGGGTCGGTCCCTCGTAGCCCCGGGCAACACCAAAATCAACCTCAGTCAATTCTAGTCGCAGTCGCAATCGCTGTCGGCGTCGTAGTCGACGTCGGCGTCTCAGTCGCGTGTGTTTTAAGAACCTTTTTCTCTTCATTTTTTGTGTTGTGCCCCAAATTATGTTGCCATTTGTGTATTTCCTATGCTTTCCAATAGTTTATAACTTAAAATTTTAATATTACTTTGAAATGAGCTACTGTCAGTCGGAGTGTAAGGGAAATTGAGTAAAATTTATTAAGAAGCAGCTTACTAAAATTAATTAAACTAATCGCAGATACTACCTCGATCTGCAGGGATTGTTATGAACTAATGTCACTTTAAAGCAACCATAGAATAAATTAAGGAAAACGGTCAATGAGTTTAAATAATTTGTGCTTATTTGAAAGATTTGCCAAAATTTCTTAAAATATAAAAGAAGAATAACATAAAATTTAATAATATTTGTTGTTTTATAGACAACGTTTAGAAACTTAAAACAATTCCCAAAATTCTCATTTTTAAAAAAGTATAGAGAACTTTTAAAGGCCCTTAAACCTTTTGCTCTTTTAAGGTTCGCCCTTTTAGGCTTTATAAAATACATATTGAACTTCACACGTGTCTTAGTTTCTGTAGCTGTCTTTTTATTCCTTATTGCAGACTGACACAAACACGGCAGCAACAGCAACAGCAGCAACAACTGCGACGACGACAACAAGCAGCGAGCCAGGAGCCGAATTAGTGGATCAGGGCCATTTAAGCGAGATCTTGGTGCTGAATGACACTCAAATCGATGGCAAAAGCGCGACGTCGGCGCCGCTAGCAGTGGCCATCGACATGGACAACATGAACAACGACATGGACGCGGACAACAGCAACAACAACAACAACAGCAACAACAACAACAACGACATGAACGAGGCCAGAGCGGGCCACACAGCGCCCATAGCGCGCGACGAGGATTTAAATGTGGAGGAGGAAGAGGAGGGGAAAGAGGAGAAGGAACTGGAATTGGAGGAGCAACAGTTACTGGAGATGTTGCAGCAGCAGGCGGAGCAGCAGCTGTCGACGCTGGCCAAACCAAATGCTAATTATGTGTGCTGTCAATGCCCAACAACAGCAACAACAACAACAACAACAGCAAACGAAACAACAGCAACAACAACTGTGAACCGCAGCAAGTCGCGAGTACGCAGCTATCTTAGGAAATGCAAGCAACGCCTAACGGGTCAGCAGAGCAGACCAACAACAGCAGCAGCAACAGCAACAACAACAGCAGCAACAACAACAACAGGAACCACAACAACAACGACAACTACAATTACAATGATCAAGAACGAAGCAGGCGGCAAAGCACCCACGATATTACAAATGGAGTTGGATCAGGAGAAGCTAGAGAGCCATAAAAAGGAGCAGGAGGAGCAGTTGGAACAAGAGGAGCAGGAGGAGGACTCCAGCTGTGGTAGCAGGGATTCAGCCAGCGCCTATGTCGACTCAATGCCGCTTGATTTGAGTCTGCGACGAGCGCCAGCTGCGCCACAGGAGTCCAGCAGCGACGACGAAGACATAACAGCAGAGGAGCAAAGCAACGAGAAAAGGAAGGAGCAGAGTAAAGAGGAAAAGAAGGAGACTGAACAGAAGGTACAGCAGGAGGAGAGACTGGAGCATAGGTCCAAGGAGAAGCAGTTGGAGCAGGCCAAGGTTCGTTATACAAGCCACAAAAAATTGTTAGCCCACTAACTTGTCCCTTAATGCTTTACCCCTCTCTCCCTCCCTCTCTTTCCCTTCACTCCACTACTCCCACTTCCCCTCTCTCCTATCTACTCCTACAGGCTCCGACAAATGTACTCAATGTGGATGTGGATGCCACGCTGTTGCAACTGATTGACAGGCATCTGTCGCACATTTATCCCATCTACTGGGCACGCACGCGTGCGATTTTAATGCGCCAGGCACGTGAGCTGCTCGTGTCCCATTTCGAGGGCTCCCTGCACCGATTTGAGCAGCGATTCCTATGCAAATTTGCACAAATTGCCGCCACACTGCGCGCCACTCATCAAATTGGCGAGGTAAGTGCAAAGCCCCCTCCTCCCTACCCCCAACCCCTAAAAAGTGCCTACAAACTCCCACTAGAGTCTAGAATTCTATAGCGCCGCAAGGCACAAAATAAGAGATCTGCAACAAGATATCTTTCTCGAGAGAGCGAGAGAGAGAGAGATAGAGAGAGATCTATCATTTAGTATTTCTTGGGGCTTTGCAAATTAGCGAACATGCGCAATTTACTCGATACGTTTCCAGATGAATATGGCAATGAGTAGGGAAAGGGAATTGGAATAGGAATTGGAATGAGATTGGAAATATTTTAGACGCATATGGAAATTAAGATGAATTGAAGCGGCATTTTCATAGCTATTTCAAGGCGAAATTCAAGAAAAATTAGAATAAAGACAGGGAAAGTTAATAGTAGACTTTAAGGCAAAGAATTTTTAAAGTGCGCATATGATTAATAACTATATCTAAGGAAAATTAAATATATTACTGTCTAACTACAAATGTAGACCTATTTTCATATGCCAAGCTGCTTGCTAAATCTAAAATAATTGACAGAAAATATGTCAGATAAATGTAAAAATATATTAACCAATATCTGTTGACCTTAGTTATGCAAACTGCATAATTAATTCACTAAGTTTTCCTCTAGAAAAATATACAAAGTTTAAAAGCAAACAACATACTTGCTTTAGGCAAAGCACATTTACAGCATCCCTGGCAGCTGTTAACTTAGGTCTACACCTAACAGCACGCTGTTAGGTCCACAGTGTTGCCGCTGGCTTGGCGAAAAAATAGGACGGATTGACCCAGAAAATAGGACAAAAAACGGACAGATTTTTTTTAATAGGACAAAAAAATAGGACAAAAAATTTTTTCTTCAATAAAACAAAAAGTTTAAGTAAATTTATACATTTTCATGCAAATTTATTAACACTTCGTCGAGTGTTTCATTTTCAGATTCTAAAACATTCATGTTTGTGCCGATTTGGCGGTGCTAAAGATAGTTTCTTACCTAACATCTTATTAATTGAAACATCGGTCGACTCATCAATCAACAAGCTATACTTGTTTTCCCCTACTTCAATTTTCAACTCTTCTTCGAAGTGCGGGGCCAGAACTTTTTTAATTATTGATGTGCACTTTGTCCTGTATTTCTGTATTTCTTTCGCATCAAATTGTAACTTGCACAATTCACTTAAATGACCAATGGCGCTTATTGCACAATGTTGTGCGCAAAACAGTGCAAGTGCCGCCTCTTGCCTACAACTCGCACTACTTACAAGGGGCTTAAATGTAATTTTGTTTACTTGTTGAAAGGGCTTTGCATTTTGCATATGTTTTGAATGCCCATGCGCGCGGAGCTGGTCGATTATAGCATTTAACGTGCATTTACAATATTTACAAAATGCTTTATCAGGATCTTTAGGATCCCGACAAACCCAATCCTTCAAGTCGCATTCCTTCATCCAGGAATCTCTAAATTTTTGTTTGTACGTATCTTTCGGCATCCTTTACTTTTAACAATTTAACTCGAGTGAGCGATGTTCGATAAGTCAGATTTCGATAACACATATAAAACAGGGTTGCGGTGCATTGAAAATGTTCAAAAAATCATGATCAAAGCGATGACATGCAGTTGAAAATAACAAATTATATATGAGACTCAGAAAATTAAAAAAAGGATAGAAATAGGACAAACTAACAAAAAAAAAGGCATTTTTTCCGGACAGGGGACGTTTCAAAAATTTTCCGGCTGTCGCAGTCAAAAATAGGACAGATCTGTCCGTAAAAAGGACAAAACGGCAACACTGTAGGTCCAGCAGCCGCGTTAGCATTGCCATTTCGAGCATAACAGTGCCACTGTGAGCATAACAGCGTGAGCCACAACAACTGCAGTTAACTGTTGACAGTCGAAGCAAACGCAACAACAACGCGTCGTGTGTCGGGTGCGACACGAACAGCGAAACGAATTTAGATGATTGTTTGAGTCTTGAGTCGACAAAAAAAAGGTCGAATGGGCGAATAGAAGAATTCGTATTGTCAGTTTGAGATTTGAATTCGCGGCGCGCAGTCTTGTAAGCGGCAGAAACAAGAAAACTCGTAACGAAGACGGAACGTGCAACGAACGTATTTTCTCGTATTTCGTTTAGTTTTTTTCGAAGGCGCCTCAACCAAGAAATGTGCAGCACACTTTCAAAGGAATAAATGAAAAATATAAAATAAATAAATAAAAATAATAATAACAACAACAACAACAGTTGGCATATAATATTTATGCCAGTGCAGTGCCTATTTTTACTAAGAAAACAAGAAAAAAAAATAACGTTACTTGAGAGTGCCTTTTTATACAGTGTTTACAGAGTGCAAATAAATTATAATCAACATAATAAAAATATAATCAAACGAAAGTACCTAATAAAAGTGCCACATAAAGTTACTTAGAGAAAGAAGTTAACACTTTATTAGCGTATAAATCAACGATTTATTATTTTTAATAGTTTCGAGGTAATTTTACTTGATTTTTATTTAATTATGACTCAAAGTTCAAAATGCAATGGAAATACAATTTTTTTTACCTCTTTTCTTCTATTGTTTATTAACAACACTTTGTATGCAATAATAACTGTTGTTTTCTCGTTGTCCCTGAACTCTTTGTCAATTAACATGTTAAACAGTTAACAATTTGAATAGTGTTAAACAATTGGCATGTCAATTATAGTATACAATGTCCGGAAGCCAAATGAAAGCCAAAGTCAAAAGAGCTTCCCCCTTTTGACCGTCCTTCGACCCACGCGGCTTTTTTAGAACCTTCACTTAAAGACTCAAAACTAAGTACTAAAAAAAGATATAGAAGAAATAAGACTCGTAAATAGGCTTTTGAATTCAATGACAAAGCCAAAGACATCGTGTGGGCAGCCTTTCAAAAACTCAAATCAAACCAAAGAAAAATATATATACACAGATATTTCTATATACTTACCATATATGAATTAAGTAACTGAAATAAGTTGTTGTCTATTACAAAATAAGTTCTTGACGAATTTGTGTTAAATGCGCTTATCAGCAACAGACAACGAGCCGTTGCTGTGTCTAAACTGTAATTTATGGTAATTTTCGTTACGCATACGCAGTGTGGTACTTGGAACTTTGCCGTGGCGTGCCAAATGAATGGCTGAACACATGTTGCACATTCAACCGACTGTGGGAGTCTATAAAGTGCTCAACATGACCTACATGCATACACACACACACACACATAGACAACTCGAAGCAACTTTGACTCGAGCAATGTGCTCAGAACAAATATCGTTGAATTTTTTTTTAGTTTCTTTTTTTTTTATTTAAAATTCGAATCAATCAGCAAATATTACTACGCACATTTGCAGCTGATTTTTCAGATGCCGTAAAAAATTCGACTGTGGCATATGTTGAACTCGGGCGCCCCCAGAAGTCGCCCGTTTCCCATTGCCCGTTGCCCGTTGCAGCTGCCTGATGCATCTTAATTGCCTTTTAATTTCTCAAGCTGTGCGTTCTTCTGTCTGTTTTCCGTCTCACAATCTCACAGTCGCCTCTCTCTGTCTGTCTGTCTCTCTGTCTCTGTGTTTAATAATGAAACTTAATGCTCTTTCCATTGGAGATACTTAATGGTGTTTCTGAGTGCGTGTATTGTGTGTTCTTATACCCTGTAAAGTGGTCATTGTGCAATAAACATTTGCATCTATTTATTCATTTCATTCATTTTGAGCATTTGTTGCTGTCTGCGAATTATGAAACACTTACACTTTGGCATATTGATTTTTTTACTATCGATTGCACAAAGATTAAACAATTAAAGTTTTATGTATTTAATTTAGAATACCGCAAGTTAAACTGAAGCAGAAATGGGTTTAATTAGACTATATAAAATTGTTTACAGTTAAAAGCTTTGTGGGGTATAAAAAGTATACAAACTTGTATATTAAATATAGTTTATTTAAGTTTCAATCACTTTTTACTACAACACACAGGGTATGTGAAAGCTAAGCAAACCGTTTAAGAACCCTCTTGTTTTATTTATTTATATTCTGTATACTTTTTTTTCCCATTTTTTTCCATTTTTTGTTTCTGTTTTTTTTCAATGAAGCACGTTCTGTAATTTAATTCGCTTTTGTGCGCAGCCGCAGCAGCAACAAGCTTCAAACATATAGTAAAGTAAAGTAAAGTAAAGTATGGTATATAGTATGCTATGGTTTGGTATTATAGAACGAAGGGTCTCCACACACACTCACACTCTCATCAGGTTTTTGTTTGAGTTTTGTTTCGAGTGCGTTCAATTGTAAGCGGAAGTTGTGTATTAAGTGGACGCTTGGAAAAATTTATAAAAGAAAAACAAGAAAGAATGCTATAGTCGCCTCGCGACTTTAGGATACCCGTTACTCAGTTTAAATATATTATTAACAATATAATATATTATTATTAATAATTTTAATAATAGTACAATCGGTTAGGTAATCGACCCTATTGATTTTAATTCAGATGACTTGAGAAACGCAGAAAATTTTCATACAAAATCATATTTACAGCGTATTTTTGACCGATCGTCCCTATGGGAGCTATACGATATAGTCGTCCGATTTGGATGAAACTTAGTCAATATGTTTATATTATTGACAGATATATTCTGTGTAAGTTTCACTTCGATTGGTTGGCCAACGCAAAAGTTATTCATATAAATTCATATTTGGAGCGTATTTTTGACCGATTGTCCCTATGGGAGCTATATGATATAGTTGTCCGATTTGGATCAAACTTAGTCAATATGTATATATTATTGACAGATATATTCTGTGTAAGTTTCACTTCGATTGGTTGGCCAACGCAAAAGTTATTCATATAAATTCATATTTGGAGCGTATTTTTGACCGATTGTCCCTATGGGAGCTATATGATATAGTTGTCCGATTTGGATCAAACTTGGTCAGTATACGTAATCCCTAGACGTGTACTTTCTGTGTCAATTTGGTTTTGATAGCATTACTAACAAAAAAGTTTTCTATACTAAAACATGCTACTTTTACCTGTTTTTACCTTTGTATGCACATAGAACGCCCTAAAGTGGGCGTGTCAAAAAACAAAAGCAAACTTGTACTGCTTGGGCATTTTATCTTTCGTTTGCGACCACTCGGGCCTTTCTAGCTCTTATAGTCTCTGAGATCCTTTTGTTCACACAGACGGACAGACGGACAGACGGACAGACGGACAGACGGACGGACGGACAGACGGACAGACGGACAGACGGACATGGCTATATCGACTCGGCTTGTCATGCTGATCAAGAATATATATACTTTATGGGGTCTGCCATGTCTCCTTCTCCCTGTTACATACATTGCAACGAATACAATATACCCTTTTACTCTACGAGTAACGGGTATAACAAGAAAAAGCTGAAAACAGAACAGAGTGCTAGGGTTGAATTAGGGAATGGGATACGAATTGGGATTGGTTAAGTATTGTGACTGAAACTGGGATGGCTGCCTTTTATTGTTACAGTCTCGACGTCTAAACTGATTAGGTCCAAGTCCAAATGTCTGCAGCTGGAACATGGCATATCACTTAGACAAACAGCAATTACCAAGTGGAGTGGGGAGTAAGGAGTGTGGAGTGGGGAGTGTGTAGTGGAAACATTTTCCGCATAGATAGAAAACAGCTTCCGAGTTGAGCAGCAGCAGCAGCAATTGCTCCATCAATCCCCACATTGCTGATAAACACACTCTCCAGACCCAATTCCAATTCCATTTGCAATTTCAGTTGCAGTTCCCCAGACAGGGATGCTTAGGGTGGTGGTAGGCGGTAGGTAGGGGGAGGGGTAGGGGGTGTGGTAGGAGAAAGAGTCAGAGATTTTGCGCTCTGGCAATAATTTTTGCTGGAAAAGTGCTTTGAACTGTGTGTGTTGAACACAACATGATCGGCATTTGTTAGCGATAATGAATTGAACATTTCTGAAAACATGTTTGTACATAATTTGTATGCAGGCACCACTCGACACTACGGGACTCTTATACCCTCTATACCGCTCTCTTTCTATCTCTCTCTCTCTCTCTGTCTGTCTGTCTGTCTGTCTGTTTGTGTTAGTCTAACTAAGAGCTAAGATACTCGATCTGTATCCTATGGATTGTTGTTTGTATTGTGCGAACACGAAGAGTTGACTCAAGGAGCAAAAAGAGCAGAAGAGAAAGAGAAAGAAAAAGGGAGGAAGAGAGGGGGGAATGAAAGAAATGTGCAAAGTGTAAAGTGCATATTTATGGCTTGCATAAAATAACTTGTAAAATGCATTCACGAGTGTGCACTCACATTCATATGAGTGGACACGTGTTGTGCATAAGTGAGTATTTATGTATGTGTCTTTCTCTCTCTCTCTCTATCTCTCTCTCATCTCTTTCTCTGTCTAAATGTATGTGTGTGCGTGTGAATTGGCTATAAAGTCATGACAATCACATGTCGAATTAGAGTTTCGAGAGGAAGTTGTCATTAAGGATATTGATATGGATGAATTGTGTGTGCTCGCATGTGAATAGTTTCATAAAACTCAGTAATTGATTGGCTTCAAAACGCAACAAAGTATTAAGACTTAAATAGATGGGGAATGTATATTAACTATTTTTAAATTTTCTATAAAAAATCGTAATACTCTAAAATTAATCGAGTAAAAATTGGAAAAATTTCTGATGTAAACTAAAAATATTTAATTAAATTAAAATATTTTACTAAATACATTTCTCATTTTTAACACAAGTTTCTATATAAGAAAGTATTAAAATTTAATTTATATATTTTTTATAATTATTTCTCTAAAAATTAATTCCTTAAACTAAAAGATCTTACTGAAATCAGAGAACTCATCCTCTTTATTAACTCCCCAATACAGATATCATTATAGTTCTTCTGTTTCCTAAGGCTTTAAAATATGATAGTTTATTTGATACAACCCTAAAAAGTTTTTTTTCTACACATTTACAGACATAATACATTTTTTATGCCTCTTTTAAAAGTCATCATAAAATGATGAAGTTTAATGATGTTTAGTTTTTCCCAAGTGATCTTTGAATTCCATATCAATTACTGTGGAGACATAACTTTAGCTATATGTAAAAGTGTCGTTTATTGTCAGCTACCACAATAGCTTTGGCTAATGGTATATCTAGTTTTTATAGTTATTCTACACGAAAGATACTTACCACTTCATTATAAGATACTTACTCATTATGACTGTCACCTCAGAACAATCTGCGTAAAGAAATGCAATTCGAAATCGCGTCGCTTTCAGCCAGATTATGTTACCAAGATGTTTGGATTTATAGAAAAAAAGTAAAGAAATATTAAGAAAGAGAAAAGTTACAGGTTGCAAGTAGCAAGTTGCAGCTGTGCATGTTGGCAATAGATACACGATAGAATGAGAAGTGCATGCGATATAGCCTTGAATTATTCAAGCGCGTGTGACTCGCTTAGTAATTAACCCAAGACAACACACAAAAGCCGCAGGCTGATGATGAGTCGCAGTTTGACTGGAGTTGAATCCAAAGCTAAAGCTACAGATGGAGCTATAGCTATATAGCTGCGTATAAACTTGGATTGGGGCTTGAGGCGGCAACCACGTCAAGTGGCAGACACCAAAACTGAGAAGGGGATGGAGTAGGGAAAGGGAGACAGAGAAAGAGACAGAGAAGGAGACGGAGACAGAGACTTGAAACAAACACATGTGTGTGGATACAAAGTTCCTTTTTTTGCTTGACTGACTGACTAACTGAGAGACTGAGCAACTGAGCGACTGATAGACTGTCCGCCAGTCTGTTAGTTGTTGTCGTCTGCTGTTTGTTTTATTTTGTTTTTTATGTCATTATCGTCATTGTCTGACTGTCTGGCTGGCTGTGTCTGTCGTTGAGTCTTTGCGTCTGTAGAAGGTGAATGCTTCCTGCAATGCCAACAGGTAGACAAAGACAAAACCAACTATGAGAAACGCCTGAATTCGCTGCCAAATCAAATATTGTTAGCTTATAAAAATTAAAAAAGGAAAAAAAGCTTAAAAAAAAAAAGCTAAATAAAAAGGAAGCCATCAAATCCCATGAATGACTCGATATGACAAACCCAAGCGTAAATTGTGTAGTTTTGGTTGAGACCACGACAATGACAACAACAACAACACGGTCTAATAAATGGTTCAATAATAAATTGCGATTACTTGCATTACAAACCACTAGACAAATACTTGAGAGTTTGCCTCCGGGTTTAACTTTGCACAGGACTTAAACTCAATTTTTTTTTCTTTACTTTGTTTTTGTCTTTTTCTTTAGTTTGTGTTGTGGCGTCACGTTATTTGTGCATTTGTCAAGTTCAAGCGTAACTTTTATTACACTGCACAACAGTTAATTTGTTACCAAATAGAGTTGGAAAAATTGGTTAAGTAATGCAACTAATTAAAGGCAAAGGAAAATAGTTTTTAAACATTTTTAAAGTGTATAGAATTATTCAGGTTACTTTTAGTAGCTTAAAAATTGTTATAAAAATAATTCAACATTTTTTTAACTGTTTTTTCTGTGTGAATATTTTTGTTGGCAGTTTTATGAAAGCTTTAAAACTGAAAATTTATTTAAATATTGGATTAATTAGCTTAGTTATGGGCTAAAGTTCCTTTCGAATGTATACATTTCATGTAATGTTAAACTTTAGCAGCTTAAGCGCATAGAAATATGAGAGAAATTTATGAATTTCTTAACTCTTTTAAAGTAATATAAATTGTTAATACTTCTACCATAATTTTTAAGCGCTTGAGCATATTAATATATAACTTTATTGGCTCATCTATGATTAATGAGCTTTTGTGAACAGTAAACTTTAACCTTGGCAGCTCAAAAGCTTAAGAAAATAGTTAAGAATATATAGAAATTTCTTATACTTATTTAAATTTTATGTTTTTAATATTTTTTCATATATTTTAGAAATTTCTTTTTATACTTCTTTACCTTTCTTTGCGTTTCATTACTTGCCTCCATCAGAACTCTTCCATTTCGTTTGCTGTTTTGTTGAACAGTGTTGTTGTGACTGAGTTTCAGAGACGAAACCGACACCTTGCCTTGGGCGCACTGTGAGTAGGATGTCAGATCGCGGCACCTTCGTGATTTGTGGCTTTAGGGCACATATGAGACTAGACAAATGCAGTAAAGAAACCACCGCCACCACCTACAATGCACGGTGGTCTAAACTGCTGGTCAATTGAATGAATGTCCCTACGTTTCCCCCCGTCCAGCCCTCTCTCTCTCTCTGTCTGTCCGTCCTTTTGTCCGTCCGTGTCTTTGTCCATTTGTCTGCTTGGCTTTTGGCCGCCGGATTAGCATTGAAATTGACTTCGTGCTGTGCTCATTAAAATTTTACGTGCATAAAGTTTATTTCGATTTGCCTGGCGTTGTCTTAGTTGTTGTCTCAGTAGTTGTCGTTGTTGTCGTTGTAGTTGTCGCTGGCCACGTCCTTATCCTCAACCTCAAAGTCATCGTCATCGTCATCGTCATAGTCATAGCTATTTTTTTTTTTGTTCCTTTTCGTTTCTCAATAAAAACGCCAAAAAGCAAACAATTACATTTCGTGGTTGCGGCTTTTGAGAATTTTCCTAGAAACTAAGAATGAGAATGAGAAAATTCTGTTGAGAAAATCGCTACTCGTTTTGTCTTTTCCATTTTTCTCCATTTCTATATTGAATTTTACTTCCTTATTGGCCAAAAAAGCGTAAAGCAAAATCAAATCAAGCGAAGCAACTTACTTAGTTACTTAGCGAAAACCCTTTTCGATTCTAAACTGCAGTTATTGGAGTTTTTTAATATGTTTTTCTTCCTTCTTTATTTTGTTGGTTTTTGCCGTTTCAATGCATTAACAAGTTTACAGCCGTTTTGGAATTGATGTGGCTAACAACTTTTTCAATTACAAAACGTAGAATGAGCGCCAGAGAAAGAGATTGAGTCTCAAACTGAGACTGAGACTGAGATTGAAACTCCCGACTTAGATCATTTAATGTTGTCGGTTCTGTCCTCCAGTTTATTGCTGTTTGTTGTTCGTCTTCTGTTATTATGCCATGAGGCTATAAAAACTCGTTTTCAGCTGTTTTCAGCCGAAGTTCATGATCAGCTGTGAACTGAAAGTGGTTGATAGAAAAGACAAAAAGACAGAAAAGACAGAAAATACAGAAAAGACCAAAAGACCACAAAAGCAGCCAGAAGAATCTCAATCTCAATCTCAAGTCTGTTAACTTGTACCGGTTTTTGCTGTTACTCTGCTGCCAATTGCACTCGTAATTGAGCCGCTTCGCATCGCATCGCATCACATTGAATCGCATCTTTGTCTCAATCTTTAACTTTAGCTTTTGTCTTCTTCTTCCTTTTTTCATTTCTTCTGCTTTTCTGTTTTGGTTTTCCATCCCAATCTCAGGCATTACGTGCAACTTATGTAACAGCCAAGTTGCAACTTGCAACAGTTTGTTCAAGTTTTGTTTGCCTGTCTCAGCGAATTCACTTTGATGTTTGCCTCTCATCCTCTCATCTTTTGTTGTTATCTTAAGTTGACAGGCTTTAAAAGTGCCTCATGTGCATTTTTTGTGAATATATACATATATATATATTCCTGATATATTCTTGATATTCTGATTTGTTGGCCTATAATATTTCAATACCCAATCGACGGGCACTTCCTGCTTACAGAAACCTAAATCATTTAGCTGCCAGTGCCGCTTTGAAGAAGTTTGCAAAAAAATACATAACAACAACAACAAAAAGCTGGCAACTATGCAACTGAATTTGGCATGCCAACATCTTTGCTACAATGGTGTAGCAGGGGGAGCAAGGAGAGGACGGTACAGAAGACAGCCTGCCATTGCATTCCGGCCATGCAGCAAGGCATGACAGCCTAGACCTGATCTATTTTGGTCACGCCTTCCCCCTTTTTGCAGCTACTCCTCCGCCCCGCGAGCTACTCCAGCAACGACATGCAAAATAAACATAAATATTACATACATTGGAGGAATACAGAATACAGTATATAGTATATACTATATACTTCTTTCCTACTCCCCGATTTCCTTCGTCTTATTCCACAAAACAAACAATTTGTAGGTGTGGTGACTGCGGCCTAACTTTGTTGCTGCAAAGAGCCGACTGGAGGTGCTGCCTGCTGCCTGCTGCTGTTGTTGTGGCTGGTGGTGGCGGTGGTGTTGCTGTTGCTGTTGTTGCCGGTGGTGGTGCCATTCTCTTGATGGCCGTTCTGGTAGATGAAGCGGAAATGTGACGTTGATGGCAATAAATTCACTCGCTTTGTTTGTGCAAAAAGTTCAAAGATTTGCCACAGATTGCGACTTGTAGATGCTTTTGCGATCGAATTCCAAATGGAATGGAATTTGTTTTTCTACTTAAACAAATGCATTAAATTAATCTAATTCAATCATGGATTAGTAACGAGATGAAAGTTGTTTTTATAACATAATAGCAATAAAAACTCGTTCAGTTCTTTCTTTCTTCTTATGCTTTACAGCTATATTAATTAACAGACTGTTATCGCTTACGTTTCCCACACAAACTATGTTAACAGTCTTGAAAGTTCTTTTGTTATTTAAACCTTTCTATTCTAAATATAGAATTTCTTAAGCTATAAAACTATTTTTATCTCAACTCACTCAGTCACTTAAGTAGCCAGATTTAGCTCTTTTTTTAACTCTATTAACTCTAATCTTAACTATTTGGCTTTTGTTTCCTTTATGCTTAACTACATTCAAGCATTTCCCAGCTTTTATTCTGAATTCTTTATTCATTTTGGCCATTCATAATAGCCAAAACCGATTGAACGGGTTTCTCATGGCATTAGTCATATAGCTCTTGAGCGATTGTTAGACCCGAGACGCCAAATATCAAATTGATTCGCAAAATTAACGGCCTTCCGTGTCGCTGTCGCCTTTGTATCGTTTTCGTTTTGGTTTCAGTTTTGTTTTTTTCTTGGTTTTGGTTTTCTCATACCGCTTTGTCGGCTTACGCGTCGTATGTGTAATTAAAACATACGCTAGCGGCGTTTTTTTGTCCAGGTGTGGCCCTTTTTGGCCAACATATTAATTATTGTTGTGTTGCCTGAAAAAATATTTTCAAAAAACTGTTAGTTCAACATAAAAATATAATCAAGGAAAAAAAATTATTGGGCGTAAGCGCACTTTGTACCACACACACACAGATACACACACACACACACTAAGTACACAGAAAATTTAACGGACAACGGCCAACAAGTTTTTTTTTTTTTTTTGTCTGCTTTGTATTTCTATAATTTATTAAGAAAACACGCCAAATGCATATGTAGAAATGAGACGGTTCCTCTGCCCTCTCTGTCTGTCTCCGACTCCCTGTCTCTTTCTTTTGGTGCAACGCCTTTTGTGCGCCTTTTGCATGCGTAATTTTGTGTGGCTTTGTCGGTGGTCCCAATGGCCGGCAACGTCACCGGCACCGTCACCGTCACCGTCTCAGTCATCGTCCCTGTATCTGTATCTGTCCCTGTTCCAATCCCAATCCGGGTGCGACGGCACCCCCATTGAATAATTGCCATAGGCTGGGCGCCACACGCTGCCAAAACGGCTGTAGGTATGAAAATGGGAACGACAACGAGACCGGGAATTCGGATACACTTTTCAGAGTGTTTCATGTAGATATATGCATAAAGATATATATATCTTATGATCTGCATACGAGTATATGCTAATAATGCCACAGCATGTCGCCTTCGTTACTCCAAGAGTGCGCTGAAAGATTTTGTATACCCTGTAACTCAACATTTCTATTGGTATTGCCTCATTCC
The DNA here is from genome assembly GCA_018903735.1 of Drosophila cardini. Classification (NCBI taxonomy): domain Eukaryota; kingdom Metazoa; phylum Arthropoda; class Insecta; order Diptera; family Drosophilidae; genus Drosophila; species Drosophila cardini. The sequence continues at coordinate 7,992,348 of JAEIGM010000004.1, read as the reverse complement.
AAAACTCCTATTGAGTCATAAACATAATCTGCAAACTGTTAACTCACAATTAATTGCAAAACAGTTAACATTGGGTGTTTCGGAAGTAAGTTAATTTGATTCGCAAGGTCGAAACATTAAAAATTTAAAATCAAAACCGCAAAAAGTAAAAAAACAAAATTAAGAAAATTATTAAATACTCAGCGGGAATTTTTCAAATTTGCTACTGTAGAGTTGTTGATTGTATAGCGTATGTCTCAGTCGGAGATCAGTTTGGTATCCTTCTCATGCTCATGATCATTTTCATTATAATTTTTTGTATGGCAACTCAACTGTAATTTAGTTTTCAACATCAAAGGCGTGGGAATGACGCAAAAACGGCACAGAATTCTGGTAATCTCAATGATAAATGTGTCTGTTTTGCGGATCAGATTCGAATTCCAAAAGGATTCAGACAAATCCTCGACAAAATCTCTCTATATATAGATTTATGGACAGCCAAAAAAACAAAAACTGAAACAAAAAGGTAGCAAATGCCGACAATGGAACGGAAATTTGTCGCGAACAGCAAAAAGAATTCAAACAAAAAACTTTAAAAAATACAAATAAGAAAAAATGAATGAGGTAAAAAGAATGCCAAATGCTGACTTGACTTTGAAAGCCAAAAAGGGGCAGAAATTTGTAACAAAACATGGGAAAAAAATGTCTTAAAAGAGAACAGAAAACGAATTAAGGAACCAAGAACTAAAAAACAACAGACTGAGACTTGGAGTTCAATACAAATATACAAATATATATATATATAGACATAGTTTTTTTTGGGGTTGGATGGAGGCAAAGTCGTCATCGTTGACAATGACAAGCGGCGTCCGAACGACGCGATCATTTGGGTCAATGACGACGAAATCGAAGCGACGTCGATGCCAATGATTTAGAACCTAACGATATGAAGACCGGCAACAACAACAGCAACGAGAACAACAGCAACAGCAAAATGAGAGCAAACTCAGCTTGAAATAAAATTGGCGGTCAATCAAGCAGAAAATGTTGTACGAGAATCATCATTTTAGCATGTGGCGACAGCGAGCTTATACAACGAATGATACCCTATAGTGTGTAGCAGACCCAAACTGAAAGGAAGTTGTTGTAGTCACTGTTGTTGTTGGTGTTGTTGTTGCTGTGTGTGGCACCGCACCGCGATGATCATTTTGTTCAATCGATTGTAAACGATGCGTTGCGATCGTTGCTCTGCGGCTTTGATCAAATGACAAAATTGATCATTTTCTGTTTGAATGGATTTTGGTTGCAGACTCCCTCTCTGTCTCTCTCTCTCTCTCTCACACTATGTCTCTCCCTCACACACTGCTTCACAGCAACAATTGATTTATGTTGGTCGCTGTTGTCTCTGCTGTGTGGGGTCTGTGGCATGTGCAACAACAACAACAACAATAGTAACAACAACAACAACAACAACAACTATACCTTAACGCTGTGTGTTACCTATAAAATATCAGCGCTTTTGTGTTGAGCCAAAAAGGTGCTATAAATCAAGCCAAATGTGAGCGCACCTCTATTTGTTGCTTTTGTTTTGGCTGTTTTGTTTTTTTTTTTAGTTTTTATTTTTAGTGAACGTTTTAAGCATTTTCCGAGTGGCTGGCAAATTAACAACAATGCGAAAAACATTTTCGCGTCATAACAATTAATAGTAAGTCAGGATCAGTGACGACCCGAAACAGTCTATAAGGTCTGCCCTCTCTCTCTTTCTGTCTCTCTCTCTCTCTCTTTCACTCTGTCTCTCATCATGTTGCAAGACTGAGTTGCAAGTTCGATTTCACATTCCCGTAGGGGTGAAATCTTTTGCGTTTTTTGAATTTTCCTTCGCGTTTTGGTCTTTTTAGTGGTGGAGCTGGAAAAAAAAAAATACCAAAACGGAAAAAAAAAACGCTGTGGGTAATAACCAAAAATTAGCAAAAATTGCTAAAGTTTGACTTGCATGATTTATCTATAATTTTGCATCACAGTGCGGCAAGTTTGGGGCAGGCAGGCAGGCAGGCACTCAAAAGCTGCCACACTCGCCATCTGATAGGCCCACAGTCAAACACACATATATACAAAATACAAAAATATATTTATACTTGTATAGGGAGACTCTGCGTTTGGACAACTTCAACTTCATCTGACAGCCTGGGCCATTTTTAATGCGCTTTTCAGTCTAAGCGATTTTGCAGTTTTCGGTTTCCTTTTTGCAGCTTAACACTTGCGGGTGTTGTTGTCTACATAATTTCACTGTAGTTGAATGGAAAGAGATAGCGTAGAGAGAGGGAGGGAGGAAGTGGGGAAGAGAGACGGAGCATAGCCGGGGCTGGGTAACATGTAATCGTCGTAATAATAAAAATTTGCAAATGATTTCGTTACTCAATCTTCAAATCTCTTTTGGCTATCGTTACAGTCCTGGTTATGGCATCCCGGCTGGCCTCTGGCCACATCCAATGGATCGTTGGTGCTGCAGTTGAGCGATTTTGAGATCGCACACGCACTTCAACCAGCTGAGCTTTATCTGTGTGTCAAATTGGGTAAGTGGGTCGATCAAAGTATCAACTCTCCTATCAATTTCATCTGATTAAAGTAGATTTCAATTTAATTTTCTTACAACTGGTTTGACTAACGTTTTGTCATTAAAAAAAAACTATTAAAATTAAACATTTAATTGATTATTTTATTAATACGAAGCATTAACAATTTATTTTAAATATTTATTTCAATAAAATCACGTTTTTCTGCTAGTAACTCTACCCAGTTGCTCCAGTTAGTTTAACAGCTGTAAATTCAGCCTTTTAAAGCTAGACTAGTTTTAAGCAGCAGCGGCAAAAAGCTGTTAACTAGAACACTTTATCGCCAAACTAAAACTGATAATTTGTGTGTTTCATTTTACAGAAACTGACGCAGAAGCCACACCGCAGCTTTATGTTGTTTGGCGCTCGTCACAGCAGCACCAGCAGCAGCAGAGCGAGGGGAGTTTGAGTCAGTTTCAGACTCATTGCATACATATAGATTACAATAATCCGCGGCAAGAGCCATTGAGCGTGCTACAGCTAGAAATGTCGATGGCGGCAATGGCAACAACGGGACAAGGACAAGGACAGGGGCAGGGACAGGGGCAAGCTAACGAAGCTATAGAGTTGCCACTGTTGTTGCAGAATCTGTTGGTGAGCGTGGAGCAGAGTATTGAGCGTGTATCGCTGAATGCGTTGCAGATGCCACTAGCACTTGGCGAGGATCAGCTCGATGAGGCCAACAACAACAACAACAACAGCAACAGTAATAACATGAGCGACAACAACAACATTGGGTCGCCAAAGTGCGCGTTGCGGCGCAGCGATTTAATTACCAAAAACAAACTGTTGAACAACCGTTACATGCTGAGGCGCCTGACCAATCGACAGGACAGCATGAACTCCACCTCATCGGGTAACAGCAATGCCAGTGAGCGTAGTAGCTCTAGCGGCAGCAGCAGCAGTGCCAGCGACGAGTTGCACAGCCACTTGAACAACAACAGCAACATGAACAACAACAGCAACATGAACAACAACAACAATAACTCCAACTCGAACAACAACTCGAACAACAACAATGTGTTGTTGCCTTCCATTTCACCCGCTTTGCCGCTGTTTTGTTTGGGCAACTCATTTCCGCACATTGACAGCGATGAGGAGGCAACCGATGCTGGCGAGAAACATCAATCTTTGGGTAAGTGAATTACACGACGTATACGTAATATTGCATTCACATTACGCATACGCCGCTTTGACCAACTTGCAACAAGTTGCTCGCTTGCTTATCTCTCTTCGAAACTGGGCGTTGCTTTTGCCTTATTTGTTTAGCCGCCGGACCAAGATCAACGGTTTGAGCCACATTTACAGACCCCGCAAAATTGTGGCATGCAAATCTGTATATTTTTTTTTTACTGTGCCACGCCTCCCCGCCGGCACAGCCACCGCCCCACAGTACTCAAATATTCAATTAAACGCCCCGCAGCCAAAGTTGAGCTCATTTCGCAGTCTTTGAAGTCGGACTCAGCAGTCCAAGTCTAGAGATCTTGAAGTCTTGAAGTCTAGAGTCAGGTTAATGGCCACATTTTGATAGTGGGCAAATTTAGCGTTAATTTGATATAATTTCTGTGCATAAATTTGCCAACATTTGATTCAATTAATGGACAGCGATTCTGTGCAGATACAAAACGCAAATACGAATGGACTGTCATTAGTTGTGAATTCTAGTGAAAGTTTTTGCTTCTCATGATAAATAGTACTATTTATGATTACAATAATGCTTCATTAACTTTCACTAGATTGGGAATACTTTTTCAGTTCTTTTACATAGCAATAATGAGCAACTTCTTGTTAAATTATGCTATCTTTTACTATGTTGTATTTTAGAAACTTTACACGCTTACTTACACGCTTAATGAATCGATTGTGATTTTTCTATATTTTATTTAATAAACAGCTCTAATTTTGTGTAGTATATTACCCTAAAAGTTTGGTATTTAAAAAGTATTTTTAGCTCATTTTGATCTACACATTTATATTCAATAAAGTTTTCTGCAAGAAAACTTCATGCGCTGTTGCCAAACTTCTTTGTGCTCTCAGTCTCAAATTCTTTGTCGTTTAGGTAACAACAGTTAATTTTTTAATATTTAACTTTCAAACATTCCTTGATTTAATATTCAACCCAAAAATTCTGATAATGTGCTTTAAAACTGAATGGGAGTTTAACAAACAGCAACTATCCTGGGTCTGTCTTATGCTCAATATTGTAATTGTGGTAAGAAGAGCAATGAATTTCTTAAACACAAATTAAGTAAATTCAGATTAGAACAGTATCTGTATCTGGGTGGGCTCTCTCAACATGTTTATGTGCTACTCCGACTGGGAAACTCTTACGAGTTTGCCTCACTGTTCACACTGCTCTCATGGATCGAGGGAATTTGCTCCTTTGTGCTCATTTCAAATGTAATCTTCATAATGTGCAGCATGGAAACACTCTTCCTAGTGGTAAGTTGGGAACTTTTGGAAAGAAGTACTCCTCCTTAACCCATATGCCCTTCGTAGGCCATCACAATCGCATTTCTACTGAGCGTAGTACTGCTGATTTCAGGTAGTTTTTCCGTGGTTGTCTACACCGATACTTATGCGGTTGTTCGTGGTTTCTATAGCCAGAAATTGTACTACTATGAGATGACACACGAATGCTGTGGCATGAATGGACCCAAGGACTATGGCGTGCCTGTATCCAATGATACACTGCCACTGTCCTGTTTCAAGAATCGCAAGGCTGAAAATGAATATATTTATACTCGAGGCTGTCTTTATGCCACCTCTGATAGCTGGTTCTGGTTTATATTCTCAAATTGTTATTGGGTTGCCTTTGTGCTCATGCTTGTGGATGTCTATGGTCACATTAAGCTACGTCAACGCCTCTAAGAGATCAATCAAATCATCGGTAGTATAACTATATCAGTTGTCTTGACTTATGGCTAATATCTTTGACCAAGGCGGTGCATTTGTAACTGAAACCACACACACAAACACACACACATAGATTGAATGACTGTCTCAGTTTCAGTTCAGTTTTTTTCTTTGACTAGAATGCGTTGCCAACGCCCACGGTTCGACCACAAAAGCCAACAAAAAAAGCTATTAGCCATTAACAACGGCGGCCCACAGCATCCGCCAGGCGTTGGTTAACCACAAAATATCGTTGTCTTTCCACACCAACAACAACAGTAACAACAACAGTAACAACGGTGCAAATGCCTTTTAATTTGTCAAAGCCTAAAATATGAAAATTAAATGAGAAACCAAAGCAAATGCACTGCACAGTGGAACTAGTTTGCTCATAAAATATCGAATTGACCCTTGTCAAGGTAAAATGTGTTTATTTAAATTTAAATTGGACAAAAAATGCAGAAAATTAATGAGAAATAGTATTGAGAAATTGTGTAAAGCTTGTAAAACAGAGAAAAAACCAATAAAAGAGTTGAGAAAATTTAAATAAAATGACATTAAATTATTTCAAGTGTAGACTTATGTTATGCAATAAATTTTAGACAGAATAAAGACATATAAATTACTTTAAGCTTAAACTGATTGCGAATTATAAATGAAATTTGGGCTAAGTTATCAATTGAGTGAGTTATCATAAGTGGAGTTTTAGTAGAGATTTCAATCTGGCCCCAATGTGCAACGCAATGGAATGCGATCGACCTGAACTCGGGTATGTGTGTGTGAGTGTGTGTGTGGGTGCAATTTGCAAGCGGGCATAAATCAGCTGACAAGTGCGGGGGCAACTCTGGTAACTGTGGCAACTCCAAGTGTATTGAATTACCTGTATACTTATGCATGCAACGTGCACCTGGCATTTGTATTCGCACCACAATCGAACCACCAAACGAGCAGCCAACTAGGCAATCAACAGGTGGTGCCACCAGGTGGACACAACCAAAGTCCGTGCAGAATTTCTGCAGACGCTGCAAATTGCCGCATTTATAATGAACAACAGAAGGAAAAATAAAAATAAAAAACCGAAACTGTCGCACGCGAAAGTGGCAACTCTTAATTTATGGTGGCAACTGGTTTAGCATTGCCACGCCCCCATTTATTTAAGTCACAAGTGTCTGTGTGGGCTACTGTGACTGTGACTGCGCTGTTGCCAAATTAATCAAATGTTGTTATTATGCAAAGCACGTCGAGCGATCCTGAACCAGTTTTCAAGGTTTTCCAACAAGCGTTTAAAATGCAATTAACCTATATCTAAAAATATATATATATATATATACTATATTTAATATACATATAAATAATATAAATACTTGTCAATTTCTTTAACAGTGAACAGCGAAGCGGATTCAATGCCGGAGTTGCTCACGGAGACATCGACGGAGCGAGTAAGAGAGCGGGAGAGGGAGCGAGAGAGGGAACTGTTGCCGCCCAACTCGATCAGTGAATTGCCCGAGAAACTGTTGAACAGCGGCGTCTATTTGCCAGGTAGGCCTACAAAATATATATATATAACTAGATATATAGTATAACTAGACTTTCCATTTTAAACGCTACTCTGCATAATTCTAGACTTTCGCTAGCTAAACTAACTAAACTAACTGACTAACTGAAAACTTTGCTTATAAATATAAATTGAAAATGGAAAACTCAGCTGACCACGCCTCTTGTTGCCCCATTGCCCCGCTAGGCAAATGCAATTTGGCTGAAAGGCGTTTAGCTGGTGGAATGCGCTTTTCAATTCAATTCAATTCAATTCAACTTGCATTCAATTCAATTAAACTGCTAGTCGAATTCAATTCGAATTCGAATTTGACTTCGACTTCGAATTCAATTCAATTCAATTAATTCACACACTTTTTTTTTCTTCACACATTAACACGTTGTCGGGACCACCCAGAGAGTTAAAGCAATTGAGATTGAGTTCGATTTCCATAACACATGAATTTCACACACAATTTTCATATGGTTTTTCTTCTTTTCTTTGGTGTTTTACAGGCACACGCACCCTAGAAGGCGACCCACTTGTGACTGTGGATGCAGATGCTGTGGCAATTGCGGGACTCAATTGCTATGAGCTGGCCACTCTGCTGCTCTACTACAGCACCATACCTGAGTGCAGGTGAGTTGCAAATCTGCGCTCTAAAAAAGATTTTGAAGAGTGTGGTATTGGGTGGGGGGTAGGTGGGAGGGAGGAGCGGGGGTTGCCTCAATCAGAATCAGGCAGTTTAATGTCAAATGCAAAACGCATGGGAATGAGCACAACCAACAGCTGTGTGTGTGTATCTGTGTGTGTGTGTGTTTGCCTCAGGACCAGGTATTTCAATTTGTCTGTCCAGCGTAGCAGAATCATCATAGAGAGGGAGAGAAGTAAGGAGGGTAAACTTTATAGACTCACAAGCAGCCCATCCATATTTACGAGCAGATATGCAAATGTGCAGTTAATGCCTGACCAAAGAGCTGAAGAGCCAACTGGCTAAAGAGCCAACTGGCGCTGGGAAAAACTACAGCGACAACGACAACGCAGCATTTAAGCCTTTAAGACATTATGTGGGGCTCTCCCTCTCTCTCTCTCTCTTACACTCTTTCTATCTCTGTCTCTACCTCCCTTAACCCTCCAGTACCCACTACTCTAGTTGCACCTTCTCAGGCATTTGCCTCCCTTTTGTTACCTTGTCTAACTCTGAGTCGTCTTGCTGTCTGGCAATCAGGCAGTCGAACTCATTGCCGCTACAGAATATGCAACGCCAGTCAATTTGGCACTTTGGCTAAAAGGAAACATGCAACAAGAACAACAACAACCAGAACAACAACAGCAAGAACAACAACAACAACAAGAGCGAACAACACTTGTGTTCAATGCTGAGAACTTTGCCTTAGAAAATGGAACAAAGGCCTTAGCTAAAAGTCGATAACACTGTGCTACAAAAGCTACTAAACTGTAAGAGATTTTACGCTCCAATTGAGTCAACAGCAAAAACTAAGCAGGAAATGTGCACTTCACTTTATGGAAGATTAGAATATGCATTAATCTCTGTAAGAGTTATGGGATTATTTTAAACTAGAGCTAAAAGCTTTTATCAACCAGTTTTACTACTGAAATTTATATTATTTAAGATTTAACAGAAAATCTGCATTTAAATTATGACACATGACAATATAGTTAGACTCTAAAATAAAAACTAATTATTTAAATAAGATATTTTAGTTTATACTGAAGTTTTCTTTTAAGATTTGCTGGCTTACAAACTTACTTAGTTTCTATTAAAGACTTTTTCCGAAATTATTAGACATAAATCCAGTTCTAGCTGAGAATATCTTATATCTGATATAGAGTATATTGAACTTTTGATCTAGTCTTTTGGCGGCTTACCTAATTAATGATCTTAACAAGTTTTATACACAAGCGACAGTTATGTAAACTTCTTTTTTTCTTAAAATAGTTTATAATAAATCTAATCTTATATAAGTTATATAACATAAGGATAGTGTAATTAATCACTGCCTGCTTCAAGTTATTTCGTGAACTATTTCTGAGTCACATTTACATGAGTTTCTTTTATCTTGAATCAAGATAGTGCTCGACTAACATTGTGTTAAAAGCACTATCAAGATAATACAGCTAAAACAGTGCTTTGTTCTATAGTGTAATTTTGAACTGTAGTCTCAGGCAACAGTTGTTGGCAGGCAAACACGTCGCTGGAGGGACTGTGTTCTTTCGGCTTCCCTTTGTAGAGCGCATGGAAAGAAGGAGACAATGGCAGAGAGTTGGAGAAGGAGTGTGTGTGTGTAAGGGAGATAAAATATGAAAGAGAGAGGGAGAGAGAGAGAGAGATAGAGCTCCAGGCGTATGAATGATTTTTTCAGACAGATTCGTGACACTTTAAATTTATGATGTGAACTTTAGTGGCCCAGCGATGAATGCTTGTGTTATTGGTGCTTTTGTTGTTGTAGTTGCTGTTGTTGTTGTAGTTGTTGTTGTTGCTACTCCACCACGACGATTCCTGGAAATATCAGAGTAATCTGTGAAATCTAAATCGACATATATGAGAACACACTCGTTGGCCACTTACGACTTTGGCATTTCTATTCGCAGTCCCAAACCCAATCCCAATCCAAATCCCATTTCCATTTCCATTTCCATAGCTCTTTTAATAGCAATTTGAATTCTATTTGATATACTGGATCCCGTTTTTTTTTAACTTAAGAAAGAATTGAGTTCCAGGTGCATGTTAATTGCTTCAATGCCAATTGATAAAATGCGGCCAAATCGTGTAGAAAACTTTGACAAACATTTGCATTTCAACATTTCTGCATTTTTGCATTTGCACAAGCAATTTGAAGTTTTGCAAAAAAAAAAAGAAAAAGAAATATTCCAAAACTGGCACAACTCCAATCTTGTGTCTGACTGATGACGATGACACTAAAGACTTTACAACTTGGACTTGGACAGCCACTCTTAGTTGAAGTTGGAGCTGGAGTTGGAGTCGCAGTTGGTGTCGTCTTCCCCTTTCCACTCTTTCTTCCCTCTCCCTCTTTCTCCCTCCCTCTCTCTCTCTCTCTCTGTCATTGACATTATTTGCGTTTGTTTGCCGACATGTGTAAGGTATTCATTAGCTCGCTTGTCCAATTTCAAATGCCAGTCGACAGTCAGTCAGACAGACAGACAGACAGACACTGCACGCAAATATTAAATATTTGAGCTAAGTAAAGTTTTCACCACAAGACCGAGAAGAGGCCCAGACTTGACAGACTGACAGTGTCAACAAGACAAAAGAGACAAGACTGCATTTCTTATCCAAAAACTTACATCACATCCCACTTTCAGGCCTAGGGCCCCATTTGAGCCTGTCACAATGAGCCATCTCTATGCAGGGATGTATTACCGCTCTCCCTCACTCCTTCTCACTCCCTCGCCTTCTCTCTTTCTCTGCGTGTGACAGCTTGCAATTAAATATGTTTTTATGGGTCTGTACTTCTGGGAATCTTTAAATGCCGCCTGGTACAACCAAAGGTATTAATATGCATGCCCGCGCATAATACATAATACAAATACGAGCAGAGTATAAAGAATGCTCGGGTTACACACGACCGATCCAATCCGATACGACCCGGACTAGGACTATACATTCGTACTCATACCCACAGTCGTACTCATTTCTTTATTGCTCTTTCGCACAGTTGGATCACTTCGAATTGCCCAGAGCACTTGTCGTGTTTTATTTTGGTCAAATATTATGACTAACAATCTTATCTCTTTAGGCCACATTTCACGGACCAAGAAAACTGTCAGGGAAAGCCTTACATAAGCCAGATTTATGTCTACTCTCGAATAACACTAACTTGCCTTGTTAATGAAATGACTATGTAAATTGTAGTCATAGTTAACAGGGACAAACTATTTGCTCAAGCAGCCCACAATGCTATTGTTTTGCTGTTGTTAACATTTATGGTCACATTTGGTATACCATTTACATGCTATGTTATGTTATGTTATGTTACTCGATTGTAATGTTAAACTAATATCGCTGTAGTTACAGTTACATGCCATGTTAATGAAATGTTTATGCAAATTTCGGGGCCACACATTATTTTTATTTACTTCAAAGTGAAGAGAAATTTAAGTGCAACTTAAAATTTAGTTGGCAATAAAATAATATAGGAGGTGAACTTAATTTTAATGTTATATATTATTTAAAACGATACAGCATTGGTGTCTTTTAATAACCGATTTAATTTTATTTCAAATCATTCAAAAAAATGTTAATTATTATTAACTATTTGTTAATCAGATTAAGTTATTGTAGAGCTCAATAGCAATATCAATTTTATGCTATGTTAAGTAGCTCTGTTAGCGAATGCAGCAAGCTTAACATGTTCGAATAATGTTTTTGTTGTAAAAGAACAGTAAACTGGTTAATAACTTGTCCCTGCTATGTTAAGTAACGTTTTCCTATGTTAACCCTTGTTAATAGTACCAAATTTCCCATATTTTAAACTATAACTCCACAATTCATGTATCTAAAGTATTTCTAGAGCATTCTAAATTCGTTGTAGATTCATTTTAGCAAATGTTATGGCAGGTTTAGCTCATGTGTAGGTTGCTTTCAAATTGAAATGCCAAATGCTTTTGATGACCGTGCTGTGCGGCATCATTAAACTCGAAACATGCCAGAGTGATGATGATTGTAATGATGATGATGATGATGAAGAGTAGAATGAGTATAATAATGAAGCCAAAGCTGAAGACTTTCAACCCGCAGCTAGTGAGCTTGCCACTTGGCACTTGCAACGCGACCTGCCGCATGCGCATTGCGTGCAAATATCAGCTAAAAAGCGGATTCTCTGACGGGGGTGGATGGCATAGGAATGGGAATGGGAATGGGAATGGGAGTAGGTATGGGAATAGGAGTAGGAATACTAAGATGAATACTAAGACGAAAACTAAGACGCTGCTGTGAATACTGCTGTGAGAACATAACTGGCTAACAGTCTAACAGGCCACACTGTCGGTCGACTGGTTGACCGTCTGACCAGGCCAAGTTACTGGCATGCATTTACAGTTAGCAGCAACTGCAGGCAGCTACAGAACGGAAGGCAGAGGGGAGGGAGCAGAGACTACACGCAGCTGGATAAAACGTTTTTTGGGGTAAAAAAAGCTACAGAGTGTTAGGAAAATGCCTGTTGGGCTTTTTATTAATGCTCCAGCTGCCATTAGCAGCAATTTTCAATTTTTATTTACGCTGATTAAAAGTGGCTACCAACTTGTCATATTTACTGGATGTTACACACTCCAAAGGGTATATAGTTGGCTAGAAGAGGAAGCAGAAGAGACAGAGGACAGAAGAGACTAAAGACTGAAGACAGAAGACAGAAGACAGCCACATCTAGTTGTGGGCTGCTGCTTTGTGGCCCAAAGTGGCAGAGGCCGCTTATTGCCAATTAAGTTGAACTTGTTTTGGGCGTTGCCAACTGGCAAGTGGCCAGTTGTTAGTTGGTTCTGCTCACAACTTTTGGAGCAGTTTGCAGTTGCAAGTTTGCAACCTGCCACATTCACAATTTACACCACATACACATGACGTTGTTGTTTATGAGCACCTGACCGTGCACTTCTTACTGTAACTCATTGCATTTAACTTATTTATTTACAGCATTGCCCATAAAAGTACACAGCAGCAGCAGCAACAACAGCAACAACAACAACAAATGAAACCCGCCCAACAAACATTTACCATTTTAATTGCCATCGAGAAGTCGCAACATTTATGCGTAATCGACTTAATTTGCCAAAGTCTCAAACTGTTAAGCAAGCAAATTGGCAATTGTGAAATTTTGGCCGTTTGTCTCGATGCGAATTTGTTGCAATTGTGCAATCAGCAGCAGCAGCAACAACAGCAGCAGAACTCCAACAGCAATAGCTGTGATCAGCCGGTAAGTTCAGAGTTTGACCTTTGCGATTGCACCACAAAATGAAATCATTAAGAGGGCTTCAGTCTCAGTCTCAGTCTCAGTCTAAGCCTCAGTCTGAGGCGCAGTCTTAGCCTTATTTTGTGGCTGGGTTGACGCCCCACAGCCAATTAAAGCGCTTAACATGGCCAGCATTTGAGCCGAAAATAGAGAAACACAGAACCTACCTGGTCACTAATGACGGCTTTTATTTCTTTTTGGCTTTAATTTTGTTAACTTCTTTTTTTTTGCTTTTCTTTCAAACACTAAACACTAAAAACACACAACAAACTACACACAACAGGAGCAGTCGCATTTGGCATCGCATTTGGTTAAATTCATTAGCGTGGACCAAGTCACGACAAGTGTTGCGCCATCACAATTGCCAAGCGGTTCGCTCCGGGGCCAGCATCATCACGATGCACTCAAGTGGCGCGAATTCTTTGGCCAACTCGAGGCGTTTCAGCGTCAATGTTCCGCTGCCGGAGGTCGACTAGTTGCTGCCTTGAGTGACATACGCGCTGCCGATTTGTTAGGGTTGCCAACGCGACGTCAGCTTTATGGCCAGCATCGTGCCCTCAGTCGTGCCCTTATGGACTCGCAGCTACACAATTTGCGCAAGCGAGGCGCCACACAGCTGTTGCGACTCCAAGAGGCAGCCAGTGCCATCAATGCCCCTCCAACCACAAGTACAGCCTCTGCTGCTGCTGCTACTACTGCCTCTCCCACTGCAGTTGTCTGCAATTCGGATGCAGCAAATAAGCTGAGGAAGGTGACGTTGCTCTACAGCGAAGTGGATCGCGCTGCTTTGCGTCTAGAGCAACTGACGGAGCAGCGACGCGAGCGTCTGCGTCAACTGACGCGTCAACGTGCCTTGGAGGATGAGATCAATGAGGTGAGTTATCAGTACAAATTGAATAGTTCTTCAACTTCTAAGCTCAAGAGTTTCACTATAGATTCTATATAACTACGCTTCCTCTCCCTTCCCTCTCACCCTCCCTCCTTCCTCCTTCTTGGTTACTTTTTTCCTGCCCAAAAAATTTAAAATTCTAAACATTTTTGGAAACGTTTTGTTTCGTTTGAAGTCATGAATATTTGTAACTTGTTTGTCTTCAATTGATATGCACATAACGTGCTGAAGTTGAAATTGAAATTGAAATTGAAGTTGAAGTTGAAGCTGAAGTTGGTGCTATGATAACACAGAGAAGAGGGTTTAATGAGCTGGCAACATTTGAATAGAGTGTGTAGAGGGGGGAAGTATTGGGGGACTGTAGCAAAGAGGACTGTCAACAGGAAATGCGCCATCCACATACGAAATGCCAAATGTATCTGGCAGATACAGCTAACAGCTAACAGAGTAGAGAGCACTCCACTCCAGCTGACATTGTTAATTGAATATGCATTGCATTTAATGCATTGACTTTATTAATTTATTACGCGCATCCGCTTAATGTCCACAACAAGTTCGGATTGGGATTCGTATACGAATTTGGGTTTGTATTTGTATTTGGTTTTAGATTTGGATTTGGATTTGAATTGGGTTTGAGTTGCAACGGTAGCCCATGTTATTGGAGCTGCCGTTGGCGCTGCCAAATGGAGCCGTTAGATAAGCCTGCCAAAAGATACAGATACAGGAGTGCGCATCTGCGAATCATAGCTGCCATTTCCTGGCATTTTAATTGACTTGTTAATGGGTTGCATGCAACCGTGGCAAATACAGTAGTTGACTCTAGAGACTCGAGAGACTCTCTCAAGGGTCTCAGCGAAATGAATGGCTTTTTATGATCATCTCACGGGCTACCTTTAACCCAGGTGTACACCCTTTTCCCGCCCCTCGAACTGCTGCCGTATGCATAATTGAGCATGCACGCACCCACAACTTGGCCCAAAAGCCTGTGTTGGCCAAATGAAGTTGGTAGTCAGATGCAGAGCTCTCTTCATGCATTTCGCGTTATCTGGTCAGGTTTAATCTTTATACTCGGCGGCGCTTAATCAGCGCCAATGACAGTTGTGGCAACGCCCAGAGCACTGAGTGAGACTCTCCGTTGCATCCACTAATGCAATTTCACTGATTAATCACAATCATTTGTTGTGGGATTAGTTAGCGCAGTCATAAAAGCAACAAGACTCTCAGCTTCTTCTTCTTCTTCTTCTTCCCAATGCAATGCGTTTACATATTCGTCATACTTTCGCGCTACTATTAAGTTTTTGCCATTATTATTATGATTGTTGCATGTTGCATGTTGTTGGTTGCAAGTTGCTGTAGCTGCTTCTGCTACTTTTGCCGTTGTTGAGCCAAACAAAAGTATGTCATATTGCAATCACACGACAGACACGCAGCCAAAGACTGCCAAAGATACGCAGATACTTGGATACTTGTGCGAGTATCTCATAGATAAACGGCTCCTGGATCTTCAATTTCATTTAATAATTTGCGGAAATTGGCATTTAACAATTTGCAGCGCCTTGTTAACGTTTCTGTTGTTGTTGTTGTTGGTTATTTGATTTTTTAGTTTGGGTGTTTGCCTTTTACGGTTTACAGTTTTCGGGCATTTTTCACACGCTCCTCCGCCTCTGAGAGAGATGTGCGGCAATTTATCAAAACTCTAAACTTGGTTGGGGCCAAAAATTGAATTTTAATTGCCGACGAAAAGTTAATGAGAAAAGTGAAAGCAAGGTTAAAGAAATTAAATACATTTTGTTGCGTTTTTTTTTGCGATTTTTCAATCGATTTGCAATACTCGGACAGCGGACAACGGACACGGGACATGGGGACGGCTCTAACAGACCCATTGATTGCTCCATTGATGGCTTGAGTTGCTCATTTCATTAGTTTTCATTCAAAAGTAGTTCAGCGATAAGACTGATTGACTGACTAAATGACCGACTGTCAGTTCAACTGATTGACTGACTCTATCTATCTCAATTTAGCTCCCTCTCTCTCTCTCTCTTTCCCTCTCTTCTGCTGTCTCCTTGTCATACGACTGTCATATCGCGATAGCTGCTAAAATCATGCTAAGAGATACTATAAATATTTAACACCAACACGATTTCAATTAAAAGCCTGTTGACAGCTTCCAATTTTTGTTCAAGTTTTTTTTTTTTTTATTTTTTTTTTTAATTTTTTTTTTTTAACTTTGTCTGCTCTAACTTTTCTTTGCCGAGCATTGTTAATTTGTCATTGCGAATAATCAGGCAGAAAAAACTTAATAATTGGCGTGGGAAGTTAACATAAAGATGAATACAATTTATAATTATTATAATTATGTTTATTGTTATACAATGAACTTTAATTTAATTGCTGAAAGTACTTAACTTTATAGTGAATTTAATGCAGTAAAGACGTAGTGAAATGATAACTTTAATTATATAAAATATTGATAGATTTACATAGAGATAGTATACATAGAGTTTTGGGGGCTTTAAATATTTTACAGCTCTTTAGAAGTTTTATTATGACCTTTGACATAAAGTTTATTGTCATATTAAGACCTATTAGCATTTTAAAATTATTAATCAGCTGCTCAAAATATTCAAATTATGTTAAAATACTTGTTTTAGTAACAGAACTACAAGTATTACAAGTCTAAAATTTGTTTTTAAGCTAAAAACTCAATTTTAAATATTTCTTAAAAATAAATTAGTAATTTTTGACAGCATAAACTAGCATTTAGCTCATATACGATGACTCAGTATACTAAGGCTTTTAAATAAATTACTTAATTTAGTCGCACCAGCTTTACAAATTTAATTTTTAATATTTATATATAATTTATTTTTATTTTAATTTTCATTTATTAAATTTAACATCTTATTTTAAGTTAATGACTGCTTAACTTGCCCACAAAATGCCTTAAAGTGTATTAACTGTTCGTTGGCCTTGATTGTCTTAATTAAATCAATACGTTTATGTAGTTAACTAACAGACCGCAACTAAACTGAGACAACACGAGCTTCAACTCGTGAGTGCAATGCCAAATGTGTATACGAATACAAGTGCAGAAACGAATAGAAATACGAATAGAAATACGAATACGAATGCAGCATCGCCACCTAACAAATGTCGCTGTCTTCCATTAGGCGCGCATTCAAACAAGGTGCGAAAAAAGATGCCGCCGTCGCCATTTTGTTGTGACAAAGAGGAGGAGGTGGAAGGAGGAGTAGAAGAAGGGGAGGTAGGAGGAGGAGAAGAAGTAGGAGTAGAAGCAGAGAAACAGCCACAATGACAAGTACGACGACAACGACGACAACGGCGACATTATGATGCGATATGCGATATTATATCTAAATTGTTGATCGGCTGCATTACTCCAAGACGGCTAAGGGGGCAGTCTCTGTAGCTCCAGTTATGGCCACAGGTGTGTGTATTGGACTGGGTGTGCGTGTGTCTCTGTTGGGTGTTACCACAGTTGTTGCTGCTGTTGGTGAAAGAGCTGATAGCTGCATGTGAAGAGATACAGATAAAAATACACGGTGAAATTGGATTTATTTTTGTGGCGCTTTCTTTGAGCATCGTCGTCGTCGTCATCGTCGTGGTCGTCGTCGTCTGATTTTTCAAATTAATTTGCGCTCGCTGTCGGCGACTTTGTGCAATGAAAACTATGTTTAATTGTTTCGCGCCTTGAATAACCAACTAAGCACAAGATTTGCCACAAAGTAGCCAATGTCTAACTGCCCCCAAAACCACAAGAGACAAGTTGTTGTTGTTGTTGTTGGTGCGGAAGCAAAAACTTTGGCTTATTTATGGCCTCTGACATACGAACCCAACCTCGACCGTGATCCCCACCCCAACCCCAAGCAGCAGCGGGATTCTCTGGGTTCACTGGAATGCAGTGGCTGCCACAAACTTGCATAACTCAGCAGCTGCACAGAATTCGGTCAGCCAGGGAACTGGCCATGAAATATGAAGGCTTATTTAGTGTCGACATGCCAAAAAGAAGAAGATACAAATATGAAGTCTATGACTGAGACTGAGACTGAGACTAAGACGAAGAAGAACTCTAAGACTGTGACTAAGACTGAGACCCATTCACAGTGGCATGACTTTGGCATTAATAATAGCCGCGTGTATTAACCCTCGCGTGGCAGACACATCTTCACTGGGATGTGGGATCTGGGATCTGGGTGCTGTGTGCTGTGTGCTGGTTACTTTGTACTCATGGACTAGGTTCTTGGTGCTAGCACTGACTGCATATTGAGTGCCGCAAGTGCCTGCAACCGGTTGATGTTGATGCATGCAAATTCGCCACGCGAAACTAACAAACAATGCCTCAACTACGCTCTCAACTCGAGACGACATCAGTGCAGCTGCAACTGCTGCTGAAGATGCCACTGCAGCAGGAGCAACAGCAGCTCCACTCGCTGTGTGTCATCAATGTAGACGTTAATCATACGCTTAGCTTGGCAGACATTTGAGTTGCCCAAGGCAGAGCAGAGTTGCCGCCTAGAATGTCTGCATATTTGCAACTGCAACTACTTGGACTTGCACTTGTATATTTATTGAATTAAGCAAAGCCATAAGCCAAGACCAAGACCAAGACCAAGACAGAGACCACGACTAAAACCAAGTCCAAGACCGACACCGAGACCGAGAGTGACAGCGAACAAAACGTAATTGTTGTCGGCGACATCGTTTGGGGCATGTCAAAATGTAACTGTCGTATTGAGTTTGACATGTTTTTTAACACTAATTTTACACGCATTTTTAGAAATCGTCAACTTCATCAACAGCTGTCATCATTGTTATTTTTTTACCATTTTACTTTTTTTTTTACTTCTTTCTTTTCGACGCGTCGTCACGTCGGTTCCGTCTTTTGATTCGTAGATAAGCTGCAGTCACTGTCACTGCCACACAGTCCCACACCACGCCCCATGCCCCTGTCCTACTGCCGTGTTGTTGCACTTGCTGCAGTAAAGCTGCTTTTCGACCAACAACAACAACAACAACAAGAGTCGCCTGCATGCAATATTGTCACCACATTAACGTCTTGGCCTTTTGTGGCCACAATTTATGACTAGCTGTCTCTTGTCCCCTACCCTCCCCTACCAACCACTCTGGTTGGGGTTTGTATTTGGGATTTGGGTTTGGGGCGTGTTTGCTGCCCGTCTTCGTTGCATTGGAAAGTGAACAAATAAGTAAAATTTTAATCTCCTTTTCGCGTCAAATAGTTAAACGAAATTGCTTTATTATACATACGCCTCATTGTAGTTCACCAAAAATGCAGTCGAGCGTGCTGCAGTCTCAAATTCAGTTGCTAGGCAACTCTCAAACAGTCACACACACACACTCACACACTCCTATGCACACTCATGTACCCGCACATATAGTAAAAATTTGTCTAACTGCTGCGATAATTTAACGATGCTGTTAAAGTCTCAAATTTCCAATTTAAATATTTACGTTTTCCAGAATATAATTCTTTATTGCAGTTTACTCATTAAAAATGAAAAATTAACTGAAATATTTACTGGAAAAACAAAGGGAATTACTTAAAGTTTTCTCTAATAATGAAAATGTTTTTTGAAGCACGGAAAACTCTCTGAACAATCTTTTCTATTTGGCTGAAAGTCTAAGTGTGATTTGTTTGAAAAGCTTAAAATAATATACTTTTTAAGCTACTTAAATTTTAAAATATTTATTTAGAATTCTTGAGCCTCAAACTTTTAAATTTTCCTAGGATATCTTTTCTTTAAGCAAAGTATTATGGTTTTTACTACTATCAAGCTTTATTGCTTTAATTTAAATCAAAAGCTACAAATCAGAGCTTTAATGTGCTTTCATGTTTAAGCGGTTTTCAGTGCTTTTTTGATATGTTTGCCACTCAAAGTGGCAAGAGACATGTTTAATAACTCACTCAACACAGGCATTCCACCAAGTTGTTTCACCCTGTCCACTTAGCCACAGAAAGAGAAAGGGTAATAGAAAAGAGACAGAGACAGAGATGGGGAGAAAGGGGGAGTGGGGAGGGAGTGAGGGACCAGATAGCGTCGCTATAGTTTCTGACTAACTGCCATAAATTAGCAAGCAAATGACTAAACATGGCCGTTAAAATTGTAAAAAAGTTAAGAGCCAAAAGATAAGCAGCTGTGGATAAGGCCAGAACACAGAGCATGAGGAACAAATTAGCCAACATCAAATGAGACACTCCGAATGTGGCAAATGTGGCAAATGTGGCAAATTGTAAATGGGAAACGCATATCATTTAAGACGTACTTCAAATAAATTACACTGAGACCAGAAATAGACACAGAATCCAATCCAATCCAATCCAAAAGGCAGGCAGAGACAAATGTAGACACAAAACAAAACTTAAATCCCAATAGCTGTCGGAATTTTCTATGATAGCAAAGAGCAACAACGACAACAACTACAACAACAACAGCAACAATGGCAACAACTTTGTTAAGTGTCAAAATAAATTCGATATTGTGGCTTAAAAAATGTTTATGGCTATAAGATAAATACGCGACATTTGCGTAAATTACACGACAGCAGCACCAGCAGCAGCGGCGGCAGCGGCAGCAGCAACAGTTGCCGCTGTGGACACCACTGGAAGCCACGCATGCTCACAGCAACATAGTTGTTGGAGGAGCTGTTGCTGGTGTTGCCCGTGTTGCTGTTGTTGTTGTTGTAGGTGTTGCATGTGTTTTATGGCGCATGCGATCAACTTGTTAAACTGTCACGTTAAATTTGCGTTTTATGTCAGAGCAACGCCAACAACAAACACCAACAACAAACACTAACACCAACAACAGCAACTAAAACTTAAACAACAGCAATAGTCAAAGAGCTTCTCTAAGATGTGCCGATCATTATAAAGACAAAGTGCAGTCAACTCCCTGCTGCAATCGCTTATCAGCATACCAGCAACAACAACTGCATCAGCAGCAACAAAAGACAACATCCGCAGTTGCTCGTTGCCAGTGGCAAATAGAAGAAGTCGAAACAAAAAAGAAATATGTACTCAAGCTTATCACAAAGACAGAGAGTGCAAGCGAGATAGTATGTGTGGGAGGAAGTCAGAGTGAGATGTAAGATAAAAGAGTCATAGAAGATTCAATTGTCTTACGTCTCCCACATGGCAAGTTATTTACTTAGCTAAGCAAATTGAATCAGGCAACGATGTTGGCGACGTCGTCATCAGCAGCAGCAGCAACAGCAACAACAACACCAACAACAACAGCAAACCAACAACAACTCTTCAGTCTATTGTCGCTCGTGGCTGCCCTGGCTTCCAATTGCAATGAAAAGTTTGCAGTGCCTATTCCAATAGGGTCTCCATTGCTGCCAGCACCAAGCAGCACCAATTGAACATTTATTTGCACTGGCTAATTGTTGTGATTTGATTGAATTTCATTTAATTTTCATTTCATTTTCATTGACTCGCAAAACAACAACAACAACAACTGCATTACAAACAAGTGTATATGTGTGTGTGAGAGTGTGTGTGTGTGTGTTTGACTGTATTTGTATGCGTTCATTTGATGATGGGCTTGCGATAGACTGTCGGCGATTGTTGTCGATGCCTGCTGATGATGATTGTTGTCGATGTGCCAGCGGCACAATTCAAGTGCGAGCAACAGTTGCAATTCAGAGCTGACTGTGGCATGTTGTTGTTGCCGTTTGTCGCGCTTAGTCGGTGCACAGCTAATTGTTATCGCATTTTGAGCTCGATTCGCGCTATGATTGCCTCCGATTCTGATGCCGAGTCCGAATGCGACGGCGACTGCGACTGTGACGGCGACGGTAACTCCAAAGTGAACAATCTCCCCTCGTCAACAGTTGGCAGTGAGCTTGAAACAGCTGCCAGCGAACAATTGGCAGCCCAAATAGCCAACTATGTGAGTTTGTGAGTCATCAACACACACACCCATACACACGCACACCAGTACACACACACACAATTAACGTGCATCCAACTGAAACTTTTGCTGAAGTTTGAAACTTTTGTTTCTATTATTGTTTGTGGATTTGTTTATCGTCTGCCGTTTGCATTATTTCGATGATTTCACTGGCAGCAACGACAAAAGCGACAACAACAGCAGCAACAACAGCTTCTTTCCGGCTAAAGTCTTATCGCTGGCATTAAACATTTCATTGAACCAACGATTTAGTAAATCAATTAATTTATTTATTATTGACTTAAGCCTGTCGATCGGTGTGTGTATGTGTGTGTGTGTTTGAGTGTGTGTGGCAATCGTTGAGAAACAATCTCTCAAATGGCAGCATCCAATAAAAACTAAAAAAGGCCTTGCGACTCGTCATGTAAACAATGCAAACAACTGAGCCGGCTCCAAAAATACAGGGTGTTCCACGCAATAACTAAAAACAAATACATCTGAAGTGTTGCAGAAACAACAGCAACTCTGAAACACAACTCTTTTTAGGAAATTTCTAAAGCTTAGGAAAAACTTTATTAACAAATTAAATAAATTTAAAAGTAATTTAAAAATTTTTTAAATTTATAATAAATTAGTAATAATTATTACAGAGTTTCCCAGTTTCTCTAGTTTCCTTTCTCATGCTTAAAATCGAATTAAAACAATTTAAGGGAGCAATAAAACCAACTCCATTAGCAATTAAATCAAGCGTGAAGTGAAACACTTTCCCATTAAAAATATTGAAAGTGCCCAAATTGAAAACAATTAAATTATAATGACAACAGAATCTGTAGGGTCTCGTTGCGCTCTAAATTAAAAATTTTATGATTATCTCCCCTATGAAATAGAGTTCAACTTCCTCAGGGAGTTTCATCAAAAAGAGATCAATTAATTAAGAAACTTATCAATTCAATTAAGCGCAAAGCTGTAAAACACCCTGTATTCGAGTCACTCATGCTGGCTTTAATCGATTCATATGGCCAGAGCTGCCATATCTGATGAGCACGAAGAGCCTGACTACGACTTGGAGTAAACGAATACAAATACGAATACGAATACGAATATGAGTGCCAGTGCCAGTGCGAGTACGAGTACAAGTTTTGGTTTCGAGGCAGAGTCGCTGCTGATTGTGCGGCAAACTGTGAAACTGGAGCAGCTTGGCTCCCCCATTTGCCAACAGACAGAGTATAGTATAGTATATATGTATATATTTGTACATGTGTTCCATTCATTGGGGAGGACGTAAACGTGGCTGTGGACATGCCCCCAAATGTGTCTGGGGCACATTATCTCAAAGCCAAAGATCGGCACAGAGACAATCCAAAAACGGAAAGTGAATGCGGTGCGCGGCACACGCTAAGAGCTAAGACCTGGAAGCTGGTTAGTTAGTGCAGGTTCCCCGCACTCCCTGACTCCCTGGCTACCCCCGAAAACTCCCCTTCTCTGTTCCATAATTCGTCGCATCATCGATTGTATCAATTCAATTGGACGCAGCAGGTGATTAAAAATTGGTTAGAGCTACAAAATTATCAATGTGAGATCGTTGATTGGCCCATGGTTGTTGTCGTCTTTGTCGATACCTTTGGGAGCTTAAGCTTTAAAATACCCATAGAGGAATCATTTTATTTGATTTGTGCCCGATTGCTTTTTAATTTGTAAAGTTGAGGCTAATTAGATCGTCGTCGATCGTCGTCGATCGTCTGATCGTCGTCGTTTTGTTGTTTGTCGTTCGTTTGCTTGAATTTCACTTTTCATCGTTGGGAAATTTGTGGGGAATTGGACCTTGACGGCGTCGCGTGGGCGTGTTTCTTTATTTTGAAGGTTCCTCGCTGAACTCAATTTCAAATTTAGTTTCAATTTCAAACTCCAAATACTCAAACTGTGCCTTATTTGTTTATTTTTAGGTCACATCATGGTTGGCCAGTGACGGTGCGGAAAATTTGCTAAAATTTGCACAGCTACAGCTGGACAGTGAAGCGACACTAAAGGCGCAGGAATTGGAGTTTGAGAAATACTATTTCATTGCCAGAGTAAGTCTGAATCCAAACTAATACAAAGTATTACTTAATTATCTCTCTCTCTCTCTTGTAGAAACACTTGGCCAAGGGCAGAGATCTACACTTGGCGGCCAATAAGATCGCCGTGCTCAGCGAGAGTGCACGCAATCTGAAGACCGCATTGGATCAGTTCTCAGAGAAGTTGGAAAAGACACGAGAACGCATCGAGGGAGGCGCCAGTTTGCTGCATCTGCTGACGCAGCATCAGCGGGAAACGGCCGTTTTGGGCGAACTACAGCGACGAGCGGATGAACTTGGCGCCACCGCCTTCCTCGAGAAACATCTGCCTGCTGTCATGAGAAAGAGCGGCTCTCTGCCCACAGCGAGCAGCACGCCTGGACAATCGTCAGCGAAGAGAGGCAGTTATCGCTGCAGCTCTGGCAATGGCAGCTCTTTTGAAGGTGCTACTGGTGGCAGCCACTGCAGCTGCTGGCGGGAGAGTCGCAATCTGGAAGACATGGACGAACCCGAAGAGGAGCACGACAACGATCATGATCATGAGAATGACAACGACAACGACTGCGATGCCGATGGCGATGCTGACGGCGATGGAGAGGAGCAACAATCAAAGATAGCCGATTCTGGTGTCGGTGTCTGCGATAACTGCGAACGTAATCCGAAACTGGCACGCATCTGCTCCTGTCAGAGTCTCAACGAGAAGGGGTAGGAAGGCTTAACAGTGTTCAAGTAGAAGAGAATAACTTAATTTCCTTTGATTATTTCAGTCACGATGAGCTGCTCGAGGATGAGTGCTTTGAGCGTCCCACAAAGCGCTACATGGACATGCACTCGCCCATAGAGGCGAATGCTCATCTTCAGTGCCATGCCTCCAGTTTTGAGCTAACCGAGGAGCTCAGCTGTTTGGAACCAAAAATACAAAAGTAAGTAGAATAAATTATCTAAATTAATCAGGTATAAAAGGTCTAAATAAAACATGTGTATTTGTCAGAGACTAATTTTATTAACATGCAATATGAATTTAAAATAAATTTAAGATAAATACATATGTATGTATGTGTGTATGTAGATAACATTGTGTTAATGTTAAGTTACAGAACAATTATAAAAGCAAAGCAAAGTAAAGACACAAAAAAACATTGACAACTAACGGCAGAATTAACGGATATTTTTGTGTAGTTGAGATGAAACGGACAGCGCGAGGTTGGAGAGCGCGAGAGCGCGCCTCAACGAAGCGTAGCGCAATTGGTTTTCACGAAAGAAAGAGAAAAGCTGTGCGAATGACACGAGCAGAGAGCAACACGGGCTTAAGAGAAACTGTATAAGAAAATAGTCAGTCAAAAAATGAGAGGAGAAGCGACAACACAAAGTGCGACTCGCTGCGTGCGAAAAACTGCATTTCCACTACAAAATAAATAAAATCATAATGGACAACAACATTATAGAGTAATCTACGAAATATTCTTTAAATTAGTTTAATATACATATTCAATTCAAAAACTATATTTAACTAATTTTACTAATACTCTCTTTTTTCCCCCAGAACGCTTCTATTGATCATGCGCGAAATGATTGGTACCGAACGCGACTATGTCCGCTCCCTGTACTACGTGATTGAGCACTACATTGATGAGCTACTACGTGAGGATATTCCACAGCCATTGCGTGGACAGAGGAATGTGATCTTTGGCAATATTGAGAAAATCTTTGAGTTTCATAACTCACATTTTCTGGGTGAACTGGAGCGTTACGAGCGTAATCCTCTAAAGGTGGGTGCTGCCTTCCTTGAAATGGAATCCAAATTCTATTTGTATGCACTGTACAACAAGAACAAGCCCAAGAGCGACACATTGTTGAGTGAATATGGCACTTCGTTCTTTAAGCCAAAGCAGCTACAGCTGCAGGACAAAATGGATTTGG
Organism: Drosophila cardini; assembly: GCA_018903735.1. NCBI lineage: Eukaryota > Metazoa > Arthropoda > Insecta > Diptera > Drosophilidae > Drosophila > Drosophila cardini. The sequence continues at coordinate 7,966,550 of JAEIGM010000004.1, read as the reverse complement.
CCTCGTATCTGCTGAAACCTGTGCAACGTATGGGCAAATATGCTCTGCTCCTACAACAGCTGGTGAAGGCGGTGAAAAGTGTAGAGGGCGCGGCACTGCAAGAGATTGCCGCCGATGTGGAGGAACTGCAGCGAGCTGAGGAGATGGTCAAGTTTCAGCTGCGTCATGGTAACGATCTGTTGGCCATGGATTCGCTGCGAGACTGCGATGTGAATGTCAAGGAACAGGGTCGTCTGCTGCGTCAGAACGAGTTCCTAGTCTGGCAAGGACGGGGTGGCAAGAAGACACTGCGTCAGGTGTTCCTCTTCGAGGAGCTGGTGCTGTTCAGCAAAGCACGTCGGTTCCCAGACCATAAGGTAAGTAGTCTGCTCCAGAAATTGGACAATCCTTAAAGGAAATATATACTTTCAGAATCTGGACATTTATATCTACAAGAACAGCATTAAGACTTCGGATATTGGTCTGACAGCACACACGGGCGATTCGACGACCAAATTTGAGATTTGGTTTAGAAAACGAAAGCCAGACGACACTTGGATGCTACAGTGCATGTCGGAGGACATCAAGAATGCCTGGACCGAGGAGATATCGAAACTGCTCTGGAAACAGGCGAAGCGAAATCGAGGTGAGTTTTTACTAAAGTTGATTCAAAGACACTTTGAGTAATTTAATTCCTTGTGTTTTCTGACAGAAATTCGCCTGGCGGAAATGTCCTCAATGGGCATTGGCAGCAAACCCTGTCTGGACATACGTCCCAGTCAGAATCAGATCAGCGATCGTTCCATACCGCTAGCTCAGCTGAACAAAAGTGAGTAACAGGTTTTAGTGACTTTGTGGCACTACTGATCTGCATTCTCCATTTCCCTAACAGCCCCCAAGCTGCGTCACGTGGAGCCCGGCAAGGGCAGCATGCGTCGACCCAATTCTTTAATCTCGGAGAGTTCACTCTCCAGCGGCACGAGCACTACGAGCAGCTCCTCGATCAGTGGCGGTTGCTCTGGCCATGAAACCACCCGCCACAGCTTGAATCTCAATTTTAACAAACTCAGCAGCAGCAGCAGCAGCAACAACAGCAGCAGCAACAACAACAACAGCAGTAACAGCGGCAACATGGCCACCTTGGAGCTGATTAATGAAACGCAGGCGCTTAAATTGAGCAACAGCAGCGAAGTGGAGAGTTCCTCTAGAATGCAGCTGGGTACGCCCACATCTACCTATGCAGGCAGCAACAGTACCAGCACCAGCCGTAGCAACAACCACAACAACAACAGCAAGCGACATCACAAACGATCAACAACAATTGTTAGCCAACTGTCCATGGGTATTGAGCTTGACTTGTGCTACTTCTTCTAAGGGCGTCACCTGTTGCTTTTAGTTTGTTTTATTTGTTTGTTTGTTAGTTTGTTTATTTGTCTCCTCCCTTTGTATATAAACACTTCCTGCAGTATTACTACACACACACACACACACACACTACTGTAAATACCCCCACACACACACACACCCCCAACTAGTTACCTGTTTATTTCCCTCACCTGATCACTTGTTGCATGTTCTTTGTCTCCCGTTTTGTATGATAAATATTTGGAATTGTTTTTTTTTTATACTTACTCCCATGATATTATTATTATGTATATATGCAGAAAGCGGCATACTATCCGATATATCTGTAACACCGGATCAAGATCATGCGCATGCAGCGGAGCAGCTGTCGGGCAACAGAGGAAGTTGGTCCACATCTGGAGCAGCTGCATCGATGGCCAGCACCAGCAGCTCGTCGGTGATTCTACGTCGTTATAAGTCCTACGCCCATGCTGCCGAGTCCGCTGACCCGGAGAGCAACAAATGAATTTTTTAAGTTAACCGATGCCCGAATACTTATTTCGAGACTAAAAAAAAAGAGAAACAAAAAAAAAAGAATGTATAGCTTTAGCAGAAAAAAGGTTTCATCAAATTCAGATTATCATATATATAACATATGTATACTTATTATTATTATTATTATTTTTGTTATTTATTATTTATTTCATTTTAGTTGTGTTAATTTGTCATAAACAATTTTATACGATTGTATTATTTACCTTGGATGTTATATTTTCATCCGTTTCCCCTTTCCCACCCCTTCCCCCTTTCCTGTTTTAGAAAATTTGAAATTATTGAATTCAATGTGTCAATGTCGAAATATATTTCATAGATCTTAATCAACCTTAATCTACTCGAACAACCCACACACACTCCACACACACACACACACTCGTACACAATTCGAGGGGCACTCACCATGTGCCAGCCGAAAAGGGCTTTCGTAGGCCCCAAAAACAGTAAGAGAGGAAAAATCGAAATCGAAATTCATAACGTACAGTTAGTTAATAGTATGTTAATTAAGTGCCTATTTTTAAATAATCGTAAAAATATACATAAATAATTGCATATCTTTAAAATATGAATAATGTATACAATTAATTAAGCAAAGAATTTAATAAATGTTGCTTCAAAACAAAGTAGAACCTACTTTAAGTCTATTTATAAATAAATTCTAATACTGTAAACTGAGTTAATATTAGTAGTAGAAGTCGTTTTAGAAGTAGGTTTAGTAATATGAGTAATGGTAAGAGTGTCAGTAGCTGTAGGCACACCTATAACAATATACCCTACTTTTCGATAACATAGAAATCAATGTAAGAAGGTTAGTGGCACTGTTAATAACAGTATGTTAGTTAGAGCAGTGAATTTACTAAGACCTAAGACCTGTATTAGCTGTAACCGATTTGATCAATGTTCTTTTATCTTTTATAACATTTGCTGATTATATGCTTTACAGTTGTTTTGCTAACTAAACAACTGTTATTTAATCAATTCGCCTCTGCAGAATTAACTAAACTAATGCTATATAAAGTACAGCAAATTTGCTATTATTATTCAGTTGGATTTTTATAATGAAATATATAATAATTTTTGGTTTCCTGGCTCTCTACGTGTCTTACACGCAAGGAGAAAGCGGTGATCCGCCATGCAAAGGATTTCCAGGTACGTTTCTTGCCAAATCTTTAAATATACCATAGACTTTTGTAACTGTTTAGAAGATGGACAGATTTGCGAGGGCCTGAAGAATCGAGGCGTCACTGGTTGGCCTGTTTGCCGTAAGAACGCCAATACCGACATGTGGTATTACGACACGAAATTGCGATCCTGTAGAAAGTTGTCTTATAAAGGCTGCGGTGGCAGCAAAAATCGGTTTTGCACTCGTACTTCCTGCGTAAAGCTGTGCAAGCGTAGCATTTAATGGGGAAATCTATCACAACTACGCTACTTTTCTAAATATTACAAGGAATTCAGTTTATATAAATAATATTTAAATAAAATATATATTCTTTATTTGTAAAGTAAATGACTTCAAAATTTATTAAAAACCACTCACCGATCTCAGCATTTAATAATGGAGCTTTATATCATGCGACTTCTACCATGCGATATTTTCGTTGTTAACTATGCCCTAAAATTCCCAAGTACTTATTCTGACAGCGCCACGTATAAATAGCTTTACTGCAAACGTGCTTACAACTTGGAATGAAGAAAATCTTTGCGACCCCGAATCATCGTGTGGGCCTTTGCCACTTTGGTAAAGGGACGTAATTCTGACTTATAAATTCCTATTTTAGAACTGACTCTCTCTCCTTAATAGAAACTTTATTTTACTCTAGAAGTGGGCACGGGCAAGCCATTTTTATTATTAAATGTGGTGCATACTTTTCGGCTGCACAATATAAATGGCCTGCGACTGCACGTCTCGTACCAGCGAACAACTATTGCCTACTTTAAGGTGCAGTCCTAATTTTTTCACTTTATTTTTCGCTCTTTTCGTCCTTCCAACTGTATCCTGGCAAAAGGATACGTCTTTTCGTACTCCCAGAAAGCAGTTCTATCGATTGGCATCCAAAAATGTATCGAATTCTCTAAAAAAATTTTCGAAAAATTTTACAAGGGGAGGCCTTGAAAAAATGGCCAAAATACCAAAATGGCACCTTAACTCAGCCATTTCAAGGACTAGACGAATGTCCTTTGGTACGTAGATAGCCCTAGTCAAACCATACACGTTGATGTAAGAAAAAGGACGAAAGTCCTTACAGGAGCCAAAATAAACTGTAAATTTCGAATACAGAAATTTCCCGATAACTCGAAGGTCCTTTGAAGGATCCTGTCGTGACTCACACCAAACGGTAGCTTTTGACAAGGACCATCGATGGGCCAAAGGACATTCCGATCGTCCTGATAGTTTTCGAATTATCAAGGATTTTGTGTTTTTGGCTAAATTTCAAGCGATTTTTGGATGGAAAATTTTGTAAGGAATTTTTTTTTTCCTTAAATTTTGTTTTGTTGGGATTTTTTTTTTTTTTTCTTAAAATAATGTGAATAAATGTAGCCCATTAAAAAATAATACCAATTACGACTTGGAACAATAATAAAGATTTATGTAGACGATAAAGAATCATTATATTTCAACACATTTATACAAAAATAATTTAATCATTTACAGAGTAGATAAATCTTTACAAGAATTATTCTTATATCTATTCTATTTACTATATTCTATTTCATGTGCGTCTCAGTTTGGCCAGAATTAAGTCTGTTCGTTTATACAGCTAGATTTCAAAATAAATGCTAAAAATGGCTTAGCTCTTTAGAAAATTATCTAGCAATTATAAAAATGCCAAGCCTGGCTATAAAATGACTAAACCGTCAACACTCTTGACGGCTAAAGACAACCGTAATCAATTTGTCTGTTATCCTCCATGTAGTGTGGATATGAAGAGCACATTATCATTCTGTTGCAGTTCATACTCCAGTTCGCCCTGGAATTAATTCATATAACTTACAGACTTGATCAAAGCTAGATGAACTTACCAGCAGCTCCCAGTCCGTGTCGTTGATCAAGACCAAAATTCCGGGCCGTCTGAAAAGCAAAGAAAGACAATTATTGGAGTCAAAACACGCTGTCTTTTTTGGGTGCAACTCTTACACAGTGTCTCCTTGCATAAATAACTCAGGACGTTCTGTTAATATGTTGGCATGCATCCACTTGAGCAACTTGGCAATTGTCCCTGTAAATTTACTGTGTCAATGTTTATTTCAAACGGTAAATTGGAAGGTGCTCACATTTTTGTGTTCCGTCCAACGAAAGCTGCCGGCGTTTGATGTTTCCAAAGAGTAGCTCTGCGCCAGCACTGTAAGCAAGCATTTACTCACTGCATTTTAATGCTTATTCGATTTGTAAATACCTAAACTCCAATATTAATTTTAATTCCCGCGTGCTTTCGTTATTCATCTCGCTTTTGTTATTATTGGCCACTTGCTATTCACAATATACGCCGACAGCAAGTTAACAGAAGAGTAAGCTCCCCTATGCGTTAACAGTGCTCTTTTTGCGTACGTTTACAGTGCTGCACAGTTTTGCGCTGCAACGGAAGTCTGTTATTGCAAAGTTTTCCGCTCATTTATAGCTTATTTGAAAGTCAACCTTTATAGATGAATATTATTAATTTATTTAGCTTTAATTTCATTAAATAGTTAAGGACATTGACATTTTGTTGGCATTTGTAAAATAATAACGTGTTGATGTTTTAGTTTCGCGCACAAAAATTGCGAAAATAAAACTAAACAATTAAATTGCTAGGACGTGTGTGTGTGTTTGTGTGCGTGTATGGGTATATTTACGTGTGTGTGTGTGTGTGGTAGGTTTTGTTTAATAACAGAGAATATATATATATAAAATAAAAACATAAACTGTGTGTGTTTAATACAAGTATTTAACTGAAACCCGCGGTTAGAAAACCTTTGCACACATTTTCTCTCTCATTTGTTTGTGTTGTGTCGGTTAAAGAACTTAAAATAAATAAATAAACATACATAAATTATGTAATGTGTGGCAACAATAGTTACAATATCTTGTTTGTTTCTTTCATCATCATTTTGTCAAATGCAATTACAAATAATAAATATATGTATTTGTTTTATACAATTTGTTGTTAAAGCATAAAAATATCAATTTTCAAGCGAGATTTTCTTTCATTTTCCTTCCATTTTCTTTTTTGATTTTCTGCTGAATTTTTCACACGATTTTCCCACTTTATGCATATAATATAATTTTTGTTGCTATATATTAATAAGTATATAAGCACTCGTACAATAGTTAATTTCATAATTTTTTAAAATTTGTGATTTTTGATATTTTGTTTTTGTTTATGTTTTTTACCATTTCATATCTAATAATTATATATGTATGTGTAAGGCATTAACTTTTGTTTGTTTTTGTTTTTTTTGTATATATCGTTTAATACATAATCCATTTTGATCCATTTTTTCGTTGAATTTTGTTAATATTTAATATATTTATATATGGCTAAAATCTCGCTCTTGGCCCAGTTAGTTCTTTTTGCCACTACTTTTGCTGCTGCTGCTGCTGCTTCTGCTCTCCGCTGGCAAGCGGCTGCTTCTTGGCCGGATTCGACCTGTGGACATAGTCGCTTACATCAGCTTCTGCTTGGCACAGTCGGGGCAGAGAATATCGGGTCCATCGGTGATGAAGCCACGTCCAACCAGACTGGCCTTGCAGCTGGCACAGACAAAGCAGTCATGATGCCAATGACGCTCCTCGAACGAAATGAAGCGAGTGCCACCAATGCCTAAAAGGTAGAAATATAAATTAATTAAATATAATTCGATATATATAGTTTAGTTAAACTAACCAGTTATGGGCTTGACACAGGATGTGCAGCGTTTGGCAAACAGTTCGCCAAAGCATTCGGCACAGTAAGGCTTCTCATCACGGCTGGTAAAGCGTTGTCCTGCCAAAGTGATGTTACAGTGGGTGCAAGTGAAGCACTCACGATGCCACGGCTCATTCTTGTAGGTCACACCACCAGAGGTAATAACCTGTGAAGAGAGTCAAAAGCAGTTAACAAAGTTAACTCTTTCTATTACCTCATTTCATACCTTGTTGCACTTGATGCAACGCGTGGCAAACTTCTCCTCGTAGCAGCCGGCACAGTAAATCTCCTGCTCCCTGGGTATAAAGGACTTGGTGCCAATGGCCATCTTGCAGACACAGCAGCAGAAACAGTTCTCATGCCACTGACGGGTTTTGTATTCCATTTTCTTGGTGCCTGAGAAAGAGAGGGAGAAAGGGAGAGGGACAGAAAGAGAGAAAGAGAGACTCATTAGACAAATCAATTTCAATTTCCATTACAATTTCAATTCTCATATTGCAACCTTGAACTTTGTGAGTAACTCAATCTATTAAATACCCCAAATTCCAGACATATTCAGGACAATACCCAATCACAGCCGATTTTCAATGGGAATTGCATAAAAAAATATTGAATACAATTTCTTTTATCATTATTATGTGCAACTGACATGCAACACTCAAAAAACAAAAGCAAAATCAAAACCAAAACCCTTTTTCCTACCCCCTTTCCTACCCCCTTTTCCTACACCCTTTTCCTACCCCCTTTTCCTACCCCCTTTTCCTACCCCCTTTTCCTACCCCCTTTTCCTACCTCCTTTTCAAACCTCTTCTCCAAGCCCCTTTCTAAACCCCTTTTCCAAACCCCTTTTCCTACCCCCTTTCCTACCCCCTTTTCCTACCCCCTTTCCTACCCCCTTTCTAAACCCCCTTTCCAACCCCCTTTTCCAATTCCCCTTACCATTTCCCAATGCCAACTTTCCTCTAGACTTTTTCATAACAATTAATGCAAAAATTATTCAAATTATGCAGTCTGAAGAGACACGATAACCCTTAGATAGCTATAGCTATTGCTATAGCTTTAATAGTGCCATTGTGAAACCGATTTTAGCCTTTAGCCAAATCTCTTTGGCTTATTTATTGCGTGCTCGAAATTTGTTGCCAAAAATAAGACATGAAACATGAAAATGTCGAACGCTTTTTAGGGCCAAAGAGAAAACTTCTTTCTTCTTCTATTTTGGCCAAATAGGTTCACTGACTGCCAATTTGTGGTAGTGGTAGTGGGCGGAAAGTGGGTAATTGACTGGAATAATGTCAGGGCGGCTATAATACTATTGTTATGCTTTAAATTGCATGTAAGCTAACTAATTTAATATTTTAGAGCAAAAATACAGAGTAGAAAAATCACATATGAGCCAATTTATGAGCTTTGTTAGCTTTATGTGTTATAGACATTAGGAGATACAGGAGATGTTACCACATGTTAATGTCTGTTTTAACTGTAAGTATATAGCCAAGTTTCTTAGGGTACTAAACGGGATTTAAGAGAAATATTTAGCACACAGAATTTAAACACAAAGGTTAAGAATGGTTTATAGACTAAAAAAAAAAAAATAAATATAATAAGAAATATAATTAAATATTTTCCTTTAATTTAATTACATTAAAAATTAACACAATTTTAAAATAAATTTTTCTGAGCTCTTAAATTAATATATAAATAGTAAAAAAATGCCCTTCCTCTCTGAATTTATTAACTTTTATTGGCATACTTTTATAACAATTCAAAGACGCTTAATTTAAAATATAAAATATATAATAATTGTCTTTATTTATAAACCAATTCCACCATCTCCCCTTTCTCAGTCTTAAACCTTTCATTTTCAAATAGTTTAATTCCCCAATTCGTAGCTTTTTCGCTAAGTGTATCCCCACTTGGTTTAAATTACTCATCCCAAAAGACATGAACAAACGAAAGCTGCGATGACGTTATAGATTTCTGGACACAAAAAAGTCAAAACTCTAATGAAAACACCTTCACATGTGGGTGTCTATGATCTTAACCAATTTTGGCAACACAGATGAGCCATTAAATGGCCAGTAATATTGATAAATTATGATATATCGTTGGTCATTTTTAATTAACCTAATTTATGGGGTGTATTAGCCGTTTCACTGATGAAGTACCAAAAACTGCTCATTATAAATTTATTACCTGCTTTTGTGGCACGGGGATCACCGATGCGACAATAGTCACCAAGGGAGCAATAGAAGCTGCGATTCTCCTCAACGGCACTGGCATTTGGCAGGAACATGCTCAACACGGCAATGTCCTCGTTGTTATCCTTGGCCTTCTTGATGCGATCGGCACCAATTGTTTTGGTTTGCAAATGTAAACGGGATTTCATTCTGGAGCTAAGCACATCCACATCGGTCATTTTGACTAACTTTTTGATTTAGGACTGTTTTGCTAACATTGGTAAGGAATTTCGTTGATCAGCACTTTTGACTCGTAAACTGGCCCATTAAGTCACGAATAGTAATCGATTTGTTTAACAATATTACAACTGGGTCAGCAGCAATGTGGACTTGAACTGGCAACTCATTTGGGACAGGCCACAAAAAGTCAGAACCAGTTAAGATGTACAATCTTTTTGGACTAACCAAAAACTAATCTCAAACCGATCTCAGTTCTCAAATAAATACAACAAATTTGGCGACAAGGTGTCTCCCTCTCTCTCTCTCTCTCTGATCACCCCTCTCCACTCTCTCACTCTCTCCCTCTTTCCCACTCTGGCAATGACATCACTTGGCCCCACCGACAAAAATTTCCAGCTTAGACAACAAGTTTCATTTAACAAAAAATTAGAGAATGCTTATAAATAACATGACGTTAAACTACAATACTGCCTTCATAAATCATTAAATAATTAACTTTTGTAAAAAAACAAAAAAAAAATAAAAAAAAATCAAAATAAATTGCTTAAAATTTTGATGAAACGCGTGCGCAAATCTAAGCAGGAAATTGAAAAAAATCTTAAATTGCCCCCACAGGAAACAGAGTCAGAGAATATGGAGAGACAATGATCATATATATATATATATATATAGTATAAAGTGAGATAATGCCAAGAATTGGGCTGTGAGTATCGGATTACTAGTGAACTGAACAACCACAGCATTCTTATGGCTTTCACAGCAGTTGTGGCTGTGGTTAGAGCTTGATCCGCAGCTTATTTATAGATCTATAGACAAATAGACCCCAAATGCCGTGTCACATAATTATAACTAATTGAGCTAGTTGCCAAGTCGCACAACAAACCCAAAGATATCGCCCACAAATTGGCTCAACAGACGCCTACAAACATTAAGACAACAGTTGAGGTCAAGTGGAGATCGGTGATCGGAGATTGGAGGAGGATCGGAGGAGGATCGACATTGAAATTCGCCAGTCAATGTACAAATATTTATAAATATATATATAAGTATATAGTGTAGTAGTAGTGTCAGCTAGATGTGATCTAAGTAAATGATTGATTGATTGATTGATTGACGACATTTAATAATAAAAACAATACAACAAACTCCCAATTACGTGTCAGCACTGTAATGAAATGGAAAGTGTTTCTCGATTCGTGCTCGGCATTTTCAAAATCGTCAATTCTTCGAGTCATTTGAGCAGAGCTCAGCAGTAATAGCGGAAAGTTTGTATTTCGCTTACAGTGGACATTTCCTGAAGCTTTTTTTAGCTTGATTTTAGCTACATGTTTACACGACAAAGTCAAAAAGATCTTTATCGTGATATGTGTCTTGGGTAAACCTGTTGTTATTTTTTTTGTTGGACTATCTATGACCCGTCTGTGCAAATGTCAACTGCTTCAGGGATAGACAAACAAATCTTGAGTGTAGATTTATTAGTAAAAAGAGAAATTGAATTCCCCCGATTGAACTGATAAGCCGTAACCACACTTAAGTTAAAGCCAAATGTCATTCAAGGTATCGACTATGTGTGTGTGTGTCTGTGTGAGCTTTTAAGCGGGTTTCACGTACCGCTGTGTGGGTAAACAGGCGCCGTCTTGGGCACTTTTAATGCTTTATCGAGAGCTCTACAGATTTATTGGTTTAGCTACCTTTGTCTTTATTTTTATCGTATTTGTTTTCTCTCTCCCTCACTCAATTAATAAAATAAAGTTCAAGTTTTGATCATAATTTCAATGCGATTTCAATTCGATATTTATTTCGCTTTGTTTTAATTTCGTTTTCGATTTCATTTCAATTGGCATTCAATTGCAGTGCCAACAATACTCGTTAAAAGAAATGCCAGTTCAAGTGGGCGATACCCCCTCCAGCCCCTCCCCTCCCCACCCCTCTCTCTCTTTGCGTGCATATTCATGATTGTGCCGTGCTGCTTTTCATGTTTTCCATTTAGCTCTTTAAATGTGGCACACGTCGATGCTATCGCCACATTTTAAATGCAGCCAAAAAAAGCAGCTCAATTTGTTTCCGGTTTTGGGTATGCAATTTCTATTGGACACTCTGCCCCAACAGTCTGTCCACAGTCCCCAAAACGAAGGCAATACGATACTACCACACGATTAGTAATTTATCCCCCTCCCTCTCCGTTTATCAACGGTTATGCAGAGGCGTCTGACGATAACTTGACTCCCAAATCCCGTTTCACATTTTGCTCGCATTTCAAACATATTTTCTTTTAAATTGTGTAATACTGAAAATTTCGAGTGTGGGTTCAAATTAAACTGTCGCCCAGTGTGTGTGTGTGTGTGTGTGGAAGACATACGCATACGCCTTGGTTTATGATCAAAAATGATATATTGCGTATACGCAGCGTGATACACTTTTGGCAACTGCTTTGAATCAGGGCTAGTTTACGAGTTGTGCTGCTGCTACAGCTACTTCTACTGCTACTGCAGTTTATCCACTTGTTTACAACTTTATCGCTGCGTTAAACAATTACAAAATGTTTACAGTTTGTACAAAATTGAATTGTGCCAAATTCGACAGTTGAAAAACGGAACGGGAACACTTGCAAACGGTTAATTAAGTGCGGAAATACTTTTTAATTGGTTTTTAATCTATTGATAGACACATTCACTGTCGATTCACGTTGCTTGTTTATAAGATGCGCGTTGCAATTGATATCAGACATGCAACACGTTGCTCTGACGTTTGATTGCAATTTCTTTGGCGAAAATAATAAGTTTTTACATCCGCGGCACTTGCCGAGCGCTTTGAAAGCCGTTTTGAGACTGAGAATAGCCGCCAAAAAAAAAGAAACAAATTAAAAGCGAAACAATCAACAGAGCAACGTAAACAGCAACAACTCAACTCAGTTGAGTAGAGGTGAGTTGGGTTCGCTTGAGGTGTGGTGAGTTCGCACTGTTTACTTTACAGTGTGAGTTGAGTTGAGTTGAGCTCAGCTGAAGTTGAGTTGAGTGAAATGGCGACTGCGCTGCCGCTGCCGTCGCTGCTCCCGCTCTTGTTGTTGTTCTTGTTGTTGCGCTTGCTTTTGTTGCTTTTGCCGCCAACTCTCCGACAAAGATCGTCTTGTTTAACACGGCAGAGGAGACATAACAAGGCAGGCAAGGTGCCATTTAGGCTCTTCATGCAATTATGAACTATTTTGACTGGCGGAAACAGGTTAACTGACTGACTGATTGACTGACTGACTGACTGAGCGACTGACTGACTGACTACTTATGTTTTATGCAGATAACTTGTTGTTGCCGTTTGCAAATCAAGTGCTTCAAGCCCAGTTTGACATTGCCAAGGCGTTAAGGTGATCCGCTTGAGGAAGCTGCAGCAAATTATGTGGGCTGGCTGCATAATTTTCAAGTGGCTATGTGGGAATGGAAATATGATATGGAAATTGTCAACAACAATTGCACACTTTCATAAACTTCGCCCAGTAGTGACATTACATGGAAATTGTAACAGCTACTTATTTGGCCAAGACGACCCTAAAGGCCTATACGGAAGAAACTAACTAACTTGTTTGATTAATTGCCGACATTAGACGCGACAATTGTGCGTGGGATTTGACAGCAAAAAAACAAAAACAACAACAAATTAATTGAATTGCAATAAAATTGTTAAGTTTAAATTATTATCAGCACGCAATTAAGCAATTAAACAATTAACTGACTAAAATTGCAGCTGGAAACTGCAGTTCAGTTTAAGATTTTAGATAAAAAAGAGAATTTCCTCAACTCGAGCACGTAAATTGAAATCAATGTGAGTCATAAAAAAATTATACAAAATTTTAAGAAATTGTTTCCATAAAAAGAAAGAACATTAATTAAATTTAACACGCTTATCGGCGATCTTTAATTATAATTCTTTGTTCCATTTGAACGCTACGCAGGCAATTTAAAAGCCACAAATCATAAGAAATAGCTAAAAACAAGTTTCATACGAAAAAAAAAGAATATTCAAATAATTATAAATAAATAAAAATATAGAATTTTGGTGAGTCACGAAGCGAGTGCTTAATGTGGATCTCTCGAGCAATTTGAACAGACTTTTGCATGAATTAACATAGATGACAGAGAAGATTTGAAGGCGTTGTCATCATCATCGTTGTTCAGATAGATGCGATAATATCTGATAATTTATGTGATTTATAGACGAGTGGGGGTGTCATTGGGGTGTGATGTAAGCGATTTGTGGACCAAAACTTAATGACAAGTGTTTTGACCACAAAGTCAGCAAATTAGACAAATACGTAAAGTATATTTGATAAGACAATTAGTAAATGCCTGAATTGGTAATGTAAATGAGCCAACTTTAAGACCCCCCCGATGATCAGTAGAGAGTATACGAATATACATATTCAAAATGCCATTCAAATTGTTATTCACACTCATGTGGGATGCGTTTTGTGTGCCTGACATTGATGTTGATTTCAGATTTACACTGCAATTTATTTATTTCCCCTCGTTATTGGCAATGCCAGCCAGTGTGTGTAGTACTTTCAAACAACGTCAGTTGCCAATTTTGGTAATGCCTTCAATTGCGGCTAATAAACTGCCGTGTTACGTTACGCGAAAGTGTCATGGCCAAAATTGGGTACGTGCTTAACACTCTCTCATTGATAATGACAATACCAAATTGTATCGTCTTATCTCAATAAATTTAACACCAGAACAAGAGTCAAGTACTCGCAAACTTAATAATTTATTTGCATCTATTTATTTATATTTATCTTAACTTAGTTTTATTTGCATAACGCTCCAATTGTTGGGAGTATGGAATTTTAAATAAAAACAATGACAACGAACTTGTCAAAATTTACACCTTTTGACGTCCACCTGTGTGTTTAGGCCCTGAAACAGCTGGAGACTGTCTGTCTCAGCTTCCCCTCTCCCTCTACCTCCCTCCCTCCCTCTCTCTCTCTCTCCCTCCTTATCCATCTATTTCCATCTGGTTTTGGGTGCATGGCGTGGGCCGTTTATCGTGACAATGAACTTGCTTCGAACCAAATTGAACTGAACTGTACTCAAATGAACTACCTTGTGTCTTGTGTCGGCCATCAATTCAAGCTCAAGCAAACAGCTAACAGCTAACTTGGACACAAAGTGCTCGTAACGCTCAAATTGCAGCTAAAGTAACGTGTAATGAAAACAGATATCGCTCAAAATAAACGTACGGGAATTACAAACAGAAACTGGCTCCAGGCACTGGACGTTGCACGCACTCAACTGTAGCAAGTTCATTAGGCGAAGCAGTGGCTAACAAGGTGTAGGGAAAACAGACTATGAAATACCCTGTAAGAAGTTTGAAACAAGTGAGCGGAATGTTACCTCTACAAAATTTTAGAACTTAAGCTTTGGTAAGCTTTTATAGTCGCTTACTGCTTGACAAAAGCTCTTCAAAGGCAAGTTAACGCAGAGCTTTGACTTTAAGTAAGCATATTAAGAGCTTTAAGTTGCTTTAGAAACAATTTACTGGCAGACTGAACCTTTCTAATACATAATTACGATCTTGAATACATAAAAAATAATAATTCCTTGACAACCATTTCATAAAATTACACTGAGAGCTTTCAGATAATTATCTAACTGATTCTTACACACTTTTTAAAATATTTATTAAAAAGTCTTAAGTCCAAAACTCGAGTAAAGGGCTAACAATTTCTGCTCCAATTCTAGCATACCCCTCTAGCCAAGCAAATTGTTTACAGCGCACACAAAGACGCGTCAATTATTTATGTTTATATGCCAGTGCACATTGGAGATTTATGGAATGTGTCGCCAGTTGCTAACAAATTGCTCTCCAAGTGCAATTAATTTGGCATAGTATTAAGCATGCACAAAAACATGGCAACCCCTCTTCCCTCGCTCCCTCTCCGCCACCACCAACTCCACGATCCCAGAGCGAGTGCCACCCACCAAAAAAGCAGCCCAACCAGTCTTTGCTGTCTCATCACTTCACTTTGTCTACTTTTAAGAAGCCGCCCAAAAGTATGCTACAAAATAATATAAACTGATAATTTTCTTACCTGCACGAAAAACTTCACCGCAGCCATCGCAACGGGAGGCAAACTGAGCATCATAGCAGTTGCCACAGTAGATCTTATCGGCCTTGGCACCAAACTGCTTGTCCACCAGGTTCAGATTGCATTTGAAGCACAGGAAACAGGCTTCGTGCCAGTGCTTGTCTTTATAGGAAAGATCCTGTGTAAAGTAAAGAGTTTCTTTTAGAAATTTATGGTAGACACAAGTATATTTATTAGAAAATGTGAATCGCTTGAAAGTTTTTTAATTTGAAAACTCTTAGCCCAATATTAAGTACTGTTACTATAAAAAATGCTTTTGATAACTTGTACTCCATTTTCACATCATTTTCATATGTTTTTCAAAGATTTTCCTTTATTTTATACAAGAATTCCTACCTTCGAATCGATGCCAATGATCTTGTTGCACTCCTCGCACGTATTTGCGAACACATTCTCGTAACACTTGATGCAATAGGGATGATCATCACGGATGACGTAACGCTGTCCAGTAAGACTCTCATCGCATTGCCAGCAACAGAAATGGCCCGAATGCCAATCCTTATCCATGGCCTTTGTGTACTCGCCACTGAAAATTAACTGCAAAAAGAAAACAGGAAAGTTTCAATAAATAAACATTTTATGGGACAGATAAAAACAAATAAAATATTAAATCAAGTGTTTGGCACTTAAATTGCGTGTGGGACAGTGTAAAAATGTTGTATATTTTTGTTGTTGTTTGCTTTGTTTGCTGTATTCATAGTATTTATTTGGTATATTATGTTCGTGTTTTTGTGGCACTACTCAATATGAAATTTTCCACATTTCGATTCTAGAACTATTTGTATCTTTAGTTTTATGTATAGACTTTTCTTGTAGAGTTTTTGTTTTTTAGACCCCATAGTAGAGGGGTCTATAAAGTGATCTGTTTATTTGTTGTACTGTTTATTGTTGTATTTTATTTTGTAGTTATAGTATGTGTTTTTAATGTGTGTGTAGACATAGATTAGACATTTAAAGACAACGACAGTTTTATGTGGGTACCTTTTAGTAAACATTTTTGCCGAGGAAAGAAGGTAGTAAACGTGTCGTTTTGTAAAAGTTTCGAGTTATGCGAGTAGTACTTTGGATAGTTTGCTTTGTGATCGATTTATAGATATATATATATAAATATATACTTTTTTTCAGGTGAATTTGAGTAATTTCTTTATCGAATGTGCATGAGAGAATTCATTAAACATATTTTTGACAATTGAAATTTGGTTTATCAAATGATGATTTGAGTTACGAGAGTATACAATACATATACGTGGCGAGACAAGAAACACGGCCATCCAAAATACCAGATAATACCAGAAGAGAGTATCGTGCAACAAGTCGTTACAAAGGGTGGCCAGTAGAAAAGAGAGAACAAAATCCATTTAGATTCTCTTCTCCCTTTCCATAGTTCACCCTTTTGCGAACTGATTCACAAAACTGATCCACACGGAAAACACGTTACACGTAACACGTAACACGTTCACCTACCCCCTTTCCTCAGTGGAGGCATCCACCTCGCTGATTTGCACTTCGGATTCGCGACGTTTTGACGTTTTTTTGACTTTCTTCGTTTTCTTGGTTTCCGTCACCGTTTGCATAATTTCCACGTCCGCCATTTTGTTACTCCAATTGACCGACTAAACTTTCCCCCTAAACAAAAATTCTAAATTTATTATGTACTCGATTTTTGTAGTGTACGAATTTTTTCTAGTTTCGATTTTGCCGAAAATTTTTCGCGTTACGTTTTGGACTTTCCCGAGTCGAGATGCCAACTGGCGCGTACGTTTCACGAAAAAATTTGAAAACGTTTTGAAAATATCTCATCGGCAACGAAATGCTGCGTGTATCTAGTTTCGCCCCCAGAGTCAAGTGTAAAAATAAAATCTCGGGGAGTGCCAATGAGAGATGGAGAGCGTAAAGTCTGAGAATTGAGCATAGTAGAGAGAGAGTGAGAGAGATCGTACACTGTCTGTTCCACAGAGCGTAGAAAAGAGAGTGGGAGCGGGAGAGCGGGAGAGTGGGTAGTGGTAGCACGCTTGTAGCTGGTAATACAAATTGGCTTAGACAACGGCCAACTGGGCTAATCATTAACGGCATTATTGAATCTTAAATGCAACGTCAAGTTTACAATTTCGTCTGTAATATTTTATACAAAAAAGTTTCTAAAAATATTTCAATATGTCAGGTGCCAAAAGAGAATTAGATTATCTTTGTGTGTGAGTGTGTGGTGTATGTGTGTGTGTGTTTAAGACACACACCTGCAGCTGCTGTTTTATGGGGGGTGCTGTCCCACGTCATTTACATACGCATGCAAAGATGCTCGTATTGAAATAATCATTTCATTTCATTTTCCCATATTCCATTTCCCAAAAAAATCATTTTTCCTTTGTTGTTGTCTCTGGCGCTTGTGCACACGACACACAAGTCTCAACTACACACATACACATGCACACCTCTTTCTCTTACCAACACACACACACACACATACACACACTTATACACCCATAGAGATCGTCATAGTTTCTGCTCATTTAATGGCGCTCCCACACTCGGAGCATAAATTCCTTTAGATTTGTCTGGTCTGCTCCCGTCTGGTCTGCACCAACGGCAACAATTACAACAATAATAATTACAACAACAATTACAAAAACAACTACAACAACAATAGCAGCAACTTGTGCTCTCGTCTCTGCCACATGCAACGTGAATCTATATAGATTTTTAATTGATCTTCTAGGGACAGCAGCGTGGGCAGCGCAGCAGTGTTGCCCAAGAAGCTCATTTATAGCTAGATTTGGCAATTTTGAAAATTTAAAAAAATCTGTTTTATAGCTAAACTATATGTTTTAGTAAAACAGCTAAGTATTTAAGCAAAAATTATATTTTAAGACTTCTAAAAAAATATATTACTTTTTAAAAATATGGAAAAAGTTTAATTGATTACTACTTTTATCTATTTTAATTACTATGTTTAACAGAAATCAATAAAATATTTATTATACTACTGTTTAAACCCTTCTTAGCCTTTACTAGTACTTCATTTTATTAAACTAGCTTTTTATTCCCCATAAAAAACGGCTAAAAACGCAACACACTTTCCCCAAATTTTAATTTACCTCTTTTAATTTTTATTATTTTTCGAATATTTTTGCAACACCAACAAATTGTTACAGCATTTTTTTGGCACAACAGCAAAACATTAAAATGCCAATGGAAATTGGATTAGAAAATTACAAACAGCTGCAGCTAAAAACGTACTGGAAAATGATTATTATCCGTTTTAGTTTGTACTTTAAGATACTTTCAAGTAATTCTATAAACAAATTGTTGAAATACTTGTTTGATAATTGAAATGAGCCAGAAGATGAATAAAACATACGAAAGTCTATATTATATATTCACCAATTCATCAAATGTCTAAACGGTTGATGTAATAAATTGTATCTGTATCTCACACTGTTGTTGTATCTATATCTGCATAAGACATGCTAACATCTACTGTCAGCTGTATCAAAGGGCAAATGTCCAAGGCAAATAATAAAAACTAAAACAAACATTTGTTAATAAACACATTTGAGACTTACAAATTTGTTAAAACAAACAACAAGTTGACATTTCAATAGCAATCAATTTACAGATACACAAAAGGCCAAAAATAACCAAAATGATTTGAATATTGTGCACTGAACTGAGCATTTTGGGAAAGATTTGGCAAGACAAAAGGCTAAGAAAAATCATGATTAAGTTCTGGGCAGAAAGGGCAAGCAGCAAGTTCAGCCCTTGTCTGTGTTCTGGGCCAATAATTAGCCTTGTCAGGCTTACCAATTTATCTTGGCTAAGAGAAAGTGTTAAAAAATACTTTTATGGATTTCTTGTGTAGAATTTATGGTGTAAACTGTATAAACTAAAAATTAAGTTTAAACACCGTATATTTATTAAATTGATAATAAATTTTTATGCCTATGGCAGTATAAATTAATTAGTGGGTATAATATAAAGTTTTCTGTACCAAATCATCAATGATCATCTAAGACCATCATAACTATCATAACAACTATCCACACCAAGTTTGATCCGGATCGGACAACTATAGCCTATAGCTCCCATGGGACAAATCGTTCGAAAATTGTTGATTTTTATGGAAATGCGCGCACAAGAAGCAGTGCGGGGTCTTTTACAGTCGGCTCGCTTAACTATAGCTTTTCTTACTTGTTTTATTCTCAATTGTACACTTCCAAATTTAAGCCCTTAAATCTTTTACACTCTAAATGCTTATATTTTATTGTTAAGTACAGGGTATCTCTCTCTGTGTCACAAATTCATTTTGTGCTCTGCCTAACTAAAAGTTGCTTTAATTATAAACTAAGTCAACGATATGTAAAATTTTCTAACGTTTCAAACTCGTGAGCGAATTCATGTGTATAAATTGCAAGCAGATACACAGAAACACAGGGTATATATATACACATATAAACACCACTATATATATAGTATGTATGCTATATTAATGCAGCAGACTAGTCGACAGCAACAACAACAACACAGCAACAACAACAACACGAAGTGCAATGGAGCAGAGTGTAATGCAATCTTGAGTTTTGTCTATAAATAAAATTGCATTTCGCAGCTGAATCTTTTGATAAAAGTTAAAAGTTTGCGTGTTGTCGTGTGTGAATTGCGTTCAGCATCGTTGGCATTAATCATTTCATATATTTTCATGCACGCAGGCGTTAATTGGGTCATAAATCTATATATTTTCCAGATTTTATTTATATTTAAAAAAGCAGCATCAGAAACTGCTCAAATTATGGAAATTAAATGTCTGGCGTTGAGTTGTTTTTGGCTTTTTTCTTTGCTTTCTTGAAAAAACATTCAACTTAGGTGATAAATACAGGCGTCGAGTGGGCGGAGAAGAGGTGGGGGAGGGGCGTTGAGCATGGAAAACTACGTCAGTGGGTCGATCTGTAAAAGATCAACACAATGAGATGAGTTCAAGTTTAAGTTTATTGTGAAAAATCTTTTTATTTTTCAATTTTTAATTTGATTGTGTCAGAGCAAATCAAATTATTAATAGAAAAATATGAAAAATGAAAAATGGCTATTAAATGACATTTAGCCACATCTTGCACGCGGCACAAAACATCATTAATTCCTGTGGGGAAATGGGGGGAAAAGGCGTAAAAACTGGCAATACACGTCAATAAAAAAACAAGTATGGCAAAAATGTGTGTACATGATGGGAAATGAGGAAAATAAGCAACAACAACAACAACGAAACGGTGTAGCATTTAAATGAAAAGGTGTTTCATTTTAGTGGCATGGCCAGAAGCAATATATATGTATTTAGAAATTCATGAAAATACTCATTTGCCAGCAGTTTCAAGCGAATTTTGAAATTATTTTGGCCAGCCAAAAAAACATATATAAATTAGACTTATTTATATATAGGTATATGTGTATGGATGCTGAAGATAAATAATGCAAACAAGTACAAATCGCTACAGAATTTGTTTGAAATGCCAATATGGACTACAAAATACCCGTACCTGTTTGGAATTCCGTAAACAAATGAGAATTCTTAAGTATATTATACAAGACGTGTCATACTTTCTCCGCTGTGAACTGTTCTGGTGCAGGTATCAAAAAATATTAAATAATTATATATATATCTGGCAGATTTTAAGTGCGCCAAATTTTTGCATCCCAGGAAAAATGAATTCATGTCAAAGACAAACTATTGAAAAAGACTTTTTGGCAGAGAATTTCGCATGTTTTGCTTTGTACCAAACGTAGAAATACTAAATACATATATCTGACATTATGCAATTGATAGACCCTGTGCTCTTTACGACCAAAATGAACCAACAGACAATTAGAAATGAGTTAACTAGTATAAAAACAAATAGATTTCAAAGACCTCAAGTGGCCACAAAGTGAGCTGCGTAAACAAATCACTCGAGTGACACACTTTCCTGTTTCGCGTGTCATTAATATTTTAACGCGAAATGAACAGCAACAACAACAATTAAGTAGAAGTCAAAACGGAAAGACTTTTTTTTAAATCTCTGATCATTTTGACAGCAGCAAAAAATAAGAAAACTTAATTTCTCACTTGGTGGTCGCCATCGCTTTGTATATTGAACTCAGCTGACGATTCTACTTAACTTGACAAAGGAATTGACAGACAAAAGTTGACAACATTATTTCAGCGCAAACTGACGGAAAATTTATTATTGTCCAAGTGCACAAGTTTTCATTAAAGCAGTCGAGTGTGGAACAGTCCAAAGAAAAGCAAGAAACAAACAAATTTTAGTTGCAACAAGTTGAATGAAAACATTTCGTTGCATACTTTTAGTTGCTAAATGTTGCATACTTATAGGAGCAGGTGTGTAAATGTAGGAATGAAGGGCTCTCGTATAAATTTAATTTAAGACGAAAATAGTGTATAAAAATTTTCAATAAAAAGAGGAAAAAAAGTAAAACAGTTAACTTATTATTCTCAAGTCTTAAAATTGATTTAATACAGCTATTAAGTGAGACATTTTGCACAGAAACCTGAGACACTTTGGACACGCAACAAGTAGAATTTTAAATCCAGTCATTAAATTCATTTGTCAGATGGAAATGATGTGAGAGATAAATGTATTTTAGCCCCATGACAGTTTAAGTATATTTTGTGGCTGTACGACAAGACTATTAAAATAATCCCATCAAATATCCTCCTACTCCTCCACCTCCACCTCCTTCTGCTGATCCTCCCAATGGGAGTCAACACATGCTCGGACGCAAAACGATGACATCATGCGACTGAAATCAGCCAAAAATGCAAATTGGGCCAAGCATATGCTATATATATACTATATAGTATATTGGATATATATGGTATGAGTACTCGAATATAGCCAATTGTCTCACGCTGAATGTCAGTGCACTTGGCGCATGCATTTGGGACGTTTTCTTTGATAATAATGACAATGACGATTGAGATAATGATGATGTTGTTGATGACGGGGCAGCAACAGTGATATGATCTCAATGCTAGAACATTTTTCGCGATCTTTTGCAACGCCCCGAATAAACCGACAAAGACCGAGAAATGGACGCAGCAAAAGATACAAATAGTTGAATATTTGGTGAAATTTTTGTTGTTTAGGGGAGGGGAAGTGGGAGGGGAGGGATAATTATTTATAGATGCATCGGAGCGCAGAACATTGCGTCAGATGCAGTTTCTGAATGAAATGATTACAACGAATGTTTCTCATCATATTTATTCTCAGTGTATCGATTAAATAAATAAACTAACAAATAAATCATATAATATAATAATCATAATTATAATCATAATAATAATAATATGTAACAATAATCCATTTCTCATTCGATATATCGTTCGTGTTGTTTGATTTGGGTCTCTGCTCGTTAGTATAATACAATGTGATCCTAAGTACATTCATGGATTATCATGGATATCCTCAGTGCAAAGTCGAAGTGCTTGTTTTTTTTTGGATGCTAAAAATCGATTTGGACTTGAATTTTGTACAGCGTGCACGATAATTGGGTTTTGAGCATTGGTTTTGTTTTGGGCTTTATGAACATGTCTATAAGAAACAATTAAAAAGAATTTAATCGTATAATCAAAAATATATATGTGAATAATGTAGAATAATTATAGCATGCGATTTAGAAAAGCGGATAAAAGTTAGCGTCTTTGAGTATGTCAAATGTATCCACTACGGAACGAGCTGGGGTTACGCTGGGTACATGTTCAGGATCAACCAGAGTTGGACTCAGCGGCTCCTCGAAGGATGAGGCTGGTGTCAGGCACAGACTTTGTCCCACACTTATGCTGGATAGCAGATTTTGTTGGGTGGAGGCCGGTGTTAGATTCGTTGAAGCAGACACGGTAATGGGAGCAATCTCGGAGAGAGCTGCCACCAGAGCCTTATCGATGTCCTGCTCCTCTGGCTGTACCTCCTTAATTTCCTTGGTCAACTTCTTACGTTTCTTTGTCTTCTTCTTCAAAGATGTTTCCTCCGTTGCCTCGAGCTCGGCAATACCCTCAAGGGCTTCCGCTGCAAAGCCAATGCTGCTTCGTGGTGAGAAGAGTGCTCCATTTACCTCCTCGTTGTTGGTACTGCTCTTGGAACTGCGTCGCACCTTTCGCTTTGGCGCTTCTGTTAGGGACTCTACGTCCTCCGAATTCCGACGATTATATTCCTGATTATCTGAATCGTTATCATCGCGCAGTTCCTCCTCTGTTTTGGTTTCCTTACGTGACTTCTTCTTGCTCTTTTTCTTTTTGGGCTTTTCGGTGATCGGTTCCTCTGAGTTGGGTAGTTCTGCTTGCATTTCTTGATTATTCTCTTCTCCGTTTTCCATTTCCGGCAGCCCTTCTTCAGGCACATCGGGTAGTTTCTCTCGCTCCGGACTGCGACTAAATAGAGTTATGCTCTCGCCGCCTAAGCTAAAGCGGCGCAAGTCCAGGGACTCTTCTGTTTCTGTAGGACTAATTTGATCCTGCACTTCATTTACCAACATTTCGAACTGTTCCTCAATCTGTTCTTCGCTTAGATGTTCACTCTGATCTTCAGCTGGGTTCGTTTCAGGCAGAAGCAGACTTTTCTCTGATGCAACTGTCACTTCCTGCGGTTCATTGTCATCCAATTTAAAGTTCTTGCGCCAATTGTACTCCCTCTTAGGCTTGTAATTCAGATCCACATCAATATCATCCTCCGGAACTCCAACCTGTAGCTTCGGGCTGTATCCATAGCGTGTTCTCAATCGTGTTGATTGCCGAGCTGCCACCTGTGCATCTCCCAGATACCGAACATCTGTATCTCTGCGTTCGCTTTCCAGCAAACCAATGGATACATCAATGTCCCTGTGCCTGTTACTCTCCTCAACTCTGTCCAGTTCCCTTGTCTTGGCCCACAGTGCATAGCGTTCACTGTCCGAACTTGACTTTTCCTTATCGGATTCACTTTGATCCACATTCTCGGCATTCAATTGTTCCTGTATCATTGTCTCGTATTCCCTAAGTATTCCAGACTGTTTACGATTCTTAACTGCATCGTTGTAGATCTGTTCGATGAAGGAGTCGGGATCGGAGTAGGTACCACCCACAGCGCCATCGTCAAGGCCATAATCTCCCAATTCCTCGACATTCTCCACTTCCTCCCAATCATTTGCCCCTCGGTTCGCATAACGATCGGCATTTCGTTCGGCTTCCTCGCACTCGGAGGTATCGTGATGGGATTCATCTGTAGGCTGAGTTCGTTCGTTGTTATCCGAGATGCCCTCGTCCAGCTCAAACTCATATTCATCATCGTCGTCCATTTCCACTACTGTTTGTCGATCGTCGCTCTCATTGCTACTAATGTCATCAATTACAGGGTATTCCCCGAGTATGTCATTGTTGTAAATGGCGCTAGTTTCATCAAACTCTGCTGCCTCGGCCTCAGCAGCCAGCACAGCACGTGCCCAAGATCCCTCTGAAATATACGTAGATTTCTCCTCTACGCTTTTTTCCCTTTCTTCAATTAGACTCAACTCCAAGTTGGCCAAGTCTTGGGTGTAGAAATCTTCTTTAAACCAAGTTCTTTTGCCTGTAAGTGAGCGCACCTCGATTTGTGATATGTAGACGCATTCATCACTGGGATACTCCTCCACAGGCTGCTCCTGAGCCAATGAATAGCGTCTAAAGTGATGATATTCCTCCGGCTCCATGTCCGCAGAGGGATCAAGTGGAACTATAGCCGAGTCAGAGGCTCGTCGCTCACTCTCCAAGAAGTCTGCATTGAGATAACGCGAGAAGTTCTGAAAATTCACGCTCGAGGCATTAAACTGATCCAAGAGCTGATCCTGAAGCTCTCGCTTGGCAGCTTCTGCCTCAATGTTCTTCAGAGCATGTGCATCTAGTTCGTCCCGAATGGGGGAACGACTCTGACTGCGAGAACGTTGAAACTCTGCGGTGCGATGTCTAAGATCATCCAGCTGTGATGTGATGCCTAAGTCCACAGATTCTCCTACATACGTGGATCGCTTAAAGCCACTAGAAAGTGACTCCTCCTTCATGCGCTGCGTATCCTTTACCTCCTCAGAGAAGGTGCGCTCATACTCACTCGTCTTAGGCTTGGCACCAAGTCGTTTCTCCGACTCCGCTTCAGTTGATCCACTCGCCGTGACCAGAGAGTTTAATATGGCAGCTTGGAGCTCACGATTCGCTGCCGCTTGTTCCCGAGCCTCATCCAGATCAACGCAAGGAGAAGAACTCGGAGAACGTTCCTCGATTGCGCCCAAGTCCAGAGATTCTCCAACGTAAGTAGAACGCTTGAATCCACTTACCAAGAGCTCTTCCTTAAGATCGCGTGCTGTTTCGGAGTAAGTGCGTTCATAGTCCGTTTTTGGTGGTGTCATCAAGCGGATTTCCATCTCCTCGCTTGCGCTATTCAGTATTTGTAGTGCCTCCAAATCGACTTCATGTTGCTTGGCATTGGCCAAGACACTCTCCAATTCGGCACTGTTCATGCGCAGAGTTCGTCTCTCAGAGCCCTCCAAGTTAAGCATTAGATGAAACTTTGAAGAATCCTCGTCCTCCGAACCGGAGACACTGCTCGGTGATTTGGAAGGGGAGGGGGAACGGGATCGAGAGCGGGAAGGTGAAAGTGAACGCATATCGCGACTGTCAATTTCCATCTCATTGGACTCCTCATACTCGTAGACATGCTCCACAATGACACGAACCTCGGGCTCTGGCGTCTTAGCCCTTTCCTGTAGCTGCTCGAAGAAGGCATCATTTTGTGCTATCAATTTCTCCCGACGCTTCTGTAAACTGTGCTCCAGATTAGCAGCACTGGGAAGCGGAGATCTCGAACGGGAACGAGAGTGGGAACGACAGCGATTCAAGCGAAGTTGCTCAAAAAGCCTGGCCATGGATTCGGGAGTATCCTCGGGTTCCT
Source organism: Drosophila cardini (assembly GCA_018903735.1). Lineage (NCBI taxonomy): Eukaryota > Metazoa > Arthropoda > Insecta > Diptera > Drosophilidae > Drosophila > Drosophila cardini. The sequence continues at coordinate 7,940,299 of JAEIGM010000004.1, read as the reverse complement.
TTTCCTCTTCTTTAGGTTGTTCTGGCTCCTCAGTTATTTCAATCGATATGGTAGGTACAGGCAGAGGAATTGGAGCTGTCATCGGTTCAGGAATTGGTACAGGTGAAGTGGAATTGCTTCGTTGCTTCTCTTCTTCCTGTAGCTTATCAAAGAATTCATCGTTTTGCTTAATGCGCCTCTGGCGTCTTGTCTCCAAACTGCGAGCGATGTTATCCGAGGTGGGCAACGGTGAACGGGATCGAGAGCGGGAACGAGAATTGCGCTCAGCTCGCATGGTTTCCACAAAGAGTCGCATTTCTTCTCTGGTTGGAACTGGTTCAGAGTTCTCCATGTTCTCATCCAGCATTGCATTGATCTCGATGACAGGTTGAGGCAAGGAGATTTCTGAACTATTTTCATTGGATTCCAGTTCCATTTGATCGTTTAACTGCCCTTCCATCTGATGATCCTTCTCCTTAATGATCTCCTCCAGCTCAGTTATAGTTTTCGGCTGCGATCGTGAGCGAGAACGGGATTGAGGATGTTCCTCCGCAGGCTCAAAGACCATGGGAACTACTTGATTGACTCCATTCCCGTTCTTTACATCATCTGCAACATTTTGTAACGGCAACTGATCCACTTGAATTTCATTTCCATTAATAGTTGTTTCCAGCATTTGCAGCACAGATTCACAATTCAATTCACCAGCCATTAAGCCATCCTGTGTATCATCGAATACCTCCAAAGTATGCTCGTTGTCCACATCCATGCGATTGGCGACGTTTCTGGGCTGCGGTGAGGCATTACGCGAACCGGGACGTGATCTCGAAGGATTTACCGATGCAGTAAAGTCATAAAAGTCACTTAATCCCTCTATAAGGAGACCGTACTGATCCCTCCAAGGAGCTGTATCCGGTTGCTGAACGTTGATGCTAGGCGGTGGAGTGGTTACATGACTTGCTTCCTCCGATTGTCGCCAACGTTCCTCGTAATGATCCATTTCATCGATGCGTGGACTGCGTCGTAGGCCAGGAGAACCGCGTCGGGGCTGCTCCTCCGTTGCTTGGGAGGTTTGCAGCTTCAAAAGCAAAGGAGAAAGCAATAGGAGAAGCAGAGGCGGAGGCGGAGACGCAAGCAGAAGCAGGTAGATAAGAAGCATAAAAAAGGCAAAAGGAAAGCGGTTAAAGCAAGCAAGAAAAAGCCTGACCAAGTGTGGATTAAGTAGGCCAACAAACTGTAACTTGGCCTAAACCTGACACTTACATTGGATTTAATGTCGCTGCCACTTGACTCCGTTGTCTTGGAGCTCTCCGTGTTGTCCTTGTCCTGGTGTTAAAATAGTTTAATAAATTTACTCCTTCCTGAATCCAGAAACACTCACCACTTGCTCCTTGGAGCGCTGCCTGAGTAACGTTGTGGCCGCCAGTTCATTTTGTTCGTTGGTCGCCTCCTCAAACGAGGACGCTTTGGGATTGTTCTTTTCCGGCTCGACAACCTCTTCGCCGGAGGCTCTTCTCTCCAGTTCCAGTTCTTCCTCATCGATGGACAAGGCCTTCTCACGTTTCCAAAACTCCGTGTCCTTATAGTGCTCGGGCGATACTTCTCCCCAGGGATTTGTGCTTTCCTCGCCGAGCATTTCCAGTGAACCGGCTACATCGGTGGATGGCTTCGCATCCTTGGCAGGACTTCGCTTATGGCGTCTGTGATGTGACTTCACACGTAGTGTTGGCTCTGTGGTATACTTGATAGGATTGTAATCCTCCTTCTCGCCATGTCTCAGCTCCTCTTCCTCAAGAGAAGTGAACATTTTGAGCTCTTCGTCGCGTGAGGCGCGTGAGTCACGCGATGAATTTGAACTTCCACTCGAGCGTCGCTTCTTAAAGGCACGTCTTCGACCCGAGCCATCCTCCCTGACCAATGGACGACTCTTGATGCCATCAAGGGAACGCAAATAATCCTCGGTGTACTGCACATCGGGCACATTATCCTCCCCTTCAGGTTCCAGACGCTCCTCCTCAGTAAATTGATGCGAACGTTCATCGGAAGGTTGTGTGCTAAACGAGGATTGTGGACTGGAAATGGGATCCACGGAGGATCCATCATCGGACACTCCCGGAAACATAAGAGTCTTTGACTTTACCATGTAAGGATCCACGCTACTGCTGCCTTGTCCAAGCTGAGTCTTGACCCGCTGCACTACAACGGGTTCCTCGATCTCCTCATTGACTTCCGGTTCTTCGAAACGAGGTGGTAGAATCTTTTTAATGCACGGCTCCTCCACAACAGGAATGGCTCCCGCATAAAGCGTCTCCTCCTCCGCCTGGGCAGCCTCTAACATGCGTTGATGCAGCATCACCATTTCCTCCTCCGCCTCCATAAAGAGTCGTGCATTTTCCTCAATTGATCTTTGTTTCCGTTCCAGATTCGTTTTGCTGGCCGCCATACGACGCGACTGCTCCAGGATGATGGCCTCCTCCTCAAGTTCACTCTCCGTTGCACTCAACTTGCGTTCTCGCTCCGCAGCCAACAAACGCTCCACGATTTCGTCATCTCTCCGCGCCTGATCATCGTCCACATCCAGGAGACTTCTCTCCGCCGCGGCTTCAGCGAGTTCCCTTTCGCGTTCCAATTCTTGGCGTTTCTCTTCGGCTTCTCGCAGTTTTCTTTCATTCTCCTCTAGTTCGCGTTGTTGCAGCTTTCGCTCATTTTCCTCTCGTTCGCGTTGTTGTTTTTCCTGCTCTTGCATACGCTTTTCATTTTCCTCGTGCTCGCGTTCGCGTTGCTTTTCAGCTTCAAACAATTTTCTTTCGTTTTCTAAATGTTCTCTTTCCTCTTCTTGTTGCTTTTCCTGCTCTTCGCGTTGTCGCTCTGCTTCAATAAGTTTTCTCTCGTTTTCCTCACGCTCTCGCTGCTCTGCTTCCCGCTGCCTCTCCGCCTCCAAGACTTTTCGCTCGCTTTCGGCCGCCTCAGCTGCTAAACGGTCTTGCTCGGCCTTTTCACGCTCCTTGGCCAACTTGGACTCGGCCTCCGCCAGCTGTTTGCGTGTCTCCTCCTCAATTTGACGCTGTCGCTCCAACTCGGCAGCTAAGGCCTTTCTCTTATCCTCTGGCGACTCCAAGCGGAAGCCATTGCTATAGGGAACTCCGTCCTGCATGACATTGCTACCGAGCGCCGCTTCCCGAGCCGCTGCTTCGGCTAGCTCCTTATCCAGACGATCCTTTAGACGTGGCAGCTCCTGCGCATCAGCGGCGACATCGGTGGCTTCGGAGGTATTCGGATGCCGGCATGACCAATGATAGAGATGCCGTGCCACAAAGGCGAATTCCAAGGCACCCAAGTAGCCTATTATCAGGGAGAAAAGCAATTCTCCGACGCCGGTGAGCATCTCATCAGCCGCCATGTTGGTACTCCTACTGCTCCGTCTCCTCAGCGGCTTCTATCCTATCGATCTGCTCTTGCGTAATCCTCCGAGCTGTGTCTCCCAGGCACACACAGTTCGCCAGCCACAAATGCAGTGTCTGGGATGGGAATAGACACTGCCTATGTATTATATAAAAAATTCAACACGCACTCAAATCGGCCCACACTCGAGGGGCACTCAAAAAGCACTCAGAGAATCACTCTCGCGCGGCACTCAGGGCACCAGTGATTAGGTAATTCAATTAAAATTTTCGCTATTGCGAAAATCGTGCGAAAATTGATGAGTGCTGTGGGGGAAAATTCAGCACAAAAATTCCGGATTTCAACAAATTGTATACCTATATATAAATATATCTTTGATATTTTAGCACTTTTCACTTATTTTCTTTTTCTTAATTTTATCTTTTTTTGGGGGCACGAGGGGCAGACGGAGCGCCGTTTGTGCTGCACGCGGCGGAGGCACAGTTGTTGCCAGTTAATCGATCGTCTTGCAACTGATTAATGCGACTGACTAAGGGCCCGACACTCAAGTGATTCACACAACAGAGCTGCTAATTGGCCACAAGAACACAAGAACACCGAAACACGCAGAAAGAGAAAGAGAGAGAGGGAGACAAAGAGAGAGCGCGAGAGGGTGTGCAACTATTTTGGCAACAGTTTGACAAATCGAAATTGGCCAACAGCAAATAAAAAGTTTCTAATCAGCACGGCATGTAAATACCGAATGAATGTTTCAAAAACAAATGAATTTCTCAAAAAAATAAATATATGAGAATTTTCTATTTTCCTCCTTTTCTTCTCTCAAGTTTTCCGTTTTGCTATTTATGTTTTTTAATACCATTTTTTTTCTACACATTTTCTTTGTGCGTGGCCTTTGCGTTCCGTTGCATTGTCAATGTCGCTCGCTTCGTTTGTGGGCCAAAAACTTGCCACAGTTGTTGCTGCCATAAATTTGTGGCAACACAACAAAAAATTCACATTAATTGCGTACAATAAACAACATTCAATTCAATGCGTTTTCGCATTTTATGCTTTCAAACCATTTAACAATTTTTAAAACAAAATTTATAAACTATTTTTAAATATTTCTCTCTGTTTTTTTTTTTGTGTTTGTTTTTCTCATAAATATCGGCAAAATGTGCCAAAAAATTAATGGGTCGTCGTCTGTCTGTTGATTTGTTTGTTGTTAATTTGCATTTTGTTTTTGTTTGAGACGAAAGCGAAAGTGTGTAAAGAACCAAAAACAATAACAGAAATAATGAGTGGAAATGCTTGACAGCAGTCAACAAAGAGGGCGTGACCGAACGCCTTAAAGCACACAAACTATATTCAATGCCAAAAAGATTGAGAATAAACAAAAAAACAGATGGATTATCTAGAAGAGTTCTATTAAATTTAAGTCATTATCTTAAATCTGATATATTTTTATATAGAAAATAAAAAATATTGTGACCTTTTCCCTTTACTATAGTACTAAAATATCTTTTATTTTAATATTTAGTATGTATTTAAATATTAACAAAATTAAATATTAAAGAAAAATTCGTTTTCTTCAAATACTTTTTTTTGGAAAATCTGAATTTTATACCATTTTCATGCGGTTAACTGAATTTTAAAAATCTTTAATCACTATAATGATTAAATATCACAATATTTGCCTTGATTTATAGCAAATATTTTAAGTACTGTCAATAAAAATTTCAAAAGCCAACTTGATGACTTCCATTTTGTTTTTATTTGCTATAATTGTCACTCACTGATTGCTGGCGGGAATAAATATCTCGTAAGCTACGCACGATGTCAACACGTCAAGCACCAATGTCTTGAAATGAACTGTCAGTTGGCAGTGTCGCATTTTAGCCCTGGTAATGGCCAATGTGCAGTGTGGCCAAGGGAAGAGCTCACATTTTCTTTTGCTTTTTTTTTAATGGCACAACATATGAAGTTCAATGAAAATGCCAAAGCACTCAGACCAGAAATATTGAATGGGGGGCGGTGAGGTGGGGAAAAGCAGTGTGGACACACCTTGTCCATTAAAGGTTACGCGACAGATAATAAAAGCAGCGCTCTGAGGTAAAACTACAGAAAAGGGCACCGAACAGAGTGTGCTCAAATTCAATTAAAAGGTAAAGGAAATAAAGAATCAGCCTGAAAGTATGCTACACATGTGTGCTTAGCGAATGGAACCCAAATCGCAGCGAGTCATTAGCACAGTGGGTGTGGGTGGGTTGTGGGTGGTGATATCAATTCGGTACAAAATAAAATTAAGACTCACCTCATCACAGCCCGTGCAGCGGGGTTTCAGCATTTCCGCATAATGACGCTCGCAATAGACCTTATCATCGTGGACACAGTAGGTGAGATCCACTAACAATTCGTTGCAGGTGCTGCACGTGAAGCACTTTGGATGCCACATGACGCTTTCGACGAATTTGGGTGCAGCCACAACTAATTCACCGGCACCAATCTCATTATCACAGTGCGCACAGTGCTCATCATAGGGCGCATCCTTGATATAAGCTGCAAGCCATGGAATTATTTAAGATTAATTAAGTTATTTTATTTATTCATTACTTTAACTCACCTATGTCGAGTGCAATTTCATTTCGCGCTGTCACAAAGTCCTCGAAGGATGCCTCGTGTTGCACCTCCAAATGCTTGCAGTGCTCCAGCGATAGATCCTGCTTGGGCAGTTGATATGAGATCTGCTGCTCACGTAATCGCGCTCCCTCGCTGCCTAAGCGTGGGACCTTCTCTTCGGGCAGCTGATCGAAGTATCGATTGACCCTCGATGAGACGCGAACACCTGGCGGCACCCATGTGTAGCCCAAGTCTCTTGGCTCCACACCCGAGTCCGCTGGCGAGACCAATTTAAAGCCCAATCTCTCGTGGACATTGGTCGTCTGTTGTTGGTAAATGGCATGTGCCTCCCGTGGACACTTACAGGACTGGCAAGTCTTCCTGAAAATATAAAGAATGACGACACATAAGTAAGCTGGAATAATAATTCTCTAAGCACCCCGAACACGACTTCTTTTTTGGCTGGGTTGCTGTAATGATACTTTCAAAATTGTGGATTCCATGTCCTCTCTCGAACGCGTTAAAAAAAAAAACCAAGCCCGCTCACAAATGAGTAGACACAAGCCCTGTGGAAGCTAACTCTCGTGAGCTCTTCCCACAAGAGAACTCTCGGAAGCTCTCCTGGGACGCTGTCTTGTCCTCTCTTGATCTATGTGGATTACAGCTGCAGCTAACGTCAACTTACAAGTCAAAGCATACACTCACACACATACAGACGCTGCTGTAAGCGCTGTATCACAGCTAGCTTAGTCACACATACACATCCATACACTCTAACTGCAGAGAGCGCAGCGAACAGCTCACACCGACACACCTACAGACAAAAGCATGTGGGAATGCAAACTTACTCAATCTGCCGCGCTTGACACTCACCACTATTTGCTTGATTTTAAGTACGCTTGACATTAAAATATTGTGCTCCTCCCAACCTATTAAACATGCTTAATAAATTATCTTGATTATTGGTTATTTACCCAACGTTTTAATCTGTATATTTTTCACTCTACAGTCTAAATCATTTAACAAATTCACAACAACCCAATTGTGTAGAGTGCACTGATACAATGAACTTCCGCTATTTGTAAACGGCGCCAGCGAAAGCTTATGGGCTGGCGCCATCTAGTGTGAGCTTTCAAGCGAATTATGTTGCACGGCTGCTTACCTTACAATGAGATCGTAAATTTCTTTTTTATCGAATACTTTGCAGTAAATATTGAGGACATTAAGGCACGCATAGTTCATACCCGTCCAGGGCACATCGGAAGCTAATGCCGCCCACAGGGGGCACTCAGCGTGACGGTCCAGGTCGAGCATTTTCACCATTTTATGTTGACTTTACGATACTTTATGGCAACTTTTAGAAGTTAACTGCACTTTGTACTCGTACTCGGCAGAGAACTTGGCTTTTATTATGATTATGTTTATTATTATTATTGCTTTTATTTCACTTTTAAATTAACTTGCTTTCTTTTGCTCTCCCGGATTCATTTAAAGTTTTACTCGTTATATCTGTATCTGTATCTGTATTTGTTTCGGTTTCTGTTTCTGCTTCGTTTTTATATCTGTTTCTGCGATTTTTTCTTTTTTTCTGTTTGACTCATCAAAATTGTTGGTTTGTTCTGGTCTTGGGAACGGCCTCTTAAGCAGTTGGACGCCTCGAATCGTGTATTAAGAAGAAATTGAGAATCAGTTAAAACACCTCTCATTTGGCACGTCTGTATCTGTATCTGTGTATCTGTATCTTTGCCTGTGCTGTGCTGTGGATTATTTGCTCATTGACATTTTGATTAAGGTGTTAAGTTGAACCTTTATTCATTTGCTCGTTAAACAAACGATACATTTAAAATGCTCGCATTTGTTTACTATCGAATATTTATTTATATACACCCAAAAAAATAAGAAAACAGAATAAGAATAAATGCTTAGTTTATTGTGGAATGGCTAAAACATTGCAATTAATTGACTGTTTACTTATTTTTCAATTAGATAAAAGTAATCAGCGTCATAAATACACTCACACCACACACAAGAAAAAAGTATACCAAAATAAATGTCTAAATGATGGAATGGGGCATCTTTCGGTATATGAGCTCATATGATATGTTTAAATGTCATGCCAGCTACCGGATCCAAGCTAAAATGACCAGCACTTTGGTATCATACCTAACCACTCAAAGAAACTCCCATAAAACGAAGGCAGAACTAAAGGTAAACCTAAAGGTAAACGGCATCAGTGCATGCCTGAAGGCAACTTTCTGATAAGATTAATAAAAATGCCGACTTTGCCACACACTTTGACTGTGTGATGTCATCGAAATTTTTTTGGAGGGGGGGGATAAGAACAGGAGGAAATAAAACTAAAAGATTGTCAAGTGCCACGAAAGTGAAACGAAATGAAATAACACCAAGTACGTAATAATGTTAAAAAATAGACCATGAGTAAATGCTCGAGTCAGATAAGCCGCTTGAAGATAGAGACAGAGGAGAGAGGGAGCAAAATGCACTGCAAAAAAAAATCACTTGTTGACCTTTTATAGACTTGATTCAGAACTAAGCGCCAATTGAGGAACTATCGCTAATTGCTCACGACTTTGATGCGGAAAATGCAACAGGTTTGCACTAAAGTCAACAACTGAACAGAAGAAGAAGCTGAAGTGAAGAAGGGGGTGGAAGTAGCTTGGAAGTTGTGGCATAAATAATGCAAATTAAAAAAAAAAATGAATATACTGTACACATATGATTCATAAGCGTTAAGGGCGTTGTGTACTGCCATCAAGATCAAATTATGTTTCTTTTTGCATTAAAAATGCGAAAAGTATTTTACTTTTTTCATTTCTTCTTTTGGGGTCAAAGAGATAATTTAGATAACAATCTCTTTTTAAATTAAAAACGATTTTTCTGAGCTCAACGGGGTATGATGAGTAAGCGTATTGCTTTTCTTCGATTCATATGATAAATGGAAATAATGGCAATCATTTAAATTCATTGCAGAAAATATCTAGTAAATCTCAGTTTTGTAACGAAAGTCGGACTGTTGGTACGTCCCCTTTGGGCTTCATTAGTTATGCAAATATCTGATCTTAGGTAAAATAGAAATTAATAGATTTCTACGAAAAAAGATACGCAAAGAAGAAATTTCGCTCGTTTTATTTGCTGCTCTATCAAAAGATAAGACCAAATGCACCTCCAACATATTCATACATATGTATGTGTGTGTCCTTGTGTGTATATGTGTTAGAGCCGTACTCTATGTAAATAATCTCAGTTTCTGTTTGTTCCACAAAGAAGTCACTTTTAGCTGTACGACAGCTGCGGGATGCGCAACGTTATCAGAGAATAAACAATTATTGTGCTATTAAAACGTGTTCATTTCAGATTATACCAACTGACAATGAGACAATATACATACATACATATGTGCGTATTTAATTTGCCATATCAACTTTGCGACAGTTGTGCGTTTATCAACGAAAATAGCGCAGCTTTTATTCAATTGAATTGTGACAAAATCACAATTATATTAACTGATAGACCAATCAACAGCATGTGCATTAAATACCGTTATGTTATCTGGCTGAAAGCCCAAAAGATACTCTGTAGTTTGATCGCTTAACTTAATGGACGTGCTTAAGTGGTATAATTATTTAATAGACTTTTTCAGACACTTTTTAATTAGCTTAACGACCTGCTTAGGCGCAACCAACTTAACGCATCAAAAGCTATGAGCCGCCAACTTAACACTTTGAATTGAATTGAACGCAGCCAACTTGACGCATTTGAAAAGTTTTAAGCGCAGCTAACTTTACGCGCTACAAAAGAGACCATTATTCAGATTTTGAGTTTGCATAGCAGCTAAAATACTTCGTAAGCTTTAGGCGATACAGGGTAAAAAACATAACGCACACGGCAGAAACAAAAAGCGAAGAAGTCGCTGCCAAACTTTTTGCTGTCAGATAAATGTAATTAAAAGCCAGCAACTGTACCACATACAAACAAACCCAAACACTCTCACACACTACACAGACAGGCGACAGCATTTTCTGTGGCCCGCAGCATTTGGCACTTTTTTCGCCTTAGTGGAAGGGAGATGCAGGCAAGTGGAAGAGACAGAGGTAGGGAAGCAGCAACCACAGTCAACAATTACAATTGATAAGCCCCAAAGTCACTTTCATTTATATGCTTATACGCAAAGGGCCGACAATTGGAAAACTTTTGGCGACAAACTGACATTTCCCTTAACGAAGGGGGCGACTCTCTTCCAATTTCAATGGCACCAGAGCACCAAGCACTTTTCTATCAGACGGCTGTTTAGTGTCTGCAATTTGCTTTTTGCTGGCGTGTTGGCTTTTGCTTATTTGCAGGCTTTACATGCAGCGCACACACACTCAAACTAGTTCACACTGACCTTCCTTCCCCGCTGGGATAGGAAAATCCAATTTTCCACAATAATTGAACATGTTGCGCCATAAACAATAAACAATAAAAGCGCGCATTAAAGTCAACGTTGGAGTGCAACAAATCTCAATTATGAGCTTGCAGTGTCGAGCACAACGCAAGGTGTGTGTCTGTCTATGCGTGTGAGTGTGTGTGTATGTGTGTGTGAGGGAGGGAGCAGATAGAACAATACCCAGCTGAAAGCTTAACCGTTCTCTCACCCACGCGATTTAAGAGCGCTCTCTTTATCGCTCTTCGCTTTCGATTAAATGACTTTTAATGCGATTACGACGACAACAACAATAGTGCATAGAATAATGCATTCTACTGAGGCTAGTGGCCTACATAACGACTTAGTAAATAAGTTTACAAATTATGCGTGTAGCTGGCCAGCAACCGCCACTAATTGAATCAGTGAGCAGCGAACCAATCATAATATCACTCTACCAAGGTATACAGGGCAGAGACGGAGCAGAGATTAAGAGCAAGGAAGGAAGAGAGAGTTGCTAGCTGTGAGGGAAATGAAACGGCGACTAAAAGCTTCCGCCACAAATTGATGCTCAGCTGCAATTCTTGTTGTTGTTGCTGTTGTGTTTCTAGCGATGACAAAGCAGAAGGAACAAGCATTATTTATGCTTTATGACTTGCACACATATATACACAAATACATAGACAAAATGCATGCGTACATGTAAAAATTACTTTCATTTGCAAATGTTACTTTGTCTATATGTATATATGTATGTGTGTTTGTTTGTATGTAAATGTCAAATTGCATTACGCTTTGTGAATTATCACGGCCTTGTGAGTACATTAGTATTTGTATTTTTGCATTGGATTTACTTTCCAAGACCTTTTGCCCCCTTCTGCTAAGCGAATGACATTTTCGCGAAATCTGCTCACAATATGTTGTTAATTTACGAAAAATCATACTATTTTTAGGCACAAAGGAGGATTATGAATCCATGCACTTTTGTTATCGCCCATTAATACTTGACTTAAGTACTTTATGCTTCTTATCTTATCGCGTTTCAATTTGTATTTAATAAAATTAGGAAATTTATATGACGTTTGTTTCATTAATTTCAAACAAAGTCTGTTGTTTCAGCTAACGTATTTCACATATTTTTCTTAAATGCTTTTTGTTTAAACAGATGTGGAGGTATTTAAACAATATTGTGTTTTTTTTTAATTAAATCGTAAAAGGGTAAGCAGATCTCGTTAGGTAAATATAAAAACTTAGACCAAGTATTGCCCTTAAAATTATGATTAAAATTTAGATTAGCTAGTTTTATTATTAGCCCGTCCTGTCACTTGTTTAAGACAACAACAGCAAAGCATCAACAACTATGACGAATGAAAATATTTTGGGCAAATTAATGAAAAACATGATTTTCTATTTTTTGGCTGTTTGTAGTACTACAAAATTTTCGCTTGTTTACACCTAGCTATAACCGCAAATGGATTAATGTAAACAAAAATATGCCAACAATTGGCATTTTGTTTGTTTGTATGTAGATACAGATACGGCGGAAAAATATGAGATAAGTCTAAGAATTTTGTGAGCACTTGAACTTGAGATACAAGTTTATTCAAGAAACAAAGCACAGACGTCACAAACACAGATTCGAAACAAATGATTGTCATATTAAATGTTTTTATAATTAAATTTAATATTCATTTTTAATTTTAATTGTGTCTTTGCACCTCTTTTGCGCGCACATCAAAAGGTAAACAAAACGCTTGAAACCAAGTAAAAGCAAAACAGAAAACGCGTCCGAAAGTCGCGTGGGAAACGCGCGCGTTAACGAAGCGAGAATAAAGGGCGTTGAATCCACCGCGACGACAACCGCACCGTTACACAAGTCAATTCTAACTGAACTCTGCGTCGGCGTCGTCGTCTGGTCTGCTGCCTCGTTGTGGTTGTGCTTGTTGTTGTAGTGTTTGTTGTCGGCAAATGAACGACGACGCCGCCGCAGCCGAAGCGTAGCGTTAACGAAGCTCCCTCTAGCGCTGCTAAAAGAAAGCAAACGGCAAGAATACTCCACTACGACGTGGGAGACAATCGAAAGACAGAATGAGAGGAAGAGAGAGAGGAAGGTAGAGTGAGAGCGTAAGTGAAAGAGAGCAAAGGGAAGCGATAATTACACCGCACTCACTGCGTTTGCCGGCAACCGCTTATTAGCAAAGTCGAATGCATTGACTTCTGCTCTCTTTTATTTTTGGTTTCACTAAAACGACGCACGTGTGAGTGAATGTAAGTGTGTGTGTGTGTTTGAGTATTCACCCTGCTCACTTCCAACGTTAATCAGTCAACAGGTAGTGCGCTTGGCTGCCTTACAGTGGTCTTAATGTTAGGTGAGTATCATTTTGGGGGCACGTGGATAATTAATGGCCGCCAGACATTGCATTTATTAGAGATGTGGCATTAGCCAAATGTAGACCAGGGATGCGGCACGGCACGCTTCCGCTGCACCAACGGCGAGAGGAGAAAGGCGGCCAAGGTCACAGTCAAGTGCCAAACTGGCCAACTGGCAGCCACATTTATCAAGTGCCGGCGACAAGTTGCTTGTTTTGATTACCACATCCAACATGCAACAAATTACAAATATTTATAAACAAAAGCCTCGCAACTTAGTGTCTTACAACAACAAAATGCCAATTGAAATGTTATAGATTAGATGAAGGATGGAAGGGGCGTGGCAAGAGCGGGGAAAGCACATTGTCAGCAACCATAGAAAATCCATAAAGACAACGCAAATGGCCCGTAAAAATATTATGATGCCATTGAATGTGGCCCGAGTTGCAAATACTCTGTCTTAAGTAGAGTATATGCAACATTTGTAGTGTTGGAAAACAGAAAATTTGTTAAAACTTATTTTGAGTGTTTGGCAGCATAGAATAATGCTAAATAAAAATTAAAATCTACAAACTATGAACTTAAATACTTTATTTATATAATTTACTTGTATGCTGACAACCCTGTTCTGTAGTCAAGTGTATGCGAATTTCGGTTTAATGAAAATATTTTGACTACACTTATTATTTTTTGCCGCTGCTCAGTTGGCCAGCACTTTGGTAAATTTTGTATATTTGCACTAAAAATATACAAACGTGAGCAAAGTGTTGGCGGCAAGAAGAAGAAGCAGAAGAGTTGGGGCTATGAGGGGAGGGAGAGGGCATGGTTTGCGGAAAGTGGTGGCCAAGTGTTTTCATTCATGGAAGTCAAGACTTTGAGACTCTGATGGACAGCACACGCATCGAGGGGAACCAAAAACTGTTCTCATCCATCTCACTTTTCGCCGTGACGTTAGCAGAAGTACTACCCCCCCGCCCACCTAGCCACTCCCCCTCTAAGATGATCAGAGGAAAAATACAACAAAAAAAAAGATAAAGATTCATTGCGTGAGGAACGTTTTGAGGAACGGGACGTAATTTATGAGATTTGTGTTGTTTTTAATGCACAAATCGCGAATGCCGTAAACATTAATGATTAATTGGATTCAATTGTGTTGTATTGTGGAAGGGGGAGGGGGAGGGGCAGGGGGCGTAGGGGGTAGGGCAGTCAGCAATATGAGCCATGTCAGCGAGTCTTGGCCACGTTAGCTGCTTACGTACTCCCAATGTCTGTACTTTGTAGGTGTACTCAAGATTGATGACTGCTCATATCTTCAAGGAGGGATAAGCAGGGGAAATGTGGGGGAAAAGAGAGGGAAGAATGCTCTTAATTAGAGGCGCACGTTTGGTCAAAGCCAAGCCTTACAAATTGCATACATTATTAACTCTGGCCTAGTCAGAAAGAGTGAGATAGAGAGGAGGAGAGAGGGAGCGGGAGCGGGAGAGGGAGAGAGAGAGAGGGAGCCAGCGAGGGTGAGCGGTACAGCAAGGCCGTCTATCAACTTGATAAGCAGCTACATTAAGCAGAGAAAAGTATGGAAAGTGCTGGCAAACACACACGACTGTAATATACCCTGTGTCAATACAGGGCACACTGTAGATAAGTGAGAGAGTGAGTGGTTACAGTGAGTAATAGCAGTTTTCTGAGCTCTAACTACTACTCACTCACTCGCTTCCTAAACAATTTTTTGTTTATGCAGCATTTCTGATGAAGATTTTAGGATTACATTTAACAAACTTAACCCCAAAAGAGGCTTGGCATCAAAAACTTAACATACAACTGATCTGCCAGAACATATAGTCTACACATAAGCTAAAATTCCTAAGTTTGAATGTACATACCGCTAAATTTGTCTGAAACTCCGCCTTCAGGTAGTCTACTCAGAGACATATAACCTATAAAAAGTCCAAAAAGCTTTCATCTACCTGTTTATAAACCATTTATGCCTTTACAGGGTACAAAAGATTACTAAACGCTCGAAACGTGACTTTGGCGATGATTAAGTTATTGATGATAATATGCCGGAAAAAAGTTGAATTAATAAAAGCATATATAAAGTAATATCATATAAAGATACTGTTAAAACTGGCTTAAGCCTTTGTCGACTATATTGGCTATGCAAAAAACGAAGACGAAACAGTGACAGCAATAAATAATCTGCCCGATTACGGAAGTGCATTGTCAAAGCAAAGATACACAAGTTATAAGTCATAATAATGTATTTAAAGGGAATTACGATAATATCTGAACAGTTTCAAGTTTCATTTTCTCCACAATATCGCTGTAAAAAATCATAGCATACTTCAAGGCGATAAAATCTGAAAAATGTGAATATTTTTTAAACCCCAAAAACATATAGAAACTAATATAGATACTAAATAAACACATTTTTCTTTCGATCAATTCAACATTTGTAAATTCTTGTGAAAATAAACATTATACTAAGTTATGCTAAGATCAAGATATATAGTATAAATAATGTTTTCATTAGCATTTTATATGGAAATTTATAAATAAGTAGCTATGATATGATTTTTTAATACGCATTTTTGATAGAATTATGATAGGGTTTTGGTAAACACTCACTCATTGATTATATAAATGTATATGAGTAACAATTGGTGCTTTAAATAAACACAGATGTTATAAATGAGTTTTATACAATTCAATTTGAAATGTTATTTTTAAAAAATATTATGTATGAACATTTAATTAGTATAGCCCAAGAAATTGTAAATAGCAAAGTGAAATTGATTTATTTTTTCTGTGGTTTATTTTCAATTCAAAATTTTGAGAGAGGAAAAAATCTTGAACTTGAAGACATTTATCTGTAGATTTTATTGGGTTTTATTTATATGCATTTGATGCGCAATGTTTATTACAAAATCCATCTATCAATAGTTCGAATTGGTCGTAAATATTGATACAAACTCGATTCGTGTGCGAACCTTACAAAAATGTAATGAGTTCTATCTCCCTCTCTCTCCCTCTCTCTGTCTTGTTTGCCTTCTCTTTCGCTGTGTTTATTTACCTGCCTGTCGATGATACATGTGGCTGTCATTTGCCGTTTTTAATTACAGCTGCCTTGAGGTAACACACAACATAGTTATGTATGTTACTTACAGATACACGCATCTTGCAGATACATTTGTCTGTCTCGCTGCTTGTCGCTCTACCATTACCTTTAAGGCCATTATTCACAGGTAACACAGCCACAGATTTGTTTTTGTTTTCCTATTCCATTTCCAATTCCATTATATATAATATAATCGTCCGATTTTCGACTTGGACTTGATTTGTGGCACAAACATCACATGATCATGACCAAACATTGATCTGTTTATACTAGTTCCCAGTAAAATATCATTTGCTATCGTTAAATGGATTTATTTTCTTGTATCTATCCAAAATTTTTGGGACTTGAACTTGCGACTGGCAAATAACCATTTGGTTTGGTTTTGGTAGCTACATAGATATACGAGACGGCGGTACTAATTGGGTTTAATGGGGGGCATCAGATCTCGTTCAGAGACAGAGACGATCATTTTTGAGTGCGAATACATTTGGAATTGAGCCATACGATTTATTTGACACACACACACACAGAAACTATATACAAATTGCGTCAGACCGAAACGGTAAATTCACTATCATTAAGGCAATAACTTTCCTGTTGTTCTGTAATTTGTAATATCGCAATTGTGCTCACTTAAAATGGGAAATTCGATCAATAAACATACAAAATATTCGAAATGAGTGCGAAAATGTGCAAAACAGCCGCTAAAAATCGACAACACAATAGAAAGAGAACAAGAGCAAAAAAAACATAGTTTATTTGAAATTTTCATGCTTTTCGCCAGCCAAAGATTGATGATCAATTAAAATACTTTTCGGCTTTTGCCAACGAAATTCATTCAGTCATAATTATCACACAATAACTCGTAAAATTCGCCCGTTGGCAGTGCTAAAGTGTCGGACGTTCATTAAACTATATAGCGGAATAACTAGCGATGGGAGATTGCTATAATTGCTAACGATCGCGTGAATTCATAATTCAGAACTAACGAGATTTCTAGTAAAAGAAATCTTAAACAAAAGATGAATATCGTTTGGCTTAAGACTCACCGCTTGTTGTGCTGCTTGCCGATAGATGGCGTGTTGGTTAACAAAAGCGCCGTTGATTTCTTACGTCTGATGGCCATGTGACGTTCACGTGTTGGAAACTTTGGCTGTTTCTTAACCAACACTGGCTGCACCTCAAAGACATCACATGACCCTGAAGCCGATGTTGGCGTTGACGTCGACGTGGCCGCCCGCAACTTTAGCTGCATTTTAAACAAAACTTTGTTGCTGTTACTGTGTAACGCGCACGACAACAAATGAGCACGCAACTTTAAAATGTAAACAATGACAGCAGTTGACAGGCTGCTAAGCTATCTATAGCGGTCATATATAATGCGTGTGCCGATAAGCAACTCACACACAAACACACAAGCAAAACGCGCTCTCACTTGCATTGACGTTTTGTTCAAACAGAGCCAAAGAGCGTGAGAGAGCTGGAGACCGAGAGAACGGGAGAGCGGGTTTAACAGAGAGCGACTGTGTACCGAAAGCTTCGCTCGCGACAGACATAAAGATTACAAACGAATTTCGACTAATTGTATGCACCTGCACTCACAAACGAAGCGAATTCGTTTTCGACGGCACCGGATCGTGTGGGCAACGGGCAAACGATGAAAAACAACTGTTAAATTTGCAAACAGTGCCAAAGCCGACAATTGAGCGTGAGTCAAACTATAGAAAAAACAAGAAAGAAAATTACAGTCGAGCACGCCCGACCGTAGAATACTCTCTGCCTTTTATTCCCGCTCATTTTAATAAAATCAGTATCCGAGAATATTAACTGATAGTACTTGCAGTAAAAGACGTTCAGCTAGGAAGTTAAGCTTCTTTTATAGAGATATCTATAGTTTTAGGCCGAATGTTTCCATGTGATGCGGTGGCGCGGATGATGAGTATCCGGTCGATAAACGGAAGGTCGTGGGTTCGACGCCTGGTCCGTCGTCAAAAAGAATATATTTTATTGTGTTGTTTAAATGTGTTGCATTATCGAAAAAAATTGTTTATTAACAAATTATTAACAAACAATTGAAAAATTTTTTAAAATAGGTTTTGATAAACAAAAAAATTTTATTACTAAATGAAAACATGCAACAATTGGAGCTATTGAATTATATTCTTTTAAAGGATTGCCCGCGACTCGAACCCACGACTTTGCGTTCACCGATCAGGCACTTACCCGGCAACGCCATCACGACACTTGAAATTATCGTTCCAAAACCATACATATAAAAGAGGCCTAACTTCCTAGCTGGATAACTATTTTGTTAAAAATAGAAATTTGTTCGGCACGGCCAGCGTCTGCGAGCAGCGCTGTCGCAACACAAGCAGCGAAAACGTTCGCTCACATGTTTGTATGCTTCTATCTCGCTTGCACACATGCATTGACATTGCGTTCAATTAATAACTTTCTTACATGTCTAGCTCTTTTGTTAATAGTCCGATTTGTATGCAACTTTCAGGATAGTTTGATATATTTTGTCTTCAAATGAATTTAAAATAACAATACTGTATGATAAGATCAAATGCCTTAAAATCGGCATTGAAGTTTTCAAATTAGTTTATTTCTTGTGGGAAAAGGGGGCGTGGCAGTCCAAAATTTTTAATGACAATACAATTATGCCGTCTCTAGGAACTTGCGTACCAAAATGGGTGTTCCTAAGTGCCTTAGTTACTGAGATATTCGGCTAAAACATCAATTTTTTACGAGGTGTGTCTAGTTTTTTGCTCATTGTGGGCGAACGGGGCGTGGCATCGGAAAAAAAAAAGATTCTTGTATTGACTGACTTAATATCGAGTCGATAGAGACCAAATTCAAACTTGTAGCTCTTACCATCTCTGAAATCTGTTTGTTCATACGGACGGACAGACGGACAGACGGACAGACAGACGGACAGACAGACGGACAGACGGACAGACGGACATGGCTATATCGACTCGGCTTGTGATGCTGATCAAGAATATATATACTTTATGGGGTCTGCCACGCCTCCTTCTGCCTGTTACATACTTTTTTTTTTGCACAAACCCAATATACTCTCTCTTGCAGAGAGTATAAAAAATCGACGCCGACGACGGAGCAGCAGAAGCAGCTGCGAGACTTAAATGCGGGCACGAAGATGAAGCTCCGTTAGGCAACGTCGGTTGCATAGTAATAAAAGTTAAAATTGCCGACGTATGAATAAACACGAGGATCACAAGCAGACGTTCGTCAGTCAATCAGACTGTCTGTCAGTCAATCTGTCTGTCTGTCAGCTTTGCTCAATGTCAGCTGCTTTATTACTCAACCGTTTGGCCCTAAAAAGTGCTGCAAAAACTGCAAACTCTGTGCTTGGAGTGTGAACTTGAACTGAACCCGAAAGTTGAGTATTAATTGCAATATTTCAATGGAAGCCTACACTCATGCTCAAGCTCTCATTTCTCCAATCGGAATCAATTTAAAGCTTTTAAAAGCAAACAGCAAACAGAAAAGAGAGTGAGTAAGAGAGACAAATTACAAGAGCACGAAAAAGAACGAAAAGCAAGTCAAGGTCTTTAATTACAAATTAATTGTCAATGCAGCAAGTGAAGCGAACATCACCCGAGTGCCGAATGACGAGCCGAACAGCAAGCCGAATGAGACGAACGTTTATCGACTGATAGCACGATCGCACCCAGTGGACTAGAGTTACGCCCCCCTGCGGACAGTGGATGTCACGCTGAGTTTTTTATGGGATAGTTAATGATTTTGTTGTTGTTTTTTGTTTATGTTTAGCAAGTAAATAGATATTTGGTGTTTTAAGCATTCCAATTAAAGCTGAAAGCCTCTTCGATTAACGTTATTTGACAAACTGCCAACAAATTTGCTTTTCATTGCACATTTTCCACATCAATTTTGTTGACAATTCTGAAAAATGTTATCCCCAATTTAATCAACTTTCGTGCAATTAAAATGAGTTTTCGGTATTTACGAAATAAGTTAATTTATTTATTATAATTTTGCATTTATTACCAACATTCTTGCCCATTAATGTCAGGCAGACGGCAAATAAAAAAGGTTTATTGAGGAAAACAAGAATAAATCAATTGAATTAAAGCATAAGGTGACTACTAATCGAATAAAGCTACAAACCACGAGCAGACCTAAAAAAAAAAAACAATAAAGAAATTAAAACGAGCATACGCCCCGTATATCATCAGAAGTTGTGACTACACATCCGCCCCTTTTGGCCCGCCCTAATGAATTTGGCGTACGGCCAGCATCAAAATGAAAATGGAAAATTGAAAATGGAAAATGGGAAATGCAAACAAAACCACAGTTAGACAAAAGGAGAGCGAAACTAATTTCACAAATTAATAGCGTAATTTGAATTTGTGGCCAGAACGGGCTACAACTGGGGTAAACCATTAAGTGTCAATGCCAATTGGCAAAAACGCTTCACATTCTAATTTTGCAATTCCCTGTCTCACGCAGAATTGCTTAATTATATATATATATATAACATATATAAACTACAATTAGATGAGCATCAATTGCCCCATTAACAGATCCATTAAAATGCTAACTAAATAAATTGAATATTTATTTTTGTAGTGCATTGCCATAATTTATTATTGCATGCCATTGCACTCTGTCCCATTCCCAAATTAATTTCTTGGCCAAAATCCACCCACAGACAAACAGACAGACGGACAGGCGGACAGATGAGGATGCCTTTAGCCATTGCGGTTTTACCGTTTAATTTAACGTTTTGTTTTTCTTTCAAGTTTTATGATCAAAATAATTCTTGGCAACGGCTGCTCAACGATGACGCATTATTTATTTATCTTTTTTGGCCAAAAACGGTACGAATCGTACGTTTATAATGAGGAGATGACAGACGCAGTGGGTAAATTGCCAGAAAATTATTGATTTGATTTAACAAATCGACATTTTCCACAAACTTACCTATAAATAGCTATAAACGTGAGCGAATCATGCCAGCGCCATCTAGCGGTAGTTGTACGTACTGTCTTGTAAGCTTTTGTGAAAGCTTTTACAGTGCTGGCCGCATATTGTGACAGCTCACTTTAAACTTGGCGCGACCAGTCAACGTTGCGTATACGCAATGTATGTAGTGTAATTATTTATTGGTAGCTAGAATTTGTACTCACCTCCAATCGTGGGCCGCAAAACCGGGACACTCTGATTTACACTGCTCGCAGCGCACGCCGTCGTCCACTTCGCGTATTATGACACCCTGTAATTAGTCATTTTTAATTGCATTATTAACTATGTCGTGGATAAATGTTTTAAAAAAAAAAACAAGTTTAATAAAGGGCATATTTTAGAAAGCAAGCAGTGGGATAAAGAGTGGGAACGAAGGCAGTATACCCTGTAAAAATGATTTTGTGATGAAAAATCATTAAAAAATCAGAATTTTGTGTAAAAAAGTGTATTAATATTGTAACTAAAAACTAAGGAATACTTTAGAGAGCAAGCAGTGTGCTTAAAGGGTAGGTAGCACCGAAATATACCCTGTAAACATATTTTTACAGTAAAAATTATGAAATTTTGTTTAAAATAATATTTATAAGGGCTTTAAATCAAAGATAACTTTTCGTTTTATTAAAATATAGTTCTTTAAGTTGTACCTAACAACCCTATAAACTCCCCATTTTAAAGGGTATTAGGCAATTCGAAGATTTTAATTGCTGCACTGTTCATTTAAGCGACATGTGCTTATTTGATGACTTTTCTTAAAATGTTTTAAGCTGCAGATGCAGTTACAGACGCAGTTAGGCATGCAGATACAGATACAGATGCAGATAAAGATACAGATGCAGATACAATTGCAGTTGCCAGTGAGGTCAACAGTCAGAGAAAGAGGCTTAGAGGGCAACCAGCGACACTTGTTCCAAAATTACACCAAAATATATGTACGTGTGTGTGTGTGTGTGAGTGTGGTAGTGTGGTAGTGTATGTGTGTGTGAGTGGCAACAAAAACAAACAAGAACTTGGCACGTTTCCATTCCGATTCTGGCCATGTTTCTTTGTCACTGAATTTGTTTCTTTTTGTGGCTGCCAAAACTGCAGTAAAATTTTGTTGGTATTTTATTTAGTAATTTTTTAGTAGTTTTTAATTTAAGTTTTTTGTGTTTTTAGTTCCTCTTCTTCATCTTCCCCTATTTTTTGTGGCTTTGCTGAACATTAATATTCAGAATGCAGTGAAGCAAAGCTTTGAGTGCATTTCAAAATTGAGCCCTCATTTTTTTTACTTTTGGCGGCACTCCCCTTTGAGCCCTCTGCCTTTGGCCCTCCCTTTGGCCCCCCTTTTGCCCCCTCTTCGCCCTTTGACAGCCTTTTGGGTGGCACTCGTCGAATCCAACGATAATTGTGACACGTCGCACACTGAAAATCGATGCTGACCCAGTTGAAAGCCAACTTTGGTTGGCAGGATGAATAGTTGGCCAAATGGGCGACAAAAGCCTTCAGACAATGCTGCCTTTTATTTGCGAGGACAACTGACGAATGCGGCATTAAGTTGCAACTTGTCTACTCAACTGAGCAAATGTTTAACTTCCACTTAACTTGGCCCAAACTCAGACTACTGTCTCAGCCCTTAACTGCCATCTTCTATGGCTTTTTGCTGTTGTTTGCAAATCCACATAGATTAATGATGTGGCAATTAAGCACATGACAATCACAATAAATCTATAATGCATAGAGAGTAGCGTCAAATGTGTATAAGTTCTACAATTAACAGAGATGACATTTCAAATATTGGCTAAAAACATTAAGGGAAATCACACAGTTAGCCACAAAAGTTATTATTAATAGCCAAAAGTTTAGAATTTCATAAGAGACTCCCCTTTTTTATAAGGAAGTTGAGAGGGAAAATTTGAAGAGAAAGATTTGTCATTAAATGAAAGTCCGCCAAATAAATTAATTTAAAAAAAATAATAGCTTAAAAGTTTAAACAACATAATGTCCACAAAACAAATTAATTAAAAAATCTATTTAAATAAATTAAATAACAAACAAAGCAGAAAGATTTGACATTTCATTTAAGTCTACAAAACAAACTAATTTAAACTAAATTTTAAAAAATAAAATCTAATTAGTAAACAATTTAAAAAGTCAACAAAGAAATGAAAAAAAGCAACGAAATGATTTCTAAATAAATTTCAATAACAAATTGTCAACAAAACAAATTAATTTAAACTGTTTTTAAGCAGAAACTCTAAAAAGCAAATGAATTGCAAAAAAGTAACTGATCACAAACAAGGGGAAATCCCTTCAAGCCACACCCCAACTCCCCCCAAATCATTACTAAAAAATTAAATATATGTAATTTACTATATAATGATGTCATTCTAGTCAAGTCTAATCAGCTACAAATCCAATTTCACATGTAAATAAAAAAATTCAAAAATAACCAAAAATTTCTGCTGGGAAAATATTTTTTGCGTTTTTGTAGTAAATTAAAATTTGAGGGGGTTGGAGGGGTTAGAGGGGAGACAGCATGCTAGCTGCATACAAATTAACAGATATCGGCTAAAATGAGTCAAAGATTGAGAATGGGAACTAGTTCTACCCACAAAAAGATACTTTTATGCATAGATATGCTTCGATATGGAAACAGTGACAGTTTACGCCCACGCATTTGAACCAAAAGTTCTGGCCAAACAAAACAGCACTTGTCTATATAAAAACAGCTATCGCTATAGCTATAGCTATAGCTACAGCCTTTTTTTTGTAGCTGTTGCTGAGTGAGCTGCTCAGTCAAGTTTAAAATACATTTTGAAACTATGACGCTATGCCGCGTTTGTTGACTGTTTGTCTACACTTTAAATATATGTATATAAAAAAAAAAGCT
Organism: Drosophila cardini; assembly: GCA_018903735.1. Taxonomy (NCBI): domain Eukaryota; kingdom Metazoa; phylum Arthropoda; class Insecta; order Diptera; family Drosophilidae; genus Drosophila; species Drosophila cardini. The sequence goes on along the minus strand of JAEIGM010000004.1, from coordinate 7,916,530 downwards.
CAAAAACAACAACAACTGTCGAGTCCGTAGGTCGTCGACAAAAAACCGGCTTTCAGTTACTTGGAAAACAAACTACGTTTGAGCCACATATCGTTAAAAAGGTACAACAGAACAAGAGAATCCGTAAGTTGTATTTGTTTATTGCAAAATACACAGATACAGTTGAGGAGAAAATAAAAATAAAAAATAAAAAATAAAAAAAAAAAAAAAAAAAGAAAGAAACAAAATTTAAGTGCGGAATTAACCATTTACAAGTCGAAGTTGTCAGTTCTGCTGAAGTGCCACCAAATTTCGAAAAAAAAAACTCCAAAAATAAAGCCAAACAAGTAAAAACGGCTACAATCGAGAGAGACGACTGTAAAAGACCTCGTAATCATTTTAGTGCGCATTTTACCATAGTAATTCCCAATCTTCGACCGATTAGCCCTATAGGAGCCATAGGCTATAGTTGTCTAATCCGTACCAAAGTTGGTGCGGAGAGTTATAACCATGATATACACATAGTGTGTGAATTTAGTTGCGATCGCTTAACTAAAACTACATGTCTTCAAACAAATCACCAATCTTTGACCGATTATCCCTATGGAAGCTACAGGCTATAGTTGTCCGATTCAGATTAAACTTGGTGAGGAGAGTTATAATGGTACCATACACTTAATGTGGAAATTTGGTCCCGATAGCTTTAGTCGTTTCCATGTTATGGTAATGTGAAAATGGGGGGCGAGTGTGGGCCTCACATATAGGTGAACAGCCGAACTGTCGGCCACTCCCCCTTCTGCCTATTACGCACATTTCGCTTCTGACAATCCTAATAGACCCTTCTACTCTTCTTGCGTACGAGGTCTAAAATATTCGCATTAATTAACACAATTTTTTGGGGCTGAAGTTTGATGATCATCGTGTCTTTAACCTGTTTGTGAACCCACGCAATAGCTCCAGTCCAAAAGGTATCACACCCAAGCGAGGTTACGACTCCAAGTTTACATTACATTTATTTTTCACACTCTAGTTAAGACGCGGCCCAAAGAAAATGGCTTAAATGCCTCTAATGCCAAATGCGTTGCAACAACAAAAACGACAACAACAACAACAACAACTGCCAACTAAGTATATATATTAATGTAGTTCAAGATCATGCGTAGATCAGCCTCTAACACTAGTTGTTTTAGCCAAGTTTAGCTGATGACTTCTCTGGCTTGAATTGTTTTTGGCCATCAAGCTGTGGCCCCGTTGTGGCCACATTAGAAAGTGATTTAGCGTGGCCAAAAAAAAAGTTTTCCACTAATATTAGAGCAGCGATTTGCTAATTAGCCATTAACTTAAGGCCAAGAAGTGCAGAAAAGGAGAAAGGCCAAAAATCTTCATCTTTGACAAAATCTTTGCCATTTTTTTCCCCCTTTTTGTTTATTTTGTGTTTCTGGTGAATTTCTGTATTGATTTAATGATTTATTGATGCGGGTGCATCACGTGTTTTGACAGTAAAACATAAAGAAAGAAATATGAACAATGTGTGGGTCAATTAACTTAGGTGGCAGAAAAAGGGGGTTAAGCACACTGTAAGTGAACTTTTGAAATCACAGAAGTTGACTAATTTCTAGACCCTGTACTCTAAAATAGAGTAGAAGGCTCTATAAGGTTTGTCTGAAGCAAAATGTGAGTTTGAACAACTGGATCTTCTAAACTAGAAGAGGTAGAGCTACCAAATTTGGAATGTAAGTCTGTCTATATGTGAAGCAGATCAAAATTAGTTTAAATTTTTGCCACGCCCACTACTGCTCACGCAAATTGTAAAATCACATTTTCACATTACCGTAACTTCAAAAAGACTAAAGCTATCTGGACCAAATTCACACATTATGTGTATATTACCATTATAACTATACTCACTATGTTTGACACGGATCGGACGACTATAGCCTATAGCTACCATAGGTCAAATCGGTCGAAGATTGGTGATTTGTATGGAAAACCGCACACTATAATGAGTAAGCGGTCTTTTACAGTCGGCCCACTCGGCTGTAGGGAGTCTTGCTTGTTTCTTTAGGAAATACTGAAAATTTCAGCCAAATTGTTAAATAAACACAAAAGTTATACCCATAAAAAAGTGAATTTCTTTAAAAAACAAATAAAGTAGAGGGTATTTCGCAGCTTAGCACATCCCAAAATGTTCCGCTTCCTGCAACAAATACTGTATAGAATTATGTGTTTAAAAACTGTAAAGAAATTCAAACCAAATACGAACAAAATGTTTAAATTTGTTAAGCAAATCAATGAGAATGAATCATTTTTTGACTCAAGTCAGACTCAGACTCAGATTTGTCGCGATCCATTTGAATATATTCATATATATATAAGTGAATACATTCGTATTGTTTGTACGCTTTTCAGATCGCTCAAAAAAGGTGCAACAAAATCCAATCAGACCGACTTAATGACGTCACTTTGCCTGTTTTTAGTAAGACAATTTATGCCGTTAAGCGTTAAGAATTGCGGTAACCAAATATGGCCATAATAAGCGCATCTCTTTAAAGCTTTCTAACGTAAATAGAAAATAGAAAATAATAAAATCCCAATTGGAATTCTCATCACGTAACGCTCGCCCCCATTTTCCCCTTCCCCGGGGACTTTAACCAAAAAAGTTGGAAAGAAAAAAAGTATATATGTATATATATATATATATGTATATAAACTGTAAATTAAATTTAATACAAGATTTTTAGTGGCGACCCAAAAGATATTTAACACCTCCATAAAATATCGTACAATATTGAATGACTTTTTTTTTCCTTTTTTTTTTATCAATGGAGTTTTTTTAGCATGTGCGTTCCACTTTATTTTGTTAATGGCCCTGCAACTACTTAAAGCCTGGCTTATTATTACCAAACTGATTTTGGCCACGGGCAATGCCAACAAATTATAATTATCAATTTACACAACACACAATATTTTTTTTATTTTTTCTGTTTTTACTTTATATTTATTCGCATTTATTTACTTAATTATAATTACTTTACATACAACGCACATGGTGGGAGCGAGCAAGAGCAACAGCAAGAAGAAGAAGACAAATTCATTTCGTTTGTACACAAATACTACGACAATTGTTAGCACAATTTGTAAAGATAAATAAATAGTAATAATAATAATAATAATAATCATTATATTCACAACGTTCCACGATTCTGCATGACGCAAGAGAGATATCGCTTAACTCATTCGATCAACAGTCGATGCTTCGGCTAGAGATGGCAGCGTGTCACGAGCTAGGCACGTGAGCAATAGTTATTTCAATGGAAACTATAATCAAAGCAGTCGAAAACTTTTCTCAAGTCTTTTCAGTCTAACTTAAGCTGTTATCGACTTCAAATCTCTTTAAAGCCGATATATATATGACTCTACAATACTTTTTTAATACGATATACTGCTCTAAACTTTCTACACTTCAAAATTGTCTATAGTTTTCAGCTTTTTTAAATTTTTTCAATTCAATTTCAAGTCTTTTTGACGCTTTTTCCAACTCTACAACCAAATTCTGTTCAATGAATTCTAAATCTTTTGATTTCTTCAGTTTCTTTGGCTTTTAATTGACTGCTCTACAACTATTTTCTCTTCAACCAATCTCTATCCTACAGTTTCCTACTTTTCTTTCACTAGACTTTCGTGTCACGCGCTCATCTCTAGCTCCCCAAGCAAAAAGTAACTATTTGCTTTCGTATTTGCGTCGATCGCGGTTCAATGAGTGTCTGATCTCTCGATCGTTTTCAAATATTTACGAATATATTCGAATATTATTGATCTATCGCCATGGAATTTTGATGGGCGAACGATTGCGACGCTGTGGAGCTGCGGGGGCGGCAACAACTCGGGGCAATTGCTGCTGTTGCTGACGCCCCCAATTGGCACTGGGTACACCCACGTGGGCGAGACGAGAACTGGACAGTGGTTTGCCAATTCCGTGCACAGTGGGGCCAGTTGCATTAAAGTGACCGCCAAAATAGGTAGCAGAGGGCAAGTGCTGCTGCTGTGGTTGGTGTTGCTGGTGTTGCTGGTGCTGCTGGTGTTGCTGCTGCTGCTGTCGGTTGCTGGGTTTGCTGCCGTAAAGCTGCACACGCGTAGGAGCACGTCCTCGCGCTGGAGCCGGCGTTAATTTGCCCTGCTCGGTGCCAATGTGCACCAGGGTCTGATAACGTCCACTGCTCCTCTGCTGTTGTTGTGGCTGCTGTTGTGGCTGAGGTGTTATAGACGTGTTCAGACCCTGTTGGCGCTGCCACTTGCCTGCCGAGTGGCCATTTAACGGCTGTCTGGCCACACTGTTGGCCAACAAACGCTGCGCATAGTATTCTGTCGTAGGCATGGGCTTGGCCACGCCCACCGGCACTAGACGACCCGGCGAGTGCGGCAGTATGGAGTTCTTGATCTCAATGCGTATGGAAGAGGCGGGCGGAGCAGATTTCGTAGCTGGCGATGGCGATGGCGATGGCGAGCGATGACGTAACGTGGGCTGCGCCACGCGAAAAGTCTCGTTGCGTTTGACAGGCGGACGCGTGCTGGAGCGAGCGGGACGATCACGCAGCGGGGAACGCGACTGCGGTCGATAGTTCTCATTGTCGAAGACCAGAAAGTCAGGACGATTCTCCTTGGACTCGGCACGACTGTTGCGATTAGGCGCTGCCACTGGCGGTGGCGGCACCTCCACGAACCAGGCGGGATTGTGCGGTGTCTCCTTCTGCTGCTGCAACAAGCGATCGCGAAAGGATTTCCGAAAACTGCTCAGTGTGACCGTTTTGTACTTATCGCGCTCATCCTCCTCAAGCAGATCGTCATTGGAATGGGTCTTGAGCTGTTCCAGCTGCTCCCTCAGATGTGTGGGTGTCTTGCTCTTGCGGTAAGTGCTGGAATCGAAGCTTCCATTGGAGGCATTGGAGCCGTTCGAGCCCTGACTGGATTGACGCTGCGCTGCAGCGGCTTCTGTGGAGGATCTGCTGCGTAGACTGCTCTGATCCCGCTCGTACAGACAGTTAAAGGGATCCGAATTGGCATCGTAGTCGAGCATGCTGCGATCCCCATCGCTGCGCCACTTGTAGTACGTGTTGGTGGCTGTGTCACTGGGATGATGCTCATAGCTGGCCACCTCCTCCGGCGAAGGCGTCTTCTTCCGCTTCGTGAATGTGCTGAATTTGCTAAAAACCTTCGACTTCTTAGACTTCTTCTCTAGCGTGCTGCTGTTGGATTCACTGGGACGCGGTGGCTCCTCCTCGGATTCATTAAGTATGAAGGTGTCGCCACGTTGTAATGTGGAGCTGGTGGTGGAGTCCCGTCGAGAACTGATTACACTTGCCGGCCGGGAGCTACTACTGCGCACGGGCGTCGTGTCACGGGAGGAGCTCTTGCGGGACGAGGCCAGCGAGGAGCGTATGTTGCGAAAAAATGACATTGTCACCTTTAACCTTGAGGTGAACCGACAAAACTGTCGTCTCGTATCGTGTCTAAAGTACAGAAAAAAGCGACTCTCGTTTACGGTTAGTTAATTTCTCGTTTTCGAATTCGAAATTCGAAATTCGTTTATTTTCGCGTCTGGCGCTGGCAACTGCCACGGAGCAACTGAATCGACGTCTGAGCCAAATGAGCGGAGCAACAACTTCAGTTATTACGCGGATCACTAGAATTTCTGTGGCTTTGACACGAAGTCACTTCGTTTCGTTTCGTTTCGTTTCGCTTTGATTCGTGTCGTTCGTGTCGGATCGTTTGTCATTTTTCTCTATTTTGTTTTGACCAATTTGGCGTATACTTAACGTCATCATCAAGTTTATTATTATGGCTATAATAGCTTTGCTTTGAGTGTGTTTGTATGTGTGCGTTCATTTGCGTAGGTGACTGTTTTTTAGGGCTTTTGATATTCAGCTAAATCTCAACTCGATTTCTGACTTATTTCGTAATTTATGCACCAGAAATCGCTCTAATTAGTTATCTGGCGTGGGGCATCAACAGCTCATTTAACGCATTAGCGTTTAACACACAATGCAACACTAACCACAGCAACAACAACAACAACAATTACACACACTTAACAACAACAACAGCAAGTGAACAACAGCAAACACCTCAGCTTTGGCTTTGTTGTGCGCATTTTGGCCTCTGTTTGCTTGACTGTTTGAAGTGCTAACTAAGCAGTTCCCCGTTCTCTATTAATATAACTGCACAGTGGTACGAGTTTATGAATTCTACATTATACTGTAACAGTATTTTGAGAATTTATTAGGAATGAAGGGCTCATTTAGAGCTGTCTTCTGTGAACGTTTCCAAAGAACTTTTGAATATATAAATGCTTTAAAATACAGCAAGGAATATAACTTCAATATAGTCAAGTTTTTTTTTATTATCTGAAATGTGTTGTAGTTAAAGCCTCATAACGTAATTTAAATAAATTTATGTTAAAATATTTATTTAATTCTCCTTTTCATCTTAACCTTTATAATTGACTTCCACCCACTGTGAAATACTCGATGGCTTTTGATGCTAGACGCCTCATTGTTCGCTTTAATGAGTGATTGAGTTTCGTGTCATTTGATTTGTTTCGCTTCCGATTCCGTCAAACTTGTGCGAGTCATTAGATCGTATCTGTAGCTATACGTAATGATACAAAATGCGAATAGTCTGTTGATTGCAGCCGAAGTGGCAACAACAACAACAGCAGCAGCAAAGGCAACGGCAACGGCAACAGCTGTTGGCATTTAATTATTTACGATGACTAAACATATAAAATACGCAAGTGTTTAATTCCCACATGAATATTAATTATGGCAATATCTACGTAAATCAATGGCATAAACAAATAAAATTCAAAGTTAAGCTGCATACAATAAGCGGGTAATGTTTATGCTGCATACTTTTAGGCATGCGCTTGGGTATTAAATGAAGCAGCACGAAAGTATGCAATGCAAATTTATTAGCTGTATTTCACAGCAGAATAAATTGATTAATGCACAAACAGTTTGAATAAATAATAAATATAATAAATAAATATTATTAATTATACAAATAAATATGTATTCACAGAACAGTAGTTGAGTTTAGTATTAGTTGCTTAAACTTTAATCTAAGTTTTGTTTTTAAAAAACCCCTTTCTTATCCTGCCAAACTCTGTACTTAGCCTGTTAACAGTTCCCAGGAATACATCACATTTAAGTTTTCACCTTGAGGCCAGCTATCAACCTCTTTTTACAAAGCACAAGTCATGTACACACTTCATGGCAATCTAAAATCACAGCAGGCGGTGCAAAGAAAGTTTCACGCCATTTGCAGAATCATAGGAACATGAAAATCCATAGACACACAACACTCACACACACACACACTCTTTTACACTCTTCAGCGAGCTGTGCACAACATGTTGGAAAAGTTATTCTAAATTAAAGCTGCATAATTTTAGTGGCACATCTCGCGAGCACTTGCCGAACGTTTTGGCTGAATTGTTAGCCTGCCACATGCCCCAAGCCTCGTGCCCCCCCAAAAGCCTCCAGCCACAAAGTCTCCAGCCTGCAGCCACAACGCAGCAGTGGGTCAAAAATACCGCACAACACTACAGAGAATTATTATTACGGCAAAATGTTTATTATGTAGATCAAGTGAGATGCTGGCAAGGAAATGGGAATGGGATTCGGAATGGGATTCGGAATGGGAATCGGTATGGGAATATGCAATAAATTTGTTTATGCGAATTGTTTGGATTTTTGTTTAATCTTTAACAAAATAATAATAATTCAAATCGAAGCGTAAAAAAGCACATAAGTATTTTATTTGGAAGCTAATTATGAGCACAAGTGTGAAAAATGTGCTCAAAAAGTAGCAGAAGAGTCTGCCAAAAAATACGATACAAGAAAAAAATACTTTCTGTTGAAATTTACGATCTACCAGAGATAAAATTATATAATAAAATAGGTATTATCATATATATCAAACATAATACTCCCAAATCGTTGTTTTAATTTAATAAAATTCATAAAGTACTGATCAAATGTGTGTAAAACACATACGCTCTACATAAACGATGTTATGTATGAGTACAGCCATGCACAGACACGCATGAACACGTTCAATTCATAACTACAAATGGTGCTGAGCAAATTGAAGCAATTTGTGCCTCGAGGACCTTATTTATGGCAAAGGAAGAGCTAGAGAAGGAGGAGAAGGAGTAGGACAAGGAAAGTGTGCCAAGCACTACAATAAAAATGTATCTGCTTCCCTTGAGATACAATTGTAGCTTCATTTCGATAATGGCCAATGAGCATTTGACACATTTTGTATGCATTTTGTTGTGACGAGCATTATTTATCAGCTATTAAGTCATACACACAGCCAAGCACACACACACATACACACACACACACTGTCCCAGTGACAGCTGTTGGTGCCAATGTCAGGCAACAAAAGGCAGCAGCAGCAGCAGATACAGATACAGATACACGTACTACGACACTTCCCATTCAGACCAAAAAGCTTTGAATAAGCCAAAACATCAGTGGGTGTTAAAATTGAAAATTGTGAATTGTGAATACTATATATCGTACAGATATATCGTATATAGACGATATTGTTTTTGTTGCTATTGTTGCATTGTATTTATCTGTGTTGATATTTGTGTGCACATTTAGCACAATTAAAAATTAACACACACACATACACACACACAAAGACGCAGAGTCTGTCAATGACAAGCACACACACTCATTCACACACACTCTCACACAACAATGCCAGCAATGAAGCAATAAATGAAATGAAACCAAAAATCAAACACACACCACATGGATAATATGTCAGTTTGTCCCACTGTCCACCCCTCAGTCTCTGTCTGTCAGTCAGTCTGTCTCCCTCTCGCTCTCTCTCTCTTTCTCCCCCTCTGTCCGTCCGTCTGTTTGTCCCCTGCTCCAAGGAAGTGGGCGAGCGTGTTTTTACAGTTATGAGCAGCGGTCTGCACAGCTGGCCACTCAGCCATTCAGTCTGTCCACTGGTCTCCACGGTCCAATATTATAGCCACAATCATAGCCAAAGTCATAGCCACATCCAGAGACATAGCCATAAGCTACCTACGACTAGACGCTGACTCTTTAACTCTACACCAACAACAACAGCAACAACAACAACAACAACAACAACAGCAACAACAGCAGCAACAACAACAGCAAAACGTGACCGGTTGCCGGCGTTGCACGTTGCGAGCAGCGCACTAAATTGCCCACTGTACGTAGCCAGTGTTGCCAGAGTTTCAGCTGGTTAAAAGGCTAAGTTTAGCACAAAAAAAAATGCTAGAAAAAGCTAGATAAAGTTTAAACAATTCACAAATTAAATCTATTTCAAGAAAAATTAATTATGATACGAGAAATTATTTTTTAATTTAATTATTTAATAAATTCATTAAACATTGAGTAAATTAAAGATCTAAATATTAAACTAAATATGTATTTTAAACTTAAACTCTACAAAATTTGTTCTAATATCTTTTCTCTAGATTAACAACTGCTCAAGCCACCCTCGCTCAGACCTTAGGTACTCTTCTTATCCGCATAGGTGCCAAGTGGCACGCATGACGCGAGCTTTGCGACTCTTAGAAGATGGAGATGGAGATGGAAATGGAGTTGGGGTTTGGATTGGGACGTGGACGGGAACGGGGACGGAGACTTGGACTGGGACTTGAATTGGGGTTGGGGGCAACTGCTGCTTGTGCCTCATGACGTGCCTCATGACTGTTTTATTTGAATTTTTTTTTGTTTTTTGTTTTTGGAGAAAGGCCATATGGTATTTTAATGGCCAAGAGACGCAGGAGGAGGCAACAGGCAGCAGCTGCAACAGAAACAACAGAAACAACAGCAACAACAACAACCGCAACAGACACTCGAGTTGTTGTTGAGTTGTTGAAATGTTGCTTCGTTTGTTACTTTCGAGTGTTGTTGTACGAGAAGTAATACCGCTAACGGTCTTCAAAATATTGTTTTTAGTTTGTGCCCAGTTAGCAGTGTTAGGCCATGACGTCGAAATGTATTTTTAAAAAAAAAGAAAAAAACAGACAAAATAATTGTTTAATTCACTTATTGGCAAACACAACTCGTTTGCGGTGCGTTCGTTATCAACTAAACTTTTGACAGTTACCAAAAAGCCAAAAAAAAACAACAAAAACAACAAAAAATCCCAAGAAACTTTACGCACAGCTAAAAATAGACTTGATAGAAATTGTTTATAAATTATATTTCTTTTTAAGACAGTTAAAAAGAGCAATAAGAGGGAGTTAAAAGTATAAAAATTGAAATTTAATGCATTAATCATACAGATCGACCCTATGGAAGCTATACGATATAGTCATTCGATTTGGATAAAACTTGTTTAGTATGTCTATATTATCAGATAGTGTATTCTGCGTGTGTTGGATCAATATAGCTTTGTCAACTCAAAAGTTTTTCTTACTTTTACATATTTAGACCAAATTTTCAACCGATTTTGAAGAAAACGTACTATAGATAGAGTTGTCCGATTAAAATCAAACTTGGTCAGTTTATGTACTCCCTAGACATGTACCTCCTATGTAAATTTGGTTTAGTTAGCATTGCTAACAAAAAAGTTTTTTATACTAAGACATGCTAGTTTTACCTGTTTTTACCTTTGCATGAACATAGAACGCCCTAAAGTGGGCGTGTCAAATAGAAAAATAAGCTTTTACTGCTTGGGACAGACCGATATGGCTAAATCAACTTAACTATTCATGCTGAACAAGAACATATATACTTTATAGGGTCTCCCTCATTAAGTTAAATTCTAAAAGTTTAAAACCGAACTTAGTTTAATGCATAATTTTAATTTTATAAACATAATATAATAAATTTATGGGATGTTCAGTCAAATGTCTTTAACACGCGTTGATAATCAAACTAATTTCAGCATTAAAAACGCATTTTAATTAAATTTAATTAATTTGTTTCGCCAGCAAGACAAAACGGACTTAAAGATAAGAAATAAATTAATTAAAAATGACTTAAATTAATTAAAATTTTGAAATGCTGCCAACGCTTATCGGCACACAATCGTGTCAAATGAATACTTGTATTTATCAGATACATTTGTATCTGTATCTCTTCTTTGGATCATAATTCGCTCAACAGCTGTATCGTTGACTTTGTAGGTGATTTAGCCATAATTAAAACGAATTCAAAGCCAAACAAATCGCACAAATATTAAAGATACACACACACACACACACACACACACACATGTATGTGCGTATGCCATAAATGTGTGACTAATGTTAATTGCTTTCGAGGGGGGTTACGTGAGTTCGGATTCGAAGTCCAGTTAATGACTTTGGGCAGCTGGTAGGCAAACGGATTGGATTAGATTGGATTGGATTGAGTTGGATTGGAAGCTATGCGAAAATCTTGAGCATAAATAAATTTATTTATTTTTTTATATTTTGTTGCTTTTCTCAAAATTGATCTAAAAATACAAATACGCATACGAAATTAACAAATGGCTGCAATAAATTTGTTGTTATTTTGCCAGCTGTTGTGTTGGAAAATCAACGCATTTAGCCAGAAAAATCAATTAAATTAATAATATACCAATATTTATACATATGTTTAGCGTATGTGTGTGTGAGTGTGTGTATGTGTGTGTGTGTGTGTGTGCACATATTTTGGAACTGGGCGCTGTCAATGGGCGGCACGCACGCCAAAATGCCACGCCCCTTAAAACAGAGAAATTTGTGAGGTAGATAAACTAGCGATGACACCAAAGAGACACCAGCGATTAATTTTAAATAAATCGATTAATTTGACCTTGAATTTGTACTGTCCACGCTAGAAATACTTTTAAACACCATAGCCCTCTCCGCTTAGACCCCACGCTGATCAGTCGGCGAGTAGTTAATAATAAAGTGGAATTTATAACATATTTAACTCTTAACTTAAATACAGGTGTTTATTGTTGTTATTTTGCAACTGAGCTGCCATCTCTAGCAAGCACAAACACACTCAGGAAGGGGTGGGGAGGAAGGGTGGGGAGAGGAGGGGCTATGGCTGAAAAACATCATCCCCGTTGCCTCCCAAACGATGTTCGTGCAAACCATCGCGTTGCGCAAACACTGCCACATGATATGACAAGCCTTATGGCCAGCTGGCTACCTGGCCAACAGTCCAACTGTCCCACTGGCCACTTGGCCAACACAAGCTTGCCTTGCCTTGGCTTGGCCAGGGCAAAAGGTGTGTGTGCGAACACCCCACACGAAACCACCCAATGCGTATCTATATAGTTTAACTAACACGCCCCTGGGAAATATAACAACGACACGCAACAATTACCAAGACAGCAGATGACACTTGGGGGCTGGGTTCAAAGCAGTCGAGTTCATTCCAGAACACTCGAATGCGTAGGGGAGTAGTGCGGGGAGTTTTGGGGCGTTCAATTTGTATTCCTTTAGTTCTTAATGAGCAAAAACATTTTCTAACCAAATCAATGAAATATTAAGCAGGTTTTACCTGCCTGAGCTATGAAAACAAATAATGCAATTAAAAGTTGACAATGTCGTCAATTGTCAACGCTTTAGTTAAAGCTCAGCAAGTGCAATTCATACAAAACGCAAAAACATACACTGTGCTACAAAAATTCATACCCTAAGCTTAAAAATTATAAAGATTTTGATTCTGATTCTGGCATCCAAATTTAAAAAAATGGGTTCGATTTTGAGAATTTTAGATTTTGATTGCGATTAATTCTGCTAGTTGTCCAGAGTATAAAAAGGTATGACTTTTTAAGATATCGCTTCATTTGGCTGAGTTATGATCAGTCAAAGTTGGGAAAATTGTGAATTTTAAATATTGAGCTGTGAATAACATATCTGAGGACTCTTTCATCCAAATTTGACAAAATGGGTATATAAAATATTTCTCTGGGTATTACTTAAAGATACTAACATAAATATTGTTTCAAAATTGAGCTTAAAATCACCCTGTAGTTTAAGTATTTACTAGCTTTTCGCTCAATTTGGTAGCTTAGTGTCTGTGTGTAGTATAATTAAGACTTTATAGCTATATATATATATATACATATATGTATATATGTATTTAGTATAGCAAAGTGCAGTTGGAAAACCACAAAAGTCGCAATAGTCATCACTTAAATGAGATACAACATTATAGACAGTTTCGGTTTTCCGTGTCAAATATGAGATCTTTGAATGGATTCTGGATTCTGGATTCTGGATTCTTGACGCTGCTGTAGAAATGACTCAGTTATAGTTGCTATATAGATTTCAACAGAAATGCCGACAAAACAAAATAAAAGAGGAACTTGGGGTTACCCCTTTATTACCCCCACCCCTTCTTCTGCTGCCCCCACAAGCTGCATGCAGCGGCAGAAATTGAAAGTTGCAGGAATTGATGCATCACTGGAGGAGTAAAGATCTGAGGACCCCAAAAACAAAAAAAAAACTGAACACGATGATGCATCAGCTAACGGAAAGACCAAAAGCCAGAACGACAAAGAGAGAGAGGTGGAGAGGGAGTGAGAGAGGGAGAGGAAAAGAGAAAGAGAGAGGGAGAGAGGGAGAGGGAGAAAGAGAGTGAGAAAGAGGGAGAGAGAGGAGGAAGAGAGGGAGTGAGAGAGGTAAGACAATGAGACCGAACGACACAGAGACCAGTCGATAGAAAGACCGAACGACAGACAGACCGACCAACAGATACTCATTAAATACAGTAAGTGATGAGTGCCCAAGTCAGCTGCAGATTGTTATGCAAATCAATAAACTCAGTTCAAAAATGTTCGAATCTCTTATCATAGTTCAATGTCCCAAACGAAACAGTTTCAAATCCTCTGAATTTAAGTGAATATTTTATTGCTTTTCTTATAAGAAACCGAATTGTTGAGATTTTTCTAGCTTCGAGATGCTTATCAGCATTAAATGCGATTGTGTTACTTAACACTTTTGTCACATTTCCTACTGGGTATTTTTTGTTTAAGTAAATATGTGTGGAAAATTGAAATTGTCTTAGTTTTTTAACGCCTTTACAAATTAAACAATTAAATGTGTATTTCGCATTAAATGCATTAAGTAGTATTATTATTTTTATTGCTATTATTATTACTAATGTTGTTGTTGTTGTTGTTGTTATTATTGTCGGCTCATTACGCTCGTGTGAGTTTCGCTTAAGAATCAGGTTCGGGTTCGCTTAACAATTTTTTTTTTTTCTTTATTTTTTTTTCAGTTTTTACTGTAGGTTCTGCGATGATCTCATCGATTGCATCAGATTTCGCACGGCATGTCGTTATGTGGCCCACAATTTAAACTGAAATTCTTTTTTGTTTTCTGTTTTTTTTTTTTTAGTTTTTTTGTAAAAAACACACAAATGCAGAATATTCAAAATTAGCTGTTAGCACGACACAAAGTCGACTTTGTATCGCTGGTTTTTTAAGGCGAGTCCAAAGACAAATTGGCCAATGCCATCAGCTAATAAACTCACTAACTTATCAGTGCGACAATCAAAGAATTTCAACGTGTGCAGCAAATTGATTGATCTGCAACAAATTTGGAAATGAAATTAACATTGGAGCAGGCAAATTGGAATTGTTACGAATCAATCAATGTGAAGAGCAATGAAATTTCATGCTGATTGTGCAGAAAGTTCACTCGGATGGTGTCGCAGATACAAAGATACATTTGTATCTCAAAGCGTTTCGAGCGTCTGAAGCGTCTAGAGCGTCAACGAACCAGAACAATACTAGCAGTAAATTATCAGATTTACATATGAGTCCATTCTCTGAGCTATTCATAGCTTTAGAAACGACTAGAGCGACTTCGAATAATAATCGAATATATGTATTTGTTTACTAACGTGTTGGAATTTAGCTACAAGTATTTACAGTCTCATTCTGTCATCGTTTTTTGTGTTTTCACCGTTTTTTCTATATTTTTTTATTGTTGTAACTCATTGACCTCTCGTTTAACTTAAACTGGGAACTGGAATTTGTTGTTCTGTTTCTTATACTTTTTTGCATTTCAAATAAATTTTTGACGTCAGTGTAACTGCAACAAAACAAAACAAAATAAAGCGAAGCAAACAAGCAAACAAACAAACAAATTGTATAGAATGTGTCCCTGATACAAAATATTATGCAGATGCTTCTATTGTTCCAATCGCAAATATGAATTATAATCCAAATAAAAATTTTCGAAATCTGTGCTTCAATATAAGTTGAGACATTGTAAAAAATTGTTGAGGAAGTGGTATTTAAATTGCTTGAGGTCAGCAAACAAAAATTAATTTGCTTAAAACTAGTTTAGTAAGGAAATTTGAGCTTTAAAAAAAATTGTTTTAAATTTTAGAAGTATTTGAACTTGTTTCTAAATTCTGACCAGCAAATAGGGTATAAAATAGGGTATATATATTATTTGAGCGCATATATGTCAGATAATTCAAGGTTTTCTTATAGCATAGATACACTTCTGTAGTTGGCAAAAGGCTGTAAGTGCTAAAAACTAACTGAGTGAGCTTTGTGAGCCAAGTGGACTTTTTCTTAACAAAGACATTCAATATTTAAAACTATACAAAAACAATAACTGTGTGAGCTTTCTGAGCATAATTAGCCATACTTGCTCTAAGTAAGTAGTTTTAGCTCCATTCAAATTAAATTTAATAGCCTTTTTTAAGCTTTTAGACCAATTTAAAGATTGTTTAAATTCATTTAACTTAATTTCTCGCAGTGTAGCACAAGTATGCAATCTTCTTACTTCAAAATATTTGTAAAAATCCTACTCTTTGCCCCATAAACCAGACTGCCACAAGTGCATGCTAAAACACTTTTATGGCACTACTCTCACCTACTATACAAAAGCGTTATCAGTTATCAGTTTGACGTTGACGTTTTGGTTACCTGTCGATATCTTATCAATCAGATTTGGCTATGAGCCACGAAACAAATGCCATTTGTATTATTAGTCAGGGGTAGAGCAAAAATAACCAGAGTAGAAGTAAAATGTAGTGTAGTGTAGTGGCATGTGATTAAAGTATCGTATTTGTACTTGAAATAAGTCAAGTTTACCTGGCTAACAGACTGAATTATGGCAGACAAGCCGACAATCCGACATTTATTTGCTCCAATATGTAGCTACATATGTTTACCATATACTCATAGGTAGGAGGTATGTACTATGTATATTGGGCAAACAAACAAAATTCAACTCTAGCCAAGACAAAATTGTTTATATTTTTTAGCCATGGCTAGAACACAAAGCAAAATCATTTCTATTTCTATTTGATTCTCACTTTTATTTGGACGATTAATAAAAGCCAGAGGAAGTCAGTCTATCGTATAGTTTCTTTTCTTTTTTTTATAAATAGCCAGAAGGTGCTATTTGATGTACGTACTACGTACACATCAAGTATTTATGGAGATGGCCAAAAGGACACGGGAATTTCAAGAGATTACTCACCTTCTCGGCGAATTCTTCGCGGGGTCGACGCGAAATTGTTGGGGCATTCATGAGTTCCTTTGTGGGTGATGGTGTCATTTTGTTAATTAATTTAATTATATAATTACTATTGATTACAATTGTTTATTTAACTGTTATTTAATTGCCTGTATTGCTTTTCGTTACACTCTTTCACGTCGCGACGTCTAAATTGCAATTGCACGCTAAAAAAAAAATGGTAATAAAATAATAATAAAAAACAATTTCAATTTATTATCAATTTTATCAGTTTTTTGCCAAATTGAGTTAGACAAATTATTGCGTAGTCGTTTAAAAATATATATTGTTAAATTTCCTACACTTTTTTTCACTTTTCCCGCTTTTTTCACTCGTTTTGTTTTTTTTATTTATTTTTTATTTTTTTGTTAATGCTCATTTGATAATTGTTTGTTGTTGGCGTTTTGTTGACGGGCAGGTGTGACGCGCCCCGTTAGCTGAACTCAACTGTGTGCTCAACACTATTTTTAGCGGTCTCAAGCCAAAGCCGGCCGGCTTAAAGCCAAACGGGAGGTCAATACTTTTTTGGCCATAACTTGCTGATGGTTAACTGATGGTGGTTTTTGTTACTGCTGCTGCTGCTGCTGCCATGACCTTCAATACTAATTGAAATTCAATTGGTTAAGCGTCGTTTTCATATTTTATTTTTTTATTTTTAATTATGAGCAGGCAAAAAGGGACGTCGACGTCATCAGCGACCAAGCGCAACAGTTTGTTGAAGAAGGCCCAAAAACACACACTCACACACACACACAAGCATGTACAGCTTAAGCACGCATACACATGCAAGCACACACACTTGCAGTCGTCACACACAATTACACACGCGGCACACACGCACACCGGTTAAACTTGTTATCGCGGCATGCAAAAGAACCTAAAACTCTAGGCCACAAACGAGTTCTGGAGCGGCACAGGGCAACACACCAACACCAACAACAGCCAGAGTAAGTGTAAGAGCACCCAACGTCACTGATCACACACAGCTCAAGTGCTTTATTTTGATACGTTTTTTTTTTATGTTACGTTATTTTCTTATATTTTATTTAGTTTTATTTTTATACATATTTATATTTTTTTGTAGAAGAAAACTGAAACCCTTGAGCTCTATGCTGTTTGTATGTATGTGTAAGCACTTAGACCTAAAGCCAAGTGCCTGTTGCTTGGAAATTTACTTTTAAATTAAAAACAAACGAAAGTAAATCAACAAAAAGGAAACGAAAACACGACACGAAAAAAACTGCCGCCAACGCGCTGAGCAGCTTCAAACACTTCAAAAGGCGAGCAACAACTAACAGCCGGCTCCGAGGTCGCCAGTTTTAACTGCCGCTTTACATTCGAACACCAGAGGGAGTACAACAAAAAACAAGAAAGAAAAGTACAGTCGAGCACGCCCGACCGTAGAATACTCTCTGCATTTTATTCCCGATCATTTTAATAAAATCGATATCCGGGTATATCAATTGATACTTGCAACAAAACACGTTGAAACAAAAACATCTGTATACACACACATATACATTTGACATTACATGTATGCACGCACATATGTATGTGTGTATATGTTATACATACACAATTGGTCTGCACAGCCAGCATTCGCGAGCAGCGCTGCCGCTAGAAAGCAGCGAAAACGTTCGCTCACATGTTTGTATGTTTCTATCTCGCTTGCACACATGTATTGACAAGGCGTTTAATTATAATCTTTTTACGTGTCTAACTATTTTGTTTATTGTCCGATTTAGATGCAACTTTCAGGATAGTTAATAATATATTTTGTCTTCAAACGAATGTGAAATAACAATACTGTACGATAAGAACATATGCCTTAAAATCGGCATTGAAGTTTGCAAATTATTTTATTTCTTGTGAGAAAAGGGGGCGTGGCAGTCCAAAATTTTTGATGACAATACAATTATACCGTCTCTAGGAACCTGCATACCAAAATGGGTGTTCCTAAGTGCCATAGTTACTGAGATATTGGCCTAGAACATCTATTTTTTACGAGGTGTTTCTAGTTTTTTGCTCATTGTGGGCGAACGGGGCGTGGCATCGAAAAAAAAAAAGATTCTTGTATTGACTGACATAATATCGAGTCGATAGAGACCAAATTCAAACTTGTAGCTGTTACCATCTCTGAAATCTGTTTGTTCATACGGACAGACAGACGGACAGACGGACAGACGGACAGACGGACAGACAGACAGACAGACAGACGGACAGACGGACATGGCTATATCGACTCGGCTTGTGATGCTGATCAAGAATATATATACTTTATGGGGTCTGCCACGCCTCCTTCTGCCTGTTACATACTTTTTTTTTTGCACAAACCCAATATACTCTCTCTTGCAGAGAGTATAAAAAGCAAGAGAGAAAGCTAAGAGAGCGGCAGCGCGAACATCGAATACTCTTACAATTACAGTTGTAAGCAAAGAGTGAGAGCTTTCAAGTGTTGAATGTATTACTAGTAAGCTGAGCTAGTATAGAAGTTACAATTGTTGCTAGAATTATAATATTTAGAAGAAAAATTTTTTTAAGGTATAGTTCAACAGCTTTATTGTTTAGCTATATTTCAAACGCCAATAATTATAATGCTTTACACATATTAATGTTACAATACAATTCCTGCAGAGTTATTTTAGTTAAATTAAAAGCACGTTTCAAGCTGCTTAGCAAAGTCGTATAACCGTCGTATAAAGCAAGAGTATAACAAGAGCGCATGCTCTCAAAGAGAGCACAAATGTGGGAGAGCGCTGTGCCGGCTAATAGCCCATTCACATTAACAAGCATTTCGCTCAAGAGAATGGTATTTTCGAGCGTTTGTTACCACTGTGCGCAGTGCTTGATCAAAACTTAAGCAAAATATAAAAAGAAGTAAATATTACTCAGTTCAACAATTTGATAATGATTTGAAATTGATCAGGTCCGTTTATTTATTACAGATATTTTAACTGCATAGAATGATAAATTGGCTACAAGAAACTACGCTATGCGTGAGTGATCTGTTATAATTGGCACTAATACATAAGTAATACAAATTCTAATATCGTTATGCGGTCATTTGATTAAATTCTATAGTCTAGGCCGCTGTAATTGCATTCTCCACTGTGCGTATTTGTGTTTGCAGCTCCTGAATGTGCTGTTCAAACTTGTTAATATCTCCCGTGATCTGCTGCAGACTTGTCAGCACATTTTTCATCTTCTCACCATCAATTTGAACTTCCAGTTCACGTATTTCCTTGCTAACGTTGCCCGTATTGGTAACACACTCAACGAGCTCACTGCAATGCGCATGCAATTGGGCCAACAGCTTGTAGGCCTTTTTCGCATGCAGATCATGCTTGGCGCTCTGGAAGAGCAAATCATCGGTATAGTTGAACTGTCGCTCCAGCTGTGCAGCGACCACATTGAGTTGCTTCTGCAGCTGACGCGTGTCATCCAACACCTTGTAGATGTCATCTCGTTGTTTACGAATGTTGCCAATAAATTCGTGTATGCGACGCGTGTATTCCTTGCGTGGTGCCAACTGTGTCTGCTTCGCGCTGCGTGCGCTGAGTTCGTTGTGCTGCTGTGTCTTGGCGAGCAGCTCCTGTTCCAGTTGCTCAATTCCTGAGCGCACACTTTGCACCTGCTGTGCCTCCTTGGCCGACTTTAAGCTCTCCAGGCTGGTTAACAGTGGACTACGGTAGTCTTGCCACTGTTGCGTCAAAGTTGTGCGCTTGGCTTCAGTGGCACGCAGCAATGCCTCCAGTTTGGCCACGTTTTCCTCTGGATTGTCTAGCACCAGGCAGCTCCTTTCGTGCAGTTTGAGCACAGCCTGTATGCTCTCCAATTCAACGACTGCAGCGGATTCACGTGCTTTCAAGGCTTCGACACTGGCACTCAACAGCTTACGCTGCGCCATCAGCTTTTCCGATTGCGTGCGCAGCTGCTGCACTTGGTCTCCCAGTTGTTGGAGTGGTGTCGCCGTTTCTGGGTTCTCCGGCAGCTTCTCGACCACTTGAAGCAATGGACTGGGCGGCACTTCCTCTTCTCGCGGATTTATGACTGCCACTGCCGTTGGAACCAACTCACCCCAACGCTCCAAATCGTTTTTGTGCAACACCGAGGCAATGAGATCATATGAGCTGGCATCCACTTGCTGGAATAGATTCGGTGCTAGCTGTTCAAAGTACTGCTGCACCTCTTTGCTGCGCTCAGCCAAGTTGGCAGCTGGAATATTGAGATTTAAATGTGGCTTAAACTCGATGCTCTGGCAACTGCAGCCTTGTTTCTGCCGATTGGCCACGGCGCGACAGAATTGCGGCACCCAGGGAGCCTTCAATTGTTCGCTCAGCTTTTTGCGCACCTCTCGCTGTAGTTGCTCTCGGGCGTTAAGAGCGTGAGCCTTGCCAGTGCTATCCACATTCTGTCGCTCTCTTGGCAAGCGTTCAATGAGAAACATGAGCAGGCGACGCAACTCCACAGCGTTCGGATAGAGGAAGATCTGGTAGCCAATGTCACCGCGGTAGCCGCTCTCTTTGCACCGCTCGGCCAGCACTGTGGCCACACTAAAACGCTGAGCCATCGCACCACCGGGAAGGGAGCGTGGTAGCTCCGTTAAAGCTGGGTTGATTTCCAGCAAACAACTGGACACTGCTCGCACCACCTGTTCCGGCGTAAAGCTGGCCAATTGATCGGTGGACTCGATGCTGGCATCGATTTGTTGCAACTGGTGCAGGATGATTTTATCCACTTCGTCCATGATTTAAATTTATTTAATTTTATTTTGGCATTTTAACAAAAAAAAAATTGGTCTCTTGATTGCGAGTGCACGATTTCGATTAAGTACACAGAAGCTATCGATAACATTTGCAATTCTATATTTTGCCATTCACCGCGAAAAGCTACACAATTAGGCGCTAAATATTTGAATTCAAACCAAGCGCACAAGCTGAAAAGGACTGAAAGGTCATTAATTACGGATTAACTGATAACACTTAGTTTGGGAACTACTAGTAATTTATCTGTTTGATGTATTTTTATCAGAGCTATTACAATTGCCACCCAGCTAGGGAACAGCGCGAGTGACTTGATGTCTGGCCACAAAAGAATTGTACAAAGTTTTATATACATATATGTAAGGGCACATAAAGAATATATACACTATTTATTGAGACTGGACTGGACCAATACAGAATTGTCCCTGGCCACCATGTTGGACACAATGTGTAATGTGACTTGCTCAATCCTGCTGCCCTCCATTGTTTGCCTTTTTGATAATAATATTTAATGCCAAATTACCATCCTCTGAGAAGAGCTCCACCGTTGATTTGTTTAATACCAGAAAATCGGCATTAGTATAGGTTAAGAAATTTTCACGTATGGAGCGTGGCTTTGATTTCCACTTAAGGGTGCGATTATTGGCTTCCAATGAGATAAGATAATCGAAATCGGCAGCGTCTCGCATAGTACCAATCATGCGGCATGCAGCAAAATACTGTTGACAGCCCTCGCCTAGCTGTACCTTTTCCAATGAGAGCAAGAAATGACGGCCATGACACGACTGTATCATGGTCCAGTCCAGTGCCCCCACTTGATTCACATTGGTTGCCAAAAAGATGATATCGGTGCCTTCCATCGTAATGACATTCTGATGAGTGCTAACAAAATGTTTATACACATCTTTAAGTGCACCCTGCCAAACACATTTATCATCCGGATAGGGGCAAAAGTAGGGACGAAATTCACAATCCTCTTCATGTGCCTTCTTATCCGAATACGATAGACGCAAACGACAGCCATAGCAGGCATGCTTACAGGGAAATATCAATTTAGAGCCGACCTTCTCCATGGCCAGATTACGTATATTGCTCATTGGTACACGGCAAACGGGACAAACGCTCAGCTTGTTCCGGCACTGTGAGCATATGAGATGACCCCGAGAGCATTGCATTATCGGTGGCATCATATAGCCAAAGCATACTGGACACTCGAGCAGAGAAACTAGAAAATCTCTAGTTGCCAGCTCGCTGGGTTTGTCGCAATCGCTGCTGCTGCTGTTGTTGTTACTGCTGCCACTGCTGCCGCTGCTGCTACTGCAATTGCTGCTGCTACTCTCCATCTGATCCAGCGTGCCATCCTGCTCCTGATTATTCGAATCTTTGGGCATACCAACAGCTGCTGCCTGTGGTGATTCCGTGGACGGACGCTGACGACGTGGTTGCATTGCTCCGCTTATGCCGGTGAGTGTGTGCGCGCGCGTGTGTCAGTGTCAGTGTGTGAGAGTGTTTGTGTGTGTGCGTGAGTGTGTTTGTGTATGTGTTTGTGTGTGTGTGTCCTACAAAAACAATATATACCGTGGCAGCACACTTGAGTAATTTTGGTCACGGCGCGATTTGAGCATACGGATGGAATGCCAATCTACCGAGAAGAGTCTATAAAACAAAAAAAAAGTTAAAATCGAAAGTTTAAGTATTAATTTTTCGTACGCTTGGCAATTTAGTTCTGTTAAAAATTGTTTAAGGTTTCAAGATAACTAAAATTTGATCGTCTGCTTGGTTGCAATAAATCCATGGAAATAGCCAGGCCTGCTAGTATTAGCCAAACTATGCTAGGGTATAAATACATATATATCAATAACGATCCAGGAAAAACTGAATTGAAATTTTCTATAATTCGATGATTCATTGATAAAAACTTTTACTTATTGTTTTTTTGTTGTTTTTTTACTAATCACGTTTATTTCTCATTTTCTGTAGTAGTCATTGTGTGTGTGTGTGTGTGTGTGTGTGTTTGTTTTCTTATTAAAAACTAAACATATTGCAGTTAATTTAAAATAACTGCTTAATTTACAATTTCCAATTGCAATTTGTTGACATTGAAACTTAGTAAAGAAAACAAATATAAAATTAACTTTTTTTTTTACCATTTTTGGGAGATCGGATCGGTCTAAACTATTTAGTTTAATATTTATATAGGATTGCTTTTCTTTTCCGAACAAAATCTTCTCTGTGTGTGTGTAGGTGTCTTTTCTTAGGGGAGTTTGTTGCATTTGTTTAAGAAAAAAAAAAAAAAAAAACCAAAAAGAATTTTTAAAAAAATAGTGTACATTTCTTTCATTTGGCATGAAACAAAAATTGTCGCAAATTGTCGCTTACAACTCTCGAGTTATTTAATATTATTACATGTTATTCATTATTCATTATATCAGTTAATGTTTATTTCTTTCTTTTGTTGCATTTCGTTAAAAGTGATGTTTACTTTTATAGCATTTACAATGTATATCGTATAAAATAATTTACATTAAACTAAACTAACTGCTCAGTATATAGATGTATATATGGATGTATTCTCTGTGTGTGTGTGAGTGTGTGTTCGGGAGTGTTGTTTTGGGTGTGTGTGAATTGTGGGCAGCTTCGCTCCAAGTGTTTTGCCCACGTTGATCGGCTTACTAACTAAATTAAACTAAAAAAAAACCCACAGTAAAAAAAATAAGAGAACGCAAATTATTTTGTTTTTTCTCTCTTTCTATTTTCTTTTTGTTTTGCGTTTTCTTCTTTTTCTTTTCTTTTCTTCTTTTGTATTGTTTTTCTTTTAGTTTTAAATGAAATACCTAAGAGCTACTAATAATTAACGCCAGATTGGCAAGAGACTGACAATCAGACTGATAGACAGACAGACAGACCGACAGACAGACAAACAGATCAACAGATCCACCGATCCTACATACATATATACTCTATGTACATTAATTCATTTCCACAATTTCAATTTGATGCTATCGATGCAGTTCTTCTTGTTATTGATGATTATGTGACATTAAGTATACGTATGTTATAATCGTGTTCATCTCGCGTGTGTATCGTGTGTGTGTGTTTGTGTGTGTGTTTATCGAAAATCGTATCGTTTTAGAAACGATGCACATTTATTTTGTAGAAGAAGCCACATTTGTTTGGCCACAAGACAATGGAGTTGTCTAGACCAAAGATATGGTTACATTGATGCCCAGATTCCCATTGTCGGCAAACAATTGGGCAATCGATGTATCGAACACCAGACAATCCGAATTGTGTATGGCTGAGGCAACACCCTCGTGTATGGAACGTGGCATTGCCTCCCAGGTAAGACGGCGTCGATTCCCATTTAGTTCAAGTCGATACACAAAATTCTCAGCCTCTTTACGTGATCCAATTAGCTGGACAATGGCAAAGAATTGTTGATGTCCATCATATTTCTCCTGTTTCTCCAGTACGAGCATAAAATGATGGCCAAAACAGGATTGCATCATAACCCAATCGACGGCGCCGGGTAAATTAATATCGGTGGCCAGAAATACAATATCTTCGCCCTGCAGCGTTGTGATACTTTTGTGTGACATCATCAGATGCTGCATGACTAGATCGAGCGGTCCTTGCCATTTGCATGATGCACCCGGGCATGGACACAGATATGGCCGGCATTCGCATGTCTCCTCATGCTCGGTCTTCTCTGTGTACACCAGTGAGGCAGTGCAGCCATAACCCGAATGCTTGCATGGGAACTTCACATTGGATGCAACCTTTTCCATGGCCAAATTACGTATGTTGGCCAAGGGGCCACGACATGTGGGGCAGCATGTGAGCTTCGATCTGCATGATACGCATACAAGATGACCACTGGAGCATTGCAGGATCGGTGGTAGCACATAATCGAAGCAAACGGGGCATTCGAATAGTGATGTCAGATCGGCGGACATGCCCGCATCACCGCCACCGGCGGACGACAGTGATGAGCTGGACGATGATGATGTGTTTGCCGATGATGTATTCCCAGCACTTGAGCCGGTCGAGCTGCTCGTATTGGTGGTGGCAACTACTGCCGTAGCTGCTGCAACTGCTGCTGCTGCTGTCGGTTCCCGGCGTTTTGGATTTATTTTATTGGACATTGGAATTGTTTGCTGTACGTTCACTGCCTTCTATATACTATACTCCGATTCCGATTCCGATTCCTATGCCAGTTCCTGTTCGGGTTTCCGCAC
Source organism: Drosophila cardini (assembly GCA_018903735.1). NCBI lineage: Eukaryota > Metazoa > Arthropoda > Insecta > Diptera > Drosophilidae > Drosophila > Drosophila cardini. The sequence continues at coordinate 7,891,022 of JAEIGM010000004.1, read as the reverse complement.
CAGTTCCAGTTCTCTATGCTTGAACCCAGCCAAACTAATCGCTCTGCGTTCCTGTGTGTCACTGCAAATTAAAGAACAACAAATTCGTCATTTAAAAGTTACAAATAAAAGAATTATTGATAACAGTTGTGTCTTACAATCAGTACACTAATATTGAAAATGTATGTTAGATATATATAAAAAAAAATATATATAAATACTGAAACTAAAGGACATATCGATTGGAATTTCTGATTTGACATTCAATCAATCAAACAATCAATATACTTATATATATATATTTTATATACCGAAATTCGTTCAATTAATCTTAACTGTCCTTCAGTTTTGCCACAATAATTGTCCAAAATATCCAATTGCATTTAATAACAATAATAATAAGTAGTAACAATAATTAACATTAACACGATTTGTTGTTGTTGTTGTTGCTGCTGAGTCATTTTGAAGGCCCGCAATTCTTGGTCTTCTATGATAATACGAATTGAGTTTGTTTTTCTTCTTTTTTCGGGGCGCGTTTAGCTCTGAGGCGTGTAAAAGCACGCAAATACTCAAATGTCACTCTTATCAGAGTGTTGAAAAATGCGACCATTAGGCCCATTGGTGTGTCCAGAGACACCCACACATGTATGGCTATAAGCACAGTGATTCAATGAGCATTTAAATATATTCTAAGCAGAGTATATTTATAAGTTTATTAAACTTATAATAAATTCAATTTGTTTAGTACAACCAACAGTTCTGCTTTAGATTATTAAGCACTGAGCTCTTTAAGATAATAATTTAGTTAAATTTTAATCAAGTTTGTACTGAAATAAGCTCTGTTTTTGCGACACACCTTAATTTAAACAATTGCATAAGACAATTATATTAAAAAACAGCTAAAAGCAAAAGCCTTGAAGTAGTTTAAGACTTGAATACATTTAAGAAACCTTGCAGATCTTAAAACATAATGTTCAGACTCTTTGGATAACTAAGACTAGATGTATAACTTAATTATATTTAGTCATTATACATGTATAAATAACAAAATTTATGCTCAAATGAACCACAAAGCCATTCTTCATACACTGTGCGCTTTTAACAAATTAACGACTCAATTACAAGACAACAGTTTCAAGAAGAGTCGGAATCACAGTGCAACGGTCCAAAAATTGTAGGAGTACGTGTGTGTGTGTGCGTGTAAGTGTGCTTGTATGGAGTATAAACAAACGCGACGCGAATAGCGTCAACAATATAGGCAGCACTGAGCATATACATACATGTATGTGTGAATGTGGGTAGATAACAGGGGGAGAGGGGGTGCACAGTGGTTGTAGTTGAAGTTATACTGGTACTGGTAGCGGCACATAATTAACATTTGGCTCTTGGGGGCTGGCTGCGTACCGTAAGAAATTTTCAGTGGGACTTGTCGGTGGGGTAATTACTGTTGCAGCAAAGCCATGAATGTAATTAAGTTTTTTTTTTCCAATGAGTTTGCAAAATCAAATAGAAAACGAACGACGGAAAGCAGAGCAATATGTGTTAGCAACATCAACAATAGCAACAACAACAACAACATGCAGATGTGTATGTAAAAATAAACAGCTACAAAATAATCATAAACGTAAACTTACAAAGCTCTCGGTGTGAGTCGTATGCGTGTTTATGTGTGCGTGTATGAGGCTTTTATCAGTCAGTCAGCCAGCATGTATGTGTACATGTGTGTGTGTGTGTGTGAGTGCGCGAATGTGTGTGATTGTATTTATGCACATATATGCATGCAGATGTGTGTTGTATATACTAATGTATATATCCTCTGCGAATTGAACTTTTAACTATGTATGTAGAGAGATGTATGTACGTTTGTATCTATGCATAAATCAATGCAATTGCATTTGCAGGTGGCAGGCAGCCTCAACTTCAACTTCAGGTTCGCACGCACAACACACACAAAGAGAAAATTGAAAAATTGTTTTCGTCGACTTTTATGTACATTCAGTTCGGTTCGGTTCGGTTCACCTTGCGCCAAACTCGAAATTCAGGCGTGCGCTAATTTCATTTTATATATTTTATCTAATTTTCTTTTATTCGTTCGCGCACACACTCATTGAATAATATGGCTATATGTACATGTTTGCTGTTTCTGCTTCTGCTGCTGCGCTTCGTTTTTGTTGTTTTTGTTTGGGTTTTTTTTTTAGCTTGAATATCATCTGTTTGGTTCGCCTTCGTCGTCCATCGGTTACATTTACATACGGGACGCAACGCAAAGTAGACAAACGACTGCGACAACGACAACGAATGCGACGGAGAGGCAAGGGATGTGACGACTATGGCTTGTACTGCCCGTAGCCAGTAGCCGATGTTTGAAATTTTCTTTCTACTATATTGTGCGCTTCGCGAACGCAGCACTTTTTATTGCACAAACACTTGCTCAAAACTCAGTCTATTTAGGTAGTAGAATTGCAGGCACAATTATTTAGCTATTAGCACGTCACACACGCGTATTTCTGGCTATATTTTATCTTTAATTTAACTAGTGCTGGACAAGCCTTCCAGTGTTGGTCTACGAGTATTGTTGGTATTTTTTGAAATAAATGCATCTCGGGTATGCAGCTCACCACTTGAGATCTGGCAGCTCTGTAATAATACCGCCGCAAATAGTTGAAAAATTTAAAATGACAGAAAACAAAAAATGTTGCTTAATGTTATTAATAAAACTAGATTTAAGTATGTGCCTAGTAGTATGATTGATTTTGTATTTTTATTTTTACACTAGCAGTATATTTAATGTATTAATTTAGAGAGCATTGGCAACACTGCAGTTTTATACTCCGCGACAACCCTGTTGGGTGTAGCGAATAATTTATCTAGCATAGAAAAATAATTCAAAACGATTTGTTCTGTGAATAAACACAACAAATTAATTAGAACGCCATGTGTGGCGTTTCAATTATTGTTATATCTTTTGCATAAATTAAAATTAAGATAACAAAAAAAATCAATATCTTCATCAATCATTCTTCTCGTATTTGGAGCACGGACCAACCCCTATACGCGAGTCGAGCGTATAATCAGACCAGAAAAAAGGAATATTCCGACTATATTTTATGTGACAAACTAATCAGAATGTGGCAAAATAATTGGATCTTCAACGTGCTGACAATATTCGCACTTGCCACGCTCTGCCTGTGCGCCATAAATGACCCCTACAAAGAGCTGGGCATAAGTAGGACAGCGTCGGTGCCGGAAGTGAGGAGAGCGTACAAACAATTGGCAAAAGAATGGCATCCCGATAAAAACAATCATCCTGATGCTGAGCGTAAATTTGTGCAAATTAAAAAGGCCTATGAGCTGCTCAACGATGCCGAGAGACGGCGAATTTATGACCGACATGGAGTGACCAGTGAAGATTCGCATTATCTGAAGCAAAAACATGATTACAGCGGTTACAATCGGTTCGGCTTTGACCCAGTTGAGGAGTTCTTCGGCAAACAATTCGGTTTTGACCACGACATTAGCTTATATCACAAATTGTCGGTCACATCGAACTATTTCGATCAAACAATCATACCAAAGAGCAAGAATCAATTGCACATTATTATGTTCTATAACGATTGGTGCTTCGGTTGTATAAGAATCGTGGGAGCATTCAAGAAACTAATCGATACTTTTGAGCCCCTTGGTGTCCACTTTGCGACCATTAATGCTGCACACGAACCAACCATTCTACGCAAAACTGGAGCAGATGATATACCTAGGATGGTACTGGTTCTTGGTGGACATAGCTATGTGTATCGTGAGAATGTTTATACACAACAGAAGCTGGCTGAATTTATACGCAAGAAGATGCCTTTTAAGATTGGACAACGCGTGAACGATGACACTCTAAATGATTTCCTTAATGGCTGGACCGATAATAGAGTACGGGCTTTGGTTCTGGAGCCGAGGAGCGTGACGAGATTAAGATATCTGATCGCAGCTTTTGCCTTTCACGATCGTGTGGCCTTTGGCTTTGTTGATCTTACCAATAAGAACACAAAGATTATATCAGATCGATTCAAGGTTAATCCCAAGTTGGATACACTCTATCTGTTCAATGAGGACTCCCTGAGAGCGGTGGCAAGTATCTCCATGGCCGATATACCCACTCAGACGTTGGAGAACATAATCGCATCCAATCAATACTTGTCGCTCCCACGACTCTCATCCCAAGAGGTGCTCGAAGGCGTTTGTCCCGCCGAATGGAATCGTCCACGAAAGCGTTTGTGTGTGGTGCTTATTACAGAGAACTCTCCAGATTATGATATTGCCAGGGGAGCTCTAAGACACATTGCTCTGGAGAGTGGCTATAGCATGGAAAGAGTACGATTTGCTTATATGTACAAGGAGAAGCAAGCGGATTTCCTAAATGCCATTTCGAAAGGCTCCTTCGAAGACAATTTGCTACGTCTGGTGGTTATTTGGCGTAGGGATAGCACCCAGATCAAATACGAGTGGGTTGATGGAGCTAAACTTGATATAAAGACTACAGATTATCTGAACAATACGGCTATTAATGCCACCAAACATGAGATTAATCTGACAATACAAAGACTTTTGAAAACATCGGAGGCTTTAACTTATGAGGCATATGTCCAGAATCTTCTGGACGAACATGCGCAGGGAATGCTAAGTAAATGGATTGCTCGTTTACTCTATTTGGTAGACTATCTATCGGATAATATTGAAGATGAGCACTTCTTTGCCGCCTTATCGCTGTTGGGTACAATTGCCTTTATGTTTGGCATCGGTTACGTCATGATGTACTTTGTCCGTGCCGAGGAGGAAACTCTCAAGGCACAGGGACAAATCAATGCGGATGGAACGTGTACTAAGCCAAACAAACCTGTGCCAGAGCTCAGACTCTACGAGCTGCGGGCGGAGAAATACAATGGATTAGTTCGTCTCCTTAAGCCCGGTTGTCGCACTATATTGTTGATAACGGATCTGCAGAGTCGTCCGAAATTGATACCACCCTATCATCGGGCTGTCTGGCCATATAGGAAAACCAAGACTCTATTGTTTGGTCACATGCTAATCGAGAAGGGCTTGTCCTGGTACTCGGAATTACTGCGCCTCTCCTTGAGTACCAATCAGAATCTCCAAATCAATCCAAGGAATTGTGTTGGCACTGTCATAGCATTAAATGGACATCGGAAGTATTTCTGCGTATATCATGCTAAGCATCCCGAATGCGCTCGCGGCACCAAGCGAATGATTAAAATGACCAAACAATTGTTGGATCGTAATGATGATCCGGAAATTGGCAATTTCCTGGGTGTGAATTATTCGGAAGAATCCGATAACGAGTCGAATGTTCTATTTGAGGACAATCTATTGGATGGTCTCAGCAATTGGCTGGACCGATTGTTCGAGGGAACTACACATAGATACTATATTAACTACTGGCCCGATTTTCCAACTAAATAAGCGCAACAGAGCAATACACAAGATATTTCCAAATGTAAATTATTTTGTCGTCCTCAATTCTTGTAAATCCTTCTAGTCAATAAATTACAATCTGTTAATCTGTTTGTTTAACACCAAATATATCTATAACTATATACATATGTAGAATTACTTTCATCTCTTGTGCTTGCAGAAGAATTAACTAACTAAGCAATCTATCAATCTATCTTGGCACCAAATCAATCTTTAACTAAGTAGCATAGCTTGCCTCCTAATCCCCCAAAATAAAATACAAAGAATACTTGATGTGGACCAAATCAAGGATACTGCCAACATTCTTCGCATCGCCAAATCCACAAAAATATATATAAAATATAAAAACAAAATACAGTATTGTGTTGAGTTTAAGATGATGAATAATATCACAAAAGCTAAATCACTTCATTTTTTTGTATTTATTATATTTGTTACCAAAGAATAAATGTAAGATTAGTTTGCAAAAATTAAACTCAAGTCCATATTTATTACATATATATATTCGTTAAATTGGGTAATATCTTCGACATACCCAGTTACTAAACTAAATCCATTTTCTTTAAGCTCATTCTGCTGACCATAAAACTGATAAGTAATCCCCCCAATCTATTTAATCCCCCAATTCAATTTTCAGTTGGATTCCATTATCGAATACAATCGAATGACAGCACGATAATCGTTATGCGATAATTGACCACGTCGTGAACGATCCAGCACACGATGCAATCGCTCCAGCGTCTCTGGATTGGCTGTGCATTGAAACAATTTATCCAGATACTTGAGCGATTCACGTGACCAGAACACTGATGGTTTCGTGGCATCCGAATTGATGGTGGCACGTCCATCCTGCTCCATGCCCTCAAGTAGACGCACACACTCCGACTGCAGCGGACTCTTGCGATGCAGTTGAAGCTTGGCAGGAGCACGTTGTTGCATATTATTACACGGTAATAGTTGCTGTTGTTGAGGTTGTTGTTGATGTTGTTGCTGTCCAGTGGATCTGGCATTTGGCAGTGGTCGCTGCTTTGCTGGACGTGTGCGATTGTTTTGCTGCTGTTGCTGCTGCTGCTCGTCGTGCTGCCAAATGGGCGGCGGTGGCACTTGCCTCTTGCCATTTGGCTGTGCACGTTGCTTTGGTGTGCGATTATTGTTGTTGTTGCTGTTTTGATGAACCTGTGTTGATGCAGGTGAGCGTTCATCATGCTGCCAAACTGGCGGTAAAGGCGTCTGCGGATCCGACCATTTGCCATTTAGCAGAGGTCGTCCTTTTGCCGAACGATGCTTGTTAGCAGCCGGTGTTGTTGCTGCGGTTGTTGTTGCTGCAGCTGTTGTGGCGGTTGTTGCTGCCGTTTGTTGCCAAACAGGCGGTGGTGGTGGCGGTGATGCAGCACGATCACGTTTCATCGCCGGCTGTGATTTACGCGGCGAACTCAAGCCCAACATTTTAGGTTCCAGTGTGAGCTTGTTCAAGCGATTCTTCACATCCAACCGGGAATAGTTCTGCAGCAGGGATTCATAGTCAGTATGAGGCAAGGAACTAAAGATGACACGCCAATGTTCTTCAATTTCATTACGCAATGCAGGCGTGGCATTGCCATCGGGCGAGTGCTCCTCTACCAGCCGTTTAAGGATGGCAAGCAGCTGATCCAAATGCATGCTGCCATTGCCAAGACCAGCCTGACCAAAGAGTATCATATTTAGCTGACGACGCTTGCGTTCGGCCATCTTAAAGCCATTCTTGGTATTCATTTGCTCCAGCTCCTTGATGCGAAAATAATGATTCTTTGCATTACCCAGATCTCCAGATAAACTGGAAATGCCGTCGCGTATGAAACGTATGAGTACATCGATTCGTTTTGGTGGCTTTTGGCTCTGGAAATCGCTGCTTCGGCGCTTCACCTCCTGATTGCGTCGCAGCAACAGTAGCTGCAGATCCTCCTGATGCTTCTTCAAGCCATAGATGACCAGCACATAACCATATTCCTCGAAATCCATGCGTACATTCACCTTGCACTGCTTGGCCGATTCGGTAAGGAACTGACGTCCCTCAGGACTAAATAGATACTGTGTCTGATCCTGCGCCATTAGTATCTTTGCTTCCGATGGCAAATCTGGTAAACTCTCCACTTGGGTTGAAGATGAACTTGTTGCTTTGTTAGTCACACACATAGAGATGCCCTGAGTGTTGCTGCTGCTGATGTGGAATTCATCATCATTATCATCGGTTGTTGAGCTTAGTGGTATAACATCAGGCAGATCTTCCATTGGACCTGATTTCTTTGTTGTTTCATTCACGGTGACGGCTGCCGATGTACTCGTGGAGCTGGGCACCTCAAAGTGCTCGGAGAAACTGTAGTTGGAATCCGAGTCCAAATCATGTGGTGGTATGCTGATTCTGTTTACAGTTGTGGACACAGTGTTGCTGGATTTTGGCATAGTTGTAGATTCTGTTGGCTGGCTGGAAGTGTCCACAATGAACTGAGCTTCTTGTTGGGCCTCTGACGGTGTCACTACCTCTGGTTCAATATTATCATTTGCCGGCAACGCTTCGGTTATCACAGTCGAAGTTGCCGTCGCAGTTGTTACTTTGCTGCGCGCTGCTCTGGCCAGTGGATTGGGCACATAGTCATTTGCATAGATTTTAACTTGTGGCGCTGCTAGAGACTTCCTTTGCTTGGCTGTTTGGGGACGCGCCAAGCCAACTGCTTTAAGGAACCGGGCATAGGTACTGTTCTTGGAAAACTCCGTGCTCCAGTTGAAATGAAAAGGCGTATCGATGCCAAAAAATGCGGACTCATCTTCAAGATAGCTAATGGGACCAGTGCGATCCTTGTAGACCTTCTGATGGGACATTATGTAGCTGGTATAATTGGTTTGGCGATATTCGCCAATGCGCTGCCGACACTCCTCAAAGAGATGACCACGAGCAGCACAATTGCTGCAATGCTTTGTACGATACTGAACATTCGTCTCCAGGGGCTCATTGGAGCGAGTCTGTTTTGTGGAAACAATAAGTAATTGTTAGTAAGTTTCTTTGATAACGTGGAAAGGGCATAAACGTACGGTGGAGTGATAACGTCGCCACTTGTCCGGGCACAACTCGGTGCTGTGACCACGCATCTTGCATAGCTGGCAGACCATGCGGCTGTGGAAGGAGCACTTGTTGCACTTCTGGACATAGAGTGCCTGCTTGGAACCACACTGAAATAGAACACAGCATGATCAATTCGAATCGCATTTGGTATTGGTTTAATAGCTTTACTTACGCCTAAACAAATGGCGTTGGGACAACGTGGCTCGGCGTGTCCGGTCATGCCGCAGGTGTAGCAAACGACGGGTTTACGTGGACGTGGGCACTTGGAACGCATGTGACCCATTTCGAAGCAGTTTGTGCACTTAAGATTCGAACGTTTTCGGACAACGGGAAAGCGATCTGCATTCATGATTCTCCACTCGCTGCGTTGATCTGTGGAACATCAAAGGAAGTGTTTAGTAGTGTTTGCTTCAAAGGATTTCTTGGACTTACTTGACATGGACTTCAGCAATTTCTGCATATTGAAATTCTCGCCATGCCAGCTGTCGTTGTAGAAGCGACACATTTCTTCATTCCAGCCAACGAGATCACCGCCAGACATTTGTTCCTTTAGCTCTGACAAATTGTGCTCCACTTGCACCTCAGAACTATCCTCAAGCTCTGGTTCAGGAACGAGTGTTTCTGTCTCCATTACAGTACCGTTGACCTCTTGCTCCTGCACCTCAGCAATGTCTGCCTCCATCACCTGCTCTGTATCTGTGGTGCTCACTTCCATCACCTCCACATCCTCCTGCTGCATCTCGCTAGGATTTGGTTCTTTACGCTTAGCGTTTTCCGCATTTCCATCGATGCGTTCGAAGACGTTAATGATTCGCTCAGACATCGCGTTATTCATTTCAGCCTCATCTTCGGTGTTTGCATCAGAGCCTTCACTCTCCATCGCATACTCCGTGGGCTCTACAGCCTGTTCCTGCTTCAGAAGACGCTCGGCAATTTGTCGTGCAGTCGGTAGTGATTCGTCAGCATCTCCGCTTTCCGAGCTAGCGTTGTTATCTGCCTTAGGCCTACGTGCCTCCGATGGCGCGGTACTCTCTGAGGCAGGTCTTAGACTAATGCGTCTAATCTTACGCTTGCAACGCTCCACAGCCATGCCACGAGCAATGCCGGGCACGCCAGTTGCCTCCACGTCGTTGTCATCGCTGTCCGTATCGTCTGCCATTTCGTGATCATTATTGGGATCCGATTGACTTTGATTGGTGCTCGAGGCACGACGTTTGCGCAGACGTTTTGTCTTCACCACATTGTTGTCGACAACAGCCTCCACGTCTGAGGAATCTGAATTGGAGTCTACGCTGCGTATAACGGTGGGCGTGGCCTTCTGCTTGGCTTTGCAGTAAATGCCACTTTCGGTGAGATCCGATTCACTTTCGTAGACATCCAGAGCACGAAACTGTTGCTCATCAACGCGAAAGTTTTGTTTGATCTGATCCAGTTTGGAGGGTGGCACAAACTCGTGCTCCGATGAGCTATCCGGCACTAGATCCCTTTCCGCTTGAGACTCTGGTTCGGCAGCATTTCTAATAGCATTCTCCGTTAGTACCAGAAGATCCTCGTCGGTAGCACGTGCATGATCGGCAATCAAACGACTTGTGTCCTTTTGAACAATGAAATCATCGCTGGACAACACCGAACTGCAGGGCGATGTAAGCACCGAAGGTACTGGCTCGGGTTCCACAGAGCAAACGACGCCCATTTCAACATCGGCTGCATCCATGGCATTCTCCTCCATGTACGGTTGTGCCGCCTGTCGGTTCTCAGCCACTTCTACATTGGGCACCTCCTCTTCATCGCTTTCGTCCACGTTTATAATGGGCACTGGTGGCAGTGGCACAATTACAACATCATCCGCATTCGAAGAGTTCTCACTCTCCACCAGGTCGATGAGTTCTACTGGCTGCTCCTTGACTTGTCGCTGCTTCTTCTGCTGCTGGACACGCTTGGACTTCTGACGCTTTTGTGCCAATTTCTGCAGCTGTTCCAGCTTGCGAGCTGCCTTGCCAAAGGGCGCATCTCCACGTTCCCGGGCATGCTCACGTTCCCGCTGAACTTGAGACCAATTTGGTGGTATTGCCACCAACAAACGTTGATCAAAACGTTCGGGTTCATCTACAGTAGTCGCTGCTTTTGAGGTATTTTCTGGTTTCGGTGGTTTCTGTTGCTGTTGTTGTTGCTGTTGCTTTTTAAGCGACTGCTGCAATTGGTGTTTCTTTTGTTGTTGCTGTTGCTGCAACAACTTCTGCTGTACTGTAGTTTTCTTGGCCTTGTTGTTGTTGGTCTTTACAGCAGATGGAGGCAACATACGCTTCGGCTGCTCCTTAACAGATTCCTGTGCATTTACTGCTGCTGTTATAGCTGTAAATTAAAAAAAAAAATACTCAGTTTTAGAACGATACGATGATTTTATTGATGTTAAATCTTTTTAAGCGAGGCCACAAACAGGGAATTAATATCCTGTTGGATTGAGCAATCGCTTCAAGTTCTCATTACGAAGGACATTATATGCGGGCTTATAAATGCTATAACCCAGAGTGATTAGCTCCTTGTACTGTGCCTCATCAATGTGATACAAGATATAAGCATCCATCTGTAGTTCAGCTCGACTTGGCCATAATAGCACTGCCACAGCGCTGCGAAATTCGTCGACCGCTTGATAAATTTGCCGATTGGATGATACTAGATTTTCAAGCATTTTGATGTCGTGCTGATTTTTATTGCGTTCCCCAAAGCGTTTTTGAATTTTCATTGCTGTCTCCAGTTGTTGAACCAAACGCATGAAGATAAATCGCCTGTACCGCTCCTCAAAATCCTGACGAGGCTTTTGATGACGGCATGCGTTACGTCTGACAAGGGATTCGAATAGTGTCACCTCGACACAGGACATTAAGACGTGCACAGTGATTGTCAGAACAATTATTGACAATATCCAATCCAATGGATGACGTTTTATTTGTCCAACCCAATAGATCAGATCGTGGCCATAATAGACATAATAGTAGTCCATCAATGATACAATGCACAGCAATTTGAGTGTTATTAATACAATAAATCCATGATTTACTCCGCTCAGCTGATTACGAAAGGCGCGTGAATGCGTCTTCATGAGACGAAGCACCCAATGCTGTGTCATGGTGTTAGCCAAACACTAGTAGCAATAATTTGGAGTCTAAACAATAATATTTTAATATCAACTAAATATTTCAGGGCTAACATGATTTTATGTGAAGTTTTGGAAAGAGTCCACATGTATATAAACATCTTTTCAGTTTAGTAAAGCAGTTTTTCATGACTGATCACCGTGGAGATAAATTGATCAAAAAATCGGAGCTAAATTTTGGTCACCGCATTGCCCGCATTACTTTAATAATATTGTGAAATTATGTTAGGTAACACAGAACTGGTTCAGCATCATTTTGGCGATTTTTTTTTTTATAAACACAATATTAAGTGTTAAGTATTGAATTTTACGCAATTGAAAATTTTGGCTCACCCTGTACCGCACGTTTATAATAATGAACATATACATATGTGTATATGCGTACTGACCTTGAACTGGCGTAATTCCTTTTGTCTTTGGTTTGCCCGATTCCCCTATGGATGCAGCCTCACTGTTCGTCTCTGACCAATAACGTGGTTTCACTGTAGCATTGTTAATTACGCGCTTGTCACTCACAATGCGGTGCTGTGATTGTTGTTGTTGTTCATTTTGCTGCAACGGAGGTGGCATGGACTGTGTGTCCACATCTGCACCTTTGGAGAATTGCTGCTGATCCTCGCTGGTTGTATCATTATAATGTATGGTAGCGTATAGTATTGACTCCAGCTCATTCAGCCTGTCGCTGTCCATTTCCTCAAGCTAAATAAAAAAAATTAAAACAAAGAGATTTGTTGTGTGGCTGGAAAGTAAATACGACATCTACCACTGCTGCTTACATCGCTCATCGTGCCAGTCTAGGTTATACTTTCTTATCGCTGTAATTCTTTTGGACATTAAAAAGCGCAACTCCTTTAACTGCTATATTTCTCTTATTTAATTTTTTTTATACAAAACCACGTTTTGGCTAGAGACGGACAACATCTAGAACTTCTGTCGACAGTTCGATAAGCAATATTTCGAACAAACAGGTTGGCCAGAATAAATCGATAAGCGATATGTTTTCACATCAACACTGAACGCTGTGCAGGCCGGGCCACGTACAAGAAGAAATTAATAAAAAGTTTATCTAGCAAATATTAAAGCAAACGTAAGTTAACTAACATTAAACCAAGTTAAATATTGTTATTAATTATATATTTGCTTACACTATTAGCATGGAGGCAATGCAGCGTTACGTTTCACCGGTCAACCCAGCGGTCTTTCCACACCTCGCCTCTGTGCTGCTCATTATTGGTACGTTCTTTACGGCTTGGTTCTTTGTTTTTGTGGTGTCGCGAAAGAGCACAAAAGAGAGCACGCTAATCAAGGAGTTGATGATCAGTCTGTGCGCCTCGATATTCCTTGGATTTGGCATTGTGTTTCTACTGCTCACCGTCGGCATTTACGTATGAGAATCATAGAGTAAATACAAACATTCCGTATAGTAAATGTATTCGGCAAATAAATATGTGTGTGTGGGCGTGTGAACGTACGTTGGGTTGTTATTATTTATTCAATAGATTCAAATTTAGCTTAAAACAGTACCGAATTGTTCAGATTAACAAATAGAATTTGTGTGCGGTTGGATTATTAGTTGCACTTTTTAAAACGCAATAGTGTGAAAATATAGGGACCCCATTGTTTCATCAGATTTAATCTCTTAGCCAGCGAGTCCTGCCTTTTGTCTACACTTTTGCATTGTGGCTCGCAAGATAAACTGTTTGCGCGAGAGCGTGCGCACATGCTTCAAGAACGTCTCCAGGTCAATGACACCGCCGCGCAGACCCTCGCCCAGATAATAAATGGCATCCTCGGTGGCAGCTTCATCGGCATAGGCATTAAGTAATCTATTAAGAAAGATGGTTCAGATTCAGAGTGATCATTTGTAGAAAGTACTTAATACACATACTGTTTGTATAGCGGAGCTGTTGTGGTTACAGCCTCGTCGGGGTCAATGGCCTCTGCACTCTCCAGAGTCTCTAGACTTTTCTTCAATTCCTCCTCCTTGTCCTTCAATATGCTTATGTTCTTCTGCAGATCAACCTGCTCACGTCCCAGGCGCGTAACTATGGCATCAATCTTAGCACTGCCCTCCACCAGTTCTTGTTTGGTGCGATTCAGTGTTTCTATTTCAGCCTGATATTGATTAACTTTCTCTTGAATGCGACGTCTCAATTTGTCCTCGACAGCGCTTATGAGTGAAGCCTTTATGTGCTCCTCCGTGATGGTGCCTGTTGAATTGGGATTAGCGGCGCCTGGAGGATTCTAATGGCAGAAAATAAAAATCTTAATGCACTGGAAGTAAATGTGCTATCAGTGCAGCTTACATAGCCAGCGCTTCCGGGATATCCGCTTCCTGGTTGTGGGTAATTCATGTAGGGTGGGTAACCGGCGGAGCTGCCTGCCGATCCACCGGCTGGTGGATAAGGCCCGAAGTTACCACCAGTTGGATATGGCGGAAAACTGCCACCAGCGCCACCCGCACTTGGATAAGGCAGAAATGAATTGCCAGCACCTTGACCACCAGGTTGAGGCATATATGCTGAAATTATTAAGTAAAGCAAATTGAATTATATCATCACACACAATTCGGATTCACTTGTACGCACAGTTCGATGGATATGGCGCCTGCACTTGCTCCTTGGGCTTTGAGTAAACGGGCGGATGGTCACCGAATGTCACAATCATAACTTGTATAAGAGATAAAAGATCTGATCTATGAGGCTGCCAATCATGCAGATATGGCAAATACACTTTGCCATTGTGATCCACATACATGGACACCTTAATCTGCATTGTTGTCGTCGGTTTCACAAAGCACATAGGCGCATTTTGTGGATGAGTATCCATTAGCCATATGCAAATGGGAATGTAGTAGGTGTTATCTGTTAAATAAATAATACATTTATAAAGATCTCATAAAATTTAATGCTAGCGTACTCACTTTTGTATACCACGGGTATGGTACCTTGCACTGTAAACAAATCCTTTGCGCTTCCATCGTTGAAAACTATGGAAAAGTTGTTTATTATTATGGGTATAAATATATATACATGTGTGTATATGTATATATAATGAGGAATCATATATTTTATACTCACCAAATTTTTGCAGATCGTATGTCAGACTGCGATAAGTTGTGAGCAGATCGACAACGTCTTTTCGTGTAGCGGCCACATTTTTATACTATAAACAAACCAGTTGTGGTATATGATTAATTAATCGCAGTTAATTTACGTTTTCCTTTCACATAACGGGGGAGGTAAAACACACATAAAAACTATGACTCATCTCACCTTTGATAGATATTTATTTATTTCTGCCTCTTCTATTGCAGGCATTCTATGAGCTTAATATATAATTCGTTGAATTTGGATGCTGCACTTGCTATTAAAACTAGTTTAATTTTAACAAAGTTCTTTATATCCGCAGAAGGAAAACAAAGTCGTCGATAGAGTACTTTTGATAATTGAGTATCGAGTATATTACATACACACCTATCGGATATCGGTAATTCCTACGCTCTATCGATAGTGTTGTATCGATGTATTGCCCAGTATTAAATATTTATTTTCCCTCCTTTTAAAACGGCCACTAATTTTGAAATACCTTGAGGACATTCGAAGAATCTTGTGAGCCCAGCAACGTTCTTCTATCTTTAAAGATGAATTTCAGTAAGTAAATATATAATTCTGTGTTGTTTTAATACTTAAACTAAGAATGAATTTGAAACAAAAAAGGATTAAATCCATATTTAACCGATTGAGTTAAAAATTAAGTATTTTGTTGTGGGACAGCAAATTAAAAGTTATTTATTTTAGAATGTTAAGTTTCTACATGTTTGGGAAATGATATGTTTATTGTGTGTGTTCAGTTTGGTTCGTTGGTGCAAAGGGGCGGGGTTCTTGGTGGATGGTTACTTGGTCTTGGGCACAATTTGGCGTTTTGGGCGTCTGCAAACAAATGAGAAAAGACAAAAAAAAATCATAATTTGTTGAAGAAAACGAGAAAAACAAGTCTCCGATTTATATCTTAAATATAACGTTTTATTGAATACTTTCGTTTTTGTCTCTTTACTCATTTAGGCATATAGTATGTATATATATTTTACGTGTTGTATGTTTGTGTTCTTGTGGTTGTATTACTTTTGTGTGTCAGTGTACTTAGCTAATGTTCAGTTAACTAGGCATTACTATAGGTATTGTTCATTATTTTTCTTTAAATATATTTATATAAATATGTATTATATATATATATGTATGCATTTTATAAAAATCATCGCTCTCTTCTTGTGTGGGTCGTGATTACTTTAGTTTAAGTTATTAAATTTGTGAATTACACATATAAAAATAATTATTCAGTTTCAATCTCGCGCTCATAAACGCTGCACGTATTTAAGTATACGGGAGTGTGTGTATTAATATATGTATTGGTTATGCTGGTTACTAGTTTGAAGGGGGAGGAGGGACCTGGGGAGTCGGTTATACACTTGTTCTACTATAAAACCATTAAATAGTTTCGTTATTTTCATTCTTTTCATCTTGTTATCTGCTTTAAGTTTACATACAATTAAATCCATCATTTTTTTTTAGAATACAAAATGGTTTTACTCGTATCATAAGTATTTTTATATCATCATTATTTTTATTTATTAATGTTTTTTTTTTTCTTTGTGCTAAATATATTTGCATTTATTGCTTCAGCTCGGCGCCTGCATCTTTTATATAGTTTAACATATTCCAGTTCAAATTTTCTTCATTGCGTTATATTCTTTGTTTGATCTATTACATAAAGTAAAGTTACAGTTAGCGGGCAAAGTATAACGATCAATTTTTCTTTTTGGCACATTACCATCATTTTGCTTATGTTTGTTGGATTTGTTAAACAAGTGTTTTGTTATAAATCTTTATAAATAACAACACATCGTGCTATATATATATATAGACATACATTTCCTCACAAATCAAAGTCTTTCCAAATTGTGTGTTCGAAAACAAGTGAAGCGTAATCTTGATCGTGAATAATCTAGTTCTGGTGTATTTCTATATGTGTGTGTGTGTGTGTGTGTGCACAACCAACAAATTTATGTTTTGTATAAATTATTCTCAACTTTTCTTTCTTTTATTTCATATTAGAATAAATGAAAAAATTGTACATTGTTAGCGAGCGCAAATTAAAAAAAAAAATATTGCATTTGCATGAATATTACACATTGATATATATGTTGTTATTAAGGTTTTCTTCTTCTGTTCCAGTTTCCACTCCGATGTAAGTTTATCAGAAAAATTTGTTCTAAAATTTTGTTCAGTCTATTGCGCAAAAATCTACTTTTGTGAACGGTTTTGGGGTTTCTTTAGCTACTCCGAGAAGGTTGCTTAATTTAATTGTTGCTGTATTTTATGTTTATATTAGTGCTTTCGTATTTTTTCCATTATATTTTTGTCTTTGTTATTTTTTATGTAAAACAAGAAAGAAAATTACAGTCGAGCACGCCCGACCGTAGAATACTCTCTGCCTTTTATTCCCGCTCATTTTAATAAAATCAGTATCCGAGAATATTAACTGATAGTACTTGCAGTAAAAGACGTTCAGCTAGGAAGTTAAGCTTCTTTTATAGAGATATCTATAGTTTTAGGCCGAATGTTTCCATGTGATGCGGTGGCGCGGATGATGAGTATCCGGTCGATAAACGGAAGGTCGTGGGTTCGACGCCTGGTCCGTCGTCAAAAAGAATATATTTTATTGTGTTGTTTAAATGTGTTGCATTATCGAAAAAAATTGTTTATTAACAAATTATTAACAAACAATTGAAAAATTTTTTAAAATAGGTTTTGATAAACAAAAAAATTTTATTACTAAATGAAAACATGCAACAATTGGAGCTATTGAATTATATTCTTTTAAAGGATTGCCCGCGACTCGAACCCACGACTTTGCGTTCACCGATCAGGCACTTACCCGGCAACGCCATCACGACACTTGAAATTATCGTTCCAAAACCATACATATAAAAGAGGCCTAACTTCCTAGCTGGATAACTATTTTGTTAAAAATAGAAATTTGTTCGGCACGGCCAGCGTCTGCGAGCAGCGCTGTCGCAACACAAGCAGCGAAAACGTTCGCTCACATGTTTGTATGCTTCTATCTCGCTTGCACACATGCATTGACATTGCGTTCAATTAATAACTTTCTTACATGTCTAGCTCTTTTGTTAATAGTCCGATTTGTATGCAACTTTCAGGATAGTTTGATATATTTTGTCTTCAAATGAATTTAAAATAACAATACTGTATGATAAGATCAAATGCCTTAAAATCGGCATTGAAGTTTTCAAATTAGTTTATTTCTTGTGGGAAAAGGGGGCGTGGCAGTCCAAAATTTTTAATGACAATACAATTATGCCGTCTCTAGGAACTTGCGTACCAAAATGGGTGTTCCTAAGTGCCTTAGTTACTGAGATATTCGGCTAAAACATCAATTTTTTACGAGGTGTGTCTAGTTTTTTGCTCATTGTGGGCGAACGGGGCGTGGCATCGGAAAAAAAAAAGATTCTTGTATTGACTGACTTAATATCGAGTCGATAGAGACCAAATTCAAACTTGTAGCTCTTACCATCTCTGAAATCTGTTTGTTCATACGGACGGACAGACGGACAGACGGACAGACAGACGGACAGACAGACGGACAGACGGACAAATGGCTATATCGACTCGGCTTGTGATGCTGATCAAGAATATATATACTTTATGGGGTCTGCCACGCCTCCTTCTGCCTGTTACATACTTTTTTTTTTTGCACAAACCCAATATACTCTCTCTTGCAGAGAGTATAAAAATTCCCTATGCATTGTCATATATATCGCAACAAATGCGATATTTTTCGCATTTATCGATTATTCGGTTCGCCTGTCCATCTCTTCTCTGTGTGTGTGTGTGTGTGTGGTGTGGGAGTGTGTGTTTGTGTGCAAGTGTTTGTGTCGCGCTGACATTTGATGTTAGCTCGATAAGACCTACATACATACATACATACATATACATATGCCCAGAATGTTGGGATCATTGTTGTCACGCTAATGCCACTACTACATACATACATATATACTGCTACTAATTGCTACAACTATGTGCTACTTCCTGTCTCGCAATTCAGTGGCAAGGACTTCAGACTTAACCTAGCTTCGTGTAGGCATAGGCGGCAATAACGCCCACAACAACACCAGCCGCTATATATGTGAGTAATGACCTTCGTTTTTTCGCCGCCTGCTGATTGTCCTCATTCTCTCGCTGCTTCCTTTTGATCTCATTGACTTTCTGCTCCAAATTAGCCTGATATTCGTTGCGTTTTCGTCGCTTTAGCTCATCTCCCGAACTGTAAACAAACCATTTAGGTATTAAATTCAATTTAATATTAACAAATAATTATAGTAATTACCTCGTTGTCAAATCAATGCCGTTAACTTTGTGCTGTTCGACGGCTGTTGGCTTTTCGCTATTGGCATTAACATCATCCTCATGTGGTTTTTGTGACACTGAGACATCCCCATTGATCTGTTCCAGTTTATCGCCACTAATGTTCTCGTACAGCTCATCATCCTCGTTGTCATCATTATCATCGTTATTATCATCATAGTCCTCATCGTCATCAATATCATCATCACTGTCCGACTCCAGTTCACTGTGCTGTGGTAACGTTGGTAACGGCGGCAATGGACGATTGTTAAGCAAACTGTCAGCCACTTCGGCATTTATGATATGTTGATTGAATATAATATTATTGAGTGCATCCTTGCTGCTCAGTGCAGGCTTATCATTGCTAAAGACATCGCTGTCGCCCAGATTTTCGCCATTAGCCTGTGCTGCTCTCATGTCCAGGGACAGCACACCACCTGTGTTGGGAGCCAGTGGCAAAGGCTGTGGATTAAGGGAATGCGATCGTGGTGGCAGCGGCGGTGGTTGTTCATCCTGCGTGTGTGGATTCGTGTCATTGCTAATGATTGGCTCCTCGGCCTCCAGGAAACTCTGCAAAGTAAGAGCGTGATAAGATCAATTGTCCACTAAAATATATACCTTCCCTAAAGACTGTTACTAAAACTCTGACTAAGCATTAAAACACCTCATAATGTAGCGAAAAAAAACTACAAAATTGAGAGTTTACTTATAAATATTTAACAATTGATTATTTTTTACATTAAAACGATCAACAAAACCAAGAAAAACAACATTTAAACAATTTGAAAATTTCGCTAGATTTCTCTCTCTTGAATTTTACGTTTACGGCAATTTGCTGGACGTGAACTTTCTTCCGGAATACGTACGGGATCATTTAACTTATTGATGCCCTCGATGATGGCCTGATATGAAAAGTCCAACTGATCCGATGTTTGTATGAGTCCCAAACGATAGCTGCGCAATTTGCACAAAACTTGTGCCACATTGCATTCTCCATACTTGTCTACCAACACCAAGCAACAGTCGACGAGGCAGAACGTTCCGGAGCGACCGATTCCGGCACTGCAATGTACCACAGCGGGACCGACATCCTTGCTCAATGCTCCGGAATCGCGAACTTGTTGCAAGAACTTCAGAAAGGCATCCGGCGAACTGGGTATGCCAAAGTCCGGCCAGGTCGTATAATGAAATTGCATTACCTCACGGCTCGTATTCGTTTCGAGATCGGTTAGTCTGTAAAAGAAGCAAAGGGATTAACTTGGGCATGACGAGAAAATGTGTTAAAAGGCGGAGAAAGTAATGTGGAAAGACCCTGTACTTCTGCTATATGGCTTTAATGCATTAACTTTAAAGAGTCTTTTCCCTAACTACAGCTTAATAAACCTTTCGTACTTTTTTGACTACAGGCTCTAAAACCCAAACAGAACCTACAGCTGATCCGGGGATCATACAGATCAGTCACTTGATGATTACATTATAGGCTGTTCACCTCACTTTCATCTCACTTAATACACGGGCTTTACGTTAATCAATGCTAATTACATAAACCTAATCTCTCTGCTATTATGTGTTATCATTTTAAATCAGCTAAGATGACAATTCAAGCTTTTTATAGCCCCTATTAAGCGTTAAGCAACTCACTTGAACCATCTTCGCACAAAGTTCTGATAATTCTCGCAGCAGACGAGCTCTACGGATAAGTTAACATCCCGTAGATTGAGTGCATGCTCGCTGCCCAACTGATCAGGCCAATATTGATGACATTTGATTTGCTTCTTCTCCATCAGTTTGTTGAGCATGAGAATGGCTCGTGAGTTCTGCTCCCATACCATAAGCCAGAAGTGACCCACCGTATCCGGCAGCGGACCCTGTGTCAGTATATATTGACGATCCGCGCGTTCTAGCTGTAAAATAAATTCCAAATTAATTATAGGTACTATAACAATAAAGTATATGAGACTCACTTCCACAAGATTGGCATTGATGTAGTCAAATTTGCCCCGTTTGAGCACAATACGCGAATGATCATAGGGATTAACATCCCTATATCGGTTCAGTCCTCGATTCTGTGAACGCTCCGATTCTATTGTGGTAAACTGTTTCTCTTTAGCCTCACGATCGCATACTTCACATATATCCTGTGATAAAAGAAAAGAAAAAAACCAAAACGAAATAAATCATCATGAATGAATTTCTTTGGGGGAGTTACAATCATATATTTCTGCAGTGATTCACAATGCAGCAGTATGTAGAAATGTGTAGATTGTTCCGTTACGTTATTTTGGGGATAGCCCTAACAGAAACAACAATTCATTCCGAATGGGTCTTCTTATCATGGCCTAGCGACTGGCCCAAAAGATACACGCTACAACATGTCGAAGCGAACCATTTTGGTCATGACTAATTGGTCAAAATGTGCCCACGTTATTATCTTAAGCATTCGTCGCTTGGTTATCAGCTGTACCAGCTATGATTGCCTTAAACGAACTGAAATGCTGAACCAAAAATAATAATAATATCAACAAGTCTCAGTCTGCGTAGTTTATTCTTCATTTTTCTACCCAAGTGATCCTTCAATTTAAGTCTAGTGATTGCTGGACAACCGAACGACCACTTGGCTCTAAATTTAACGCTTGAATTTGTATTCAAAAAAATGTTTCGATGGTTAAGAGGGGGAAGTGGAAGTATACAGATTTGTTAATGACTAACAAGGCATTTAGTCAGTTATATTTTGTATACATTTTATAAGTTGAATTAAATGCGAGCGACGCAGTTATTTTTGTGAATGTATTTATTTGTTGCAGTACAAAAATCAGCTGTTAATTGTCAGCTCCGTCATTAAATAGGTGAATCAGTTTCAGAGTCGTCAAGCCACTCCTCGGTAATCAGCACAAATTGAGGCTGACGACTTTGGCGACTGTTATGAAATTCAATTGGAAAGAACATTGCCCGATAACAGCTGCGAATAAGAGCAGTGGAATTAAAAGAAGGAAAAAGATATATCAAAGGATCAATTTTTAAAAGAAAGAAAAGAAAATTTACTTAATTTCTAGACGAAACTATTGAAAAGTCTTTCTTAAACTATGTTTTCTTTACTTTTCGTTAACTTTTCCGATTTTTCCCATTCACATCACAAAACTACATTGTGTTAGATCGTAATAAAAGACCTTACAGTATTTTTACTCGCATTACAATAACTTTGCCACTCACTCGTTATTAGTTTATGCTTTTTGACTATTCAGGTGACCCCCTGCCACTCCCCCTTTCCCCACTACTCTCGGCATTGTTAACATGCAACAGTTGTGAAATCTGAATCTGTGCCGTTATTGCAACAAGAAAATGTAGCTTGAGTTTCCAGAGCATGAATAATGTAAAGTATGTGAATTGATAAACTATAAGATACCTTTAAACTATACGTTTATTTTGCTAGCTTTCTTATTTCATTCAAGTCAATATACCGCATAAACATGCTTCATTTACAGGGTATACATTGCATGCAGCATAATTTGCTGTTGTTTTCGTGGGCATAAAAGCTCCCCCTTTTAAAGCGGTACGTACTGTGGCATACCTGCCTACGTTTAAAGTAAAATCTTTGGAAATTGCGCATAAAGCATAACAATTTAAACTGTTATGTATTTTACTGTTTATTCTAGTTATTATTATAATGTTTGGGTTCCTCTTAATGTTATTGGATCGACATAATTCATTGGAAACGTTCAATTGCACAAAAGAAAGTTTTTTCAAGCGAAAACAATTAGGATGCCATCAAGCTTGGTTTCAGTTTGCTTAAGTTTATCAAATTATATACATTTTTTCTGTATTGTTACTGATTTAGTTGGAAAATTTGATTATCCTAGCAGCAGCAAGGCAACAACAAAAGGACCAAGCACACGCACACACACACACAGAGAGAAACAAATACAAGGAAACACAGAAGGGCGAGAAAGGCAAACAACAAATTGCGTTCATTACACACAAACACACACACAAGCATATACAGAAGCATAGAAACACAGATACACGCAGCGAATGTCATCCTAACTGCGAAGTTAAATTCCGTGAAATCCAAATTCAAGTGAGTGCCAGTGGCAGTGGGTAAAGACGACGGTAAAGCGGAAAGCTGAGCGGGGCACCAGCACAACAGCTGAAGACACAATTCGCCGGAACTGGTCATAAAGCAGAAACTCCAGCTCTGGCCAGAGACGAAGGCAACGAAGCAGCAGCAACGGGAGGCTCAATGAAACCCAGGTCGAACTGAAACCGACCCAGACCCAGACTCAGACGCATGCCCTTTGTGCCAAGAAGCTAAAGAATTGCTCATGTTTCTTTGCGAGTGTGTGTGTGTCTGTGTGTGCGTGTGAAACACTTTGACTACTTGCAACGGTACTGCAAACTTTCTGAGCGAAAGCTCATCGAACTCTTCACACATAGTAAAGTATTTGGCGTCACTCACACTCTCTTCCCTTCCCTTCCCACTACACCACAGCACACTTCACAACCTTTTGTTGAGTGCGAATGATTGTGATTTACATACAAATACATACATACATATTTATATTGTATATTTGTAACTTATGCATATGCACATACAAAATCCAAATGTATGCATGTATGTGTACTTGTTCGTAGCAATTCAATTATCAACAGGCCGCAATCAAAACAAATGAAATCCAAAAACATATACACACATAAATATATATGTATATACATATGTATTTCCTAGGAATTAAGTGTACGAATAGCAACAAGAAAATTTTCGCGGAACTCCAACGACGCGTATGTCTTTTATCAATAGACACAATAAACGTCGAAACAAAATTTTGGCAATCATAATCTTCCCATGTGTGCAAATGATTATGATTCCAGGTATGCATGGCGAGCGGCGCAAAGTCTAGAAGAAAATGGCCACTGTAATCAACAACAACAAGCAAATTTAAGCGAATTGCAGTTCACAAGCAAAAGAGAAAAAACAGAAACAGCAAACAACAGCGACAACCGCAGAGGCAGCGGCAGAAGCAGAGCCAGCACAAGCACTAACAGCATCCAAGAGCAACAAGCGAGAGCGCATGCAAAGTGCAGCAGGTGAGCGTTAGCGTTCAAATGAGCGAATGTTCGCTTGTATGTGAGTGTGTTTGTGAGAGAATGTGTCTGTGAAATTTCGGACTAACGTTGCGCGAGCGCCACAAACTCAAGCCAAAGACCGGAGTTGGGCTGCTGCTGCTGCTGCTGACCAACGCCGACACCAAAAGCTACAAATACAAGCGCACGCTCACATGACAGCGGCAGCAACAAAAACACAACACACAGCACAACAACAATAATAGCGCAGTGGGGCTGACCGTGAGCAGCATGTCTACACAGACACAAGAACACACATGCAAACATAGGTATGCTTACACACGTACCTACGTCAAGTAGTTGTTGTTATGTGTGTGTGTGTGTGTTAGTAGTGTTGGAGGCATCGGCATCTGCAGAAGCCTTTTGCGCACTCATCACATTTTCGTGGAAATCGAATCAAAAAGGAATAAAAGTTGTATGTGCGTCTGAGTGAATTCATACGTACACATACATATGCACATATTTGTACGAATATTTTTGGTTGTGTTTGTGTAGGAATATGTTTGTGGTTGTGAGTGTGCTCATGTTCTGCTTCTTACTAGTGGCCTGTAGCTGTGCCTCTTTTGGGTGTACAATATATGCATATTCACAATAATATTGTTACTTACCTTGTAGTACCGCATCCATCCAGTTTTTTTGTCATTATATTCCTGTTCAATTTTCAGCCTGGCGGGCGTATTATCCTTTGTCGGAGGTGTTGTTGGATTCTCACTCATTGCGCACTCGATTGTGTGTTAACTTGTGTTACTTTGGAATTTAGATTAATTTGTAATGTTTGCTTGCTTTTCTTTCGTTTGCGTTTTGTTTTCGACACACCGACACCGACACACGACTGAGCCGAGTAAATAGTGCGTAAGAAAATTTGACTACTACGACGACGGTCTGACGGTTCTGTTGTCTGTTGCTATCACGCTGTGGCGTGTGTGTATGTTAGCGGCAATTGTATATAAATAACTAAAAACTAGCGATTACCCTTTGCCACATTATTTACAATAATCGCGTTAAAACACCAAGTGCGTGCGTTTAGTTTTGATTAGTAATGTTTTTCTCTTTCGCTTTTTTCCTTCCGCAAAATTAGCAGTAATTGGTGTTCGATGACGAGCAACAAAAGTCATCGACTTATCGATACAAGATGTTGATAGCAGGTGTGCGGTCACACTGGCCACAAAATTTCAACAAGTTGTCATGCCTAGCACCAAACAGCTGATTGGTCGCGTAATAATTTCAGTTTCAACAAATAAATAATGTTAAATACACGAGTATTTCGTTTAATTCGTGACAAGCGCTTAAGCGTGCCAATATTGCGTGGCTTTCACCATGAATTCAGTAAGCCCGAACCACAAACAACAAAGCCAAACGCAAAGCTGCCCACTGACACACCAAATCCCTCATTTGTTGCTGGCGGCGTGCAAAATAAATACAAAGTTTTCCGGGATGAGGAAGCAATAGAAATCTTTGATGTGGAGGAAGCACGTTATCAGGAAAGTGAGCAGTCAGTCGAAACCGAAGAGGATCAGTACATGGGTCTCAACTTGAAGAGTAAGTACAAGAAGAGTTTCTAGCCAATACCCTGTACGAAGGTGCTCTAACAGCTTGAAATATTCTTATAATTTAGGAGGCGTTCGCGGCGTTTTCGATGTGGAAGATCTCGTTGCCCTGCTGCGCAAAGAAAATGTGGATGACATCTTTGTGTGCTATGTGCCCGAGGAGCTTAAGTATGTGGATCACCTCGTCGTATGCAGTGCTCGCAGCTATCGCCACATGTTGGCCACAACGAGTTTTGTGCGTCGCATGTTCAAAATTAAGCGGGATAAGGGTGACCTGCTGCCACGCATCGAGGGTGAAAAGAGTCATGACTGGATGGCCATGGATTTAGGTAGGACTACACCTTATCAATAGAAACATTATATATTTCTAAACTATCCCATGTCCACAGGTAACATAGCTTTACACGTGTTCTCGCCAAAGGCACGCGAAGAATACGATCTGGAATCTTTGTGGGCCATTGGAGCGCAGTACGACACTGAAAGCCAGAAGCCACAGAATCCGCTTGGCAATATATTTATGGCCAAGACAGAAACGTAGCTGGTTTCAATAAAAATACTATAATCTTTAGAGGAGAAATTTAAATTGTATTTTCTTGACTACCAGACGACAGCATCATCCGTCAGTTTCTTGTGGAAATCATAGAGACTGGCAAAGACATGATTCCTGTTGATGTCGACACCGTATTTCTTCACCAGGTATGCATAGCTCTTCTCATGCACCAGGGCTGCATGCCAGCCCACCTCCCTGGCCCCCAGATAATCCGTGGTTGGACCATCTCCAATATGAAGACACTCCCCTGGCTTTAGATTCTCCAAGCCCGACTTAGACATGGCATGCTCAAATATAGCTGCCTGTGGCTTCTCCGACTTGACGGCATAAGAATTGATAGCAAAGTCCAAGTATTGATCTAGTTTAGTGTTCCGTAGCAGCACATCCAGACGAGGATCAAAGTTGGCCACCACGCCCACACGGCACTGTTTGCCCGACTGCGTGTGTTTGCGTAGTTGCTGGAGAAGATCGATGCTACCATTGCAGGGCTGCCAGCAGATGGACGTTTTGTACAGTTCCAGCAAATGATTGGAAAAGTTTTCCATCTTCTCATCGGGTATAGGTGACCCGCTCTCCGCAAAGGTGCCTACAACAGCAATGATTTGTATTCGTATTTAACTTTTGTACTTTGAACATGGAATGGAAAACAGTTGCAATTTATCGCTCACCTGCTATCAGCTGTCGCCACCAATGCTGCCACTCAAGACGCGGTGACGTTTCACGTCCAAAATTCGGATAATCCCGATTCATCTTATACCTGGAAAAGGAATTGAGGAAATTTTCCAGACTCTCTTAACTGTTTTACTTACCAGTTGGCCTTGTAGTTCTTGGCCAGCTCGTTGTTATCACAGCGTGCTCCAAAGAGCGCTCCAATCTCACCATATTGCTTGCCGGGACTGGTACGAAATTGCAGTAGTGTATTTGTTACATCAAAGGTTATCAAACGAAAACGATTTAAGCTGCGCATCTTTGCTGTGGGTCGTCTAATCACTAACTACTAACTCTGTCTCTGTCTCTCACTTTAATGGCCTGACACCGATTAACTTAGTTAATTTATTATTTTTCGCTTGCGTTGCTATTGACTGCGATTCTCGTACTACGTGTGCCGGCGAGTTCGTAATTGTTTTCTATGTCCGCTGCTCTTACTGCTGCTGCTACTGACGCTGCGCTGCTACTGTTCTCTTATCAGCATTTGGACAACAAAAACAAATCTTTTTACTCTCTACGTACATGTATGCGTGTGTATGTGTATCTCCACTTGCTTAGCAAACTCATTAATATCAGCTTCTCACTACAGCTGGAGCTTATCAGTTAGTAGCCTATGGTAATAAGGTTAATATTGATTTGGATTTGCTGTAGATAAACGCAAAATGTACTGAGATTTCTTATCAGCCGCTGTGCTTCAACTTGAAGAGCGCGCGCGATAACTGCACAGCGTTGCCAGCTGTTTGCACACATTGCAAGCAGTCCGGAAACTCAGCTGCACAGTATTGCCAACAGCAATTGAAATGCTTAGCTAAGACACAAACCGGCGCGCAGTTCAAATATTGAATTCGTATTTCAACTGCAACGTTCGTTTATTGCTGTTGTTGTTGTTGTTGCTGTTGGTCTCGAGGCCAGCGCAAAACGGCGGCGACATTTTGGCAATATACAAAAAAAAACTGTGTAAAAGAAACTTGGCATATGGAAGACGTGTCAGTTTTATTAATGCTCGTGGGAAGCAACAACAGGAACAACAACAACAACAACACGTAACTGCCGTTTTGACCTACCAAAACTGTTCGCCGGCGTCTACCTGCCTCAAGTTTTTGGCCGTTTCGCATTTTTGCACAATTAAGTTGATCAGCTGAGCCAAAAAAATTGCTGATAAAATATTTTAAAGTATATGAATATTTTATTTGAAGTAGAGTGTGCAAGTGAAGAAAGTAGCAGGAAGGTAAAGTTTGTATGAGAGGGAGAGGGAGAGAGAGAGAGAGAGACAGGGGAGAAGAGATAGGGAGGTAGGTTGGGAGAGAGGCAAAGAGGGAAAGAGACAGATTGAGGCTTTAAGCAACAACATTGAAATGCATGTACCTACACACACACACACACACACACACACAAATCTACACACAATTTGGCATTCAACGAATTTCCAGTGAAAACAACAAACATAAAAAGAAATAACAAAAGCATAAATTCATTCATACCCAAAGCGGTGACTGCAACCAACAACAACAACAATAGCCCTAAGCCCAAGTGGACCAAAAGTGGTAACACACACACACGCACACACACACAGCTTTAAGCAGGCTTCAGTAGGGATCGGAATCGGAATTGGCAACGAGAATGGATCGTTTTGGACGCTTTCTTTGCTGCTGCCTCGCGCGCGCCTACAAAAAAGAAGAAGAAGAAGTCCATAAAAAAAAAATCACAATTTCTGCTTATTTAATCTTTTGACTGCGCCCAGTTCGCAGCACTTTTGGTATTTGCCAATTTTGTGCGTTTTCGCTATAAATAAAGTATCAATTTGCAGCAGTCTTCAGTCTTCTTAAGTCTCCGGTTTCTATGGAAGGGCGACAAAAACAACAAAAACAACAAAAACAACAAAGAAACTGAAGAAAAGACCAAAAAAAACACTGTAAATTCCACACATTCCGACCATGCGAGATCCTAGCGTGAATGCAGCAATATTTATTTGGCCCAAATCAACGGCGCACGCCTGTTACCAAGAAGAAAAAAAAAGGCTAAAACTGAAAGAAGGTGAGGTATTAATGGAATTTATTAAAAACTTCATTTTGTGAGGTATTTGGCATTTATCTCCAACTTACAGAATGTATTTAAATTGAATTACTTATTTAGCCGCAAAAGAGCTGAACTGTGAATAGAACAAGATAACTTAATAAATTGTTTAAACATTTTAGATGCATACAAATTAAATTAAATTGTAAGCTGAGCTTAATTATTTACTGCGGTGAATAACTCAACGATTTAACCAATGATTAGTATTTACCTTCGTTTTAACGCCAACTACTTCAGTTGCAAAAAAAGCCAAAACCAAAACCAAAAAAAGCCGCCCAACTTTCAACAAAAAAAAAAAAAAAACTTTCCCAAGAAAATTAAGCAAGCAACCAACTTTGACTGCGACTTCGACTCCAGCTCCAGCTCCAACTCCAACTCCAACCGAGTTAAGTCAAGTCAAGCCGAGCAGCGTCGAGTTGAGTTGAGGCAAAACCAAGCCAAGTCAACCAGCCAGTGAGCCAGTGAGTTAGCCAGTCAGCCAGACAGACAGACAGACAGACAGACAGACGGTCGGACAGACAGGCAGCCAAAGCAGCCAACCAATAATAATAAAGTCAATGACTCCCATGGAATTTCATGTTGGCCCTTTTCGAAATGTGTCTGCCAGTCGAAGTCGAAGTCGAAGTCGCAGTCGCAGCCGCAGTCGAAGTCGGCCCAACTCCAACTTGGCTCTTTGGCTGGCTGCCTGACTGCCTTTTAATATTATCTGCACTTTGGGTCTTTGGCTGCCGCCGCCGCTTTTTGTTGTTGTTGTTGTTATTGTTCTTCTTCTTCTTCTTCTCCTTCTTCTTATTGTTGTTGTTGTTGTTTTGATTGGTCGTTTTAACCTGTTTGCGAATTTCTACCATGTTAATAAATAATTTTTAGAGGATACGCTTAGCAGTGGACACAACACCACCACCACCACCACCACCACCACCACCACCACCACCATCACCACTAACAACAGTGGGCAGCAAAAGTACCGCAGCAGCGCCAGCGCCAACAGAAGCAGTGCAGCGACGCTGACTCTGCTTTGCTTGTGCTCGACTTAGATTTGTCTTGCCATCTGGCAACGCTGTTTAGCTACAGACTTGACTCCTCCCCCACCCCTTAGCCACCTACACGTTACAGTTTCTCTAGCACTGTCGCTGCCCAACACTGCAGTGTGCAGAACCTTCCTCAACTTGCTGTCTATCCTGCTGGGAAATGTTAAGTAAATTAAATTATTTAAATGTTTATAATTATTTTTAACATTTTTAAAACTCTTTCGATACTTTTTTTTATGTTTATGGTTACTTAAAAATATTAAATGGAATTTTTTTAAAATTGTTAATACATTTTAAAATTATTAATAACTGAAGCTCTTTTCTTTTCAGCTCTAGAAACTTTATGTTAATCCAAAGAAAACTGAGGCATATCTTAGTAATGATTTGTATACAATAAATTTTAAGTATTTACCTGATAAATGTGTATAAAATGGCAATAAAAAGAAATGTTTTAGCTAAACTATTCCGTCGCTTCATTATTTATTCCTTTATTTTGAGATAAGCCTCGAGTTTCATACCATACCGTTCTTCAGCTCCAAAAAGTATGCTACACTACATTTAAATAATACCAAAATAGTTTCTTATGCACTCTACAGTTACAATTGTTATATAGTTTGGAGAAGTCTTTGCTTTAACAATGATTTCAGCATTAGTTTTGAATTTTGTTACTTTTGAACCGTTTGTTACAGCAATACAGCCTCAAAGTATGCTATGGGAAACTGTAGTAAATGAATGGGGGACTACAAAGATTGAAACATATCTGCGCTTTTCTCGCTAAAGCGCAGTATTGACATCAGATTGTGGTGAAGTTTTTGAAAGTACTTGAATTTAAATATAGTTTTTGGCTTTAGCAACTTATATCCCTCAGGAATATTCCTATTGGGTATTTTTTTAGAGTTATAGTAACTCCAAATTGTCTCCTTCCTTCACTTCATGCTTTATTGGTCGAGTGTGTTCTTCGCTTGCTTGCGCCACTTCACAGCTTCATCTGCAACGCAACGCTCTCACTCTCGCACTCCCCCTCTCCCTTTCTCTCCCTCTCTCTCTCTCTCTCTTTGCTGTTCTTGTTTGAAATTCCATGTGCGCCTTTTAGGTTTATTTTGTGTTTTGCTCCGCAACGAGTCTGCGACTTTGTCCACTCCTCCAACCTCTCCAAAGTCCCCAACGTCTCCAGAAGTCTTTACAGTCTTCACTGCCTTTAGTGTCTGCCTCATAGTGGTCGTTTTCTTGGGCCTTTGTCTGGTTTTTGTGCCGCTGCCTCTGGTTCGTTTGTTAAATGTTTGGGTTTTGTTTGAGTTTATTGAGTGAATTCCTGGAAAAACGCAAGAATTTGTCTTTGGACGTTGCTGTTGCTGCCTCTGCTGCTGTTGCACTCTGGACCACGATCAGAAAGAGACAGAAAGAAAGTGAGAGAGAGAGGGAGAGTATCTTATTGCCATTGGTGCATAAAGAGGTATTCATTCCCAAGGTGTCTGTATGGGTTTGAGCTGATTTAGGGTGGACAGGTGATTATGACTTTTAGCAGGACACCTAATGAGTTAGCCGGCAGTAAACCCGATCAGCGCAGCACGATCAGCGGCAAGATCAAATCAAATCAGATAAGATCGGTATATATATATAAGTTATATATAAAAGTTGAAACTGGAGAATACTTTTACTTCGCTTGCTTTTCCATTTCATAAAATCACTTCAAAATATTCCCCCAATCGGCATTGCACAACCACCCACAACACACACACACACACACACATATATATATAGTGGAGGTTGGGGTGGTGGTATTTAAGGCCCCCCGTCAATGGCTTCCAAAAATAACGGAAATGCTTTCGTTAGACACATTTGCTATTTTGGACCGATGATTGAGCTGCAATGATTAAGGGAAATGCTTCCCATACGGAAGTATGGAATGCATGTGTGGGGGCGTGCCAACGCCCTCCGCACCTCCTGCCCTTCTGCCCATTTGCAGCCCCCAAAGACGCCGCATTCCTGTGCCATCCGGCGGAGCATTGGGCATTCCCAGACAATGGCTAGCTAGAAGATATAGATAGCCAAACAGAGATAGCTATAAAGAGAGAGAGAGGGAGAGAGAGAAGAGAGTGACTGAGAGTTTAGTTATAGATATAGCTGATCTCCCCTATATAACTTTAAAATAAAACTTTTGCTCTCGAAGACAACAAAATTTTGTTTGCTTAGGATTTTCCCCTGTTCTTTCTACATTTTCTTTGCTTTCTTTTCCAATTTTCTTTTTTTATTCCAATTTTTTTTTGTAGTTTTCCGATCTTCTATTCTGTGTATGTTCCTGTTTGTTGTCGTTCTTTTTTCTTTCCTTTCTGCTTCTTCGCTTTTCGCTACTTTATTTAGACGCTGAAAAATGTTGCTATTTTGCTGTTCTTGTTGTTGTTGTTGTCTCAGTTGTTGTTGTTGTTGTTGTTGTTGTTGTTGCTGGCGTTGTTTTAAATTTCTAATTTTGTGGGCAAGTGAATCTGAATTTGAATTTACGCTGCCATCCGTAGGAATGATCTAGCATGTACCAAGCCAAACATACATTCATATGTATGTGCTAGGTACAGGCACAATTGGCTATAGTGAACTTTAGAAGAGTTAGAAGAAGAACATTTTGATTGGTTTTTTCAGGAATTGTTTTTATTGTAAGCCCTTAGGCTATATCACCCTGTCCCTTTTCCTATAGTACTCTCTTTGGGGTCTCTACATCTAAATTGAGCTTTGTCATTACCCAACACTGGCTTATTAGGCTATCTGTATTGACTTCTTGCACTTATTTTATATATAAATAATATTAGTTTCCTTTAAAGCAGTCATAACTGTATAGCAGTGTATG
This sequence comes from Drosophila cardini, assembly GCA_018903735.1. Taxonomy (NCBI): domain Eukaryota; kingdom Metazoa; phylum Arthropoda; class Insecta; order Diptera; family Drosophilidae; genus Drosophila; species Drosophila cardini. The sequence goes on along the minus strand of JAEIGM010000004.1, from coordinate 7,858,021 downwards.
CAAATAGTGATCTATAAATGTATGCGGCTGTCCCACAGATTTGTTCCGTATCCCGACATTCGTCGCCGCCGTCGTCGTCGTCGTCGTCGTCGTCGCACTGTCCATTACTCAAAGCAGATACAGAGAAACTCTGGTCTCTACCAGACAATAGTTAATTTGTTTGCAAAGAGTAGCGGACACGGTCACAGGGCTGCATTCAGCGTAGGCAAAAGGTGTAAAGGGAAAATAAAGGAATAAATGAGTAACGCCTCTAAGTAGGCAACACAAAATGCTACTAAAAGGATCGACAAGGATCACTGCTAAAACAGGGATGACTCATCGAAGGTGTCACCAGCCCTGGTGGTCATACAACGTCCACAGATCATTTGCACGAAGCGCCATCATTGCGACATTTTTGCCAGCGACGTCAGCAACAGAAGCAGCACCAGCAGCAGCGCAGCAAGCGACGCTAACAGCGACAGCGACGTCAGCGCTGGCGTCGTCTGCTGCTTTCGTTTATTTTGGGCCTGTCGCTAGGCTATTTTTTGACTGTTTGGTCCACGGGCCGCAGCAGCAGCGTCTGCCTGAGAGGAGAGGTGTAAATGTGAATCGCCAGGCAAGGAATGGAGAGAGGATGGGAAGGGGAGTGTATATAGGAGAGAGGTGGGGTGGGTCACTGGGCTGCAGATCGTACGTTTTTGGTTTTTCGCTCTGTGTGCTTTCTGCCTTTGCATGTTATTTTTGGTATAAACATCTTTATGTGCTTTTAAATATGCTGCGAAGTGACATTAGCTTTTTGAGCGCTTTTTGGTCAAAGCGGGCGTCGAGGGGTGTCAGTGGAAGTGGGCGGGAAAGGGGAGTGAAAAGGGGGGGTAGGAAACAGCAGATGAACGAGACAGACGTCGCCGATCCGCTACAGAAATAAAATTTGTCACAGACAGTTAGATCACAAATGTCCCCCCTGTGTGCGTGTGTGTGTGTGTGTTTGTGTGTAAGTGTGTGTGTGTATATGGCAAACATGGCTAAACATAGCCAACAGCGACAGGAGATGGAGACGCAGACGGCGAGTGCTGCTGCTGCTTCGGCTGTTCTGCTGCTGCTGCTGCTGTTGATGTTTTGATTGATTGTTGCTGTGACATCGCAGCTGTCCGAGGTGGCAGCCACTCCAGTCACACAACAACAAATCAGTCTGGCAACGCTTACAGCCTTTAGCTGACTTCAGTCAAAGCAATGATCGAGCTCTGCTTCGGCTTGAGCTCAGCTTTAAAAGCTCAGGCGCAGTAAAAGCTCTAATGCAGTAGTAATGCTGAAATGAAAGCTTTTATATGAGACATAAGCTAAGTGAATGAAGTGAAGGTAGTTTAGGTAGAAGAAGTAGAATTTTAAAAATATTTCAATGGGGCTGTCACCTGAAGATTCTGGATATATACATACATGGATTGAAATAGCTCCTGTTCAGAGTTTCTACAAAATTTCTTGTAATTCTGATTATTTTATTAAAAGTTTCTAAAACCATTGATAAGTTGATAATACCTTCTGTCTTTCAAACTCGATTTGATTTTAAAAATTTCAAACTTTCTTCATTAAATTTAGTATTTATGTAAAGCATATTAAATTTCCTTTCCCCGACCTGAAAACCTTAACTATTTTTTAGGACAAATCAGAAGTCTCAGTTATAATGATAAGTGATTAACTTACATCAAACTGGGTATTATATTACTATAGACTTGTTAAATATTTTCTACCCTTTAGTACATTTTATGCACTTCTTATTCTATTGTTTAATTGCCATTCAATATACCAATTTTCACCTTGGAAAATCTTAATCTTTGATTGGCTTTGGAAAAGCTTTCTTTGCATTCCTGTGCGCATTGCTTAATGCTGAATTCGTGTTCAGTTTGCTGTTGCTAAGGGGGCAACTCTGGAGTCTAGACAAGAGCACAGATTGCCAGCAGTCATAGCTCTTGGCACAGTCTAATACACAAGTAGACACACACACACACACACACCAACACACACATCCGTTGTCTCTGTGTCTTTGTGTTGGAAATTGCATGTGCAGATGGAGATGGAGATGCAGATACAAATACAGCTATAGCTACAGCTACAGCTATAGATACAGATACAAATGCAGATGGAGATGGAAACGCTAAGCGCTTTTCTTTCCTGTGCATTTATTTTCGAATTATTGCACACAGTTCTTGAGTCATTCTTCCGCATTCTTGGCTGAAAATGACCGTTGGACTTGCAACGTCTGCAGCAGCGACAGAGGCAGCGACGGGGGCAGCGGAGGGGGCAGCTACTGCTTGATGATGGCAGCCTTATTTGGCACAAAATTAGCAATGCCTTTGTTTTTTCCCTCTTTCTTGTTATTCTGGCCATTGTATGCAGATGCTAACTTGGCCAAGAGCGTACCTTACTTACCTACCAAAGTAGCTGGAACCTATTTACGTACATATATGGCACTCCCTAATGTGCAGGGCCTCTCTGAGCTAGACACTGAAGTTTGCTCAAGGCGTACCTGATAACAATGGGTCGAGCAAAGCGGAGCGGACGGACGGACAGTAGGACAGACGTAGTGTTGGACGGAGAGCGGACAGACTGCATTCCAGGCATACCAGAGACCACATACCTTATGGCACCACACAAAACGGCAACGCTTTTCATATTCAAATGCGACGTGGCCCAGACCCAACGCGCCACGCACTTAACATACCAACAACAACAAGAGTAACAACAGCAACAACAACAGCAGAAGCAACAACAGCAACTACAACAACAGCAACACTACACAATGCACTCCAGTGGACAAATGGAGACGAGAAGCGGGTGATGCTGCTCCTCTTGTTGTTGTTGTTGTTGTTGTTCCTCTTGCTGTTGTAGTTGTTGTTGCTGTTGTTGGTGTTGCTGATGGTGATGATGTTGTCGCTGCAACTTCAAAAGCTACGCAAACACAAGAATTGAATGTGAGAAAGAGTTGGAGTTGAAGCTGCAACGCAGCTCAAACCAGAAGACATACACTGAGAGAAAAGAGGTATGCTAATAAGCTCAATTTGAATACTAAGTTGGAAAGATATAAAAGAAGTTTGTGCTAAAATATAGACTCAAACGACATATTTTGAACAGTAAATTATTATATAATAATTTCTCTAATCTCTCTAATAAAAGTTATAGCTAAAACTGGCTATAAATACTTTAAAAACAAGCTAAAACATAAGTAAATACTTCTAAATTGCCTTCCACACACTCCACTTTAGCTTAAAATACAAATGCTTGACTATTTCTCACAGTGTAGCTGCTGCTCTATGGCGTCTCTAGTCTCGTCTGTTTTTTTTTGTAGATGCAAAACAGCAAAAAGTGCAGCAGAAAGCGGAGGAATGTAAAGGGCAAAGAAAAAAATGATGATAAAAGTGTATTCATAAGAATTGCAATGGGCTTAAATCGAAAGACAACAAATAATCCACAGATTGTGGAATTCCTAGTGGGCTATAACTGGGAAATATATAATAAAACTCAACTTAAGACTGGAAAAGAATATAAAATACAAGAAAAACGGTAATGGTCCTATTATAACCATCCCCACCAAGTTTGTCCGGATCGGACAACTATAGCCTATAGCTCCCATAGGACAAATCGGTCAAAAATTACTTATTTGTATGGTTATATGCGCACTAGAATGAGTACGGGGTCTTTTACAGTCGGCTCGCTCGACTGTAGCCTTTCTTACTTGTTAGCTAGAAGTAAAACTGGAACTAGTCAAAGTAAAGGACTTAGCCCTGTAGCTAATCGTTCCCCTTTAGAGCATTTATTTCGCATGCAATCAAAAATAATTGTGTTATGACAAGTTCTAGTTTTAGTTCCAGTTTAACACGTTTTAAGTACGTTTATTTACATACAAACCAGTCCAAAAGTTCCGTAGGATCCTTCCTTACTAATTGGTTAGTTCCCACATTTCAAAACCTCATTTTTTTGCCAAATTTCCGCTGAATTGCTTAGCTCTGTTTTCTTAGGGTTTCCATTCTTAACGATGCGTCCCTATTTCCTATTATAGTTTTTTAAGGGGTGATAAATCCATTGTTGAGATAAAAGTGCACAAATTAGTTCCAAAATCAGCTCTGCTTCTTCTTCTCCGGCTTCTACTGCTTGTGAGTGTTTTCATGAATGGTTTTTAGTTGCAATTGTTTTGTATCTCAGTTTGTGTGAGAATAAAAAAGTATCTCACGCTGCCATTGGAATCTGTCGTCTGTTTGTCGATAAGAATTGATTGCATATTTACAGTAATCCAAGAAGAGAACCTCCTTCGTAGTATTTCCTGGAAAATTAACGGTGCGCCCTTTTGATGTCCTTTAAAAAGATGGTCAGAGGTCAGGTCAGTGTAGAATTCGGGTTGTTTTGTAATCAACACATCACTTCCCACACTTGAGATACAATATTGCGGCACAGTCACTTTGATATTGGCACAACCACACCCACACACACACACACACATACACACGCACTGGCCACAGGAGCTGACGTTCGATTTCAAGACTCTAATCACTTAAAAAACAGATTTTTTTTTTGTTTGTGTCACAGGAAGTTGTTGTCAGCAAAAATGATTACACGCTGTACTAAAATTATATATCCACATGTCGGTGGTCCCCGATAGAGAAAGAGAGAGAGAGAGAGAGAGCAGTTGATGATTCCTGGAAAACCCCAGCGTGCATTCAATGCAATAAATGCAACTGACCGACGTTAGGTTCTTGAGAAAACCCAGTTTGGCTCCGATTTCAAATGCCTCCTCAATGAGTTCTACGAATTTAGCAAATGCACCGATTCACAATCTGTCGATACTCCCGATAGTCCATGATACACCCTCCTCCGATGCCGAAATGCTTGCTGACCAAGTCATTTGGGCCTTGTCACACGCAGCGAAATCGCATCGCTTGAACTCAAGCGAGGATAGAGATCAGTACGATCGGTGCCAGAGACAGAAAATATGCCCAATTTGTTTGTTATGCATTATATGGAAGCGTTGATATGTTTAGACCCTGTAGTTCAACAAAGTGTAGAAGGTGTGGCGATATTAAAAAACTGTTTTAAATAGCGCATAACTTGAGTAATTTTTGAATATATCTATATCGAAAATCTCATTTAGTTCAATTTTTAAGTCCTCTTGAATACTATAACTATATCATATAGCTGACATAGGAACAATCGGTAGCAAATCCAATTTTTTACTGAAATTTCACTCCGTCTACGTCTGCACTTTTAGAGTCTTTTCTACAGGGTCTTTTCCAGTCACACCCTTTCTATCCCGTATTCTTTTTTTCAAAAACACCGCCTACAATGCAATCCCATTATTAACCCAGACACTTGAGTTCTGTATAGTCTGGTGTGGCTTTATGCACTCATGGTCTTTATGGTCTATAGCTCGTCTAGGTCATTCATTCTCAGTATATCTCATTGTGTGGGAGTGTGTGTGTGTGTGTGTGTGTGTCTCTGTCTGTGTGTGTGGGAATTTGTGTGCTGGGAGTTCCCACTAGAGTGGGTTACATCTCTAAATCATCATCGATTTATAATGGAAATCGACTTTGATCTTAAATTCTATCACAAAATAATGGAATCGATTTATCTAATGGCAGAGAAACTATATGTATATATAATGCTAGAGGTGTAAGTCTAATAAGATTAAGATTAATATTTAATGCGACTAAAGTTTCGATTAAAGTGGACATAAATTATCCACAATTTGCTTTATAAAGAGAGTAAAGAGCTCTGATAGAAAGTAAATCATGCTATAACTATAGCTCGTGCTCAGTTATTGGGTCAAAGCATAGCGTTATGGAAAACTACCAAATAGTTATGGTTCTTATAAATAACTGTGTGGGAATTTTTGGTATTTTATCTTTGCACATTCCTAAGATACCTTTAAGTTTATTAAGGCAAAGGGCTTAACTAGTCGATCTTCAGGCCAAGGTTCTTTGAGCGTCAAGTGCGTGTGGGAGTACACTGCGCGAAAAAGTTTTTAATTGAATTTATAGCGTAACAAAGACTTATAATATATAATATTCAAAGGGACTATATAACTTTCTTGAGTAAAATCGCTGATTTCTCACTTGTTTAATGAAAAATTCTTCATACCAAGTCCAGAATTCCCAATAATTTTCCTCAGTGTACTCTGTAGCCCAATTATGTGCAGAGTATACAATCAGATCTGTGCGTATGACGATTTCCTAATCAAATTCCTCATTCAACTTGCATATCATTTGACTCAATGTGTGGCACAGTGGGTAAAGTGACAGTGGGTATCTCCAAAAATTTACCGAGTTTTTCTTTTGGTGCCATCTATGCATGTTTGTCTATCTCTATTGGAAGCTATTTGTCTCGTTTCGACTGTCTCTGTCTGTCCGCCTGTTTGTCTATTTGACTTAAAGTGTCTCGCGGTCCAACCCAATGCTACCCAACACTACCCTTTCCCCACCCTTTCTCTACCCTTTCTCTTCCCTCCTTTCTTTCACCCGCTACTTGAGCTGTCTGCTTTGTTATGCTTTGGTCCCCATTACTGCATTCCACATGCGCAGTGTTTGCCTTGATGTTTTTAGGGTGTTGATGTTGCTGTTGCTGTTTGTTACAAAATCATTCATCCTACATACAAACATACATGCGTACATACATACATACATACATACATATGTAGATAGAAACATATAAAAATTCTTAGCATTCCAATGAATCATGCTGTTGCTGTTATTATTATTGTTGCTGCTGCTGCTGCTGCTGTTGCTGTTGGTGTTGCTTTAACTGCGACAGCGTCTACTTCTACTTGTAAACTTTAATTAGGTAACATTGAAGTATGTGTAGGTATGTACACACGTCTGGCACGCCGCCGTTGCTGTTGCCGTCGCCACTGCTGCTCTCTGCTTGTTGTAATTGTAGCTTTGCCAGTGTAGCACAAAACACAAAATAAAAAGAAAATAAAGTTTTGTATGCAAGTTGCTGTTCATGCTGCTGCCTGTGCTGCTGCTGCCGTCGGCGTCGCTGTTGCCGTTGCTTTTATTATTAATGCACGGGCTACGCATAGGCAACGCGACGGCCGACCAAATATCTAAAAGAGATACGCACTACACGACGGTCTACACTGAGCAAAAAAAAATAAATGGAATGCAGCAGAACAAACTTTGTAAGAAACTTTTAAGACGAACTATAAAAATCATTAATCTCTTCATCTTCTGTGTTGCTTTGTGCTGTACAAAAAGTAACGGCATTAATTTTTGCTCTTTCCTTTTCTTCTATTTACTTAAGCATTTCTCGCTGTGCATGTACAATGTGTGTGTGTGAGTGTGTGTGCTTGTGTGCGTTTGTTTATGTGTTGGTGTAATTGTAAATAATGATGATAACACGATTACACGACTAGTTAAGGAATTTATTGTAATTCGTTTGCCATTTGAGTAAGAAATTAAGACAACAGGTTATGCTGACTGTTGTTATTGTGAGTTAGATGAATTGGCTAACCTAACCCTAAGCAACAAAATGAATCATGCGAGTGGATCGTGGAACGTGGAACGCGTTTGCCGTCGTGGCAGCATTTCATCAACATTGAGTTCAAAGTACGCTCAAGGCTTCAGCGCATAAACGAAACTGAAGAGAGAGCGACACGCAGAGCGACTTTGAAAGAGCAGGCAAAATGAGAGCAATGAGAGTGTGTTGAAGGCAAAGTTTTATTAAAGACATAGTCAAATTGTATATATATTTTTTGGGTTGGCACCCTCCCCCCTCCTTCCTCAACACCCCTTTCAAAGTCAAAACAATGTCCGTGTCCGTGTCGCATGCCAAGCGCGAAGAGTCAATCGCACAGCTTCTGTCGCAGTCGCAGTCGAAGTCTCAGTCGCTGCAGCAGCAGTAGAGTGCAACCTAAAACAACAACAACTCCAGAAATGTGCAGTCTGCAGCCTGCAGTTTGCTGCTGCTGCGCTTGCGCTCCCCGCAACACGTCAATGGCCCCAGCTCCCGAACATTCTGCTGCTGCTGTCGCTGTTCGTTGTTGTTGTTGCTGCTGCTTGCAACGTTGAAAATTGTGAATGAAATGACGGCGGAGGTCTAACCTCTTTCGTTTGGAATGCGGTATTGGTATTGCGACTTGCCACCGCAACTGGTTTGCAACGCCTCAGCTCCCACCTTCCTCCCTCTGCAAGCCCTCTAGAGCCCCAATCGGCGTAGTCGTCGCCGTCGCAGTAACAGTCGACTCTCTCGTTCATTATCGCTTTGCTGGCAAGACAGGGTGGCGTTAGTTGGCCCCATGCTTTTTGTATGTATGTATGTATGTACAAGTGTGTGTTTGTGTGTACAAACTTACAAGCATACATTTATATGCATACATATGTATGTACTGCTCTCACGCTCTCACGTCGCGACGTCGACGTCGACGTCAATTATTCTGTGTTTGTGCTTGTATTCGAATTTGTGTTTGTATTTGCCGCTTCCTCGAGCGCTCTGACGCCCACCTCTCACCTATCACGAGTTTTACTCTCAGAGTATCCGCGTACTACGTGATTAGTATTGAACAGCGTGTGTGTGTGTATGTGTGTGAAAGAGCGCGCATGTGTAGGTGAGAAATCGGCGCACATGTGCGCGTGTGAGCGATCAATTGGCGCTTGCGAGAGTATGTGTGCGTGAGAGAGTGTTTGTGTGTACGTTTGCTCGTGCTTGCGAGTGTGAGTGTGAGAGATACTAGCTTTTTGTTAGTTTTTGACATATTTGTTGTTGTCGTTTGGAGAGCCGCCACAGCTTTCGTCAACACGCTTTGTGGACTATGGGGTGAATGAGAAGTGGGAGGGCTTCGCTATTGCTCTTTGCTGCCGTCTTCGATCTTGTTGTTGTTGTTGTTGTTGTAGTTGTTTTTGTTGCTGTTCTTTTTGAGAGCGTAGAAAAAAACATAATGGCGGCGATTTTAAAAATTTGATAGAAAATTAAAAAATTGCGTTGTAGCAAATTGTTTAAACTTTTCAACATTTGCCTGTATGCATTTAATTTTTCTTTATTTATGTATTTTACTATATTATTATTTTTTTGTTTTTGTTTCTGTGTCAACAAAGTAATTAAATAATTTTAATTACCAAAAATTCAAAAGCCATTAAGGTCCACAAATAAGTACATTAAAAATGTATAAGTAATAAAAACTATTAAATTACATAATTAATGCTTGAAATTAGTCTTAATTAAAGTACTTTACTTAAAGTGCTTTTAAGTTTTTAAAGTGGATTAGAAGAAATCTATTGTAAGAGAATTTAGATAATTGTAAAAATTGAAATTGAATTGAAATTTATGAAAGTATCTTTAACCTTAAGTAACTTTCCTTCCCTTTGTCTCTAGAAAATTCTAGACAGATCGACAGTATTTTCGAATAGAGTGAGAACGTTATCAGCCCCTATTTACTTACCTTATATTCGGTAATAGTTATATCCTTGATTTTATGTGGTGGTTAAACACCTTTTGAGATACTTTTTTTGAAGGGGGCTGGCACAGAACAAAGAGCCAAACCGAGCTCATTCGCCTCTTTTCTTATTATTTTTCCACTCTTTTTTTTTTCACAAAAAACAAACAGGAGTTTACTAAAAGTAAAAAAAATACGCATCGCATGCAAATTTATTTAGCGCATTAAGAAACGGAACGCAAACAGGCATAAACAGGATATGGACATGGAAAAAATGCGAGTAATTATGTATGAATATGTGTTATGTATGTATTATAATTAACATTTCTGGGAAAATTCGAATGCGATGCGCAGGACAAAAGGTAAAGGAAACAAAAAAATCAACAACGACGACGAGAACAGAAACCCAAAAACCCAAAAGCCAAAGCCGTTGAGGCTGAGACTTCAGACACAAACAGACAAGACCAAGACGCACAGCAATAACAACAACAACAACAACAATAACGGCGACCCCGACGACCGCGACAACAACAACAAGAGGATGATGAGGAGGAAGAGCTGACAGGAGACAGGAAAGGTAACGTGCGGCAAGGTAAGAAAAGGGATTTGCGCCTGCGCCTCTCACACATTTCCCATTATAAATGAGCAGAGATGCTGCATCCACATTCACATCCATGTCCACATTCATGTCCATATCCACAGCTACGTCCGCGTTCACGTTCACATCCTAAGTGCCGAATGGCGGCGACTTCTTGTTGTTGTTCTACTGGTTTTGCCAGATTATGTGCGGATTTTTGCACAGGCTCGGGCTCAGGCTCAGGCTCGCTGCCGCTGCCACTGCCGCCGTCGCAGTTGGCGTCGCAGTCGGCGGCCCAAAATGCCTGCCAGAAATAATCATAATGAACAATATGCAGCGAACAGCAGGACGGGAGAGGGGGAGCACGATAGTATAGCAGCACAGGAGTAAAAGCGACCAGAAGCTTTGGGAATAGCAACAGCATCAGTCGTTGAACATCCTCAAAAGCTGAATTCAAATGAAAACTGGAACGCCGTTGACCTCACCCTTGTGCCCTATCCTTCTCCTTCACCCTGCTTCCTTGCGCTTCTACCTCGCCCCGCTCCCTCATCCAGCTCCCTTAGCCTGGTCCCTTACCCTGCTCCCATACCCTGCTCCCTTAGCCTGGTCCCTTACCCTGGTCCCTTACCCTGCTCTCTTACCCTGCTTCCTTACACTGCTTCCTTGCCCTACTACCTTACCCTGCTTCTCATCCTTCTCCTTAACCTTTTCCAATACTCCTTTTCCCTACACTACTGCCTATACCTTCTCCCGTCCTTCTCCTGCTCCTACTCCCATTTCTGCTCCTTTTCCCACTAACTCGACACGTTCTGAACTCGTTGATGGCTATAATAGTCGCCATATCTATAATTATTAAACTAATCAATATGATAATTGCATATTTAAAGTATAACTGCTTAAAAAAAGTGTTCCATAAAGGAAACTTCAGGAACTTCAGTATTTTAGGGAAGTACTGAAAGGAAGTACTGAATTGAAAAGAGTTTAGTTAATAGAGTAAATTTATGTCTTACTTTTGCAATTAATATAGCAACAAGATTATATATAATTTTCAGGCTCAAAACTCTTTCATATCTTTCGAAAACAAATCAAAGAGAATTTCTAGAAAAGATTTCCAAATGGAAAGGGAAATCAGATTATTAAAAAAAAACTCTTTTCTTCCCAGTTTTATGACTTTACGCATCGGCAGTTTTTGAAATTAATTCGAAAATTATAACAGAATTTTCAGAATTTTATGTTTTACGCTTCGGTTAAAATAAAAATATTCTAAATCCACTTTTTGGCCTAAAAATTTAGCTAGGAAAATGGGTTTATTATACAATTTTTAAGTTATCAAATTTTAAAAATAAATTCTAGAATTGTTTTTTCATATAACAAAATTTATTAGTAGGAAAAAAATTAATTTTTGGTACTTTTAAAATATTTAAAAAGCCAAAAACAAATTATAATAAAATAATCCATAGAAATCCCCAATTTTTCTAGTATTTTTCTAATCAAGTCAAGTGGAAAACCATCTTAAAGCCTTATTAACTTATTGGCTTATAATAGCCCGGCCAAAAGAGAGCTTAAGTAGCTGTGTAAAATGCTTGTAATTACAATCTCTTTGGAATCTAATGATATAACCTAATCAGGAAGTATTACGAACGATAGATAATTATCGAATTCCTCAAGAAATAAATTTCTTGTTAGATTTGTGTATTAAGAATAAATTGTTTTTAGTTGATTTAGCTGCATCCGTTGCAAGTTGCAAGTTGCAACATGCAATCCGGATCTACATTGGGCCAATGAAATGCCTAAGATGTTGTTGTTGCTGTTGTTGTTGGCTGTGCTGAGGTGAGAAGATTTTCTCTACCCGTAAGGCAGCATTCCATGCAAAAAGCAGCAGCAAAATGAGGCAAGACTGAGGCCAAGACGGCGACTCTGGCTCTGACTGCGACTCGGGCCAAAACTTGAGGTGAGAGGACAATCAACTCGGCATAGCAGAGCCACAACAACAACAACAACTGCACGTTCTCCTCTTGGCCAGAACTCGTGGCTAACTCAAGCGCTTGCGCCTATTTAATTTGGCTGCCAAGTTCGAAGCTCCCACAGATTCCAGATTGCTGCCACACCCCCCCTCATCACTCCTAGCCACTAACCCCCACCGTTGTCTTGGCATCTTGTTAACGATCATGGCAACAGGATTCTGCAATTTTGTCGCTGCCCTGCGCCACAGCAGCAGCCGCAGCAGCCGCAGCAGCAACAACAAAAGGAGGAAAAAAATTATGCAGCTTCGTTGATGGCACATTCCACAGCAAAGAGGGTGGGGTAGAGGGGGCAACGTCAGCAGCATCCCAAAAAGAAATGGACTGTTTGCCATACACACACTCACACACACCGCACACACACACACACCGCCAAGCCACTGCAAATGCAAAAACAAATCAAAACAAAAACAGAATGTGGCATAAAAGCAAACAGAATAACTGAATGCAGCAGCAGCGCTGCCCACTACCAGACCATGCCCACTGCTACCCCCCGCCAGTGGTAGTCGCACCCCTCCTCCGCCTCCCTGGCACGCCCCCACTGCTAGCTTTCTACCCAAAAAGTGCTGCAATGTTGTTGTCTCGGAATTTTTCGGCTTTCTCTTGTCGCCGGCTTTATTAGCCAAGTCTGGCAACCTCCCCCCCCCTGACCAACCCTCTGCCACTTCTACCTACACCCCTGCCCTGCCTCGCTTGGCACTTTGCGCACACGTTTGCACCTTAAAATGCGCCGTTTTTGGCTGCTGCAATACGAAATTCCACAAGAACTTAAGTGTATACAATATGAATGTCTGGGGCATGCCACAACGGCGACGCCAACTGCGACGCCGACTGCAGCAGCGACGCCGACTGCAAGTGGAGACGCAGTCGGAGGCAACTGCAATCAAACATTGGCCATGGCCCAAACCCAATGTAGGAGCTGTAAGAGTAATAGCCACCGCCACCGCCACCGCCACCGTCAAGTCTTTCGGCTGTAGGGATTGTATGTGTGAGAGTGAGAGGCAAATAGTTGTTAAGGCTTGCAGCGAAGGCTTCAGCTACAGCTTCGGTCTCAGCCTCAGTCTCAGCTTCGGTTTCGGCTTCAGCTTCGGCTTCGGCTTTGGCTTCGTATCTCGAAATGAAATGCAAAGAAAAGAAAATAATAAAAACAAAGTTTCTCACGTTCCTCTTCCTAAATTCTTGGAATTGCAATACATTAAAAAGAGGTCTTTGCTTCGTCTTCTGTCTGTGTGTTCGTCTCACTCGCCCTCTCCCTCTCCCACTCCCTGTCTCTCTTTCCCTTTCTCTCTCTCTCTCTCAGTGGACAACAGTTTTGAGTCGTGCTACAAGACCGTACACCCGTTCAACATATTCCTTTTCTCATCGATTTTTAAATCTATAAGTGAATGTGTCGATTGTATGCACTGAAACAAATTGCGTGTATCGAATGTACATTCCTTAGGCAATTTCCTGGGGAGTCTTGCGACTTTAAATTAAATAAAGTAGAGAAAGGCTTTCCTTTTTCCTTTCACCCCAAAACACCTATAAAGTATGTATTAAGCTAAGTAATTTATTAATAAATATTTTAAGACTTCCTGAAAATTAAAAAATCAAACACTTCACTTATATAGAGAAGATTTAAGTTAAATTTTGGGCTTTCGACAGCTTAATTCAAAGGGTTTTTTTTACTTATCTATAAAGTGAAATTAAAAATTAAGTTAAATTAAAGTTGTAAAAGAATTCTATTGGTAAAAACTTTGAAGAAAAGCTGATTTTAATTTTAGTTTAAGACAAATATTATATAAAAATCAGATTAGAAACTTTTTAGCTATATTTCTTTTTAGACCCCGTATAGGGGTCTATTAAGTTTGTCTGAAGCGATATGTTCGAATTTTTACTTATAAAACTATTCAATTTCTATATATACTTTAACATAAGTTCTTAGCCCAAGGAACCACTACCAATACAGCTGCATTAAAGCCACAAAATGCTTCTTTAGACACAAATTAAGCTATTACGTTGACTGCTTTGGTATGTCTGGTATTTTGTGCAGTGTAATGATGTGCAGCGCAGTTGTTGTTGTTGTTGTTGTTGTTGTAGTTGTTGTTGTTGCTGCTGCTGCTGTTACTTTGGCAATATGATTTCGTTGCTGTTGTTGTTGTTGTTGTTGCTTCTTTGCTGTGGTTCAATTTGATTTTGGACTGCATTCGGGCGGTCGTGCGTTCGTCCATCTGTCCATCTGTCCGTCTGTCCCAATGGTTAAACGGCGAGTGCAGTCGCTGTCGCTCTCGCAGTTGCAGTCGCTGCCAACGTCGCAGTCGCTGCAGTTGGTGATGGAGAACAAGAAGAAGGAGGAAAAGGAGAAGGAGGAGGAGAAGAAGGTTGAGGAGGTGGCATTGGGCATTGGGGCATAATGAAAGTCGTCGTTTGGTTCGTGGTTGTTGTTGACGTCTTCGGCGGTTTGATCAAATGAATGAATATTATCATCGATGTCCCCCAGACCCCACTCCACGCTCCCTTACCCCCCAACCACTTAACCCACTGCTGCCCTGTAGGCCTCTACCCGCTTTACTCTTGAATGTAGACCGTACGTAAAGAATGTCTGATAGCTGAGTGTGTGTGGTGTGTGTGTGGAGTGTGTGTGTGGAGTGTGTGTGTGGAGTGTGTGTTTGGTGTGTGTTTGGTGTGCGTGTGTGGTGTGTGTAACTTTGTGTATATTTACATTGGCGGGTTTTGTAGCTGAAGACTCTTGGCATTTTGGAGGCTTCTGAGGCACGGGGCATGGTCTCTGCTCGCTGTGGCACTGAAGTTGTTGCCACTCAGCAGGAGTAAACGTTTGATCTAATTGGTTCGCTCATCGACAACTTGAGGCTAAATCTTCGATCATCTTCTTCTTCTTCTTCTACTACTTGGAGGTGTCTGCAGAAAGCTCTTCGACTAGCTGCGATTACATCTATCAGCAGATCATTGGCGATCTGATACTAAAGTTGGTCTATGCAAAAGTGGCCTGCTAAAGGTCAGGAGACCCTGTAGAACTGACTTAGAACCACAGGAATTGAATGAAAAACGTTATTGGGTTCAGAAGTATATGGAATTTTATAAGATTTCCTTATGTTCCAGATGAATATCTTATAGTTTATGGTATTTTTAAGTAAGTTAAGTTTAAACAAGTTAAGAAAATTACTTTATGCTTCATGAAGTCTCAAGAACTAAAGCGATTTAGACTCTTTAACCAGTGTAATACAAAGGATTCAATTCTATATTTCGAAATTTGGTTGTATGGAAAAGGGAATGCTGATTCTGTACATATTTCAGGCTGTAAAATGCTGCTGGGCGAGAATGCATAAGACACCACACACCGACACACGCACAGAGGCCAAAGGAGAGACAGAAAAGTGCAGCAAGCGGGGGAGCGGAGAACAGACAGAGCGACACTCGGACAGGCGGACAGCAGACGCAACAGGGACGGGGTAGGGAAGGGAAGGGAAGGGAAGGGGGGGACCAAGTCGAAGAGCCGGCGTGTACAAATACAGCAGTTGATATTTAACAAGAGTCAAAATTCCAGGAATTTAGGATTGGTTTTTGGTCTTCAGAGTGAGAGTGGGAGACGAAGAGAAAGAGAGAGAGCGAGTGAGATAGAGGGAGAGAGAGAGAAACCTGGTCAGTTCAGTTGAGTTCCGTTCCATTTCGTTCAGTTCAGTTGAGTTGATTTTGAGTCCGAGTTTGAGTTGATTTAAGTTGAGTTTTAGTTCATTTCAGTTCAGTTCAGTTCAACGGGGCATAATTAAGTGGCCTTAAATGCCGCTAAAGGAATTTCCCGCAGGCGACATTATTATCAGTATTTTACGGGGTAAAGAGTATGGGAGGAGGGGGTGGGGGGGGGGACTGAACACTGGACACTTGGACAGACATTAATTTTATACTGATATGTCCCAATGTTGATGGCATTTCCCAATCATCATGTTCCCATCGGCATCGTTTTATGCTCATTATTGACTGCCATTGATCGCATAACAGACACAAATTTAGGAATTTCTATAGACGAAGAGACCAAGAGACTTAGAGACCAATGGACCAAAAGACCTCAAGACCAATAGACCAATATACCCATAGATCCCATAGTTATATCAGAGTATTCATCGTATCTTAATGCCTGATGTCGACAAACGAGACAATGGACCATCAAATGAATATGTATTGTTTAAGCCGTGACTTTAGACTCGACTAAACCTCTAGTCTTTCAACTTTAGACTCTACTAGACTATAGACTCTAGACACTTGATTCTTGAAATTTTAATTGCAAAATGCCAACAGGTTGCAGTTGTATCTCTTGTGGCTCTTGTGCCTCTTGCACAACATTTGTTCGTCATCATCATCATTATCATCAAGACACAAATTCCAATATCGTGACTTCATATCACAGTCACTTGAGCCACGGTCGTAGTACAGCAGGGGCGGACCACAGCGGACCACAGTGGGGTGTGGCAGCTAGATTGCTTGCCACAACAGCTACTAAATTATGAGTCGTCAGAGGTGTCCACAACACATTCTGTTGGTTACAGTATTAATCAATGAATATTTAAGGTTTGGTATTTTTTTTTTAGGAGGAAATTATTAATGGTATTTAAAGACGTAATTGGTAAATAATAGGGATAAGTCAGGGGCGTAATTTGAACGATCTTTTCTAATTAAGTTTTTAATGATCAATTTAACAGTTTGTCAATATCTATAACTTATTTTTGTAGTGCTCTAAACAGGTGTTAAATGGATTAAGTACTATTAAATCAAGTTTTACAATACTTATTTTAAGGTTTGTTTAGTTAATATCTCAGTAAAATACTTAAGTTTAAATTTAAGAAATTTATGATTGATTAACTTCATAATTTATATTTTTTTTTTTATAGCAAACAAAAGAAAAGTTTGGCTTAAAAATACTAAAGCTTCATTTTGAAGATCTTAAGTAAGAAAATCTCTAATTTTTTGGTATTTAAAAGGATTAAAAATACTTTCTTATTAAAAACATTTAAATTAAAGCTTTGCAGACTTAAAAAATATAAAAAATTTTTAACTATAAAAAATTTTCCTTATTTTAAATTAAAATCTAGCGGATTTTTTGAATGACTTTACTAAACTGTAGCCTCAAATCGACGAGCAATGTGTTTAACTAAAATATGCACTAAATAAAAGCTATATTCTGACTGTAAATATGGCCAATTTTAGCCACAAATACTTAACAAATTTGTTTAATTTAAAAATACTTAAAACAAAAGTATTAAAAACTTAGTTTTTTAACTTTATATATCGAAGTTTAGATGAATAAAGTGTGAAGTTTTTGCTGCTGCTTTGATTAGAAACCCAAAAAGATATGAAAACTGCAAAAAATCATATACCATTTTCATAAGGGGATGGAAAATGCTTCAATATTGAATGTTTTTAGACACAGAGTAGCTGAAATTTCATTGCACAATAAAGAAAAAGTATTTAAATGTGTTTTGGTGACTAAATTGATTTGCTTTAAGCTTACCCCCTTTGCTAAAATGAGTGACTACGCCACTGCTTGCAACTACTTACTGGCAATGTAACTGCAACTAGAGGTACGCGTTGTACTTGTTCTCAGTCAAGTCAAACCAGTTGCCCCCATGACTCAGACGCCGATTGAGACTGAAACGGAGTCTTAGTCTGAGACTCAGCTCCAGACTCAGACAGAGTCACAGTCACAGTTACCATCACAGACTCCGTCTCTCTCTCGCTCTCCCTCTCTCTCTCTCCCCTTCTCTCTCTGGTCTTAAAGATTGAAATGCCGACAACTAATTGCATAAATGCATTTTGCATAATCTTATAGTAATTACAATAGTTCGAACTGTGTACGAAAGGCGCCATCGCAGTTCATTCATGCCACACTGTGCTGGCAGAGGTAGTGGCAGAGGCAGAGGCAGTGGTAGCGGCAGCGGTGACAGCGCCAGTTGCAGCTGCAGTTTTTGTAGCTTGTAGTTTTTTTTTTTGTAGTTTGACGCTGCTCCCAGGGTTCCATTCATGAAACTGAAACTGACTGACGCTGTCTGGTGACAGTGACTGTGAAACGGTGACTCGCTGACTGTGACTGCTACTCGGTGACTTGGGGTTTGGGGTTTGGGGCTTGGGGTTCATTCTCATGTTTATAAGTAAATATGTGTGTTTTGTGGCAATGCATTTCATCACTTTACCACTCAACACAAGAACGAAAGAAAAAAAACAACAAAATATATATTGTATATAAGTGTGTATAAGTGTGTGTGTGTGCGTGTGTGTGTGTGTGTGTTAGTGTGCGTGTGTGAAGAACCCAAAGAGATACGTGCTCGTTGTTGGCCTGCATTCTTCATGTAAGTAGTTTTTTGACACCAATGCACTTTGGTCTTATCGCGCATATTTCATATCTGGTTTCTCGCCCATTTGATGGTAACTCGGTGTTAATCTCTTTTGTCTGGGTTGGGGAGTGGGGCGTGGGGAGTAGTACCCTAAGGGGGAGGGTGTACAGGGGTCTCTCTCGCCCACTGATAAAGGCGCACTGTTTTGTTGCCGCTGAGACGCATTCAAATTAAATGCCTCTTGCACTTGTTAAGCTTTTTTTTTTTTATTTTTTTTTTTATTTTTTATTTATTTTGTGTTTTTTTTTAGTGTCTAATATTCATTGTGTACATATATTTCAATTTATTAATTTCGTATGCATAAATCTTGTGCTTTATTTATTCAATTTGAGTCTTTGTTGTCTGCGGACGGTGGCCCTGGTCAGCTACAGGGTGGGTTGAGGGTTGGGGGGTGGAGGGAGAGACATACACTATCATTGGAGCACAGCAGCATTCGATCTTTGACTTGTGAATTCTTGGAATGCAGCTAGTGGAGCATTTTAATGGAGATGGAGACTGGAGTGGAGACTGGGGTGGAGTTGGAGGTGGTTTGCTGGTGGAGACTGTGTCGCCCAGCCCAGTCCAGCCCAGCCCTGGTACAATTCCGAGCTCAACTGAATAATCAAAGTCGAATGGTCAAAATTCGTTTCGCAGTCGAGCCAAGTTGCATGCAACAGCAGCAGCGGCAGCCTCAAATTGAGGCCAAATCTAATTGAATATTTGAATATTCGATTAAAATTTTAATTGTGCTGCAACCTAAATACTAACAGAAAAAAAATACTAGCAGTTTATCTAGCATGTTAAATAAAATATTGTGTTTATTTAATAAATTTAATAATTTATTTAACATTTGACAGCGAAATTAAAATTTAAGCGAGTAAGTAAAAGCTGGGGGATAACTGTTATTATTTAAATAAAGTAGCTAAAATTCTAAAGAAATAAAATAAAAAATATTTTTTTATAAAAAATATATAATTTTTTTAATAAAACTGTATGTTTTAAAGTTAATAAATAGTTACAGAAAGGCCTAAATATATGGTATATGGCCATAGTTACTAAAGGTATATTTTAAATACCAATTTAGGTATATAATTGATTAATTTATTAATATTTTACATACATATAAAATTAAAGAAATAATCAAATAAAATTATTTTATATAGAAATAAAATTAAACAATTGCTTAAATTAAATATATTTTAAATACAAATGAAAGTAAACAATTGATCAATTTAATAATTTTTTAAATACAAATTAAATTAAAAAATACATTAAATTCACAATGTTTTTAATAAAATTAGTAAATTGATTTAAGTGACAAATTATTATTTAATATAAATATAAGTATATTATTGATTTTATTAATACATAATTTCATACAAATAAATTTTAAACAATTTTATAGTTGAGAATATTAAAAATTAGTTAAAAATTAATAACATTTTTAAGCTTTTCAAGATATTTTATATAAAACAATGTTAAAAGTAATAACAATTCACAGTTGTGTCATCTTTAAGTTAGTATTTCTTAAAACATTAACTAGATTTATTTGTTTAAACTAATTTAAAATCAGAAAAATTCACTTAAAAATTACTTGCAGTAATTAAGGAATTAAACAACAGTTTAGTGCATACTTAAATTAAGTAAGTAAAAATTATTAACTATTTTATAATCCCCAAAACGTAGAAACTGCAATCATTTTAAAGAATTTCCAGCGCTCAACAGCCGCCATTTTGTGTGTCTTTCAAGCGTTTCTTCGCCACAAAATGGCCGAAGTTTGTGAAAAAAATAAATTGCAAGTAAAATAAATAAATTAAAAATATTATTAAATTATATAAATAATTAATGCAACTAATTAAGAGCACCTTTGAGTGGGAGAGCAAGACACACAGAGAGAAAAAAAAAACATAACCACGTCAACAAATTCACCTGGCGGCCATTTTGTTTTACTTGCTTTTATTCGCGACGCGTGAGTTTCTCTCAGCGAGAGTGTGAAGCTTTTTTTGCTGTTATTTCATTTTTTTTTTTTTTGTTGCTAATTTCGGGTGCTCGCTCTTCGCTATGGCTGTCTCCCTTCCACTAGCACTCCCACTCCCCTCTCTCTCACTATCCCCCTCTCTGTTGGTCTGTCTCTTATATATGAAATACTTGGAGTGTAATACGCGTAGGAACACGTGATTTTGGCCAAAATTCGCGTTATGGCCACAAATTGGTAGCATTTAGTAAGCAATTTTAGCCAATATGAAAGGATATTGAAGATTTTTGTGAAATTTTGAATATTTTCTGGAATTTTCGACGACATTTTGACTATTATTCATGCTCGATATTGTGTATACGTCAGTTTTGGGCTCTCTTTACTTTGATATGCGTGCCTGTATGCGTAAGTGTGTGTGTGTGTGGCGATCTTTATAGAAAGAAATTTGCTAAACTTTGTTGTGCCATGTGTGTGTGTGTGTGTGTGACATAGCAGTGCTGGTGTGCGTGAGAAATGCTGCGTTTTTGAAATACACTTAGCTACGAACAAAACGCTCGCCTTTTGTTGCTGTGCCCCACTGTGCGTGTGTGTGCGAGTGTGTGCGAGTGTGTGCGTGCGTGTGTGTGTGAGCGAGATGCGTTGATATTGTGCACGCCCCTATGCGTTGTCTCGACCCTTACGTCAGCATTAGCACGTGGACTATTATTAAAGCGTTTAATTAACTTGGCAGCATTTAGGATCAAATTAATACATAATTCGGTTGAGGGAAATTTTCAAAAAGGGGCAAGTTAAGTGAAAATGTTTAAAAACCGTTATAAAAGGGCCTACTATTTCCCACTCGTTGTTGTTGTTATTTTTTTCTTTCCTATTGGCTGACGATTAAATGCGACTGGACAATGACAACTCGTATAGAAACTGATATCAGTTGATTTTTGCGGTTAAAGGTTATTTCCCGTCTTCCATAATAGCCCGTACTTAGTTCCGTTTCAGTATCTGTGCTGTGCTAAGGCAGGGTTAAACCATGGCCATTATACTATTTAAGGGGGTGTTTAATAATTGTGAACATTTAATTGCATATTTCGTATGTAAGTACATTTTATTTGATATCAAATTCATTTCAATTTCATGCTTGCCATTAGAAAATGCCCTCATGGCAATCACACACACACACGCACTCACACACACACACACGCACAGAGAGGCATATCAAGCAGCTCCACACACGCACACACACCATGCCCAAAATCGAAATGTTTTCTAGTATATTTGTATCTCAGTGTCGGTGAGTCGCTTGTTAAATGTCTGCATATGTATTGCGATGTTACACATTTCATATGGCACACGCTACGCGAGTGTGCGTGTATGTGTGTGCGTGTGTGTGTGCTGCTGCTGCTGCGTGTGTATTAGTTTAAACCTCTTGCTCTGCTCTACACATACGCCTGCGTGTGTGTGTGTACGTACTACATACGCGCTTCTGGCACAGGAATTTTTTCTACAGATTTCGTTTAGGTTTTGGCTTTTTTTTTTCGTTGATTTCGATCATGTGTGTGCTTGTGTGTGTGCGTTTGTTTCATGAGTGTCTTTGGGCTCTACACTGAGCACAAAGCTTGCATCATTCAGTGAACTACAAAGTCAAGCTTAAAACAGAACATTTTAAAATGTTTTAATATGAAATTAATTTATAGAAATTCCCAACTTTACCTACTTGAACCTATTTTGGCCTACTTTAGCTATGAAAAGTAACTTTTTGTATACTTTCCAAGTCAAAATTCTGTATAATTTTACCCAAACTGCAGTAAAGCGTTTAATAACATAAGTAAGCCTCTAAAAGTTTATTAAACTAGCATTTAACTAATAATTTAAATACGTTTTTATCCTTTTTTGCCCTAATTTACCCATTTTAAAGCTATAATTTATAACAAATTTGTATTTCTTGACTGTAAATATACTTATACAATTTATTTAACACTCTTTAAGTCTTTATAAAAAATGTTAGCTCCTTTTAACGCACTTTTACCCAACTTTTAACATAATAATCCTTGCAAAGCTGCAAATAATTATTTATTTTTCTCGTCGCTCTCTTAGAGCTCACTTATTAAATCATTATCTTTGATTACATTCATTATTGCTTCTTCAATTCGATGGCATATTTTATGTCTAAGTGATCATTTAATGGCATTAAATCGCAATTGATACGCTAAAAGTGCAATAGGAAGGCCGCCATTTTCTTTTCGCTTCGTTCATAAAAATTTTTTACTGTGCCTAAGCACTCGCACTCACTCACTCATACACACACGCACACTAGCGGCCGACCGCAAGGTTATGTCGAATAGTGAGAGAGCGAGAGCGAGCTAGCGAGTGTGCTCACTTTGGCATAGTATGTGTTCGTGTGTGTGTGAGTGCTTGTGTTTGTATGACTGTGTGAGGTGTCGGTGTGTTTGTTTTGCTATTGTTTTCAGCACCAGAGCGGCCAGGCAAGCAAGCGAAATTTATATATTTTTTCCACGGTGGCGTTAACCATTACATGCAAAGTCACACTCACAGTGTCGGCAGCAGCTGCGCGCCACATTCATTCAGACATTTGAAGACGACGACGACGACGACGACTTCTGCTCGCGTACTTGTTGCTGCTCTGGCTCTTGCTCTGGCTCTGGGGCACTGGGCAGAGCGAGAGAAAGAGAAAAAGAGAAGCAAACGATAACGACAAAGGCAAAGGCAAAGCAACTCAAGGCATTCATTGATACCAGCGCACTATGGTGCTTTTACACTATTTTATGGAATAGTGTTGATTGTTAAAGTTTCACATATGCTAGGCAAAGTTTAAGGAGGGGTATACTACTTTCTTTTGCCTGTTTAGCGTAAGCATCAATTAACAAATACTCTAGCTTCCAAAATAATACTCTTTGCCCAGTTTCTACCATGAAAAGTAAACTATTTTGATCATTATGTCTAGGTACTTAGAGCATGGTTACAAACTATTTCTACAAGTTTAATTTAAAGCTTAAAGCTCCCAATTTGTATTCGTATTACTAGAGTTATGCCAAATCACTTGCTGTTTAATTCATTAGTTATTAATTAATTCCAGAAATATTATCTACTGCACCATAGTGCAGCGTGCCTTGTTGCTGCTGCTGCTGTTGCTTTTGCTGCTGCTCTCGCTGAGCTCAGTCGCTGTTGCTGCTGCTTCTGCTAGTGCTGCTGCTGCTGCTGCGTCTGTGTTTCTGTTTCTGTTTGTGTTTCTGTCCGTGTGTTTGTATGTATTTGTGTCTGCATATGTGTGTGTATGCTGTCTGAGTAACCATGCGCAGCAAACTAAACTTTGGTGAGGCATTTGTTTCAGTACGTCACCGACAGCGCCAACGTCAAGAAGGAGGGTGAACTGCTCTGCCTGGACGCGGCTTACTGGGCTAACTGCTCTGGGCTCTGTCTGGCTCTTCCCTTCTGCTTTTCTGGATTGCGACGACAACGACAACGGCAGTGGCGACGGCAACGGCAACGGCAACGGCGACGGTAGCGGCGGCATCAAAGTGAATTTCAATTAAAACTGTGTAAAGGTGTTGGTGTTGGCCTGTGTCTCTTCTATCTGTATGTGTGAGTGTGTGTCTGTGTGTGTGTGGCTGTGGCTGTGCGTGTGTACGAGTGTTTGCAGCTGTGTGAGTGTGTGTGTGTCGCCATTTAACTAATTATTAATTATATTGCTAAACAAACATAAAAATAAACGAAATACTTGAACCCAATTTCAACTCGATCGAGCTAAACAAAAAACAAAGAAAACACAAAAAAAAAAGAAACAAATTATTTGCAAATTTGCGTCGCAGTTTTAAAGGCCCCAAAAAAAAAAAATAAAAACTCGGAGCCCAATGCCATAACGTAACGTAAGCGTAACGTAAGCTTAAACGACGTTTTAAATGCGCTGAAACAATAACAAAAACAACAACAATAACAACAGCAAGAGGAAGAAGAAGAATTAAAAACAAACTTTCGCGCTACTTCTGAGCTTCACAACTGAATAATTAAAATTAGAAGCAGAAAAGTAAATACAAAAGAAAAATATATATATAAAATAAAATAAGAAATGGTAGCGCAACAAAAAAAAAAACTTAAATAAAGAAACACACACTCACACACACAAAACATTCATTTGTGTTAAGTAAAACAAAAATTTATAAAATGGCGCACAAGAAACTTATACAATCAAACAAAAATTATAAAAAAAAGAATTAAAAAAAAAACTAGAAGAAAAAGAAAACAAGAACAACAAGTGAACTTTGTACAAGGCACAAGTGACAACGCCAATGACGACGACGACGATGATGATGACGATGATAATGCTAATGATAATAATCAAGTTGCAGCAAAGTTGCTAAAAAAAATCAATTATAAATAAATATCGAAACCGAGTTACAGAGTAATAGAGCAATAAAATCAGTCAAGCGAGGAGACAACTCCACCCACCGCCCCTCCCCTCGGATCCACCCACTTCAGTCCACCCCACTCCATCCCACTCCAACTCAAGCCCAGCCTTTCTGCTATCACCTGTGATAAGCGCTTTGGTGCCTTTGCTTTGCTGCTGCTGCCCTGTCCACTTTGGCGGCGTGCATTGAACCAATTTTGTTGCTGTAGTTTGCCTCATTTTTTTTTTTTATAATACCTCTGTATATTTATTTAAAGCGCAAATGTTTTAGATACGACACAAATGTCGCCGCCAGCCCAGCAACAACAACAAAATAAACTACAGAAACAACAACAGCAACAGCACCAACAACAACAACAACAACAACAGAAACAACGGCAAACAGAGCCAACAACAAAGGCAAACTTGCCTATCTGCCTGTTGAGCTTGCTGCTGCCTCTGTCTCTGCCTCTGTCACTGCCGCTGCCGCTGTCACTGCCGCCGCCGTCGTCGACGACTTTTCGTTCGGTTGAGTTAGTGCGTGTGCTGAGCATTTACTAAACTGGCACACACCAACACAAGTACAACACGGCACTCCAATACACACACACACACACACACACACACACACACACACACACACACACACACACACGCAGACATTAGCCCTGAGTGTGTATATGAGTGTGTGCACGACGGCTGCTTATATAATCAACATCGACATCGACATCAGCAGTCTGCCTAATGGCTTTGTTTGTAAGTATCAAGCAATTTGTTTAAACTTTTACTAGTTTATATTTACGTATACACTGACTATATATATTGTTTGTATGTATGAATTTGTATATCTGAACATTATTGTTATACTGCCCTGCCAGCAGCGGGGTCAGCTTGAATGCAGCTAAAAACAGCTGTTTTGTTTGCGCGTCCGGCCGTGCATTAAAAACTGAAAACAGAAAACAGCTGTTCCGTGCAGTCTGCACTGACAGCCAGCATCTGCAGCCGCAGCAGCAGCAGCAACAACAGCGCAGCGCAGTTTAAACCCAGACAGCGCAAGTCCTCCACAACAACACAGACACACACTCTCACGCACAGTCACACATATACAGAGACACTACTCTCATTGCGCTGGCCATGTGTCCTTAAGTGTGCGCTTGGCTTTTTGCGCACCAAAAAAATCATACACTCAAGCACAGCGACAGAGACACACAGCCAGACGAACGGGCGGAATGACAGACAGGCCCAGACAACAGCAAGGCCAGCAAGGCCTAAAAGCTCGCTCTTTCAAATACATACACTCGCTCTCTCTATCTTGCAGTCACAGAGCTCTTACACAAACACACACATACTCACCAATTCAAACGCCCTGCTCGCTCACCCACACAGTCTCAGGCGCAACAAGTTGTCGCTGCTGCTCTTATTGTTGTTGTTGTTGTTGTTGTAGCTCTGCGCTCTTAAGCTCTCTCGTTCTCTTTATGGTGACCTTTGCGCTCAGCGTTGCCAGATAGCCCAGAATACGGTTTAATTTAAATTTGGAAAATATGAATGATTAAAACATTAAATTAGAACAAATTTATTAATCGTATTATGTTAAGCAAAGGAATAATTTTGGATTTTTTAGCGACACGTGCCCGAACTTTAAAGAGGCTGCCACCTGACACTGGCTAACTGACTAACTGGCTGAGAGAATAGTGCGCAAAAACCGTTTTGTGCACTACGCTTCTGTTTTGTTTGCAAAGCCCATAAACTATAATACATAATAAATAGCCAAGGCGCAATATGCGCAGCTTCAAATGTCGAGAGAACTACAGACAGACCGACAGATGGACAGACTGTGGGGTGGGCAGTCGCTAGGAAGGGGGTGAGAAGGAGAGGAGGAGGAGGAAGAGGAAGAGGCGCCTTTTCCCTCAAGCTTCAAAGTTCACAATGGGCTGTAAATTTGCTGGCTGCCTGTGAATAGTGTTCCGTATGTTGCTTCAACTGTATATTGTTGTTGTTGTTGTTGTTTTTTCTTTTTCTATTATACTACAAACATTCGTACATTCATACATACATATTTAAATGCGCAATTAAGATTGGTACAGTCAAGGCGCGATCAACAACAACAACAACAACTACAACAAAACCACAACGACATGAAAAACTATCAACAGAATTGAACCAGTTTTGATATGTTACGCATTTATCAAAAAACACACTCACACACACATATATACATACATACATATATATCTGAACGAAGAAATCGGCAATTAAGCGAAAAGCTTTTCAACACCAAACTCGAGCACCCTGTATTTCTGTTTCTTCTGGTTGTTGTTGTTGTGATCGCTTTATGACTCCCCCTCGATAATTATCGATTTGCTAGCTTCGTGTATGTGTGTGTGTGTGCGTGTGTGTGTGTTTATAAATCTATTGGCAACTCTGCCACAGTGTCTGGCATAATTACGCGCACACTTAATGAGATTGCAAAATGGCGACGGTTAAATGTATGTAAATCTGGTCTCTGGACTCCTTCAATGGCCATAGGACGTCATCGGGCAATGCCTCTAATATAAATAATCGTAATCTAAATACGAAAAACAGAAACAAAACAAAACAAATCTCTTGCGTATATGCATGCATGTGTGTGTGTTTGTGTGTGTGTGTGAGTGTGTGTGTGTAATTGTTGCTGACGTAAAAGCCTCCAGTGTTTTTACCCATTTGTAATTGTGTTTGCTGTGCGCCAATTTCATGTTCATTTCGTTTTCATTCAGTTTTTTCAATGACGTACACAACACAAACTGCCCCCTCCCCCGTCCCCCTCCAATATTACACTGTCAGACAACCTTGTAAAGTTTTGTGCGTCATTTGGTCTGTTGCTTTTTCCACATTTAACAACAATTTTTTCGCATCACTTTCGCTGTGGCGTCTGTTTGTAATTTTACCGCTTCGATAAATATTAAGTCGTAAAAGTCAAGCCAGGGCTATATAGATACATATCGTATAGGAGCCACATACCCATCCACATCCCCATCTATAACCCCAACAATATTAATATAGTATTTATATTTGCTTTTAGCTCTCAAATGTGTTTTTACCTGCAATACTCGTTGTTTGTGCGTCATTGTTGAAAAAACAACAACAACAACAGCAACTACAAAAAACAACAACAATCTTGAAAATTTTCTATTTTTATTTACATACATATGTACATATATTTTCTTTGTAATTTTTACAAAAGTTTCTTCACTTTTTTTTTTTGTTTTTTTTTTATTTTATGACTTTTGTGCGGTGAGTCCAAGTGGCATTTTCATTTCCATTTCCATTGCCATTACGATTTCCATTACCAATTTCAATGTCATAGTCACTTGTGATTCAATCGAATTTCCCTAGAATCCCATAATCTAACCTGACCAATCATACTACTATATATATTCACGATATCTCATTTGGAACTGGACCCAGATTTCTGACTCAGAGTGCGATTGTAACGCAAAATGCAAATAATGTGTGCCTAATGTGTACTTTTTCCAGGAAAATCAGCAAACAACTAATCAAAAATTCCCAAATAAATCTATAGGTATCAACAGAAAGCTATAAAAAATATAGAAGAAACTAAAAATAAATAAATATGTCAGCGCAATTAATCTCCAAAATTTTTGCTTATTTTTAACACCAGAGATTTAAACTGGATTTTCCCCAGTTCTCAGTCATTTACATAAATCAGATTTCTATAAAATTTTCCTTATTTTCGATTTTTTTTATAGCATACTTTTATGTTTTGCTGCACAGATTTTTATTAGCTAAATTTCTAACATTTCAAAAAGTTTAAACGATTATTATAATAAAGTTTTTTTTTTTTGTTTTTATTTTCGTAAATTTTATTTAAATTTTTTAAAAACTATATTAAGTTAAATTTTTTGGATTCTATGAACTTAAACGTTCAAGGTAGACAATAGATCATTGCTAAGGCAAAGTGCAAGGCGGACAAATGTTCATTGCTATGAGCAATAATAAGAGCTTAAAAGCAATCTAATCTTGAGATTAAAGTCGAATACACACAAGTACATAAAAACGAGCGTACAGCTGTGATCGCAAAAATAGAAGCTCCTGTTTTTAATACACTTGAAACAAATTTTACATTCTTACAAAGAAATTACGAAATAACTAAAAAATTCATTTGATTAAACTAGTCATATAAAGCTTAGCTTATAAGCAGCACTATTTGCTTGAACACAACTGTAAGCACATGAATTACATGCATGTGTGTGTGTGTGAGTGTATGTGAGTCTCGCCTTATGAGTGGATACTTGAAGCTATAAAATATTCTACAAGTATCTTATCCGTAGTTTAAAATCAGGCAGCTATTCATTCATTTCTTCAATCGAGGCATATTTGTTGCTCTTCTTCTTCTGCCCCTTCTCCTTCTTGTTGTTTTTGTTGTTCTCATTTACTTCCGTTTTTACTGCATTTGCTGTGGTCTCACACATGTGTGGGTTCACACATGTCTGCGTGAGTGTGTCTCTGTGTGCTTGTGTGTGTGTATATTGTCACTGCTTCGGCTTGGGATTTTCATTCATTAAATGCGAGCGCGCACACACACACACACATGCATACATACATACATAGTACATGCAGACAGACCCACACACGCACACACTGAGACAAACATAATCACATACACTTTCATTCATAAATTCAGGCATTGCCACCGCCGACGCTGATGCCGCTGCCGACGCAGACGCCGAAGCCGATGCCAATGTGAACGCAGACGCCTCCGCTGCGGTTTTGCCGTTCTCTTCCCACCGTGTCATCGCTGCTCCAATGCGTTGCGTTTGTTTGCTGTTGTTCTTGTTGTTGTTTTTAGTTTATCGCCGCCATCGCCAACGCCATCCAACGAGCCATTGAGACCCCCAAATCATGTGTGTGTGTGTGTACGTGTGTGTGTGCTTTAGTCTGCTTGCAGTTGTTGCTGCTTCGTTGCATTTTATAGATTTGCTCTAAATTTCAATGAATTTTCATTGAGCACACTCTACATACACACTCACACACACTCTCGCACACACACACACTTATGTACATAAACTGATAAGTGCGGAACGGATCCGTATCTCCGTTGTTGTCGTGTTTTTTTGGGGTCAGCACCCAAAACATTCAGTATTTGGTTGTTTCCACTGCATATTGTCGCAATCACAACAAATACACAAACAACAACTACAAAGCAACAACAACAAATCAAACTTCTCCCATATGCGGTTGCCAGCATTTTGTTATGCTGTCCCATTCCGTTTCTCTGTCTCATCCCCACTCTCTCGCTCCACACTCTCCACTCTCCTTCCCCCTCCCATTCCCAAGTCCATTCATATGCACAGTTATGAATGAATGGTGCGCAAAAATATGAATGAAACGCATGCAAACAGCGACGAAAAGTGTGTGCAGGACAGGGCGAAAAAGAGAGTGCGGGAGAGAGGGAGAGCGAGCGAGCGAGACTGAGACTGGGATTCGTATCGTTTGTCGTTGTAGCTGTGTGCGCTCATATAGTCACAATATTTCCGGCCTTTCGGGGCAAATGCTTATTTATAGACCCCTCCCCGCCCGTTCTTCCCACCCTTCCTTAACCTAACCGCCCCCTGTCTCTTGACACCCGCCAATCCGCTTAAATGCGACTATAACACGGCTCCAAATGGCGTCTGCATTTTGGTGTGCGTTATACCCTGTATTTTACAGAAGGTACTACGAACTTGTTGTCATTTGAAGGTATTATATAATGTTCTAGTGACTAGCTATGTAATCCTCCACATGTATTAGTTTTTATTACAGGGTATTTAACTTTCGGTCCTTGCCTTCCTCTGTAATTGTTTTGTTTGTTTTCATTTTTGTTTTGTTTTGTCTTTGGCACTCCAAAATGCGGTTGCATTTGCCACCTTCTTCCTCAAGTTCCAGTTGCACTTCCATTTCCACTTCCATTTCCATCACCATTTCCACTTCCTCATTAGGCCACACGCACAGGAAGTAAGCGGGAGGAAGCAATATACGTCACACAAACACACGCCCATACATACGCACACACACAGGCATGAGGCATTAGTCACTTTTGTTTTCGTTTTCCCCTCTCATAAGTTCTCTCTTTATTTTCGTTTGCTGTTTCTGTTGCTTGTCGCTGCTTCCTAACGTTGCACTGTGGTGCAGTTGCACTTTTTTTTGGAGTAACTTAATAACTAAACAGCTAAAAAAAATATATATATTTTGTTTCCTTACCTAAGTCAGTGCGATTAAACGTTAGCATATTAATATGTTGGGAACGTAGTCAAAAAACTTAGTTAATATTAATAAAATTAACGATAGTTTTAGTTCCATTAAATCAGGGAAACGCACCATAGTGCAGTGTCTGCCAGTCGCCCCCTTTGCTCCCATTGCGTGCCCCCTTGCACTCCTTTCACTCTCTCTTGCTCTCCCACTCTCTTTACCACTTGAACCAGCGTCTGCTGTGCGTCGGTTTCTGTTTCTCTTTGCTGTTTCCGTTGATAAAATAACGCAGCGCTGCCTGGAAGTGGGAAGAGGCAGACAGAAGAAGAGCAAGCGGGAAATAGAGAGTGCATGGAGAAGGGGAAAGAGGTAGGGGTAACGGGGCTTTGCCGTCACTTTTGCTATTTATGGCGAAAGTGTTGCTCGTCCCGAGTTCAATAGTGCTTTGAACTTTTGGCTCCCTTTGCCTGGGAACGCAATGGAAATGGAAGTGGAAGTGGAAATGGAAGTGGGATGTGGATTTGGATTGGGAATCGGAACGCAGCCAAAATAGAGCGGCACATTGTCTGCCAAATAAAGAAGGAACAAGAGAAAGAGGAAAGGGGAGAAGGGGACTGGGAAGGGGAAGGGGTCTCGTAACTTCCGCTGCGTTTGCAGCTTTACGCAAAAAGACGTTAAATTTATGAATATGAATGAGACAGCCAAGAAAAAAAAAGCAACACGACGAAGACGCCGACGCTGACGCCGACGCCAACGTTGCGGCACAGCTGCTACGAGTTACGTGTCGTTTTCGACGTCGCCCCCACGATGTAACTGAAAATCAAAATATATATAAAAAATAAAAAATTAAAATGAAACTGAGAAAAACTGTTAAGAAACTGGGCCAAATGTCATTAATACATCTTAGATCGCAGGCGGAGCTGCAGTTTCTGTTGCAGTGTGCAGCGCAGTGGCGACAGGGTGACAGCGGGGAACGCCCACATTAGCACACGCCTACTTGGAAGCGAAAATCCGTAGTCACATCCGATTGCAGCTACTTTGTGGCATGGAATGTGCTATAATTATGCCAGCCTCACACAACTGCAGCTCTCTCCTTCTTACTCACATGCCCTCCTCTCCCTACCTCTCTCTCTCCCTCAGTCTCTCTCAGTCTGTCTGTGTGGGCTCAGAAAGCGGCAGTTTTCCGTCGCCTTTGACGACTTTCCCTGCTAGCTGCACCAAATGTGAGGGTGTTACAGGGTAGCAACAGGGGAGTTGTGAATTTGGAGGGTCAACACACGTAGCCAGCGCCCACTGTAGCTGTGGCAACATTAGTAGCATCAACCTCTCAGCGCCGCTTCAATGCATTTTCCTCCCCAGTCTCCAGTCACCAGACTAAAGACTCAAAACTCGAGACACTAGACACTGAACACTTGGCTCAGGTTCGTTAGCAAAAGTTGCTTGTACCTCGATTTCCGACTTTTCAGACTTTCCGTAGTGCCCGACACTTGTATGCTAATGCATGCAACATGCAACACGCCAAAAGTCCTATACAAACAGAACAGTGGTTCAAAAACAGTGGGAAATAATTTAAAATTAATTAATTGAAACTACTTTAAGAAATTTGAGGTTAGGAAAATGTTTTTAGGAAAAGTTTAGTTACGGAAATGTGATTTTTCCGCTCCCCTCCCAATTTTCTCCACTACATATATTTTGTTCACTTTTCTTGCTAACTGATCCCACTGTGCACTCACAGTCTGCTCTTCCCATTCGTGTGCAGTTCATTTCGGCTGAGTTCTCATCTCTCACAAACGGCGGCGGCGGCTTCAACGGCGGCTTCAATGGCTTATCATCAAACCTGAGCCACTTTTTGTTGTTGTTGTGTTTTTTGTGCTTTGGTCGCCGACGGCGTTTGCAACGCGCTTTGCCGCTGCCTCCACCACTTCTGCCGTCGCTGCCTTCACCGCTGCTAATGTTCGTTCTTGTTGTTGTTGTTTTTTGCTTGCAACTGATTCTCTCATGCATAAAATTGCACACGACATAATTTCCATGAAAATGGCTGGGAGCAGAGTACCGAGAGCGAAGAAAAAGGGTGCAGAGAGGGAGAAAGAAGGAGAGGAGAGAGAGGTGAGCAGGGAGCAGGGAGCAGAGAGAACTGAGAACGTCGTCAACTGAGACTAACTAACTAACTAACTAGCTGCCTTAGGGCATAAGCAGCACTACCAACGTCTACCTGCCTACCTCTCTCCCTCTCTACCCCCCTCTCCAACCTTTTCGTTCTTCCTCTACCTCTCTTGCTCTAACTGTCTGTGGGGATTTGGGGCAGGTTCGCTGCACTTTTCGCTGTCGCTCGCTCGACTAGAAATTATGTGCAATTTGTCTAGCAGGGGGTCTAGAGCCAGTACCCCTCCCAGCACCCTCAACACCCTCTACCCCCTTAACCCTCTAAAGCCCGCACCTTTAGCACATCACGTGCTTTCAATTAAGACGGCTTTAACCATCTTTAAGGCCAAAACAAAAGTTAAGCAAAGTTATTGATGGGTTGGAAAAGGGGCGCTGAAAGTAGCGAGGGCGTGGCTGTGGGCTTAACCCATTGAGGATTACGTTCAATCAACCCGTGACACTGCAATCACATTCCAAACATTTTACGTCACTGCTCAAAGGGCTTAAAATAAATAAATTTATACTTGTAGCAGTACAAGTGTGTGTGTGTGTGTGTGTGTATATGTGTGTGCAATATAAACTCAGTTCTGATAAGATTTATTAATTATTATTGTGGGTCTTGACGTTGTAAATGTTGTTGTACTCGAATGTAGTTCAAGCAGTCGAAAGTCCGAGCACTTTAACTTTAATGTTTGCATTGAGAAATCCCTTGAATAAACAATAAAATAAAATATTTATAACAATTTCCGTTTCTCTGCCTTGCTTACAGGTCGTACACCCTTCACCCTCCACCTACCACAACCACTACCACTCCCACCTGGCTGTGTTGGCTTTCCCCCGTACAGGTAAGTGTTAAGCATGTGACTCAATTCCATCACAAGTATTTTATAGTTTAGTTTTCGACGCTTTTTTTTTTGATAAGCCAAAGATTGAGCGCGTGCTCATGTGTGTGTGTGTGTGTGCGACAGGTGTGTGTACACTTTCGAAATTCCAGAAATTCTTGCGTCAAGTTGACGCCGTCTTCGTTGTCACTGTCGTCATCGAAGTCACTTATCGATCGTCTTGACTGAGGAGTGTTTAAATTTGTCAATGGACTTGCATTCATTTCAGTTACCAGTTTATTGCAAAAGTATCTAGCTTATCAGCAGATACAACTAGAAAATGTAAAGTACAAAATGCTGAGAAAATTATAGAGAAAACGCTGTAAAATTCACATGACACCAACTAACTTCTTAGTCACAGTCTCATTTTGTAGTTATTAGTTCGTAGAATTATTTGATTGACAGACCAAATGACACAATTTTCCGCTAATCAACTTGAGATACATTTGTATCTGCATGTGTGTAGCTCTTTTCTTGGCCATTGTCACCCAGATTTTGTCGATCGGTTGACATTCTTGGCTCGCTTGGCCCCTCCACATCGTCCCCCCCCCTAGCCCCTCCCCCTCTCCCGCTCCCGCCTCTGCATTTGGTATTCATGACATGCTGCAACTATAAATAACGCCTATTTTAAATTTAAAGAGTAATGCCTATGGAATTTCCTATAAATACCTTCATGACGAACACAAAATACCAAAAAAAAAAACCAGAAAAAAAACCAAAACAAAGACAGCTTTTTAATACTCAGTCGCCCCCCTCTGCCACACCCCCTTTTTGTCTATAGTTAGCTCCCCACGATTGTTGTGCTTTGGTTTTTTTTCATGTTGTTGTTTTTGTTTTTTCGTTGTAAATGACCTCGTTCACAAAAAGTTCAGAAATTCCATTTACAAACATGTAATTGAAAAAGTCCATACAGACACATAGATACACTCACACACACACACACACACACACACACACACACACACACACACACACACGTAGATGTAACAAAGTCAAACACGTTGGAATTTATTTTTTTACCGTTCAATGGCGAATTTCGGCTGTGTGTGCGTGTGTGTATCTGTGTGTGTTGTTTACGCAAAAGAACGCCACCAGCTACAGCAACATAAAAGATACAAATACAAACATACAAACATTCCAAAAGACACTTACGAAAACCACACACAACAACAACAAAACTTTTTCGTAGATTACAACATTACAAAATACATGTGTGTGTGAGTGTGTGTGTGTGTGTGTGTGTGTGTATGGAATAAAAAAAAACGAGTCAAACAAAGCTGAAGAATCCAACGAGCAGCAAATGCGAACTCAAAGAGACATTGACGTTGTGTTTGGGACAAAAGGCTAAAGTAGCGCATAGCTCGGACGCTGCATGAGATACAGATACGAGATACTTTTGTGGGTTGGAGAGGGGTGGTGAGGGGAGGGTAGGGGAGGTGAGGGGGCGCAGTGGTGTCAGTTTGTTTGTGGAATGCCGTTCTGTAAGTTTCATATGCTACCCAAACATCAGCATGGAGTAGTTCAGTTCAGTATCGAAACTTTCTAGCACACACACACACACACACGAACACAGCTACAGATTCGTATACAGATCCAGCGACAGATACAAATACATACACACTCCACTACTTTCGAAATATACAACAACAACAATAATAATAACAACAACAACAACAACAGCAGCAACAGCATTTTCGAAGTGCTGCTAACGTCGCTGTCGCTGCTGCAGTCACTGCTTCGGCCGCTGTCACTCTGCTGCGTCACTGCCTGCGTCGCTGCTTCGCTAACTCTGTCTACCGTCACAACGACTCGTCCCTCTGTCTCTGTCTGTACGAGCGCATGCGCGACGACGATGCGAACAGCGAACAGAGAACAACGAACAGCACGAAAAACGAAAGATCGGCGCAAA
The DNA here is from genome assembly GCA_018903735.1 of Drosophila cardini. Taxonomy (NCBI): domain Eukaryota; kingdom Metazoa; phylum Arthropoda; class Insecta; order Diptera; family Drosophilidae; genus Drosophila; species Drosophila cardini. The sequence goes on along the minus strand of JAEIGM010000004.1, from coordinate 7,822,145 downwards.
AGAAAAGACATATTTTCATTCAGTAAATTTTTGTAGGTGCAGCCGCATGGTCGTTGTCGAGCTGCTCGCGGATGTTTTTGTATCAAACTTTGCCGTTTTTGTGTGAGAACGGATGTAACGACAACGATAAATATGAGTACAACAAAATAAATAAAAAGAAAACACAGTGTGAAAAGTAAATATTAAAATGCAAACATGACTCTCAAAGCGTTACAAGATTAGTATTACGAAAAAAAGTTATTAAATACAAGAAAAATGAGTAAAAGGCTCCGTAAGGAGCTGAGCAAAACGAAGCAGACACAACCACACATACACGCTGACACACACACACACACATACAAGCATACAGACAGTACGTAGCATACAAACATACACATGCATATGAAACTTGTGCGACCGCATTCCAGAAAGTTCAAATAACGAATGGATGGGGACGTTGGACACAACAACAGCGGGGAACTGGCGGGAGGTGGCCCACAGCATAAGCAGCGTGGAAAAATTAATGTTAAAGAACTCTACTCCCAGTGTATGTACTCATATAAGTATAAGTGTGTTGGTGTTGCTGTGTGAGTGAGGCTTGGAGCTTTGTGTGCCTGTATTGATGTAGCATGGAATGCGGTTCCGTTCAACTACGAGAAGAACTAAGCCAAATAGAACTTGCGCTTCAAAAGTGAGTAATATGAACAGAAAAAAAATGAACAAGAAGATGAAAAAAATGTGTCCAGAAACTGGTTTCTCTGTCGCGGTCTAGCAATGCGGCCAAGACTTTGTGTCGTCGTATTGCAGCATGGAGCATCCATTGACATCTAAGGAGTTCTTTGATTCTAACCTCTAAGTCAAGCCACATGGGTAAAGAGCGTAAAGCCTTGTGGAATTTGCCAGCAGTCAATGCGCTCTCACGCACACATGCACATATAAACACACACACATACTGACTCTCTGTCTCTGTCAGTTACAAGACGCGAAGACAAAAGCTCGGCTTCGTCTTTGGAGACGAAGTAAAATATTTATTGGCTGAAATTGGATGCTGCGCGTCGCCGTCGTTGTCGTATGTGTGTGTGTGTGTGTGTGTGTGAGTTTGTGTGTAGCGTCTATTTAGAAATTCAAATTGAAATTTTTGTAGCATGAGTCATACGACAAAAGCGTGGGTCTGAGCCTAACTTAAGTGTTGTTGAGCTGCAGCTTTGGCGGCGTAAAGTAGAAATTCGTGAACTGCAGCTGAAAAGTTTTTTTATTAATAATCCATAAGTGATAATCTCTGAATATTAGGTAAATTCTGTGTATTATAAAAGATCAGTTAATAATACTGCATACCAGTTTCGTTATAATATTTGTTTGAAGCTTTAATTGCGGCACTGTGTGGTTAAAGTAATTTCGTTGATTATTGCGCACACGATGCAGTTGCAGGCGATAATAAATGAAAGGGTAGAACGGAAGAGGGAGGAGAGTAACAGAGTAAAGAGCGAGAGAAGGAGGTGGAGGGGGCTACCTCGTGTGCCTATCATAATTGCAATCGCTGGACTCTCGACTCTCTTGGCTCTTGGGCATACATTACGGTCTTCAAACGCCACACAGAAAAGTTGCATCACTCAGCAGAAAAAGGCAAAATGAATAAAAGTCAACCACCAGCATAGAATGCGGGCTGGCAGCAAAAGCAACAGCAAAAAAAAAAGAAAAAAGCAACAACGTACAACAGCCAAAACAACAAGAAGAACTACAGCAGCAACAACAACAACAACACAAGGCAGGCAAGCAGAACCAGAGAAACCATCGCCAAAACCGTTTTACAAGAACAGAAAGAGAGACGAAAGCGGGCAAGGAAAAAGGCACGCGAAGCAAAAGCAACGGAGTTGATGGCTGGCGGCGAGACGTGCAAGGCAGACAGAGACATGGAGAGGAACAGACGCCAAAGTCCAAGTGGGCAGAAAGAAAAAGGGTAAACGGACAGCAGCAAAATGATCCCGTTTGTAGTTCTTGTTCTTTCTTTGCTGCTGCCTGTGCTGTTTGTTGATGTTATGTTGTTTTTGGACGCAAGAAGCGAAAAAAAAAACGAAGCAGACCAAAGAACGCCAACAGTGAAACGTTGGCGGTGGTCGTCGAGTGCAGCAGCAGTAATAACGAGTTGAGGAATGCCGTTGTTGTTATAGGCTGGCCTATCACTGGGCTATCGAAATTACTCAGTCTATCGATAGTCAAAGCTGCGCTCAGACACATGTCAGTTTGTATCAGTTGGCTGATTCTGTCGCATCTGTGCCACCGAAATGCAAAGTTTATTCGGCCGTTGTACATTTATGCAGAACAATAAATGTCAATTAAAAACTATATTCGTATTATCGGGGCGGCAGTAGTTCTAGTTCTCCTGACCAACCGACCGCCAGGCCTGGGCCATAAAAATGTGCTATAAAAAAAAGTAACGGTGAATGCTACGGTCTGCTGGAGTTCGTGTGTGGCTCTGTTACAGCAAAAACTACATCTGTATGTGTGTTGTCCGCTCAATAGAAAGTTTGTGTTAATAAAAAATGGCAGGCACACAAAAATAATGAAGAAGCAGATAGAAAAAAAAAATACAAAAAAGAAAAAAAAACACTAAAAACTAAACACACAGAAAATATGTCGAAATATAACAACGAAAAAGAGTGAATGAAAAAATGTTGACCTAATTTGATGCTGCCTCTGCCGTCGCTGTCTCTGTCTCTGCTGCTGCTAACTGTTGGCTGTGGCACATACTTTCCCACAGCTTCCCAGCAGAGCAGCGTGTGATCATCTCGCGGGAGCAGCCGCCGCGGCAACAGAGGCAGCGGGCGCTCCCTTAGCACGCCAAAGTCAAACAGCTGGAACGACGTCTAAATTAATGACTGTTAAGTGAAGATTGTTGCTCCCAGCATTCCAATGCGTTGTTGTTGTTGTTGTTGGCGCTTGTTCACGCTACCGCCCTCTCGCTCTCGCGTGCTCTTTCTCTCTTTCACACCAACAGGGCGCGCCTGCGCAGTAAATGCCGAAGTTTGTCTATTACGTGCACCTTTGATTTCTACGCGAACCACCCTAACTCCTCTCCCCTCATTTCCCCACTTGGCTATATTTAGCGACCCCCCGTTTCGATTTTGATAAACTCCCCTCGATAGCAATCGAAATGGGAATGGGAACAGAAACAGAAACGGGAACGGGAATAGTTGCAGCTGTGATAAGTTTGAAATATTTACAATTTATTTTCTTCCTTCTTCTTACATGTTTGTCTGTGTGTGTGTGTTTTCAGTCTCGCCGTCTCACACTCTTCTTCCTCAGCGCCACTAATTGTGTGTGCTATTTATATTAAAAAGCAAAAACCGTAAGATGCTGATGCTCTGCCCGAATTTAGTCGCTGTATTTCTTTTTTTTTTTTTTTGATGCTCGTGTTTCTTCATTTCTTATTTGCTTTTGCTTTGCGCGTGTGAAAAATTTAGGCTACAGTCTTTGAAAGGTTTTGTTTTTTTCTTCTGTTTGCTGTTTTCTTTTCTTTTTGTTTTTTCTTGGTTCAATGTGCTAACTGGCAATCTTTAATTTCGACTTGACACACATAGTAATCATAATTATTAAATGTGGCTCAAGTTCCCTACTTTCAGGCACGTGCGGTGAAAACTGAATTACTTGGAACTCCATGTATTCATAATTTATGTAAGTATGTACATTCAAGGAAAACGAACTAAACTAAAATTTAAAAGTGCTACTTCTCTCTCTGATTTGACTACGAAACCGGTTTTCGATTTGGTTTGACTGTTTTTCATACAAGTGAGATCATTTTGAAAGCTGATTTTGTCAATGAATACCACATTCCACATTCCAATGTTTTTTTTTTTTTCATTTGTGTGTGCCCTGCACACACACACATACACACACACGAATACACATTCGTGTGGTGTTACAAAGCTTTGAACTAATGCCGACAGCGCAGCCTCCAAAGTGAAACTGTTGTTGCTGTTGCTGCTGCTGCTGTCGCTCTGTAGGTGAGTACAAAACATTCATTTAACTATGTATTGGTAAGTAAACACAATGTGACTGAGCTTGCAGTTGAACGCAGAGAAGAGAAGTGAAGGGAGAGAGAAACGCAGCGTGAGAGCGCACAAGCAAGAGAGCGGTAGACGAAACGTGAGCTTTTGTTACACTGGGTCAAAGCAGCAAACGCCGACGCTGACGCCAAAGTCAACGCCAACGTTTAAACTGTGCGCAAGCGCCAAACTTTGTTTTTTTGTTATTTTTTGTTTTTCTTTATTTTTATTATTTTTTTTTTTTGGAGTGCGACTCAAGGTGAATTGGGAGCTGGGCGCCTGATCGTTTGATCGGACAACATTCCAAGCATGCCAACGGCAATAACAACAACTTGATATGTGTTGGTATTTATGCTTTGTTTGCTTATTACAAAAGGCCACCGATGATAAGAAAGAAGCCACAAACAGCAGGGGAAAGGGGTGATAGGGGAAAGAGGAAGGGGTTAACCAGATAAGTAATCAACAATCAAATATGTCGTCTATCTACCTACAAACACACACACACACACACACACACATACGAATCAAACACATGCATACATATATACGTTTGGCCTCCGGCTGCAACGATTTTCATTCATGAAATGCCAATGTCTGTTCCCCTCTCTTTGTCAATCCCCCTTTGCCACAGTGCTTTCCCCCTCTGCAACCTGAGACTGATCAAAGTGGAGCATGGAAACGAATCGAAACGAAAGCTATGCACGCTGTTGGCCCAAAGTCGTGATAAACATATTTACCAATTGATTATTTTCTAACACACACACACATGCTCACATGCACACAGTTATCCACAGACAACAACAACACATGCTTTGGGCTGAGCTAACCTTACCCAAAAGGTGTTAATCAGCATAAATATGCCGTGTGTGGCTGTAAATTTCCGGCTGACTTTCTAAATGCCCATGATGAACAACGGATCATCCATGTCTACACTGAGGGTGTTCAGGCTGACAAAGGAACTAGTTCCACAACTAGCACCAACAAATAAGTAATAATCAATTTCATTGTAAAATAGTTTTAGATAAGAATGGGGAAGTAAGTATTACTGAAAGTAAGTAAGTATTATTGAAAAATAAAGTGGTAATATGCGAGCTTTAAGCAGAAATGTAACTAAAACTTTACTTTAAGTATAGACATAAGTATCACATACATGTATATGCATATAGACAGGTCTAAGATTGACTTAAAAGACACATAAATGTATCTTTCACTAAACTGTATTAATAGATTTAAGAGCCAGATTAAATTATATGGGTTAATGTGCCACTTTAAATAGCAAAATTTAAATTTAGTTTATTTTTAAAGTTCTGTTGATCAACTATTATAAACTTAATTATATATAAATTAATGTAAAGCTGAACTTTAGTGACAGAACTTAAATTATTTAAAGCTTTGAACATGTTTTCTTGACTTTTGGTAACAAATAAAGAGGATAAGTAAATTGTTAGATAAAATATGTGGATAAAATGTTAAAAATCGCTTAAAAATATCTTTTTAAAGAGTTATGTTTAAAAGTTGTATGAAATTCCAGGATATATCTTTCGGTTTTTCTTCCATTAAGTTCAGTTATAAATTCTGATAACTTCTTCTAATAAAGTTTTGATTGAAATGCTTAAAAATGCTTTATTTTATTTATAAGAAAGCGTATTTTTTACTTCCTTTTGTTATTAAAATTTAATACAATTTTTATTTTAAACTATAAAATTGTTTAGCAATAATTAAGCAGTAAATTTTTTGTAAATGTTTTGGAATTGATTGCTATGCGTGTAATAAAATATCTGAAAATAGATACCAAAATCATGTATTTTATTTTATTTTGTTTTTTTTTTTTTTGTTTTCTTTGTCGATAGATAGAAATAAAAGCTCACGAAGCATTTTGCTGATCTGTTTTTATTTTTTATGCGCTGGTCTCGATATTATTTAAAATGCGACACGTATCTGTTTTGGTTTGGTAGGTGAGTGGCCCAGAGAAAGAAAGAAAGAAGCACACACACAGAAAATACCAAGATACACAGAGAGAGAAAAGAGAGAGAGAGGGAGAGACACACAGACAGCGTGTAGACACAGTGGTAAATGTGTCTCGAAATGAAAACATTTCACAATCCCGGATACGCATCGGAATGCGTCTGGTAGCAGTGTCGGCCAATAAAGCTTTGCGAATGCGGCCAGCGCCAGTGCTTAGGCCATAAGACACACACACAGATACACAGAGACATACACGCACACTCTGCACACATGCAGACACACTCTGAGATACATGCACAGAGAGAAAAGATACACAATTGCCTGCGCTTTCTTACACACTCTTGAGCATTTCCTCTTGTACTTTAACTAGTTGTTCGTGTTGTTGTTGTTGTTTGTAGTTGTTTGTTGTAGCAGTTGGCCTTCAGTTGGCCACGTTTCGTTTGCAGATGTATCTACAAGCTTGCAAGTTATATCCTGTCTGGCAACCCCCTTTTAATTTAATTTTCTATGGCAAAGAATGCGCTTTTGTTGAAACTACTTACCCTCAAGCTGAGCTCTTAAGAGATCATGGACTTATTGCTATATTTACTCTGTAGTCTATGACCAAAGGGTGTAATGGGTTGATGCAGCAGGCGGTTGGACTACTTTTAAGTGCAGAGACTTAAAGTTTGCTATGGATTTTGAATCTTAGCGCCCTGTAATGCTTAGAAATGCATTTCTTAAGCTGATCGAAAGTTATAGACTTTATATTTCAAATATTACTTGAAGAGACAAGTCTGAATCTGCAGGGAAGGAACTTTTAATTAACTCAGAATTTTTGTGCTTTACCAAAAAAGATATTCCAGAGATATATGCATCTAAAGATACCAATTTAGACGACTATAGCATAAAAGACAAAAAGTATTGCTTAAAATTCACTAGGTACTATGGAAAACTTTATGGTTTTTCGAGTTACTTCTAGCACAATCACCCCTTATCTTTGCGGTCGAGTCTAGAAAAAGTACAGGGACTTTAGCAGTCGTCTCTCTCTGCTCTGGCTTTCACCATTAGGTTATCTTATAACATGGTTTGGCCAAAAGGGTCTCAGCTAACTAGGGAGTAGGTAATAAGAAGTAGGGGTACAGAGTACAGAGTATAGGGTGAGGGGAGTGCAGAGTCTTAGGGGCACAGTGAGTGGCTGAAATCTATTCATATTCATAAGCACATTTTCACAGCCATCAATAGCTCGTAAAATGTGTGTGAAAATGGGGTGCCCCGACCCCATTTTTCCGTTCCCTGAGACGAACCACGTTCAGGGTGGTTGCCTCTACACAACTATCTCGCTTACTCCTTTACACACTCACACGCTCGCACTCTCGCTATTGCTGTCTCTGTTCCACGCTTAAAGTTAGCTGCAGCAAGGCGCACGTGTGCGGCAATTGGAAACGGGAACGTGATCGAGGAATGGCAAAGAGCGCGAGAACAAGAACGGGAACGGGAACGGGAGTGGGTAAGGAAAAGGCAGAAGGAGAGCGGAGAGGAAGAGTGCAAGGCAAAGAGAAGCCGCATGGCCAAAGAGAGCACATCGCTGTGCTTTGTTGCCAGGCCAATGTGAGATTGAGCTTTTGTGTTAGAATTTTTGAAATGAGATCACTGCGCACTGGAAAGCTTCCCCGCTCCCCTCTCGCCATACTCCCCGTGCCCTTTGCTACCCTTGCCTTAACTTGATGCGCCATTTGTGTCAGCTCCTTTTCTTTTATTTTCGTTTTTGTTTTTGTTGTTTTTGAAAGCTGTGAGAAACTGGAACTTGAGCTTCAGCTGTTGGCTGTTAGCGCCGGCGCACATGCGTACAACGAGTATCTGCTAGTACGCGCTTGTATCTCAGCGTCTCAGAGAGTATCTATAACTGTACCAGATAACAAAACACTCAAAATTCAAGCGCTAGATTCATATAATTTTAGAAGTTTGCTTCATACTGATACTACCCCCATTTGGCCACTTACAATTGGGGGAAGGGAGAGCCATCTAGATACTCGTAATTGGCTAATTATATGTATGCATGTTTGGTGCGTTATGAATTTCATTTAACCATATCTTTAATTTAGAAATTGAAAACTTTTGTTCACCAAATTGAACTGACTGACAGCCCCGACAAAACGAAAACTCCAAAAAAAAAAAAAAAAAAAAAAAAAATAAATAGAAAAACAAAATGCTAAACAAGATATGCGGGTTACCAGCGTTTTTCATATTTCCACACACTTAAGTTGTGCGTGTGTGTGTGCGAGTGTGTGTGTGTGTTGGGCGAAAAGTGCACAAAATGTAAATTGCTTGATTTGTAGTTGGTTCCGCTGTCGACGTTGCCGCCATCTCTGCTGCCTTCTCTGCCGCCTTGGCTCTGCCCCTGTGGCTGCCACAGAGATTGCGTACACTCGTTGCACATTTGATAAACATTATGGCGGCCTATGGCCATGTGAAAAGTGCAGCACTTTCACCACTGTACAGTGCACTCTAAACAGTTCCGTTAGCCTCGCATTTCCAGTTGAACTCACATGGAAATTAAACTTTGTTGGAAAAACCAAGAAAATACGCCCCATATCAGTTAAACTTAAGGAGGGAGGAGGGAGTGTGGGTAGAAGGGAGAGGGAAGAATATTTAGGACAAAAACATAATAGACCCCTCTACTCTTTTATAGAGTACTGGGTCTAATAATGTACTTACAGATCGATATTGTAGTATATTCAAAGAAACTTTCTTCTTCCTTAGTATCTTTAAGTTAGTTAACTTCCTTAATAGTTTTAAGATACTGCTCTCCTTAGACCTTAGATATAAGTTTTGCCGACAGTTCTCATACCGTTACAGCGTCGACAAAATCATTATGTAATCCAGCCGATAACACAAATCGTTCCGTCTGAAGACAATATAAAAGATATTTTCAATGTTGACGGTTTGTAGGATGGAAAATGGCGTGAAAGAAATGCCAATATGGAATAAATATGGGTAGATTTCTATAACAATTGCATTGTAATTAATGGATTAACACTTTCCAGTCGGCAAATGGGAAAATCTAGCGTTTTTCCAGTGCGCTCTAGATCATTTAGCCTTTTATTTTCGCAGTGTTTGCAATTGGAACGAGTAAACGAAGCTACAAATAATTCAGGTAGATGTCTTAAGGTCATCTTGATAAAGGCACACTCACACACACACACACTATTAAGTACTATATCCATAGTTATGCGAGTGTTTGTTCTTATGATCATAGCGTACATATACATACACACAGCACTGTTAGCAGCGGGCAAGCAGCAATCATTTCCAGTCGCTTCCACAGTTTTCGTTTGAGGCCTCTCATCGGACGTCCGTCCTACGCCTCTTTGTGCCTACACAGTGCTGGCTTTGCAGCCGATTTATAGCTAGATTTGGCACTAGTAGCAGCAGCTAAAAATTTCACTGTTTTTTGTTTAAAATCGCTAGATATAATTTAATTTATTTTCGTTTAGCCTTTTTTTTTGGCTATTTACTGGCAGCACTGTTTCCCCTCGTCTGCCGCCCCCTCCCCTTCGTATGACTGTGCAAATTATTGTCGCGCATAAAAAAATATTGCAGGCCAGTGGCAGTCAGAAAGTCAGAGAGTCAGAAAGTCAGAGTCAGATTCAGATTCCGAGTCGCTCCAAGACGGAAGTTCAACTAACTCATTTCCGGTTATGCGAGCGTGTGTGTGTGTGTATGTGTGTATGTTTATATGGTGTGTATATTTGGCCTGGCCTGATCCGGCGTACACACACACACATACACTACTCCCGCTGCCCCCCTTGGCACACCGCCTGCCTCCACCTCTGATCGTATCAACACATTTCATTCATTCATTCATTCATACCGAGTGTACACATTTCATATTTCATGGCACTTGGAGACGGGGCAGTGGCTATAGCTATAGCTACATATAGCTATAACTATAACTATGGCTATGGCTATGGCTTTGGATCAGACACTGGCTACGTGCAGTAGTGTGCCATATACCATACCATATAGCATTCGATTCATTCATGCGGCGTTCATTGAGAGTCAGCTCCGTCGTCGTCGTCGTCGTCGTCGTCGCTGCTGCGCAAATACATTCTTAATTAAGTTGTAAATGAAACATAAAAAGCTCTAATTACGTCGTAGCGGGCATAGTTTTTCCTTATTTCCACACACAAGTGCACACATACACACACACACACACACTCACATACGCAGACACACTTCTAATTTTTCGTATTTAGTACATGCACTTCCGCTTATCACTAAAGATTACTTAAAAGGAATTTGGGTCACCAGCAAACGACACAACATAAAAAAGCGACAACAACAACAACAACAATAAAAACACACATGAATACCACAGTCAAGACCTCTGGACTGTGTTAATGTGCACTGATTTTTGTTGTTGCTTTTGTACCAAATCTTCTACAAAATTGGAAGATTTTCCCATTAAATTTCAAAAGTTTCTTCAAATAATTTAAATTTGCCGCAATTATCGATAAATAATTCGAACTAAAATGTTGCCAATAATTTCGAAGTGTTGTGGTAGCACTTAATGCAGCCTAAAATAGATGGCGGTTCACAGTCAACTGAAGGATGTTGTTCGAAACGAACAATTAGGTGATAAAATATAGATGGCGCTTATATGCGCTTGCTTTTCTAAGCGCCCTCTGTTAAATAGAATGCGCCCTTAATATTGGCGGTATGGTGAATAAATAAGTTATGTGCTAAAGTGGTTGTCAAACTCGATAAGGATAGAAACAAGACTGTAGAGGGCGCCTGCAGCACAAGGCGTTGCCACATCAACTGCAAGAGAATGGTGTTATACGTATGCCTAACCATTTAATAGGCTGTTATATGAGAAGAGTTGTTTTATATAAATATAACACACAAGACTGTTACTTTAAGATAAATGGAGTTAGTAAAATTAATAATTATATAAATTAATTAAAGCTTTTAAGTTTGAATAATATTTGGAATCATCAGAAAATAAAAAATTTAGCAGTGGACTTTGTTTGGTGCGGTAATGATCTAAATTTTAAAGAGAGGAAACGGCTGAGAGATATAGGTAGAGAAGGAGGAAGAGAGGGAGGAAGAGAGGGAGGAAGAAAGGGAATGAAGGAGTGCAATAATTTTACAGATTGTTTAATTCCTGTTGGTTCAAATATTAAATAAATTTATAATAATCCTCATATTTTTTAAGTCTTAGTTTCAACATTTTTGGCAAGTTCTTTAGCTATTTTAGCCATTTTGAAACTTAGAAGTCTATAGTCTATATCTAAATCACCCACTAAGTATCAATGCAGTTTTAAATTAATCGTTTTGATTTACGCCAATTATAACAAACGAAGCGTTTGAAAAGGTTCAGCTTAGCTGCAATCATTAATTTTCAACATTTTTCCCTTAATTTCGGATGAAATTTCATTTATTGTAAATGCTGTCGTGGACAACAAAAACAACAACAACAGTAACAGGAACAACAACAAAGCAAACAACGTCTGAAGCAGCCTTATAAACAAGGAACTTCCCTGTAGCTCACTTTTTGTGCAGATCCTTTTGTTGCATTTCTGCGACAGTTTTCGCAGTTAAGAGGATTATTGCCAGCCAAAAATTTACAGATCCCCCCTTCCCTAAATTGTTATTGTTGTTTCTATTTTTGTCGCCGTCTGTGCAAATTTATTGAAAAATTCCCAATTTTTTTTTTTGTTTCAATTCGCATAGTTCTGTAGATTTTTTTGGGTAAAATTTTTCCATTTTTGCACCCATTTTTTTTGTGTCTCGCCTGTCAGACGCATTAGCAGCGACCTCGTCGATTATAAATCCGGGTACGTGCTCGGGAGCGGGTACGGGTACGGGTACGAGCCTGGACTCAGTTCCGTTCCAGGTCCGATTGACACTGACCCACGCGTGTCAGGCGATGCGTCGGGGTCGCGAACGGGGTTGGCAACGCTTATTAATGGGTTCAGTTAATGTGTCACAACCCCTTCATCGCCCTACCTCTGCCCCAACCCTCTTTTACACTAGAATTCACAAAAAAAGAAAAAAATTAAATTTTCCTTCTCAAAAATTGCCAAATTTTTTTTGTGAAAAAAGTGTAATTTATTAATTTCGCATGGTCGTGTGACAGTTGTGCAGTTCAGCAGTTGAGCAGTTGATCCTTTATTTACACAATGCGCGGCGGCATTTGGTTGACCCTTTTTACCCCCTGCCCCAGTCACTGCCCCTGCCCCTAACCCTCAACCTTTGAAAATCCCTTTTTATTTTTGCGCAAAATGTCAAGAAAAATTTGAACAATTTTGCCTGGAAAATTCGCATTATCCGCAACGAAATTGCAATTTTTGAATAGCGAAAGGGTTGAAAAAAAAAATACCCAAAATGAAAACCCTTTTCCACAGATCACTGCATTTGCCCAACTGCAATGCGTTTGAAAGTAATTTTGTTGACCCCTTTTACAAAAATTTTGGGCTCAAATTTTACACATTTTCAACGAAAAATGTTAGAAAAATGTTGGAAACTGATTTAGTGTGCGACATTCAACCCTTTGTCGCGACCTTTGTGCCCTGGCAGCCCGTCTAATTCTAAACTAAGACAGACACTGCAAGAAATTGGGGGTATTGAAGATTGAATTGAATGTGAGATAGATAAATGCATAAATCGAAGGTTTATGTATAGCTATTCAATAACTGTAAACAATAAAATGCTTAAAATGAGTTTAAAAAATATTAAATTAAATAAAAATGTATGAAAACTTACTTAAATTACGCTTGCAATATCAAACTTAACTAATTTTCTACTGACTATAAATTCCAGTTCATTATACCAACTCATTTCTCACAGTGTACTCAAGCCATCACTCTCAGGTTCCCTTACATTTTGGAGCACGTTTGCGTCTCGCGCTTCGCACGCGTGTTGATTTCAATTTCAATTTCAATTTCAGTTTCAATTTCTGTATCGCAAAGCAGCTGCCAAGCTCGGACAATGCACAGACAGGGAGGGAGGGGCAGAGCAAACAGGGTAGGAGACCGGAGAGGGGAGAGAGGAGGGAGAAGGGAGGGGGTAGGAGTGTAAGGGGACAGTAGACAGAGGACAGAGGTTTTTAAACTATAAACGACCCGTAACATCACACATGCAGTTGTATCTGTATCTGTATCTATATCTGTATGTGTATCTGTATCTTGAACATTTTATGAGTTTATGTTTACTTTACCCGATTTCGATATATTATTGGCGCACGTCTGTTTGTCCTGGACTTAGGGTCTCATTTAGAGGGGTCGCACTGTAGTTTACCCATAAAAAAAAATAAATGAAACTAAAAAGATAAGAAACTATTGTGTTTTTTTGGTGTTAAAGTTGGCTTTATCGCGGTGTTTTGTTATTTAAGGTTGTTTTTTAGGGTTGTTGGCAACGGGAATTATGACTTTTAAATCAAGACACGTGCCAAAGAAATATGCTCACACGTCAGAAAGTAAACTATAGGGGTTTAGGATATATATTAACTAAAAAGTAAGTGGTATGCCAGAGTTTTTTAGCTTCACTACTTGAGTATCTAAACCATTTATTTGTTAGTTAAAGATAGGTTACAGATTTAAGAAAATGTTTATACTATAAACTAAAATATTAAGTGAATTAAAAAGGCTCTAACTTATGCTAACTACCCTTTAGAATTGCTTAAAACTCTAGCTAAACATACCCTACCTACCTACCTGAACCTTAACTACAAAAAGATACATAAGTTTTAAATAAATGTAGATAAACTATTAAGTATTTATTACACTAATAAATAACAAAGAGTTTTTTAAATAAATTTTAAATATATAAAAAATCTTTAGCTTTATTTGCAGCCTAAAAACCTGGCTTGAAAACCTATAGATAGATCTGTATTTAGATAGATTGTGTGTGTGCTAAGTAAAAGTATCTTATAGTTATTGATGTGCTGCTGCTGTTTGTCATCCACAGCCTAGAGATAAACATAAAAGTCTGAAGTGTTTGGGCAGCGGGGAAAGGGGAAAGGGGAAAGGGGAAAGGGGAAAAGGGGGCTGAAAGGAGAATGAATAGAGCTGGGAGGGGTTTGGGCCAGTTGGGCAGTTGGTCATCGTCATATTGTGTATTTCGCCCCTTTTCTTACTTTTTTTTTTTTACTTATTTAATATAAACTCAACACAAAAGCTGACCGCACACAAATACACACACACAGGCACACACACACAGATAGACGCACTTTTGTAAGCGGCTTACTTACGCACTTCAATATCTGTAGCTGTATCTGTGTCTGTAACTCAGTGTGTGTGTCGGTGTGTGTGTGTCGGTGTGTGTGTGTGTGATAGTGCATGAAATTTATTGGCGCATTGGGGGCGCCTCAGTTTGAGTTCTGTTGTAAGCACCGAGGGGTAGACGAGCGGGTGTTTGGAGGGGGTTAAGGGAAGGCGGTGAGGGCAGGGGCGGGGCAGGGACTCAGGCTGTTGCTGTCAAGTTGCGTTTGCTTATTTTGTTTTGCTCGAAACGAGCGAGGGCTTTTATAATTTTATGCCATTTCTTTCAATATTTATTTTGTTATTATGTTTTTGTAATGAGTCCTTGTTGCTGTTGTTGTCAACAGCAGCGGCGACAACAGCAACAACAGCCACAACAACAACAACAACAACAACTACAACTTGGACGAAATTAGGACGAAAATGTTGGATGATGACGTTGAAATTGGAAAAATTGTATCTATAGATTGTGTGTCAGTGTGAGCGTGTGTGTGTTGTTGTGTGTGAGGGTATTGCCATGGAAAATTCCAACTAGCGCTGGGCACATAAATTAATTAATTTTGTTTTTGCCGTTGGCTTTTTTTTTTGGAGCCCAACGATTTTTCTATCGAAATTTTATTGATGTCATTGAAATTGAACTACTTACAACAGTTCTGAACAAAAATAAAAGCAGTCAAATGCGAGAAAGAGAAAGTGGCTGAGTGGGTGAGCTATAGAAAGAGAGAGAGAGAGTGAGTGGGAGCGTTTAGTTTCTATTGATTTTCGCATAATGAGTTGAGTTTGCAAAATCACGTAAAACAAAACGAAAATAAGTGTAGCATACATTTCAGCTGAAATATTCGACATTTCGCTTGAAACAGTCAAACTTGATTGCCACCCACACAAACACACACACACAGTGTGTATATATTAGGGCCATTTATTTTTTCGTCACTTTTGCCTCACTTGACACTCACACACACAGGCTCAGATTGGCTAATCTTGGCTCGAATATTGGCCCATTACTTGGGCTTGGCAATTTTGGCATTCTGATTTCTGTGCTGTAGTTTTCAATTTATTATCAAGCTGCGATTGATTTTTCCTACGTTTTAATTAATCGCATCTCATATTTATTGCTATAAATAATTTGGCAGCTTGCCCAGCGTTCAACTTTAATTTGAAAAGCGATAAATAAGGCAAAGCTTCCAGCTTCCAACCATTCGAGCAAAAACTACAATAAGTACGCACACTAACACACACCCATACATACATAGACACACGCATGCCGTAAAATAAAATACAAATGAAAGTGAAAAGAAAGTAAAGAAAGCCGAAGCAGCGGCAAAAAGTGCTGAACGCAGAAAAGTACAAATTGCCCACAAAATATAAAAACCAACACACACACACTCACAAACACACACATGTGGAGAGTGGAAGCGCCCTAAGGAAACCCAGTCCTAAAAACCCAAAATCCCCTTCTGCTCTAACCCAAAAACTCCAACCCAAGCCAATGTCCAGGCAAAAGCCAAAAAGAAGAAGAGAAAAAAAAGTTCAATTTACTACTTTTCACTTTAGCATCCGTCGCGTTGCCCTCCTTGGTCTGCTAATACAAAACACACGCACCCAAATAGCAACAACTCCCAACAACACTAAGAAGAAGCAGCAGAAGTAGTAGAGCTATGACCACCCTCATGTGAAAGGGCGTCATGAGTCCCTGAAATTGGAGAAGCCGTCTTACAGCATCACAAGTGGCAGGAGTAAGCAGTGGAAGCGGTAGAGGAAGAGGCTGCGGGAAGAGCATCATTTCTTTGGCAACAACCTCTCGCACACACTCCTCTCCAACCCCTACACCCCTCCTGCCCTCAACCCCTCTTTTGCCCACCCACACCAAGACAAACTTTCGCCTTTTGCCTTTGCGTTAAATTTTTCTTTTTATTTTGGAATTTTTCGATAGCCTCACCTCACACACACATGCGCACGGTTGTGTGTACACGCACACAAGCACACTCCTATGCATAAGTGTAGCTGGCGGACACGAGCTACTCATTATGCGCTCTACCTTATCAAGTCAAAGGGTATAACGGACCTATGATAGTCAGCACCACTCAAAAGACCAAAGCGGCAGGTAAGGAACTAGAATATTTCATAAATTATGTGTGTCTAAAGTTTCAAAGCTCTAAGCTATAACACTTTTTAAAAGCCTTTTAGCTTTACAAACTTTTATTTATTTCCTAGTATTTTACAGAGCATCCCATAGTCGTTATAGTCATGCTGCCTACCCGCTTGTCTGCCTTTAAGGTCAAGCAAGAATAAAATAAAAAGAAATTCGTATTTTTTTTTTTTTTTTTGATGAAAATTACAATTTTTCTCTTATTTTTCTCTCAACTTTCATACAAAATGTGCTGCCATCTTGTTGCTTGTTTCCTGCAGCTTTCTCTGTCTGCTGCTTGTGTTGCTCTCCCGCTCGCACTCCTTCCCCCTCTGTTGCCACAGCAGCCCCCTTCAAACAGCTTGCTATGTAACCATGCATGTAGATGTTCAAACATGTGTCTGTGTGTGTGTGAGTGTGTACACCTCGGGGCAGTTTTGTGCCTCCACTTCTCCTCCTCCCACGCGCTCATCAACGCCCAGTGGCGATGTATGTGTGCGTGTGTGCTTGTGTGTTTGCGTGTGTGTGTGTGTGTGTCTGCGTATCCAATTGAAAGGGAAAGGCGCAAAAATCTCAAAACGCAACAAACTGAGCTAAATCCCAGTTTAGTTTGATGGCTTTGGTTCGAATAAGGCAAGAGCTGCCAAACAGATTGGAAACTGAAACAGAAACAGAAACTGAAAGTGAAAGTATAAGTTCTGCGTCCGTACTAAATAAAATGCTGACGTTTCGCTCACTCTCTTAGCTCCGCAATTCAACATTTCCTACTCGCTTACTCTCACATTGCCTGTGCTGTAATAGTATTCTAACTGCAGTAATATAAATGTAACCGAGATTGCTTAAGGTAGCACAGCTGAATGTATAACAGCAATTTAAATAATCTTACAGTTGTTATACGCTGCTTAGTTGCTTGCTCAGAGCCAGCATTTGTTACCTACTTCCTCTCTTTGACTTGTTCTCTCGATGTTAAAGGTATGACAGATCGCTGCAGCGCACTGGTATACCAGACTGCAAGCTGAGAGCGTGCATCTTCTCCTTCTACCTTCACTCTCAGTAGCTTGGCCTTGCTCTCTTGATGTTAATGAGAGTGACTGCAAATTAAAGCTCAGTATTTCTCTCCCACTTCGGCAGTTTACTACTAGCATAATCTGTTTCGCACACTCTAGCTATCCCTTTCTCTCTGTTAAGCATATGACAACAGAGTGTTATGTTAGTTTATCAGTAATATAAGTGTTCTAACAGTTTTAATACAAACAGTCACATTGCTAGAGCATTTGGCTTCATCCATCAGTTTAGATTTTTTATAAATTTATATCTACACAAATTGACAAAAGAATAAATTATATTAGATTTATTTTTAATTTTCGATACTTCATCCTAGTCCAATATGAACAGCTTGGACGGCCTGAGGCGCTTCCTGGAACGCGTTCATCGCAGGCTTGGAATTTCTGTCGCATGCTTAGGTCTCCTCACCTACTTCCTGGAGCACAACTATGTGGGCCAGCAGCGTGATCTGCTGTATTATAAGGAACTGCTGCTGGTTGCGACACAACATCGATTTTTATTTGTTGTTTTGGTGCTGGTGATGTTCTTACTTCATCTGTTGGTGCTAATGGCAAACGAGAGGATCGATCTGGGCATGCAGATTGGCTTTTTCAATATTATACGCAAATATCGTCGACGTAAATTTGCCGATTTCATTGTGAGGCGTCTGTTGTGGCATCTCGAGTTGGCCATCCTGCGTCTGCCGAAGGATTTTGACCCGGAACTCTTAAACGATCCTGATGTACAAGCAGCTCTGCAATTGGCCAAGGATTCGGCCTATCGAGCTGTAGATATTTTTAGACGTGATGCAGCCGCTTTGTTGTTCGACAAAATGCCATTATCGAGTGAGGAAACGCCGTTCTTTATACTCAAAGAGGAGGAATTGGAATTGTTAAGAGCAGGATACTCAGTGATCGGTTTGCGTGTAACTACAGATGTGTTAAGGCAACTACTATATCCTCAGAGCAAAAAAATTGACTGAGCCACACTCTCTTAATCCCAAATTTATCGTTGTCCTTTGTCCATTTTCCTATTTTCATTAGTTTTCCGTTTTTTTCTTTTTTGGTATACTATAAGAAATATAAATGGTTTAAAACTCACCATTTTCCGTTTGTCGTTTGCGTTCTCAAAACTCATTAGTCCAAAGTTCCGCCCTCTTGCACCTCTGGGTTCTTCCCTCCTTTTCTCCTGCCCCTCCCTTCTCCCCGTCGAGTACACCCTCTCCTGCTGCTTTTGCTTCGCTTAGTGCGTGTCATTTATTTAAATTGCCACATTTCGCCTCTAATGTGCATATGCCACCGAAAACAACAACAAAAAAATGGAAAATAAAACTAAAATTTCCACCCTCACCGCACAGCTGGAAAATGTATGGAAAATGAGAATAAAAACAAGGAAAAAAATACATTTTCCGAACCAAAAATCCATAATAAGTTAAATTATTAAAGTTTTTGGTTGTTGTTTATTGTTGTTTTTGTTTTTGTTTTTGGTGCTGACTGCCTGGCGTGTTGAGAGTAGTTTTTTGACACGACGACCCAAGGACTTTGGTAGCATTTGCGACACTACAAGGAGTACAGCAGCAGGGTCTTTGACTGGCCATTAGGTACCCTGTAGGCAGTTTTTAAAGAGTTGTAGCTAAATCAAGAGACTTCGTGCAGTTTAAATTAGATTACAGGGTAGTAAGTGTACAGTATATACCCCGTAATTTTATTAAGTGTATGCGTTTACTGTAAGTTTTGCATTATGAAGCACAAGTCTTATCTTTGTTAGTAATTCTTATTGAATTCTGTATAATTTCTGATTTTTCCTAAATTTTGGACTTCTTTTTCTCTCAGTGTAGTCATTTACTTACCTTTATGCATTCATAGTCTTATATACCTGCCGATATTGTCTGTTTCCATACTCTTTTTACTTCCTTGCCATACATACTGCTCTTTCAAAAGCCCCGTTATCATATACATACAGGGTATTTGCTAGTGACGACTTTTGAAAATGGTGCCAAAGCATATGGTGACAAAATTGTTGTCGTTGTTTGTGTTTGGCGTCGTTGTTGCTGCCTCCGCCTGCACAATTTAATTGAGAGTCCAAATTACACACACAAATACACGCACACACACACACAAGTACGACCACAAATATATAGTATATAAATATGTCTATATATTTTTGATTGTTTGTTGTGCTGTCTTGGGTTACAGTTTTTGGCTGTTTAATGTGGTGTGTGTTGTTGTGTGTGTGTATAATTTGTTGGGTTTTGCTGCGTGTGTGATTGTAAAATCGATTAAAAACTAATTTTCAACTTGTAGAGAGTTAATGACCAGTTTCAGTTCAGTCACAACATACAGAACTGGTTGGGAATTTTATTGAATTGAGGCAAAGGGCGGTGGTTAGAGGTCGAAGGGCGGCACTTAGACGCGACAGCTCATTATGACGTATCCCTGGAGTACAGATAGCTAAGTGTTGATGGGGATAGCAATAAGCAAAACAAACAAACAAGGAGAGAAAGAGGGAGAAAAGAGAGAGAGAGAGAGAGAGAGAGAGAGAGAGAGAGAGATGCGTACTTGGCTTTCTTCGGCAACAATGTGTGCTCGTATTTTGCGGAATTATCAAACAGGCTTTTATATGAAAAGTTTTTGGCCAAACAGGAAGCACATCAAACTATGGAACTGTCACAAACATGCGCCGCACACACACACACACACACACCCTATAATGTATATAGTATACTATATAACACTATATATGCTATATACTTGTATACAGTTGAGAGAATGCCTTTCCGCTTGGCCGCAATTCGCTTTTAGTCTCAAGCATCTCGTTTTCCCCATCTTCAGGCGCATTCTTTACAAAAAAAAAAAAGGAAAAAAAAAGAAAATTATTGATAAGACATCCTCGTATGTAATACAAATATTGACATACTCTGATTTCCCAAAAACACTAACAGGGAGAGAGGGAGGGAGAGAGGGGAATGAACTGAGAGTGAGTTGGCAACTGCTGTTGGGTGGTGGTTTCTGCCTTTGGCCAAGCTGTAAGCCAAAAACTGAAAGCAAATGTCAAAACTCGACAAGTCTGGAAAGGGGCGGCCAAATGCAGCATGTTGGGGGGAGGGGGGGGCGTGGAAATCTGTCTCAAGGGCCGCTAAAATCAGCTTAGTAGCGTGAGTCGGAAAATCAAAGAGAAATTTTGATGCCCACGCGAAAAACTGTAATAAGCAGAGATGATGACACGTTCCATTTTCTCAGTTTTTTAGATACAATAAAAAAACAATTTGTGTGATTTTTGTTATATTTTTAATGGTTTAAATTCATACAATATATATATGTATATGGTTGTATATATATTTAATAATATAATCATTAAAACACATACAATTTTTGATAAATGCTCGCTTACAATCGAATGACAAAAGGTGTGAGAAGTGTGGGTGTAGAGGGGGAAAGGGGGAGGAGAGTGGGAGCAGGGTTGGAGTAGGGTTTGAGGTGGGGATTGGGGTTGGATTTGGTTTCTTTTAGGGTTGCTTTTTGTTAGCTTTTTTTTGTTTCTGCTCTTGATCGTTAATGTTTGTTCTCATTTCGTTACACATTACACATAATATATAAATATAAATAATTATTTTTAAGTTATCATTTTTTTTTTTTTTCATTTTGTTTTCACACAGAGTTTTACATAATAACAAAGTTTTGTTTTTTTCGAAGAGTAAAATGTTAAATATAATATATAATTAGATACATATATACATACAATGTCTATATGTATATATATATATATATTTGCCAATTGCAAAATAAATTGTTTTGATTTCTCAATTTTTTGGTTTGAATATAATTCTTTTGATTTTTCGCTCATCGTCTTTCGTTTCCGCTTCCACTTCCGTTTCCGTTTTGAATTTTGATTTCATGCTCGTTTCGTCCTTAACTCAACATCGTTTTAATAATAATAAATTTTTCAATGCAATTTTTCAATTTTTGCTTACAACTAAATGCTAAGAATTTCTTTTTTTTTTTTTTTTTTTTTTCTTTATTTTTTTTTATTTGGGAGTTTTTCTTACAACTAATAAAATTGTTTTTGATTTTTTGATCCAGCTCAACAGATTTTCCATTTTTTTTTTTGTCTGCGGCCAAAATTTTGATTTATGCTCATTTTAAAGGTACGTTGCAAGTTCTTTGTAAAATTGTTTACTTATCCAATTTACATATATATATGTAATATATATATATATATATATATATATACTTATTTAATTATTTAATTTAAATATTCATTTTGTTGAATTTGTTTTTGATTTGTGCGCTCTTTGTGTTCATCACAACAGAAAGTGTAAAAAGTGTAGTTAAATTTTAAGTAATTTAATTAAATTATAGTATAAATAATTAAATAAAGTATTCTGCCAAAGTGTGCCAGTTATTGGTAGCTAGAATTATTGATAGATTGTAATAATGTGATGCCGTTTAATGGTTGGAACGCTTAAATTTGCATACAGAATTTGCCAAATGGTGCAGAGTACTATTTGGGGGGGTGGGAGTGTAGAGGGGGGTAGAGGAGTAAAACACCCTCGGAAAATGTCACGATGTCAAGTAAATTGCATTTTTCATTTTTCACATATACTAGAATATTGCTTGCCTTATTGCATTTTTCCCGCTACATACTTTTAAACATGCAAATTGTGGCACCACCACCACCACCACCATCAGCACCACCATCAGCACCACCCTGTGATGTGGCACGTAGGGAGTACAACAATTGTTGGCACAGGATTACGAGCACATTGCCAAAAATGCCAGTCCATTATAAATTGCCATAAAAATTCAATAGAAAATGCAGGAAAAAATTCAAGTAATATAGATTTGCATGCATATATAAGAGGGTGAATCGAACCTTTCTTGAGGGTTGCTGCTCCCCAACCCCCTGGACAACGGACAACGGACAACGGACAACCGATATCAATTGGCAAGGACTTTCGCATAGTTATAGCTAAAATATAATTGCAGCACAGTTTGCTCACAGTTAGAGAAAGGGACAGGATGAGAGTATCGAATATCTGTAGCGTAATCAATGGAATGAAATTTGCATGGACACGTGACAAATAATTAACGGTAAAGCCCCGAAGGGTAGCTAAAACCTCGCTCAGTTTTCCCAGCCCACGGAAAAAGTAGAAAATGAAACATTTTTGTTTTCTGCCTCAAGCCTCAATGACCAACATAGTTTCTCTCAGTGCATTTTTAATCAATTGCATATTTTTTACTACCAGCAGCAGCTGCGCAATTTGAATTTTCCATGGAAAATACTGAGAAAGGAAAATGCGCTTGGCTTGACCCTCACAGCGTTTCCATCTGACCGTGTGGGTTTTGTGTGTTCTATTCTTTATTCTCTATTCTCTATTTTCTATTTTATATAACTTTTTTTTATCGCTGTTTTCACTAATCATTTGAAGGGTATTTTTTTTTTTAAGCAAATAGACTTATCAGGGTCCGTGCGTGGGGGTTGAGCCGGAAGCGGAGACTCGCTTTTTATGAGGGTTGCCCCTTGATAACACAAACTATAAATTTGGTATTCTGAATTCTGAATTTAGATTCCAATTCCGATTTCGATTCAGAAGCAGCTGTCGTGTTTTTAAAGAAGGCATTAACAAGTTTTATTCTCTTAAGTTTCATTGTTGACAAATTTTGATTTGAAAATTGAATTATAATTGAATTTCGAAGGCGTTCAACCGGCATAAAGCAACTATTTGCCCCTATGACAAATTCCAACTCTCAGTTCTTTAAAAAAAATTGAAAAAGAAACATTTTTGTGGTCTGTAATTGCGTGTGAGAATCAATTGTCGGTAATCAATTAGAGTTTTATTTTTTAAGGGCTGCGATAAGATTGAACTCGAGTTCTACGAGTTTGTTTTTTAACACCCGGCTCGAGACTGGCACACTTTGTCAGGGGAAATGTCAGGGGGAAAATGAAAAATAAGTGTGTAGAAAAAATCAACTCAATAAATAAAGAGAAAACTCAACTCAAGTTTAACAAATACATATGTCTTTCATTTTATTAATATATACAATAAAAAATAAGATATAATTGAAATATAATTAATTGTAAATGAAAATTATAAACTATTTTGTTTAATTTGTTTATTTCTATATATAGTTTTTGTTTTTTTGCTATTTGTTGTTGTTTTAGTTTGGTTTGAACAGCGATGCAATTGCTAAAAGGCACGCAGCATTTTAAAAAACACACGTTTTTAAAAAATAAAATTAAAAATAGCTAAATTGACATCACTGTTCATTTTCTTAATATTTTTTTTACTATTTTTGCAGACTCTACTCCTGGAACTGTGACACATTTTCATAAAGAACAAACGCCTTAAATACTACAAAATAATATATGAAAATGTGCCCAGCGCTGTAAGGAGACAACGAGTCTGATGTGGTTGTGAAAAATTTGGTTTGTATATTAACTATATAAGTTGTTTTTTGAAGGAGGAGGGGGGGAATTACGCTGTAACGGCCAAGCCATGCAGCTGTGATTCCCACCCACGTTGACTAGAATGAGCTTTGTTGTGGTTATATATTTGCGACTAGCATCGTACTTTGGTCGGTTTTTGGTAACTTTTTTTTGGTTTTTTTTGGGAATGTATTAGTGCCACTTACAATTAAAACTAAACTTGTATAGCAAAATGATAATAATAATTAGTTTAATACTTTTAACTAAAGTCTAATTAATTAATATAAATTGTTGTGCTTTTGTTTTATATATTATATTTTTAGTTTTTGTTTTTTTATGGCTCATTTTGTTTGGTTTCTTGAGGTAAATTCACTAAAAATTTCATTTACTTCTGCAATATTTAATTCTTTTAAGCATAAATGTTAAATTCATTTATTTAAATTATTGTTTTCAAGTCCGTCTGAGGTAGCATTTATTTATATGTTTTACTTTTGTTGGAATTATTTCATGTTTCATTTAAATTTATTTTACTTTTATATTTATATTTATATTTATTTTTTATAGTTTTATATTTTGTTTTTCAATTGATTTATTTAGTAAGTATATAAAAAAAAAGTACTAATGGTCATTGTACTTTTGCCCTGAGTTGTTCGTGTTTGTCTGCTGCTGAAAAAAACCTTTACTGGCGCCATTTTCCAACGATCGATCGCATATTACAGTGACTACCAGTTATAGTCGCCTCTCTAACGCTTTATGTACAACTAATATGTGTGTGTTTGGGTGTGTGTCTGTGTGTGTGAGTGTATTTGGCATGCGTGTGCTTAAAGATCGTATCCTGTCGGAGGTTTTAAGTATGAAAATTGATTAGCTAATTTTAAGTTTTGATTGAAATTATAAATTGTGAGCAGAAATGAATAATTTATCTACAGAGTGTATATGTGTGTGTGTTAAAAGTTGTTTGCTATGGAACTCTCTTCTCTTCTT
The DNA here is from genome assembly GCA_018903735.1 of Drosophila cardini. Taxonomy (NCBI): domain Eukaryota; kingdom Metazoa; phylum Arthropoda; class Insecta; order Diptera; family Drosophilidae; genus Drosophila; species Drosophila cardini. Next base: position 7,797,330 of record JAEIGM010000004.1, on the reverse strand, counting down.
AGTTTCTATACCCTTCTCTCTGTGTATTATTTCTTCTACTTTGCGAACCTTTTCGCCTATTTTGATTTTTGAGCAATTTTGTGCATAGAATTTCCCTTAGACTCGTATGCTGAAGCTTGAATCGTGTACTTCTAGTTTGTACATACATATTACTAGTTAGCACTACTAAGTATATATATATCTAAGTATATATCGTATCCAGCCGTATACCCGTACATACCTATATGTAGTTTATTGTATGGCTATGGCTACTACGATATAGTTTATTATGTTTTGATTATATGTATATATCCTTCTAAATGCATCCCACACACGCGGTCTCTACTGCCTCTCTACTGCCTCTCCTCTTATCTCCCCCTCTTCTACACTTTCTTTCACTTTCTCTTTTTAGCGACTTATGAATTATGTACGTATTTAAATTTCCTTTTGACTAAGTTTTTCCTCCTTTTTTCCCGTTTCTCCCGATTACGATACGTTAATGGCTTTTAAAAATTACTATTACGCATAGGAACTTTGATATTAATCACTAGAGATATATGTAGATATATGTATGTATGTATGTACGTGTGTATGTATTGTTTATATGCTATGGTTTATTATTATTATTATTATTAGTTTTCTTTATGCAATCTTTCTTCATCATATTCATCTTGATCATCGTTATATATATGATTTCTTTCGTGTTATCGGTTATGGATTTATATATAGAAAAATATGATGTGTTGCCAGCTGAAACGGACTTGTTATTGTAGTTTTGGTTTGATTATTATATTATTTATTTGCTTGTTGTTTTTTTATTAGTATCTGGTTTCATGTTATACACAAAACTCATTTCCATTAACTTCTTTTCTATATATGCTGACAATTACAGATCCGTATACGAGTCTGTAGTTGTTATTTAAGCTTTAGTTTTGTCTTTTTCTTTGTATATTAACTTTAATAATGAGCTCAACTAATATATGCGCACTCAGTCTTTTGTAGTTCCTCTATTTTGTCTTGTCTTCTTGTCGGTTAACGGGTTTTTTTTGGGGGGGCAGGGAAAGTGGGCCCATAACAGTCAATCAGCAGTGTAATCAGCTGTTATGTGCCTTATAGCCCAAATGACATTAGCCTAAAGTAAGCTCGTGTCATTGTGCTACATTTGTGGTCTATGGTTGTGAACAAAACTTATGGAATTTAACTTACATACGCTGGCAACACCTTTGGTACTTGTGTTGTGTTGTGTTCTGATGAATTGTGGTTGTGAAACCCGCTTGAGGACTCACCTAGAACCCATTGAGGACTAGGCTTAGGCTCTAAGCCGGTGTCAGCCTGAAGCTTAACGTTGTCGACTCCGAGGATCGCATGCGCACCGGTAAATAGACGAGGGCAGGGGCAAACAGCCCCTCGGCAGCGGGATCGGCGGGCGACAAATGGAAGGCCTGCATCTGGTACGGTTCCTCGGACTGGATCGGTTGTGCGTAACTGGCGGGTTTACCGCTGCCGTTGGCCAGATCGCTGCATGGCTCAAACGGAGATGTGGCCGCCGAACGTTGGGCGCCAAGGCCGTTGGGCGTGCCCGGCTTGGCAGTGCTGGGGCGTGGTGTGGGCGTTACAGTCGCAGAACGTGCCTTGGGAGAAGTCACCGCTGTGGGTGGAACGCTGCCTGGCGAGGGGTGTGGCGTTGTAGGCGTCGGCGGAGTACGAGCTGTCTTTAAACTGTTGGCGGTGCTGCTACTGCTGCTGCTGATGGTCAGATTCGTGGCTTCCATGGATTCGTTTTCCACTTTCTCTTGACGACTTGGCTTAGTTCTGGCCTTACCCTGTACCTGGGCGAAGGATTTTTCCCTGGTTTCTCCCTCAGCGGCGACATTGGTCTCCCCCTCGGCACCAGCGCCGCCTCCGTTGTTGAGCAGCGCATGGGAGCGTTCGTGTATGAAGAGGAATGCATAATAGGGTGTGGTAAAGGGGCACAGTGAGCACTGATATTCCTTGAATCGCGGCGTCTGCTCAAACATTCCCGGCAGCGGCAGGGGCAGTGAGAGTGGGAGTGGCATGCCCTTCGGCAGCTGCATCTGACCAAAGAGCTGCTGTTGTGCATTCTGCAGTGCCTGGGCAAGATTACTGGCCGGATTTGGGTTGACGGCACCCGATGGACTTCCATTGGGTATCTTGAGCGTAGGACTGTTGGGTTTGCTCCTTCCGCTTGCAGGAACCACTGTAGGGGGCTCCAGCTCCCGTAGCTTGTCCACTCCTGCAGCTCCGTGCTCGTTCAGCAGATGCGTACGCAGCCACTTGAAGCTGCGGAATTGGCGGGCGCAGAGTGGACACAGCTCGTTGCTGCCACCCGAGTCGCTCGACAGTGACGCCATGTTCATGTCCTGTTCGATAAGTTGTTGTTGCTGCTGTTGTTGTTGCTGCTGTGCCTCAACCTTGAGTCCGTTCTGACCACGTGGCTGTGGCAATGGAGCACCGTCCTCGATGATGCCATGCGTGTTGTGCTTGTGCACTCGCAGGAAGTACTTGCTGCATAGCTCCTTGTTGCATATGTTGCACACAACGCCTCCGATCTGTGCCCCATTCTCGATCTCGATGCCATGCATGCGTTGCATGTGCGTCTTCATGAAGTACTTGTTGCACAGCTCCTTGTTGCAGATCTCGCAGTAGCTGGATGTGGGCGTAATCGTGTAAGCAGCCCGTGGAGCGCCACCCACTGCTCCGCCCGGTCCAACTGCACCACCTGTGCCACGCTCGGGCGTATAGAAGCCCTCACGCAGTGGACTGGTGGGTGGCAGTCGTCCCAGATGCACCTCGGCGATATGTTGCTTGAATTCCTGAGCTGTTCCAAAGTCACGCTCGCACTGCGGACACCGCAGCTCGTTGGGCGTGGGCGTGGCAGTTGCTAGTACTGGAGAGCCACCGCCTCCGGGGGAAAGTTTTAGCGGCAACTGTTGCTGCTGCTGCTGTTGGTGTTGCTGGTAGAGCATGGGCTGTCCCTCGGGCAGTAGCTGTCCGGCGTGCTCGGTCATGAGATGCGCCCGTAGCGCATACTGATGCTCCAGCTCGCGTCCGCAGAGGTGACAGGGCAAAGGTCGCTTGCCATTGAAGTCGTTGAGCTGCTGTAGCATCGACTGCAGTTTCTGCAGATTCTGTAATCCCATCGCGGAATGATCCGTCTTCTCTGGACTCCTCACAGACTCCTCGTACGGTTCCAGTTTGATGCGCTTGCTGGGCTGCTGCTGCTCCTGGTCCTCTCCTTGTTCCTCCCCCTGTTGTAGCTGCTGCTCCTCGCCCTCCTGCTGCTGCTGCTGCTCCTGTTCGGCTGCTGCTTTGGCTAGCATCAGATTGAGCGGCATGAAGGGCCAACCGCTGGACATGAGTGGTTGTCCCTCCTCCTTGGCACCGTCCAGCTGCAGTTCCTCGGGCGGCACAAAGACCCCGTGACGCTTCCACTTGTGCGTGCGTAGGAAATAACGGTTCGCGTACTCCTTGCAGCACAGCTCGCAGAATGCCTCTGGTAGCTGTACGCCCAGACGCCTTAGCTTCTCCGCTGCACCGTTGCACTCCCTGGCCTGCTGTTGCAGCTGTGGTGGCAGCTTGCGTGGCGGTGGCGCAAAGGGCACCTCCTCCTGCTCCAGAGTAAAATCCTCGCGGAATCCTTCGGGTAGTTGATAGGGCTTCGGTTCATTATTAGTTGGGGTTACTCCCTCCAACTGTGGCTCTAGTTTGACCTGCTGTGTTGGCTGTGCTGCAGTTACTGCTGGTGGTGCAACTGTTTGTTCGTTGGGACTGCCGCGTTGCGGTGAGGGCGTGGCTGTGACTGCTCCTGCTGCGTTCTCATGCTGCTTGGCGCGATGTCGTCGCATGGCAAATACGTTGGTGAATCGCTTGCTGCAGACGTCGCAGTGCACCGTGGCTGGTGCAGGTGGTGCTGGTGGTGTCAGCTCCGGTTCTGGCTGTTGTGGCGGCACCTGCAGCTGTGGAAACATGGAAGAAACAACAGCGCCAGCGCTGCTGCTACTGCCAAGACTCGTGTTGTTGTTGTTGGCCATATTGTTGCTGTTGTTATTATTGTTGTTGTTGGTGCTGCTGTTGTTGCTGGGCGTGCTCAGATCCCCAACAGGATCGAAGATGCCATGCTTGTTGGCTTTGTGCGTCTTGAGGAAGTACTTATTGCAGAACTCCTTGTTGCAGAGCTCGCAATACGCCTCCGGATTGAAGATGCGGAGCGGTGGTCGGTTTAGTCCCTCCACTCCAGCAAAACCTGGCATGCCCAGGAGTGGCCAGCCGAGCGCTGCTGCCTCCGGTGAGAAGCCAAAGGCGGTGGGCATACCCGGCAGAGACGGTTGCTGCTGCTGTTGTTGTTGCTGCTGCTGTTGCTGCTGTGCCATTGCCTGTAACCAGAGCTCATGCTCCTTGTTGCCATTGCCGTGTCCATTGACCAATTCCAGCTGCTGCTGCTGTTCTTCCAGCTGTTGCTGCTGTTGTTGTTGCTGTTGCTGCTGCAGCTCCAGCTGTGTGGGACTGTCCGCACGTTCCAGTTTGACCTTAAAGGAGTTTAGCAAATCAATGGTCTCATCGCCTGACAACTGTTGCTGCTGCTGTGGCTGCTGCTGTTGCTGCTGATGATCCTGCAACATGTGCAGACTTAGCTTGAATTCAGTTTCAAAATTCTCGCCACACTGTTTGCAGTAGGTTTGATAGGGATTCATCATGGAGTGTGGTTGCTGCTGTTGCTGCTGCTTCTCCTGCTCTGCTTCTGCCTCGGCTTCCGCTTCTGATATGTCTTCGGGCTGCAGCTTTTGCTGCTGCAGCAACTCGAACGTTTGTTTCAGCTTTACTATTGACTTGGGCAGCAACATTTTCGACAACTTCTCCTCATAGTCAATGACAGCATTCGAGGCTGCCTCCTCTGAGACAGCGCCCGTCCCCGTCCCCGTTCCCGCTTGTCCCTCTCCCCCGGCAAGGTTGAGTGCCTCAAGACGACTGGGATTGTGCTGTTTGCGTCGCTTTTTGGCCGCATCGTTGAGCGCTTCGAGTAGCTGCAGCTGCATGGCTGCTGCATTTGCTGCTGCTGCTGCCATTGCGGCCATTGCCGTCTGATCCATTTGTCCATCAAGCCCCTCAAGACCCCCATCGACCTCCTCTGCTGCCATGTCTGCCTCAGTTGTGCTGCTTCCCAGCGGCGATTTTGACTTTGATTCCGTGTCCAGCTGTGATTCCTCTTGTGTTGTCGCAGTTGTTGCTCCTGTTGCTGCTGCTGTGGTTGTTGTATTGGCTGTGGTTGTGACCTCTGCTGTGGCTTCATCTGGCTGCAATACATGACTGTTGTTGTTGTTGTTGTTGCTGCTGCTGTTGCTGTTATTGTTGTTGTTGTTGCTGCTGTTGCCGCCGCGATTTGTGTGAAGTGTAGATGAATTGGAGACATCGGAGAGCGCAGTGTCCTCGCTGCTCAGATCCGGCGGTGGTGTGGCATATATGGATGCGGCCATTTTGGATGATATTACTGCACAGAGAACAAAGAGAGACAGCGCTTTAATTAAAGAAGCCCCAAAAAATATGTGTATATATATATATATAACTATATATGTATATAGATATACTAATTGGGTGTCTAAAGTTGCAGGAAGCTTAAGCATGCCAGCAAAGTATACAAGGGATTTGATTGGGTTTAAGCACTAGAAGGAGTACTCTGTGTGGGTCACATGTGCATGTACCTAGGGAGCTGAGGGGGTGAAGGGGACAGTGGGGACAGTATGAATAGCCTGAAGCTTAAATCGTGTTATGCTGCTTCTTTACTCCCAAACAGTTTCTTTTCCCCTTTGCTGCCCGAACTTCCACCCACAAAAGCATGTTGCCAAAAATGTTGTACACACCCGCACACACACACACACACACATTCGCACACACACGCATAGCTTGCCATACAACATTTTGTGTCTCATTTCCTTATGCGCTTAATTTCATTTTTCTTTTGCCTTCGCTCGCCGCTCGGTAATTTTTCCTTTCTTTTTTTCCTGCTGCCGCTGCTGCTGCTGCTTCTTCTTCTGCTTCTTCCTCTTGGCACTTTTTCATTTTTGTGCAAATTCTATGAAAAATTTTTCCATTATGTACACAAATACATGCGCAAAGCTAAACATATATAGAAAAGTTTTTGTGTGTTTTTGCCAACCCAACCACCCACACACCCACCCATCCACCCATCCACACACACACACACACTTGCAACCCCATTGCCGTACACGAAAATTTATACAAAGTCATCCGATTTAAGGAATACAAATTTTGCTTATTTTGTGCGAAGCACACACAAACTTTTCCTATGCCTCCCCGACCACTTTGCTACACACCAACACACACACACATACACCGCCCAGTGTAATATTTGGCAACCAGCTGACCCCCACCCTCTTGTAAGCCCCCCCCCCTACTCCTCACTCCTCCCGTCCCCCTCCTGACACCATCACTTGAACTGCGCATAAAACTTATAAAAATTTTCTTCAACATGACTTGGTAAAATAAATTTGATTCTCAAGAAAGCAAAAGGAAGCCGACAACGACACGAAGACGGCCCCAAAAACGAAAAAAAAAAAAAAGAAAAATAAAATAAAACAAGTGGGGAGAAAAGTGGAAAGTGGCTGGTAAGGGCAGCGCAGGGGTTGGGGCGGAGAGAGGCGGTGTGGCTGCCTGGCAACGTGTGGCAAGGGGCCAAAGGCAAAGGCAAAAATGTCGAAATAAACCGAAAAAGAAAAATTTATTTTTTTTTTCCTATTTTCTCGACTCTGAAGGCAGAAGAAAAATATTCTCAACTATGCTGCAGACATAAATTAAGTTTCCATGGTTGGAAATTGGTTCTCTCGTTGATGTTGTTGTCCTTGTTGTTCTTGTTGTTGTTGTTACTCTTGTTGCTGTTGTTGTTGTTGTTATTGTTGACTTTGCTTTTATACAATTTCTGCAGCAAATTCTTTGCTCCCCGCCCACTTTGGTACTTTGAGGAGTTAAGCAAAAATACCAGCCAGGATGTGCGCCATTTCTCAGTGTGTGTATCAATGTGTGTGTTTGTGTGGGTGAGTTCGGTTGGGATTTTTATAAAGCCTAAGGTAGTTTGATGTTATTTTATTTGATTCTTTTTCGCCTGCTCTGCGTACGCTTTAATGAAAATGACTAAAATGCTGTATAGCAATAGACAAACCTCGACTAATTGCCAAATTTTATAATTACAAGTTTTAGATGATTAAATTTGGCTAAAGTATGCGAAGTATTTAATTACGTTGGCCTTAAAATTACGTACTCATTAATATTTGTAGTTGGCAACGCTAAGTTCTTGCTTTAATAAGCTCGCTGCTATATAACTCCTCAGAGCTTTCGTTTAATTCGCGTGGGTTGCCAATTGCACAAGAATTCAAACACGTTTCGTTCACTTCACTGCGTTTCACAAAGTTTCATTTGGTTTCGTTGTTTATTTCGTTTCGTTAAGTTTAGCGCTGCTTACTGAGACACTGACGCATGCGCACTTCGCTGCTGCTGCTCGTGTCCTGCCAAGTGGCTAGCTCGTTTTCAACTGTCGCATGACGCAGCACAAAAAAAAGTAAAACTACTGTGAAATCGCGCGAAATCAAAACAGCAATAACATTGATACTAAAATCATATACAAACACACACACACATACAGTGACTACCAATTGTATCAATACACACCCCGCAGCAGTTTTAATAGTTTTCCACACACACACACACACTCTGTCAGGCAGATAGCAACCCACAGCAATTTTTTCACTGCTTTTCACCCAAAAAAAAACCTCAATAAAACACCCCAAAATATCAAAAATCAAATAATTTCCCTTAAAAAAAAAATATATGCGCTCACCAACAATAGAACGCGACAAGCGAGCAGCGCTGCCCGGAAAACCATTATTGCTCCGCCCCTTTTTTCAACTTTTCAGTAACCACCACACACACACATACACCACACTCACACACTTTGGAACTCTCTCACTAATACCAGCAGTCAATGTTGACTTTTTTCGTGCTCGTGCCAATTTATCAATGCTCGATAGTTTTTCAATTTGTTTTTCCAACTACTGTTCGTGTTGTTGTTGTAGTTGTTGTAGTAGTAGTTGTTGTTGTAGTTGTTGCTATCGCTGTTGTTATTGTTGTCGAACAGAGTTACATACATTTTTGTTATTCTAATGTATTCCACATTTCTGACTTTGTTGCGACTTTTCGAAGGGTGCGGCTCAAAAAAGAAGAGTATAGAAAAGCAAACTCAATGAAATTTCAGTTATTATTCTTTTTTTTTTTTGATTCGTTCTTTTGCTATTGTATTCATACATATCTCGAAGTGAATGCATTTGACATGCTCTCTGTTCCTGAGATGTTAGTTGTGTACGCTCTTCTGAACCCAAATCTGATTAAAGCAATTTCGTCTATGCCTCTCTGTGTCTCCATCTCTTCCCCTTCTTCTTGCACACCTCTCACTTGATGACAAACACCAGAAATAATTGCCTTCTTGATTCAAAAGATGAAAGATGTTTACCAAGAAGTTCATCATCATCCCTTTGATTTTTGTTGAGGGGTAGAAATTATACCCTTGATATCCATGAAGGTTGTAATAGAGAAATGATTAGTTATTTGAGCTGATTTTTGTGTTGACAGTTAATTAAGAATGGCAAGAAGTGAATTATATATATTTATTTAAAAGTGTTGAAGTGATTAAACGATGAAATTTATGTAAAATTAAGTGCTGACTTAGTGATATTTTCCAGTTGATTTAGAGTGTTTTAGCAGTACACTTGAATACTAAAACAGCAAAAATTACTTCCAAAAATTACAGCTTATTTATGATTTAATGAAAATGTAAGTTATATTTTTATTAGTAAATTCCAAATTGTTTAAATATATCTCTACTAAATTTCTTATAGTAATTCTCATAATAACAATCTCATTTATTTTAAATTACTGTTTAAGTCCAACTACATTTATTTTCTCTTCTTCTGGCTTCCTATATTAGCCAATAATATTGTGGCCATATATTTTTACGTGTGTACATGAAAATTCCCCTGACATTTGCAGCGCAATGTTTGCGTTTTTGCTTAGGGATTGATAGATTGATTTTGACTTTACAAGATGCTCGCATGTGTGTGTGTGTTAATGCGTGAGTGTGTCGTGTGTGTGCATGTGTGTGTGCCACCCCTTTTGCTCCAACGAGAGTTCACACATACCCCATACGAAAACCACATGACAGCACGAAAAGTGAAAGTGACTTGCCAGGTCTTCGCCTGTCTGAATGTCTGAGTGTCTGTCTCTTAGTATGTTTCTCAGTACGTCTCTCAATCGTTTCTTATTCCCTCTCTTTGCCTGCCTCATTGTTTGTCTCTCTATCTGTTGTTCTGCTACGCATCGTTTACAGTTCTTAGACATGCGCGATGCTTGCTGACTGCTGCCCACAACTTAACGCGCTCTCTCTCTCTCTCTCTTCTCACTCGCTCTTTCTTTTAGGCATTCGGTGCCGGCTGGTATCATGTGTGCACATACGTGTGTGTGTATGTGAGAGTGTTGAATTGCCGGTTGAACGAACCAGGCGTACAAAATAGCCCAAAACAGAGGCAAAGAGCAACAGCATTTGAAATTCATTGGTCAGAGAGACTGAGTACGATTCTGATTCCAATTCCGATTCCTTTTCCGAGTCCGATTGCTATTCCCAGTCGGAGTTAGCATCAGAAACGTCGGCGTTCCAAATTGTCTGACCACGTCTAGTGGTCAAGGTTTTGCTATTGACTTTCACTTTCGCTTTTCACATGTCGGCACATGTCCAGTGCAGTGACGTTGTGGTTGCCAACGGATTCCGATTCCGATTCGGATTCGGATTTAGATTCGGTTTCCGAATAGCCGATGCCGGCACTTTCGCTTTCGAAATTACTCACACGCACACACACTTAGAATGGGGAGATGGGGCAGGTGGGCGTAGTATGGTGGGCGGTATTGGGTCAGAAGTAGGCGCATGTCTGTTGCTGGACAACTACACGTGTGCACGCGAAATGTAAACAAAGCCAAATGCCATTAAAATAAAGGTTACAACTTCAAAACTTTCTCCTCTTTTCCTTTCCCTTCCCCTACCCTTTTCCCCTCTCCCTCCTACTTTCCTGGTGTCAACCGTTAACCTCCCCGGAGTTTAAAACGAAGCGCGTTGAACCACAGACACCACTGAGCAGCTCTGGAAACCACTAAACACCGCCCACTCCATACATGTAAATGGACTTTGTCCTTACTTTTAGACCCTTTTTGGGGGTAATTACGATTTGAAATTGTTTTGAGGGCTAAGTGCGTGCACCTTTTTTTTTTTTGACGACTTGCCGTCACAGGATATGATTGATATATATGTATATGTATGAGCAGAGTGCCCATGTCCTGCCTGTCACCCCCGCCCAACTGAGCATGCAATTAATATTTTGATGAAAATCAAATTGAAATTATTCCAACCATCGAAACAACCCCGCATTATTCCCTTTTAAAAGTGCTGTGTGTTTGGGACAGCGGGGGCGGTACATCGGTTCATTTGGTTGATGGTTTGAGGAACTGAAAGGTTTTCGCTCGTTTTATTTGGGACAAATTGATTTTGGAGTGAAGAAAAATGTTGTTTCAGTTCTTGTTGAGTCATAAATTAAGGATTATTTATTTAGGGTCATATTTGGACAACGCGATGATCAGAGAGCCCAGGAGACCTACGAACTTAGTTGTTAGTAGTTTAAACAAAATAATTTAAATCTTTTCCAGTTTCAAGTCTTAAACTAACTGGCAAAAAATATAGATTTACTTATAATAATTCAAAGTATTTTATAGTTCATTTACTGTAGACTTAAAGTAACCCCCATAATCTTACTGTGTATGATTTCCTTAGTTCTTAAATCCATTGAAAACTGAGCTTATCTTAAAGCTACAGTCCATTATATTCTTTTGTCTCTAGAGAAACTTTTGTAGAATATAGTAGGGTGATTGTGCTGTTCATTAAACTGTACAATCGTATATATATATATATATATATATATAAGAGAGCACCCTTCTCAGGAAATGTTCCATTTTCTTTACAGTTGACTTGTTTTCAGAATTTTCCAACATTTCTGCGTAACGTGCTCATTAGTAAGAAATCTCATTAGAAACTAATGAACGAACGTTGGTAACATAACTGCAATAATAACGCACACACACACACATACTTATGTGTGTGAGTATGAGTGACACACACATAGTCACACGAATATCGAAGAATATTTCCAATCATTTTCCATTTGCCTTTGCCTCATTCAGTTAAATTTTTATACATATTTTTTTGTCTCATTTTTACTTTCACATCTTTCGCTTGCACGGAGAATGGCGGACAAAGTGAAAAATTAATTTCCCAGCATATTTGCTGTGCCGTTTCCCCCCAAACAAAAAAAGGGAAAGCCAATAGGAGAACTACACACATATCTCCATCTCATTCGTGCACTAAATATTTTTCTATCAAATATTATTTGTACAATAAACTATATGAAAATGTATGTGTACCATCCCCTGAGTGGTGTAAATGTGTGCGACGCACTGTGTGCTTGTGTGTGTGTGAGGTATGATAAAATAAAAATACGAAAAATGTGGAAAAAATACAAGAAAAATTAATAATGAAGCACACACATACAAACACACACACAAACACTTACGCAGAGACAAGGACAAGCACTGTGTGTGTGTGTGTGTATACACAAGCTAAGCCATTTGCCTGTGTGCTTGTGTGTGTGTGAGTGAGTGGGTGTTATGGGCAAGGGAAGCAGAAATAATAATCATTTTTATAATAATGCAAGTGTATTTGACCGGACGCCAAGTTTTCCAAATGCGTGGAAGCGAGAAGGAAAGCCAGAAGGGGGCAGCAGTGAAAAGCTAGCGATCGTCATTATCGTCATCGTCATCGTTATCTCGCACACACGCATCTAAATATGAACTTTCCCCGCAGCAACCAAACCAACGAATCGCCTAAAAGTATGCAGCAAATATTCGTACTTTCGAGCTGAGAAGAAAAATCTATCGCAGAAATTTTCACAACTATGAGAAAAATAAGCAGCAACAACGACAACAACAACGAGATGAAGAACAAAAATTCCATAAATTTTTGCTGCTACGCTTTCGTCCTCGTTTCCACACAAACACACAGAACACATCTATATTTGGGAGACAGAGAGAAAGAGAGAGAGAGAGAGAGAGAGGGCGGGGAAGTTTGCAATTTTATCTTACACCCACTGGCGCAGACACACTTACATACATATATTATATACATATACACACGCCCCCGCCCAACGCACACAGCCGGCATGCAGCGACTTTATGAAACCATCAAATTATTTTCTTTTCCATTTCTGACACTCAAAAGAAACGCAAAGAAAGCAAAAGAAAAAGTAGCAGCCGAAGGAGAGGCAGAAGGAGAAGGAGAACAACAAAAAGAAGGAATTACATGCTTTGGACGGAACAGAAATAAGTGGAGAGAGGCAAAAATATTATTTTCCAGTTACACTCGGCTTCGTCTCGGTCTCCATGGCGCACATCCTTTACATTACAGTTTTCTGGCCATGCTGCTGCCTCAAAGTTTTGCGACCACCTCCCCTCAACTCCCCTCTCCCACACACCCGCTCTCTTACACTCTCCCGCTCTCACTTGCTGGCCTCCCACATTTACCATCCAAATGCCTGCGGGTTACTTTTTGCTTCTCTGTCTCTCTGTGTATGTGATTGTATGTGTGTGTGTGTATGTGTATGTGTGTGTGTGTGTGTGAAGCTACTTCGTCTTATTCGAGTACGAAATTTTTATGAGAAAATGCCTGCCAGCTCAACTGCTGCTGGTTGAGTAGCTCTGTGCTTGAGCACCCAGCAGGAACAAGCCAACTGAAATTCATGCTTCCCTTTGGTAAACTTTGTAAGGCGATTGATGACAGTTATATTTATGCAATAAATTTAAAATTGGATTAAAGATTGAATTCGAATAAATAAATAATTGTTTAAAGCAACAAATGTTGTATTAAAATTCTTATATAGTTTTGAACTAAGAAGTTATAACTTTATATTATAGGTGTTATAGGTTTTTATAGGTGTTTTATATATACTTTCATAGAAATCCAACTAAAAATCAATACACTATACAGTTTTCCAGTACTTTAGTCATAAATCTTTCCTTGACTACATAAACTATTATCTTACTTTAGAGTCCCACTGGGTAACTAGGTGCTTGAGTTCTAGCTTTCTCTGTGTGTGTATGTGTGTGTGTGCGCCAAGTTATAAGCCTCAACTGTGCTGTATATCAAAATATTTAAAAGCAAATATAATATTGGTGGGGTAAAAAGCACTGGGGAAATGGGCAGGCCATAATAGAAAAACACTTAAGCAGTCGCCTAGTGGTCGATTGGGGAGGGTATGGCATAGAGGGCGGGTTCAGGCCAATGCTGGAAGGGCTAAAGGGCCGCAGAAGGCGTGGCGGGCTGACGGGTTGGCGCCTTGGCCTATGCTTTGCGAAATATCAAAAGGCATACAAAATGTAAAAATATTAATAATGAGCCCAGGGCTGGCGCAGAGCAAGAGAAAATGAGAATGCGCCGGAAAAGCAGAAAAAAATAACGAAATTGTGGAAAATTTATTGATTTTGACTTTGAGAAGAAAGAAGAGAGCACAAACAGAAATGAAAAAACCAAAAAAAAAAAATAAATAAATAAATATAAAATGAATGCATGAACAACACATGCTATAAATGATTGGTTGCCTGTTTATCAGTATCTTTTACCATATTTAATATAGCGAATACATATGTACAAATACGTAGTACTCGTATGCATTATAATGAAATTGATTTCGATCTTATCAGGCTTATCGTTGAAATTTTTTATATTTTTATTGGCATTCGCATTAAAAATACTTAATCTCACAGCAAAGTTATTGCAGAACCCACCCCCAATCAAAATGGGACAAAGGAGGGTACTTTAGGGGTGGTGCACGGTGGGTGGAGACAGCGCGACTTGCTCTTTAATAATGTCCATATCGAAAAATATTCCTTTATCGCGATTTTTTCCTCTTGCTGCCCTTTATTTTAATGTTCCTCGTCCCGTTAGCTCGTACATACATACATACATATTATTATTATTATTATTTTTACGTTATTAGCACCCGTAGGGTCCTCGTGGCGTATGCGTAATGCGCGATAAAACTCGTGTCAAAGTGGTTCTGGGTGTGAGTGCTTCAATGTAGCTGTATGTATTTGTGTGTGTGTGTGTGTGTGAGTGACTGACTGTCAGCTAATGAGACTTTTTAATAAATTGCCCCACCATTTTTAGTACAATTTTCATTATTAATAAAAGTTTATGACATATATATCAGCTATATATGCGTTTCTGTTCTGCGAGTGTGTCTGTGCGTTGTTTAATAAACAACGGCAATAAGTGTGTGTGCAGTGCTCAACTTGCAAATACCCTGTTTGGCAAAGAAACCTTTAAAGCGGACCTTTCAAATCCAATCCTTTTGGAAAGTCTTATATAAAAAGATACAAAAGAGAATACCTGGATTAATTTCAGCTTTAACTGCCTTAACGTTTATTGAAATGAATTTAAATATTCCCGACCCAATATCCAATATTTATAATCCTTATCTTGGGTAAAAGCTTAATTTCTCTGCGTTATATTTACACCACGTTAATCTACCCTCTTTGCGACGTTTTATGGTTGCTGGGTATAAAGAGCACATAGAATTTATTAGTTCAATTAAATTTCATAAGTGTATGTATGTGTGCATTTATGTGTGCGTCATGGGGACGTCAAAGCGCGTTGTGCATTAGAGCACCTAAAAGATAGCAACAAAAAATAGAAGATAAACTCATATAATTATAATTTTACATTTTATGACCCAAAACCTTTAAAAGCGCACAAAGCCATGGATTATAGGGGAATTGGAGTATTTTGCTGTTGAATATAAGTATGTATACTACTCTAAATTTACAGTTTTCCCTTACAAACTGCTGAAGTTTTGAATTTTCCAGCAGAACTCCCCATTAATAAGTTTATACCCATTAATCCATAGGATAATGCTCCAAAGTACATGCACTGTGTTCAATTATATATAGTAGGTATGGGACAATAATACTTTATATATGTATATGTATAAATAATTAAACTACACTCAGCTATTTGATTAATAATATATATGTTTGTGTGAGTGTGAAAATTTCCATAAAGTTCTTGATGCCAATTAATTATTTAATTTATGTTTACACTTTGTCAATTGGAAATTAACAGCACTGGGAGTCATACTATAAGCAGTAGGTATATAATTTTAATAGTTTATGCCAATTTGTTTAGCCAATTTCATAAATTTTCTTTTTAGTTTTTTCGTTACTTTGTTTATAATTCTTTAATTTAAAGCAGGCAAATTTGTTGTGGAGCACACTAAGCGTACTAAGGTTTGATTAACTTGTTTTAGTCTTGGATTAACTGGTTGGGACTCACAGTGTCTCTAGTCAGAGAGCGCACCTTAATCCTACGTGTAAACTTATATGAAAATAAACGCGCAATGTCACGAGTTTAATTATGTTGCTCAATTGGATTAACAACGGCATTTTGTTAAACAAATAGACGAATACGATTGACAACTCATAGCTTGGTCTTGATCTTAAAAAAATGTGCAACATTTTATGTTGTTAACTGATGTTGCTGTTGTTGTAGTTGTATGCGATTGCGGTTGTTGCTGTCGTTGTCGTCGTCTTGGCTGCTGTTGTTGTTTACATTTGTGAGCACACTTTTTGATACACTTTGTTTTGGCCGAGCACTATTTGGCTCCAGTTACTTTTTTGGCTAAATCTCTTCTTTTTTCATTTAACACAGAACACACAGTGAAGAGTTATTAAATCGGTCACTTAGATTGGCATTTATTATTATCATTATAGCTTTATATTCTGGCTGTGCTGTTGCTTCTCGCAGTGTTGTTGTTGTTGTTGCTTGTTTGTTTGTTTGTTTCTGTTGATTTGTTGTTGTTGTTGTTGGTTGAAACTTACAGAACTTGTACAGGGCGTTTCACTTATTTATCATACCGACAAGTCTAGCACGCCGTTGTGGTGGCCACGCGCGGCTACTTCTGCACCACGTACGCGTTTTCTGTAGACTGAATTCGTTATTTTTCGAGTTCTTCGGTTTTTCCGTTTGCCAGCCTGTCGTCGCCAATACGTTTTCGTCCCCTCCGCACGCCCCTTCTCACCGCTCCACACTCTCTTGTCCCGCAAGGATGCACAAACTCCCTCCCACACACACGCACGCACGCAAAGAAATGACTGAGAGAGCGCATACAAAGAGCGCAGCCAGTGCACGAGAGAGCAGAAAGAGCGCAGGCAGTGCACGAGAGAGCGCTATAGGCCAATCCACCACCAGTACCAACTCCAGTACTAGTTCTCCCACCACCACCACCACTACCGCTGAGCACTTCAATATATATTTGCGCTCTGTTGCTATTTTGTTTACTTTCGCTGCGTGGGCGTTTAACGATGTAGGCGTGTGCTCATCCCACCGCCAAATTAAAACCTGTTTAGAATTAACAATTTTAAAGTTAAATTTGTTTAAAATTGTTGCCTACTTTTAGGTGTTCGTCTTTATTAATTGCTGCATTGCTTAGGCCTACCTGCAGCGCCCACTTGATGGATTCGCCAATACACACACTCACACACAAATACTTACATATCTACACTCGCACACCCTCAGCGTGCAGCACATGCGCTGTGCACAATTGAGAGTCGTTTTTCTCCCACTTTACACACCATACACACTTTTTTTTAATATAGTTTATCAACATGTCGTAGTCTCTGATAAAACAATCATCGTTTATGGTGCAACACGCTCGCACACTCACACACACGCAAGCACACCCACTAACACACCGAGTCCCAGTGTCTCAATTGAGATACGGCCCAACCACCCCTCGAGGGTGGCAATTGAGTCAAGTTCTGAGACAAAAGTCAAACTAGGTTAAATTCAAATGTATCAAAATACACAAACATCAAATTTTGGTAATGATTTTTGAAAAAAACAACTTCCAGAACTTCCTACCATTACCTTCAGGCGAATGCGTAACGTAGCGTGCGGCACCGTTAATGGCAACTATACTGTTCTCCGATCTCCTCTCCACGCCCCCTAACCAAAAGACCTGCCAAAACTATAAGCCGGAAATGACAAGGCATAGCTTTCGCATTTCTTTTAAACTACAAACAAAACTAAAAACGCGACAAGCAATAATATAATAGAAAATGAGCACCTTGTCTCGACTAACAAATACCCTTTAAGGACAACTCAAAAAAATATAACATAATAGTTTTAAAAATAAATTAATATTTATTTTTCAAAGTATAGTTTTCCAGTTTACATTATGGTAAAAGTTAAACATTGAAAAATGTGTATAAATTACAGCATATTTTTAAGTTTTTTAAAAAATAATTGTTATTAGTTATATATAAAATATTAAAAAATCAAGCAATACTTAAATTTGTCATTAACTTAACCTATTTATTTTATCCATTATATACTTTAACATACACTTTTTACAGGGTATACAGATATAATGAAAAAAATATATAAAAAACGGAAAAAATCAAATATGCGCTTAACACGAAATATTCAAATTTTCTGTGCGTTTTGCCTGCGACTTGCTTTTTATTTGAGTTTTTTTTATATGCTATATAATTCTACGTTTACTGAGCGACTTTTCAATAACAGTCTCTAATGTCGGAATCGAAGACGGACAAAGAGACGCACTAGGAGACGGAGTCAGCGCCTAGAGTTGGAGTCGTTTATTTGTCACCCTTGCTAGCATTTGAACTCTTGCGTTGTCGGTGCTGTAAAAGTTCCTGGTATTGCTCAATGGAGCCATCCTCATGCTTGGAGCTAAACTGCTGCTGTTGCTGCTGCGTAGACTTCTCATCCTTGGCACCTTTTCCCTCGCTGTGCTTTTTTTGGGCACGTTTCGACTCCTTGATTTTATCACGCACACGTTTTCCCAGCCGCGAAGCAGCGAGCACCTGATTGACCTTGGAGCTCTTCAGGTAACGTGTTCGCCACGACTGCAAAGCATTTGAAATGTTATCAATAAAAAGTTTAAAGTCTAATTAAAAAGTTAATTACTTCCGAGCTGGTCTCTGCCAGCTTTTCGTGCTCATCCTCGCTGGTGTTTAGTGAGATGACATCGTTGTCCTCCTCATCTGGCTCTGCACGTTTCTCGTTCTTCACCTTGACAGCAGGCTCCTCTGTGACTTTGGCTAACTCCTCTATCATTTCGTGCTCTAGATCTCCACCTATGGAAATAACATCATCGTTCTGATCTTCGTCGTCCACAGCAGGTACAGTATCGACAACGGTCCCCTCTTTTGGAGATTCTATTTCCTTCGATTCAGCTGGAACTGCTTCAGCTGGAGTTGTTTCGGCAGCAACTGCTTCAGCTGGCTTCTCAGTGTCCTCAGCTGCTGCTGTCTCAGCTGGCTGCTCTTTCGGCTTCTCTTCGCTTTGCTCTTTCACTGCTTCTGCCTCAGCTTCGCTTTCCTCTCTTACTTCGCCCTCCTCGGGTTCGCTCTCCACAACTGGTTCGGGTGCCGGTGCTGGCACTACAGCTGTTTCTGTTTCCACTACATCTGACGCCTCCTTTCTCCGCTCTGGCATCGGCGCATCCTCATCGTCTGTGCTGTCGCTTATAAGCAGCGTTTCTGGTTCCGCTGGAATGGGTATGACATCAGGAGAAGCCGAACGGGATTTGTTGGACTCTGAGTGAATCTCAGGCGCAGGTTTAGCTACTACTGCCTGTTTCTCTGGCTCCTTCTCCGGTGACTTGGCTGTGGCCCGATAATTGCGCTTTAGTTTAATCTTTCGAGTAGGTGCTGTATCAGAAGCTTCCCTTAAATTGCTTCCATTTATTTGCTTGTCCAGCTGCTCTCTGCTGACCACATTGCTTGTTGCGCGCTCTCTGGACTTGCGTTTACTCCTTGATTCCGAGGTTTTCTGACTGCGTTTGTTCTTGGACTTGTCCTTGATCTCTTCCTCCTCGTCATCAGACTTCACCTCGATCTTGGTGATGGGTTCCATGGCCAGTTGCGAGCGTATAGCACGTGCACGTGCCTGCAGCTCAAGCAGTTCCAGTACACTGATCTGTCCATCAGCTAGATAAATCGAGAGAGATTTGAGTTTAGTCAGTTTTACTTTTAGTAGGCGATCGGTTTCCAAACTTGCTTAGTATTTATATTTACTTACGTTCCTTATTTTCACTGGTTTTATCGGCTCTTTTAGCGTTTGATTTCCGCAATTTCTTAGCTGTAAATATAAAAATTTTCAAATCGAAGCATAACAAAAACAACAAGTTAACCATAAACAAAATTAACTTAATAAATTAATTGTCCGCGATGGCTGAAACAACAGTTGCGGATAATGTAAGCAATATGAACACGGAGCCGGAGGAACAGCAGCCGGAGACGGATCATGATCCTGAAAAGTTCACCGTACGCTTGAATGGCCAAAAGGAGCTGGAGCAGAGATTACGTGAATTTAAGGCTGCCTGCGATGCGCACGAGAAGCATGCGAGAAAACGACGACGTCGTCGCTACTATCATATGGGCCTAATGGCCAAAGTTGTGATGGAGACGACGCACGACGAGCTCCGTCGCATGCTGGAGCACGGCACCTTCACCTTTCACATCGACATGGTCGCCTTCAAGCCCGAGGAGCTGGCCACCATCATGGAGACCCTTAACATTGCCATTTCCGCCCATGCCGATGAGCGGGAACTCCGTACCGCCACCGGCCTGGCCTTGGAGATCAACGGAGACTGTTGCCGCGTCGGGCGCTTGAGGAATAACTGCACCACAATGCTAGCACGCGGTGCTGTCGTCACACTGACCACCGATCCAGCCTATCGCTATGCCGGCTTCAGGGAAATTGTCTATGTAATTAATCTGCATGCCTATCTCAGCTCCATTAAACTGAACGATGTGCTCCTCATCGGAAAAGAGATACGCTGTCGTGTGGTCAAGACCCTAAACGAGGCATTGGCCGTGCTCATCATCGATGCGGGACTCCTCATGTCGTATGATTTCATTGAACTTCCGCGACAATGTCACGCGCTCTCGGACGAAATGTATCCCGAACTGTTCAAGAGCGATCTGGAGCGTGCCGTTAGTCTGAAGGCTGACTTTGTGATTTTGCCCAAAATTCGTTGCAAGAACTTCCTGCGTGCACTGTCCATGGCCGTAAAAACTGACTTTGATTTCAAACTCATCGGTTGCATTGACTTTGAGTATGTGCGCAACAATATGTTGGATCTGCTTGGGATTATCAAGCTACTGGACTACATTTGGATACCGGACATGTTCAATGTGAACTGCTGTGTTTATAACTATATCATGGAGGATGCTCTGCCCATTGCCCACTGCCAGAAGAAGCCAGTGATTGGCACTGTGCCACTCGAGCGCTGCAATGACTTTAAACGCTTCGAGCTTCATGAGTTCCTGTGGAAGATCGATACCATACACATGCAGAAGAGTCCGTGGTGCAACAAATACCCATTGATTGTGAAGAAACTAATGCCTATACGGGATTATCGTGTGGGCGTGGTGCAAAACCAACAGCAGGTCAAGAGCATTTTGACCTCGTATCAGACAATTGTTAACTTTATCATACGCACGATATCGACCATCGAATGCCAGGCGATATTTGTGTTTACCAAGTGCGAGAATGCGAGTGTGGCGTTGGCACGCTCGGAGATCTACTGTCCGGTTTACATGATGATGCCACTAAACTCGGACGATGACGAGGAGACGGTCAAATGCAAGTACGATTTGGCCAAAACGATGCATTTGCGACGTAATATGCACCCCATTCTATACACCACCGAGCTCAACGAGTGTGGATACAGTCCCATTGAATTTGGTGTGGAATTCATGAGACGCAAGGGATGTTTGGAAGTGGGTGACTTTGTGGTCACCTTGGAGGTGGGCAAGGAGGAGGACGATAACGTTGTACTTGGCGTTGGCGAAGATGTCTGCATACTGCGTGCATTCTATGTGGCGCCCGTCTTCAATTGCGAGAAATTCAAATATGGTACATAAATTAAGTAATCACTAATTAAACCGTGACGTTCAGTTGTGCAGACAATTTTTAGGATGACCCCAAATTAAATGTATGTAAGCTAGTCAGATTTGACTCCAATGTGTGCTTAACTGGGATGACAACGCTTATTGAGTACTCCTTTTTTTAATGCTAAACTTACCACGACGAGATTCACTGCCGCCAATGTCGCTGTCCGATGAAATCTCCTCCAGCGAAATGTGCTCTAGAATAGCAAACATGTATTAGGGGCATTGCGAGCTTGGTTGTGCTTTGAACTCACCTTCTTTGTGTTCCACATCCGAGTCCTCAGAGCTCTCAGTGTCCGTGGGACAGCGTGTATCGGCTATAATGGACTTGAGGCGTTTGGTCGATATGCAGAGCAGCTCGTTCAAGCAGAGTTCCTCTATTTCATCCAGGCTAGTCTTCTGCAAGTTAGGAAAGGGTTTAGTTCATTTCATACTTATCAAACCATTTCTACCTTGAGAAACTCTGGTGCCAGATTCATGATAGTCTTTGGTTTCAGTGTACCAAAGATTTGTTTGACCAACTCCAGCCGGTCATCAATGTAGTGAGAAATGGGTTGTAGTGTGCGATCTTCCTCTGATTTCTCCTTCTTGATGTTTATTGGCTTGGGTATTTGATCATCTTTCATTCTTTTCTTTGAAGTACTCATTTTGCTTAGTTATTTCTTTTTAGTCGCAAGTGAAAACAAAGCTAGAAATTTGTGTTGACCCTAAAACCAAAATCAGCTGTTCAGCCAGAGTTGCCATGGTGCTGGTGAAATATCAGTGTGGTGGTTTAGCTATTTCGGCAACAGCTGTGTCAAAAACTCGGGCCAATTGCCTAATAACAATTGTTTAACTTAAATTGTAGTGTGTTCACGTTAGAAATTAAGCAACCAAAGTAAGTATAGCTTCAAATTGAAGCTGGCTAGCGAGAAATTGTGTACCGGCTGCCGCTGCACTTAAATACTGTGTTATCGCACTCTGTGTGCAATTGGATGACCATTTGTGTATTTGCAAGCGTAAGTGTCACCTGTCGTGCTTATTTACATAAATTAATGTTATTATATTGGTATATTTGCGTGTTTAGAAAACTGCAAATAGCAATTTGTGTGTTTAGTATATTCTGTATGCCCCTTTTTTTTTTATATCTGCATTTTATATATAAGTTATATCTGGCCACACTGCCGCCCATATGTTCATTAGCAAAGTGAGAGAACGAGACGCGCGAGTGTGTCGGTAAAAATAGTTTTCTATTGAATCAACCGAAGGCACCGCAAAAACAACAGAACCGATAGAAAACTACATGAATATGTGTGCTTTGCAATTGTTTACCAAAAACTAACCAATTGGAAATACGATATGAAGCGTGTAAAGTGAAATGATAAGTTGAACTTGCAAAACGTGCAAACACAAAAACAAAAACACAATTCCACATGCATAACTCGATGTCGTCGTAACAAACGGAGAGAACAAACGAAACGAAAATTAAAATAAAACTAAATCAAGAAAGTACAAAGCAATTAGAATGAGCGTTTCGCGTGGCGGTGGCAGCACTGCGCTGGATTTAACACCCCTACTCGATGGGAATAACGGCGATAACAGCGACAATGAGGGAAAATCCAATGGAGTCCTGTTGAATGTCTCACATCAAGGCAGTTCAAAAGAGACGCGTTTGAGTCTCAGGGAGAGGGACCGAGAGAGGGAGAGAGAGGAAGCCGATTCTGCTGTGTTCTTCAAAAAGGTTGGCAGCGCGCTCTTCTACGGAATCTCATCATTCATGATTACAGTGGTGAACAAAACAGTTCTCACCTCCTACGCCTTCCCATCGTTCCTTTTCCTTAGCCTCGGCCAGCTGACAGCGAGCATTGTGGTGCTTGGTATAAGCAAGCGTATGAAACTCGTTAGTTTCCCGCCGTTGCAGCGCAATACATTCGCCAAGATCTTTCCATTGCCCCTCATCTTTGGCTTCAACATGATCTTTGGCCTGGGTGGCACCAAAGCCCTCAGTCTGCCCATGTTTGCGGCGCTGCGACGATTCTCCATATTGATGACTATGTTGCTGGAACTAAAAA
This sequence comes from Drosophila cardini, assembly GCA_018903735.1. Classification (NCBI taxonomy): domain Eukaryota; kingdom Metazoa; phylum Arthropoda; class Insecta; order Diptera; family Drosophilidae; genus Drosophila; species Drosophila cardini. The sequence continues at coordinate 7,774,147 of JAEIGM010000004.1, read as the reverse complement.
TACTCGGAGTGACGCCAACGACGGCAGTACAAATTAGTGTTTATGCTATGATTGGTGGCGCGTTGATAGCTGCCTCCGATGATTTATCCTTCAATATGCAAGGCTATACATATGTGATGATCACCAATGCCTTGACAGCCTCCAATGGAGTTTATGTTAAGAAAAAACTGGACACATCCGAGATTGGAAAGTATGGACTGATGTTCTACAATTCGCTATTCATGTTTCTACCTGCACTGGCACTTAACTACTTCACGGGAGATCTACAAAAGGCCCTGGACTTTCCCAGCTGGAATGATCCTGCTTTTGTGGTACAATTCCTACTGAGCTGTGTTATGGGTTTCATACTCTCCTACAGCACAATTCTGTGCACCCAATTCAACTCGGCACTGACCACCACAATTGTTGGCTGTCTCAAGAACATTTGTGTGACCTATCTGGGAATGTTCATTGGCGGAGATTATGTATTCTCCTGGCTAAACTGCATCGGCATCAATATAAGCGTGCTCGCCAGTCTGCTCTACACCTACGTCACATTCCGAAGGAAGCAGGCACCCGACAAGCAAATTCATCTACCCAGTTCCCGCGGAGAGAATCTCTAGTCGCTCTAGAGCATCACAGAGGCCTATAAAGAGAAAGAGAAATATATATAGCAAGAGAGAGAGAGAGAGAGAGAGAGAGAGTAATGTAGGGAGAGATGCACTTCTGCCAAAGCCATAAATGTTTTATGTATTCTATTGGAGTTGAGAGAATTGAGCAGAAATCGGCATAGCTCAATCAATATAGTCACTCTAAACTGTAACTATAACTATAACTGTAAACTGTACATATGTAGTTATGTATTTAAATATTTGATTACTAAACACTAGATATTATTATTATTATAATTATTATTGTAAATGTGCAAAATTGTCACTGAGCCACAAAACATAATTTATGTGTACGAAAAGTGTCATAAGTTAAACAAATACAGACGTAAAAAACCTCCTCATTGATTGATAATGGAATATAAATATATATATGCATATATGCATGTGTGTGCATAATTGTTCACACACATAGTTAATTGCACAATTGTTTATTAAGTCTAATGAGAGCATTGGAAAACTTGATAAGATTGCGATGCGACGGAACCAGTTGATAAGATATCGTTTTGCTCTCTTAGAAAAATGTGCATAAACCTGTTCCGTTTCATGTAAATAATAGTACATTAAATTGTTAATTATGTTGCTAACATTTCCATCGACTACCGGTTATAAAACATTATTAATTACAATATCTAAGTTGTTGAACACATGTAGCCACCAAATTGTTTGTACGCAGTTTTATCAGATATTTAGAACGGAAGTTCCCAGTTTTTTACGCTCGGATTTTAGCGCTTATCTAAACTGGGAAGCTTATCTCCTGCAAATAGCATTATAATATGTACTCATGTGTTTAATCATCAATTTTGGGTGCCTTTATGTGTATTAAAAAACCATTTAACGTGTCAACTGCGAACAGAACTCATCAGGCGATAAACCAACAACAAAAAACTCAAGCAATAAAAAACTAATTAAATAGCAAAAAAAAAAAACAGAAGATAGAAGAATTACTTTTTGGAAGTTTTGCTGCTTTGCTTTTAGACGCTTTTTTGAAGGTTCAATTGTGATTATAAACAAAGAGTTGAGGAAAACCGGTTATCGGATTTCTGTCGGTCTTTAGCATTAACCGTTGTGGGGCGGCAATGTTTACGTTTTTTTTTTTTTTTTTTTTTGTTTTACTGAATCTTTCTACTGCTTTTCATGTGGACAAATTGTTTACTTGAAGCTGCGTTCGCCGTCCATTATTGTAGCCACGTATTACTTATGGACGTGTATTCAGGGTCGCAGATTTTAATTTTTTTTTAAGTCTAGTCATACACACATTTGTAAATGATGAGCTCAAACGAGGTGCATAGTCAGCTGAAGGCTTATATACTATGTTATACCCCCTGAACACGTCATTTATTTTTACAGTGATTATGCGGCGTTGCTATCAAGTCACACTGCCGCTGCTTCAGCGTGGCGGGCGTAGCTTTCTCGCACGCACTGTGACAACGGAGGCAGCTGCTCCTGAGCCACTGGATGCATTTGAGCGGGAGTATCTGCAGCAGCGCATACAAATATCGCCATTCCAGAAGCTGCTGCTTGGAGCAGGTTCCTCAATTGCGTCACTGCTGGATCCACGCAGGTAACTAAACTGTTTTTATCAGCAAATCCTGATTTAGCAGGCTTATTTTACAGACACGACATGATTGCCTGTTTGGGGGAGACTACAGGAGAGAGTGCTCTCTGGAGCATCTTGGACAGCATGGAGGCCAGTGAGGAGGGACGTCGTATTCTGGCAGAGAAGCCACGCATCAATAGTCAAACAATTGATTTCAATCGCTTGGAGTCGTTGCCGCCTGACACATTTGGAGCCACTTATGCCAAGTTTTTGAAAGATAACGTAAGTGCACTTGAGTTGGGTGCGTACAGCTGATAAGTCTTTAAATACCCTGTACAGCAAGTGACGCCCGATTCGCGCATGGAAGTACGCTTCCTGGAGGATCCCAAATTGGCCTATTTGATGACACGCTATCGGGAATGTCATGATCTAGTACACACAGTGCTCAATATGCCCACAAATATGCTGGGCGAAGTGGCGGTCAAATGGGTGGAGGCCCTGAATACTGGACTGCCCATGTGCTATGGTGGCGCCGTCTTTGGTGCTGTCCGTTTGCGTCCCAAGTAAATATTTTTGGGCTTTATGGGGTTAATTACATATTTTTATGCGTGCTACTTTTGTGTTCTTTAGGCAACGTCGAGAGTACTTGAAGCGCTACTTGCCGTGGGCCATCGAGAATGGCAAACAGATGAAGCCATTGCTGCCTATCTACTGGGAACAGCGCTGGGAGCAAAATGTGAACGATTTACGCTCAGAGTTAGGCATTAAACTTTTGCAATAAAAGCTATAATTTTGATTTGAAACCTGATTGTTTCTGTTTAAAAGCGCGGGCAAATCGCCGCTTTTCGATTACATTTTATCGCATTCAAAGTTATCGACATCTAGTGATCCTCAATTATGGTAATCTGGCAACGCCGTTTGTCGTGTTTGCTTTTGCTGATGTGTTGTGGGAAACGCTTAATGGCTAATTATTTATTAAAACATAATTATGGCTGAGAAATTTAATGGGTTTAGCCACGATGAAATACTCAAAATAACCGGAGTGAAACAGGGAAGCAGAGCAAATAAAGAAACAGGTAAATATTAATGCTATCATCGACCAATTAGTTTGATTGACTGGTGTGCGTGCGTGTGTATGTGTTTTAAACAAAACAAATGTGATACACATATATTAATGTGCGTGTGTTTGTGTATTTGTTAGCTTTGAAAATGCTCAAAAACCAGCCCGGCATTAGGCGAATGCCGGATAAAATGTTCCGTCAGGCGGATCAGCTACGTAAGCAGCAACAACAAACACAAATGGTGCCACAACAAGTAACCACTACCAAGGCCAAATCGAGGCCAACCACGCCTACAGAAACACCAGCAAAAGAAGCGCTAACACCCACGCCAAGCGATAATGGGAAGAAAAGCGAAGAATCTCTTAACTTGGAAGTTGACCTCTCTGAGTCTTTGGTCCAGGCGCTCTACTGTGGATCCGTCAAGGCGCCCACGTCAAACGGAAAGACTTCAACTGCCACGTACACCGGAACTGTAGACAGTGAGACAACCGATGACGGCTCAATTTTGAAGATAAGCACTACCACAGACGACGACGGAAGTATTCTGCCCAGAACCAAAGATTCTACGGAGGAGAGACTCAGCACGGATTCACCCTTTAAGGGGATTTCCCTTAAAGACTTTGAGCAGCATCGCAGAATGATCGAGGAACAGAACAAGCAAAAGAAGCAAATGTTGTACAAAGCTATAGAACAGCATACACAGAAAACAGCCGCCGAATCACGAAAAATAGAAGAGATTCGTCACGAACTCTCGAAACTAGAGAGCGATCTTGCTGTCGATGTGGCGCTTCTCCGGAAACAGATTGACACGGCCTGTGTGCATTTTGCCAATGTAGAGTAAGTACAAAAACACACATTTCCGTCTCCAAATGATAATTCTTATCTTGTTAATAATTGTTTTTACAGAAAGCAATACATTAAGATTGAGGCTCAGTTTTTAAAGGCCAAAATCGATTTACACAATGCATCGGAGAAGAAAGAATTACTTACGGAACATCTTTGCACTGTCATAGCTCATAACGAGGATCGAAAGGCTCAAAAACTCACAGAACTTATGCAAAAAGTTGGACTGGCGCCAACGGAAGATGATCAAGTGGACTCGTCTACACCAGAAACCAATTGAATCTAGCGAATTTAATCGAATGTTTACACAAACCATAGTTTTTTAACATAAGCATTGATATTAACATGTTTTTCTGTATACACAACTTATATTAGGTGTTCTAAACTTAAGCATAAAGTGCAAATCGCAATAATAAAATAAATGTACGTTAATGTTTAAATCATTTTAGTTTGTATAATTATTTTAACAGTGTGGCAACTCTGCACACTGCGACGACGTAGCCCTGGCAGCACAGCTGGCGCGCTCGATTGCTGAAATAAACGTGTACATAGTTTAAAACATAAACAAACGTCGGAGTTCATAAAATAAGTCTTTAAAAAACATTAAGGATGGCAGGACGTGGACGTGGTGGTAAAACAGGCACATTGACGGCGGAGCAGATGCAGGCGCTCGGTTGTGTGGGCAAAGATATGCCACAAGTGCAGTCAGCGCCGCCTCCAACGTTTCCGCCGGTGCTAAACAAACCCATCACACTGGAGGTAAGTGTGGGTAGCTGGACACGTTCAGCAGGCAAATAACAATAACAAACTTTGTCGGTAATTGTAGTTAACTCGAGATGAGCTGTATAATATATAGTTTCCATTAGTTTCCTGTTTTAAATGTATTCTGCTGAACGCAGCCAGTGCCTAAAAAGTTGTTCATCTCCCTTATTTTTATTTTTTGTTTAGACAACGGCAACACAGAACTATCAGCTGCTGTGGAAGGAAGATTTTCTGAATCGCATGCGAGATTCGCCCTACTATATAATCTCAGCCAGCCAAGAAAAGAAAAAAACAGATGTTAAAGATTGGCGAGAGGTAAGAAATGCAAACAAAATTAACATAAATTAATATAAATCAATTCCTACATTCTGTAGAAAGCCTTAGAGCGTCTGAAGAACAGAGCCCAACCCGAGTTCAACTACAAAGCAATGCCCAGAGAGTTGAATTCGACAAGTCGAAAGAGAACAGCAGCCGAACTGAAGCCCAAACAAGTTGCAAAGAAAACAAATCTTGAGGACAGACTGAAACAGTTGGAGCAGAAAGAACTGAAGAGCGGGGGTGAGAATGACAACGATGACATTAAGCAGGAATCCGATTCGGAACATGATGAGGAGGAGGATCCTGAGGCAGCGTTGGATGATGAAATGGATGAAGAGAACGATTATGCCAATGATTACTTTGACAATGGAGAAGCCTACAACGAGGAGGATGACAACATGGATGATGGCCCCGTTTACTAAAGAAATAAACAAACTGTTAAACAATATTTTGGGTTTGTGATTTACTATTTCGCCACTTTAAGCTTATTTAACACATATTTTTATCTGCAATGTACGCGGTTATGTTGTAGTTATTAACTTAATCCAGGTTGCTGGGTGGGCTGTAGTTCAAGTGAATCAAGCCGGAGGATTTAACCTGCACATAAAACAAGGGATTAATGATAAGATAACGGAGTGATGTGGGTGTGGCACTTACGAATCCAATGGTACCAGCCAGAACCAAGATTCCGGTCAAGAGGGCGGCGTTGTACTTGGTGTTGTTTTGGCTGTGCTGCTCCTTCCAGTCACCAGCTGGCACTGGCAGATCGTTCATGGTGGAGTGCTTGTGGTGTCCACCAGCGTGGTATGCAGCACGCGACAGGGCGCCAGCTGAAAGTTGAACAAAATTATTAATCAATAATTCGTCCAGCTATTTTGCGTTTCAGGAGCAACATCGACCACATTATGTAATTTTTAAGGTTAACATTTCGGGCCGAAAGTCGGTTTGAAGCGATTGCACATACCATTTCTCAACAGCAGACCTTGTTTGACGATGTGTTTGACCAACATGTTTGCTAAAATTGGCAAAAATTTTTATAATTTGTAATTGTTATGTAGATTTTTTTTCGCGTAATTCTACTCACCAGCGATGTTACCTATGTATCGACCAGTGTGACCAAACTTCAAAATACTAAAGAGGTTTCATTTCGTTCAAATGAACCGGAATATAGAATGAACGCCTGAACTTAATAAATAATCTGTGAGCTAAATTGGTAATTTTCTTTAGCTGGATTTAATCACTGCTTTTATGTTTTGAAACTTAACAATTTTTTGAGTAAGTTTACTAACGAAAATTCATGTTTAAAGTTATTCAGAAAATGTAAAAAACATCCTAATTTTATATGTCAACATCAAACATAGGTGGAGTGTTTTGTACAACGGACAACAGGTGGCTCCGTATATTTAATTAAAATTATTTGTTAATTTAATTGATAGTGATATTAAGTTACTGAATTGATATGTATTTTATTAATATTATTTATAAGTGAAGATAATTCTTAACATTTTTATTTAAAGCAAAAGTCGTAAAAATTGAAATAATCTTGTTGAAATACATCATTCAAAAAGCGCGCCTGAAACGGCCAACCTATTAAATGCTCGCGCAGCGCTAAGCTAGCTGCGCGCAAAATTCGACTCGCGTGAAGTCAGCGCCGTTGTGCTGGTGGCTCATCGAACAGCTGTTTTGGCGGAGGCGTTCCTCAATTTGGAAACAATTAAATTACAGTTAGAATCGCCCAGAGGCCACTGCCAACATTCTGTAGCAATGCTGACTATTGGCACCTTGGCCAACATCAAGCACATACTGCAAAAAGAGGTCTTTAGTGGCTCTGGAAGTGGAGAACGATTGCTCTCTGTGGTGACGGTGACAAAGACCTTTAAAAAAAAAGACAAGCGGGCGTGCTATCTTTGTGTGGTGACGACAGCTCCGCCAGTTCCAGTTATTACGCTCTGCCTCGTCAAGCAGTCCGAACAGCGCGAAACCGAGTTTAAGCGAAAACGAAGCTGGCAACTGGACGAAATTAAATGGGTTGACGGCCGCAATGAGCAGTTCGAGACACACGAGTTTGATATTCAACTGGAAAAGCTTTACAAGTGGTATGCTCTCAATTTGCATGAGCGGCAGAATTTTCTGGCTGTGCTCAACAGGCAAATACAGAAGTCTGTGCGTGGTCCACGCGCCGAGTTTCGAAATGTGCCCGCTACTTGGCTCTCAGAGAAATCGCCAGAGAAGATAGCCGCGGGGCGGTCGCCGGTTGGCAATGTGCCTCAAAAACCAGCGAACACTGATGATGAGGAGGACGAGGAGGAGGCTCAGGAGTTTACAGCGCTAACAGACAAAGAAGCCAACGATCTGGGAAAACTCTTCTCCGAGAGCGACTTTGCCATCAAAGATGCAGAACAGTTCATCGAACAGTTGTCCAGAGAGCTGCACGACTTGGATGGAGTAAGTAGTTTAAGTAATATATTTTAATGGCTAATACTCACCCAAATCTTTTGCAGGCTAACATGCAGAGCGTGCTGGCATCGGAGCAGAAGGTGCTTAAAATGATGGAGCACATAGATAAGGCGATAAACGAAGCGGATAAGTTCGAAAAGCGTCTGGATATCTATGAAGACATTCTGGGCCATGTAAAGGAGACCATGGAAAAGATTGGCGGCAAGAATGCAATGATTGAAATTGCCAATAACAATAACATTAAATTGTTAAAGGAACTCAACAAAGTTATAGTAAGTTTTATAAGCTATCTAAAGGTTTTCCAAACTTATGTTGTTTTCTGTTCAGAGCCAACTGGACTTGCCGCAAAACCAACAGAAGGCACTAGAGGACCCCGATCTTAAGACAGCTGCTGGACGCAAAGCAGCCATTACCGCAGCACAGTGCCTGCAGCAGGCAATGAACAGCGACATTGACCCCACGCTGCTTCGACTGGAAGCTGTGCAGCATCAACGCAAATGCTTTGAGAAATGGAAACAAAAGTTCTCGGCAACCGTCAGTCGATTCCTCAACAATCTGTTCATACACCTGGGCAATGAGATCGGGGACATGCCATTGACCAGCACGGAATTAACACTGCCCAATCACTCCAATGTTCATCGCGAGCTAACGCCTTATACGGAGCTGATGCACTGGTCCAAGGCCATGGACCGCAAGACCTACGATGGCCTAATGCGTGTCTATACGGCATCGCTGAGCAAGATCTATGATCGCGATGTGAAAAACTTCTTTAACCTGGTGAGTCTTCAAAAACTATTTCAAAAGGCTTAAAATTTAAAATCCTTGTATGTTTAGGCAAAGATGCAGGTGTCTGACAAGCTACGCAGTTCTCGGGAAGATCTGGACATGTCCAGTTCGTCACGCAAGTCGACCATCTCGACAATACCCTATGGCACGCTGGGCATCAATCGGGATCAATGGGGACCTGGTGTGGATAGTGCTGATCGTGTGCGTTTCGATGCGTTGTTGGAGAAAGTTTTGGCTGAACTGGAGCCCATTGCCTTACAGGAGCAGTTGTTCTGCATCAACTTCTTTCAGATGGATGTGATAAGTCCCACAACTAAGAACACCCAAACGACTCTGGAGATGGGCAAGGATAAGTTAAACGAGATGTCACAATCCTTTAATGCCTCAACTGCTTCGCCCACCAGTGCAAACACAGATGGTGGTGCTGTGCCGCAGAAGAGAATTGATCGTCAAATCAATGAGGATGTAAGGAAGCTAATGATGGGTCTATTTGGCTGCCTGGAACCCGAGTTGGTTAGCTTTATCCAAAGCTTTGAGCGAGTGGATAGCTTGTAAGATTACTTCACTCTTTCCTGTTATTCATATGAGTAATCTTTAATAATTTTCTTCTAGCTATTCGCTTTATGTGCTGGTGCGTCTAACGCAGCACGTCATGTCCGCCCAGGACACACATTCCTTTCTCAGCATGACCTTTGCCTCGGCCTTGGTGCAGGTCAAGCGTAACTTTGATCGCTTCATGCAACAACAGTTGCAATCTATTAAGGAGGCAAAGCTTCCCAAGCGTTCAAAAGCCATACTGCCTTATGTGGAGAACTTTGAGAACTTCGCCCAGACAGCGGAGGGAATTTTCCGTAAATCCGATCGACGTACGGACATGGAAAAATGGTATCTTCAGCTGGTCAATGCCATCTTTGAGGGCATCAGCATACATTCGCAGGAGCATCCAAAGACGCCGTCACAGGTCGTACGCATGGAGAACTATCATCATATGTATGCTTTGCTGGCACAGCTCAAGGTGCCCGGCCTTGATGCTCTCAAGAAAGAGGCCAAGTTGCGCTACAATGATGCACTTAAAGCATACGTAACCCAATACTTTGGCAGACCGCTGGAGAAGCTCAATGTAAGACGTTAATCACAGTAAACATTTCAGCTACCTTTAATTTTAAATACTTTTAGCAATTCTTTGAGGGAGTGCAGCTCAAGGTGGCGCAGGGCGTCAAAGAGACCGAGATTAGTTATCAAATGGCCTTCTCCAAGCAGGAACTACGCAAAGTAATCAGTCAGTATCCGGCACGCGAGGTTAAAAAGGGACTGGAGAACCTTTATAAGAAGGTGGATAAGCATCTGTGCGAGGAAGAGAATCTACTGCAGGTCGTTTGGCATGCCATGCAGGAGGAGTTCATAGCCCAGTATAATTATTTGGAGGAGCGCATACAGAAATGTTATGCGGGCGCCATGATTAATCTGGAGTTTAATATACAGGACATACTCGCCTTCTTCTCAGACATTGCGCGCTCCCATTGAGTCGAGTCCACCAGATCAGTTGGATCGTCCCATTTGGGCAGTTTACTTTTAAGTGCAATAGTATTTAGAGCGATGTTTTTTTTAAGTCAAAAATATACGCGCACATATTTAAGCAGCTGACTGTGTGAGGGCGGGAGAGCAAACGAGAGAGAACAGGCAAGACCAGACAAGAGAGTCTATTATGCCCAGAGTACAAAGAGAGCCAAATAAGTTTTGGTTGCTTGTGTGGCTTGCCGCTTGTTCAACGAGTGAGAGCAGCTTTCAGCCTATTGGAGTGCCAGTAAGAAATAACTACCGAGAGAGAGAGAGAAAAGTGTGCATGTCAAAAAGAGTTCAAAAACTCTGCTTGTTCTGAGTCTGCGACCGAGAGCAGCTTTCAGTCGTTTGGCGCGTTTCATACCGTGAGAGTGTAGAGTCGCTACCGCTTTGAATTTTAACTGTGTGCATTTTTATTTGAAAATTATTGTCACGTCGCTTGAGGCGACTGCGTCGTGTGTGCGTTTTGCTGATATGCAAATGGAAATTGAAAAAGCCGCAACGATCGCAGCTGAATTGGCAACAAACACGGTGCATATACTAAACGTGGACTCCCTTTGAAGTACTCTGGATGCGCGTTCACTTGTGAATACAATTGCGTGACTAAAAGGTTCGATACTCAAAGGGTTCTTAAGTTTGGCCTACAGTGGCAGTCGCGATCCTTGTACGTTGGCGGCGCAGGCGTTGCCATTGCCCTATGTCTCAGTTTTTGTCGCTGTCGCTGCCGCTGCCTTGTCTCGAGCTCAGCAGTAACGTACATTTTAGTTTTTTTTTAAGTAAACGACCAGTTCGACAAGTTTTTCGTTGCCTTTGCATTTTTTATGCACACGCTTTTTGGGTGTATGTGTGTGTGTGTGTTATCCGTTTCGTGTGCTCCCTGTTCGTGTTCTTTATATTTCGTTTGCATACAAATGCACACACACACACACATACATACACCGCTGCAGCGACGTCATAGTATTTCCTTTCCATTCTACACTTTTTCGTTTTTCGTTTTACTGCTGCTCTTCAACTTCGTTTGTTCTGGCGGTCAGCAGTGGCCGTTGTTGTTGTTGCTTTTGCTTTTGTTGTTCTTATTGTAGCTGTAGCAGCTTTTGCTGTATTTTAAGCTGCACAGACACACACACACACATGCATACTTGCATATAGGCTGTGCTTAAAAGCTGGCCACCTTGATAAGTCCGAAGTTAGCGATTGGCGAAGCAACCTCATCAAGTTCAATGTTGTTGCAATGCATTCTCAACTTCCGCTATGTGCCTGCGGGTCAATAAAACAATAATTATGTATGTATGTGTGTAAGTAAAGTAAAGTAACGTTAATGGGTCTTGGATTAAATGTGTGTTACGCAATTAAACGAATTAAACGCTTTAAGGTTATGTCTAATTTTTATATGCAAATCGCAGACAATCGTTAAATATTAGAACAAAAGCTTCAAAGTTTAATACTTAAAGCTACTTAAAACTGGCAGGCATGAAAAGAAATAATACTTACTTTCAAGTTTAAATGTTCCAAGTTTATCTTACAATTGGAAGTAAACAATTGCACTTGTTCTGCTTTCCAGTTGTTGATAAAAAACACACACAAAAAAAAATGTGTGTAATTTCATCCGTTTCATTAAGCGTGACAAATTGAAAAGCACTTGCGAAAAGTATTTAATTTATTTATTTATACATTTTACTTTTTTTTTTTGTTTTTTTCTCCTATCAACTAACTATATTTACTTAGGGGGGCCATAAAGGAAATGCAATACTATATACATACTATAAGGCTGTGCAATATCCGCTGTGAATTCTCGATTCTCAATTCACAATTCTCATTCCAGTGTCATTCGTAATATTTGCAGTCGCAATTCTTCATTTTTTATTGTTTTTCTTTTGTTTGCTACTCACTTTTGAGCATTGTCAAGAATAGATGAACTCGAGTTGCCATTGGTTAGACTGACAACACGGCTAACAGGTAACAGAGAGAGGGGAAAAGGGGTGGCATTTGGGTAGGGGGGATAAGGTGAGGCACTTTGTGGGCTTGAACTGAGTCATGAGCACTCTTCAGACGCTTTTCTTTTGGCCATTGTTGTTGCTGTTGCCGCTGTGCTTTATGGCCAACGAAGACTGAGGTTACCCCCTAAAAAAATAAAAAAGTAAATAACAAAGAGGGTAATTTAACTATGTCATGTTGTTTGTGTACAAATATTTGACATTTCTGTACAAATGGCATTACTCAATGATAATGATATCAATGTAAATATTTATTAAATGCAACAAGTGTGTTTACCCAATTTTTGTTGAAATACTTAGATAATTCTTGGCTTGTTTGTAATTTAGACCCTGTAGGTGACTCTTAAATTCGTTGGAAGCATTGTTTCTTTTAGAACTATTCGAATTTTTGTTTTGATTAATGTGTTTTTATGGCTTAGTTAAACTCTTTACCAACATTTTACTCTATTTTCTGACTAAAATCAATTGTTTTAGTTCAGCTTGCAGTAGTTCCGCTATTCGGTTAGTTTTTTACTTATTTTTTCAACCTTTTAAAGTGTAGGCTAATTAAAAGAATAGACTGTTTTTTTATTGGCCTGTTTTTGTCGTTGTAGAGTCAGCTTGATTTTTTTTTGTAGCTGTTTTTGTTGTTGGATTCTAGCCAAATGCGCAAGTTCCCCCTAATCACTGCTGACCAGGTTCAAATATTTATATAGCTGAACTGTTTTGACGGTTTGTCAGTTCAGTGCACATACGTGACGCTTTAACATTTTACGTAGTTTTTGAATTTGGTAATCGAAAAACAAAAACAAAATACAAAAAACTGCGTCTCTCCCCCACAAAATAACTAAAGTGTGCCATGTATGGACAAGTATTATATAGTTTGTGTTGGTTTGTTTATATAGTAAATTTATAGTATATATATAGTACATATATAGTATATATATTTGTATACTTGGTTGATTATGCAGTGGAAATGTGCAGTGTACATTGTTTTAAACAATGGCGTTATACGATAATAGAAATTAAGCGGATTGCATGTCAGCTGCTGAGAAAATGAAGTCACTTCCAAAGACCCAGAGAAAAACAACAACAACAACAACAACAACAACACCATCCACTAATACAAATAAAAAGCAGGCGAGAAAACTTACGACTAACTAACCAAATATATGCACTTGGGCTTAGACTAACTACATAATACGTGTACTAGTGAATCTTACTAGTTCTCAAAATGCCAAGCATGTGAATAACAACAACAAATGAATTAATCAAATACCAAAACAGCCAACGAGTGATGATCAAAGCTTACCTAGCCAGATTGTGCATAAAAAAAAGCCAAAAAAAAAAGCTATTTCTTTAGAGGGCATAAACTTATTTATAAAATTTCATTTCAATACTTTTCAGTACTAAGTCGATGATTTCTCACTGTGTAGCCCTTAAACCCACAGCATTTGCTGTTATAAAAGTACAAAGTCCAGCTATAAATTAGCTAAAATGTCAACGCTGTTGCTGTAGGGCCACCTCGCTTTTTTCCTGCCTCTTAAACTCCATTTGCCGTTCTTAGCCAAGTCTACAGCATTGGGTGTTAATGCTTCTTCTTACTAGCTGAAAAAAAACTCACCTGAAAGTAACTTAAAGTCAAGAATAAAAGTTGTTTTCAACCATTTATGGTGTCAGTAAGGTACACTGCAGCAAATAATGGTCTTGATTATGATAATGATGCCTCTCATTGGCTTTTTTCCACCATACAGCACACAGTTTGAACTCTTTGAAGGCAGCAGAAGATGAGAGTTGATTGAGATAAGAGGGAAACGAGCGGAGAACGCCCTGAAAGTGGTGCAATTTGGTTTTTGCCGGTTCTTTGGGCCGCTGGCTTCTATGGAAGTTTACTTATATGGCTGGCTTGAAGTTCTTTGCCATGGCTGCAAAGTGGCCAAAAAGGCAATTGAAGAACAGCAGAGAATAGAGTGGGAGACAGAAAGAGTGAGAGAGAGAGAGTGAGAGAGCGAATGAGAGTGAGAGAAGAACAATGTATAAAGTAAAGCATGTTGTGGAAAATGGCGCTGCACTCAATTTGGTAACTGACAGACGGTGGCCAGAAGAACAGACACGATCCAAAGTCGAGACGTTCCCTTCCGCTATCGCTCCCCTTCCTCCCCTCCCTGTCCTACTCTGCCCCTACCCCTGACTCTTTCCCTTCCGCTGTCCCTTCCTTTGTCACGGCAAAACGTGCAGCTGATCGTCAAGTCGTTGGACTCGTGTCTTACATTGTTTATAGACCAGTTCTCTGGGCTTTCCATATGTCTGGAGAGTTCTAACTCTGCTTCCGACCATTATTTTCTGTGTGTGGCAATTTCATGACGCTTTTGCACGCACAATTGCCCTCTGTCAGCGGATAAAAAGTGAATAAAGACATAGCTACAGTGTGACTGGGCTAACAAGAACGAAAGAATTAGCATTAGGTACACACCGAAACACCTTTATATGCTATAAATTCTTTTATTGAGGTTAGTTTGCTATATCATACTTAGTTGTTAAACTAAGGGAAACTTGAATAGATTATTGGAGCTAGATATCAGATAGATACTAGATACTCCCAGGAATTACAAACTGGGAAGATAAATTCTAATTAAGCATTAATCCAGAGTTTCAGGTAGTTAGTTTCTTAACTGATATCAAACTTGAGTCTTAAAGACGGATAACCATATAATTAACAAGGCTATATTTACTCTGATCATATTTATCGGCTCTGAATACATTTATCCTTTGATATGCGACTTGCCTTCATTAACGATTTAGTGATGATGCTAATGAGACAAACCATTAAAAATTACTTTAGCTTAACTAGGGAATTAAAAACTATTTAAAGAATGCTTTAAGCAGAATATAAACTTAAATAAATCCAAAAATCTATTAAAATTCTATGTGCTATCAAGGCGGAAGCCTTTGGCAATCGATGCGGGAGGCAAGCGGCGGAAGACGGGACTCTTGACCCAAAGTTCGTGCCACAAAAATTGCACAAAGCCAAAAAAATGTATACCAAGTGGCACAAATGGCTTAACACAAGCATAATTTATAGAGTTCTTAACCTTTTTTGCTGTTTTTTGCTGTTCTTGGGTGTATGAAAATGTGTTGAGTTCGGTAGCATCATCAGTTATGGCAAATGTTTCGTTCTATCGCACGAGAACTTCGCATGAATTATTATTAAGAATAATAATTGTTGAGATTTGCTGTTGTTTAAAATTAGAAATGAGCCGGAAACCGGTAACTCTCAGCAGCAGACTCCAATAAAAAACAGCAGCATCCCGAGCTGTAATTATTAATAAGCGAAACGAAGATCTTCACAAATATCGACATTGAATCATCATCAAAGTATTTTTAATGGCAACGAGGAACTCATTAGTATTTAGTAGTTAACATTTAGTATTTTACCTGTAGTATTCATTGTTTTTCTCTCATTGTTTTTGTGTGAAACATCGAAAAGTCAAAGTAAATAACCAAATTCTGAAATGAAGTTGTAAACAGTTTTTCGTGGTGACCTTGAACATTTTTCGCCAGCTCGGTGTAAATGTATCTTTACCCAAAAACCTTAATGAAGTTCCAGCTGTATTGTGTTTCCTACTTTTATTTCTTACTATTTGCTTCCCTGTCCGGCCTCGGGGTTTTTGGGATTTTGTTCTCAGGTAAAGGGCCGGTGGTAATACCCATTTACCCATAAAGGCGAGCAGGAGGGCATGTGAAAAGGTATCGGCATTATACACACTCGAATGATTAATTTTCTGTTTATGCGCATTTTGTTCTCGGTTCGGCTTCCTCGCGTAGTTGAGTTTGGGTTAGAGGGGATTGAGGGGAGTTTCTACTTCATTTTTGGAAGGTTTCTTCCTCTGAATGGCCAGATAGAGTGCGAGAATAGGTATAAACTGTAAAAATGACTGATATGGGAATTGTTTGTTCGCTTTGCTAGCGTGTTTAGCAGATATTAATGCAATTACTAGTGTAGTCAACTAACTGATCAGATACGAATACACAGTACGCCGAAACATGTATCTGTCAGATACATTGCGCCTGCTACACGTGTTGCTGCGTACCATCGCTGGTTTGTAAACTTACCTCCCTACCTTTCCTTCCTCTACCATTCTCTCTGTCTACCTGTCAGCCAAACTCAACGCAACGCAACTCAACTTGACTCAGGTGAGCTCTGTTCAGCTTAGCTCTGCTCAGCTCAGGTGTGCACCGCTCGATTTAGTCTTACCAAACCTGTCGTCGTCGTCGCGTCTCTTTCAACCAACAAATTCGAAATCATTGTTTTGATTTACCTTGTTTTTGTTGTTGTTGTTGTTGTTGTTTTTTCCAATGTTTCGTGTACAGATTTTCAGTGGGAACGCATTGAATCCAAAGTGCCGAGAATAAAAAACCCCAAAAAAAAATAATACAATATAAGTT
Organism: Drosophila cardini; assembly: GCA_018903735.1. Lineage (NCBI taxonomy): Eukaryota > Metazoa > Arthropoda > Insecta > Diptera > Drosophilidae > Drosophila > Drosophila cardini. The sequence continues at coordinate 7,757,754 of JAEIGM010000004.1, read as the reverse complement.
TAAATAAAAAAAAAATTACGACTACGACGTAATTTCCTGGAATTTTGCAATTGAATTGAAATTGATTTTCGGACATCATTGAGAACGAGTACGGGTACTCATACACACACTCATACTCGTTTCGTGTGAATTTAAATTTGAATTCGTATCTGAAACTGAATGAAACAAAATGAGAACCTGTATTTAAACGACGACGCGACTCAATTTCATACTCCATCGGTCGGTGAAATGAGTTTTATGGAGCACCATAACTCCCCTTACCAGTTTGTGCAGTGTAACAGTTAAGAAACCAACAGAAAACCAACAAAATAAAAAACAGTTAACACATTATTCTCTGTCTGCGTGAATTCCGCTAAAAAGCCAAGAGAATTCTGTTAACAATTTAAATGGTAATTCAATTGAAGAAAGTAATCTTTGTTTATAAATTTATTTATTTATTTTTGATTCGGTTTTGTTATATCACAGCTAACTGTAATTGTTTTTTGTCCTCGTGTTTATTTTTTATTGTTTTTTTTTTTTCTACACGATTCTATTGACTTTGAATAGATTTGTTTATTTGCTCAATTTCGAATTTGGCATGGGGTCATTTTTGTAGCTAATGATTCCAATAATTGCCATTGTGCGAATACAAATTTTTTAGGTATGTTTTTTACTTTTTGTTTAATGGGCAACAAGTCAAAGTTTGTAGCTGTTTAACGTTGTAGATACTCAGAGATATTTGTATTGTTTGGCATGAGATTATGATTGTCAGGTGTAGAGACAGGTTGTAGCTGCAATTAGACGTAATATTTATGCAAATCATTGCCAAGATACACGACGAGTCATAGATGAACTTCACTAACAACAACAACAACAACAACATAAACTACAGATACAACTACATTATCTGCAAATAACTTGTCTGGATTCCGACTGTTTGCTCTTGAGAGGGTTTGTATTTTTTTTTAGCGTATAGATTGAAACATAATTATTGAATTGCCAACTTAATGCTCTTGACCCACTGACAGGTGACAAAAGGACAGACAAACAGACAGATCTTTTACGCTCCATTGGGGCATTTTATTAACTCAATTTGCTTAATACTATGAGCAATAAACCAGACAAGACGGAGGGGAGAGAGTAAGAGAGAGAGGGGGTATATGTTGTTTTTATGTTAAATCCGCAACGGTTGCGGTCTTTATAATCCGCCTTGATCTTTATAATTGCGAAAAGAGCTTTATGCTATTTGCGTTGCTTTAATTACACTTGACTTGGAAGTGAGAAATTTTGGACGTGTGCTCCACTAAAAAAATAAACTAGTCGGAAGAGTTATAGACACACAAGATACCGATCATAGAAGACCCTGTACAATAATCTTTCGAATACTTGTTGGGTTTATTCTAATTTAGTTTCTAATTTACGTTAAAGTCAGCTGATTCTGCCGTTATCTTTATTTTGTCTCTGAGATCTAACTTAATTATCGATACAGATTCAGTATATATATAACTATAGAGTCGCTGTAGCAAATTTCTGGCTTTCCGTAGTGCTTTTCTGCTGCCCAACTTAACAAAACCATTTGTTACACAAACTACAGGGTCTAAACACTTAAGTAGAGCAACTGCTGTATGATAAAAATGATATGAAATACAATAAAGAAAATGAAACCGCGACAATTGTTGCTAAATGCGAATATCAAAAAAAATTTAAAAAAAAAAAGAGAAAAAAATTCATTTGTGAATTTGTTTTGTAAGTTTTGTAAATGAAATCGATGAAGCGACAAGTTTTGTCGTGTCTCGTTGCGTCTGGGCGTGTCGGACTGAGATTTGCACCACTGGCCCCACTGGCAGCAGAAGGCAGCCGGCAAACGGGCAACGTTTAATTACATTCGATTGAACAATCAATAAAAAGCAATCAACGCGAAACGCACACATAGATACACACAAACACACACAGATACAGTTACCATACACAATGTGTACACTTTTACCCCAAGTTTTGTAGTTTGCATCTTGTATCTTTGCGTTGTTATTAACAGGTAAACGGAGGCGGCATCGTTAGTCTTGGTCTAAACTCGTAGCACTTTACATAATCTATCTATCTAACTATTGGCGACCATAGATACACTCCATCAAACAGAAATAGTGAAACTGTGTCAAGCCGACTGTGAAATGACTATAGTCACTTGCATCTGTATAAAATATACTCATGTATCTGATGGATAGACATAGCTCATATTATGCACTATTATGTTGAACTTGTTTCAGTTTTAAGTTTATCTTGTTTTGTTGTTTTTACTTTCGTTCATGTTGCCGCTTGACAGTAAAATCAACAATGAAAACACAAGTAACAAACGAACAGCAGCAACAAACAAACAATTTCATCTTGTTTTACTTTCCTTTCATTCCAACGCGACTTTCAATTATAAAAGAAAGGAAGAAGAAGAAATGAAGAAAAATAAAGTAAATACAAAAAAAACGCTTAATACAGATACTAAGCTGCTAAAGATACTTTGCACGCAAAGATACTTCATGCTTTCAGCGCCTTTCAGAAGCATTTCAACTTGTAATTTAGCTTAACTAATGAATCTACAAATTAAAACTTTATTTCTAAAACTTTATCTGAATGTTGCGACCTTTGAGTTAAAGCTTAGGTTTTCAGGTTCAGATACTTGGACTTTCGCTCCAAAAAGGTTAAGATAAAACAAACTCATGTAGCCGCTTCCCGGATATAAAATAAACTTTTAAATGCCAAACAAGTTGGAATTATGCTTTAAATGGCAGCAACGCGACAAAAATAACTAATTAAATAGTTAAATTATACACTCATTTGTATCTTTGATAGACTATCAACACCCTTTAGTGGAGTATTTTACATATTTCGCTATAAAAGATTTGGCTTTAATTGCTGACTTTTGATTCTTTTCCCAGAATCGTGTGTGCTCTTTGTTTCCCAGAACAATTTCGAGTTCAGTTTGAACTTAGTTTATTACCAAAAATACAAAAAAAAAGACAAGAAGAACTGAAACGAGAACACTTTAAATTTTGCCGGCAAGAGAGCACAAGTGCAAGTTCGGCTAAATGCTTTGACTTTAGGCCAAGTTGTAGTTGCCACATTGCTGGACTTGACTGAGTTCGAGTTGGCTTTTTGGTGGTTATGCCTGGTTGCTTTTTGCCTCTGTTATGGCTGGCGTTGGTGGTGATTATGGTGGTGCTCTGCGAGTGGTGCTTCGAGTGTTGTCAGAACCTTTATCAAGCGAGAAGTCTAAAAAAAAAGTACAACAAAAACAATACTTTTTACACGCCCTGCGCTGAGGGTATTACCAAATAGTGGTTGGGAGTGGGAGCAGCTTGTAAGCTCATAGTAGGCAGTTAGCACTCTTACAGGGCATACTAAAGTCGTATTAACTTCACTTGACTTTCCTTTCTTGTTCTCGTTGTGTTATTTTTGTTCGCTGTCGTTGTCGCCGTTCAATTTGAGTGCACAAAGAAAAGCAACACATACGTAGAATAAATGTTGGCCATAATGACGTATGTACGTTTGAGTTGCAGCATTTTACCTGTTAATAACCTGTAACTTGATGCAGACTGTCGCCTAATTCGACTTTGGTTCCAGACACTGACTTGCGCCCAACTTACAACGGTCCAGCGAGTCCAACGAGGCGAGGCCCTACTGTACAGTAGTCATCCATATGTAGTATGTATATGTATATACATAAACAAGCGGCATTTCTCTTTGGACAGTGTCTATCAGTGTCTATAGTTGTACCTGTATCTGCGTATCTGTGTATCTATGTGTATGTATCTGTATCTGCAATCTGTATGGCTTGCAAATTTTTACTGTAGCTGGCGCCAGTCGCAATTTCAGTCGCGTTTGCTTGCAAAATTTTTTTTGTTCAATAATAAACAGCCATAAAAGACGAAATCAGCCGCAGTCCACTTTGGTGCCTTAATTTGCGTTAAGAGAGCGTCGACGTCCGTTCGTACACAGTGCGAAAAAGTCAAGTTTATTGCACTAAAAGCTGTACTGCCTTACATTTCAGCTGTTTAAACTTGAACTCTGTTTAACAATTAATCAATTTTGAACTCGCTTTAAAAATAAATATATTAAACTAAAATGTCTAACTTTAAACTAGTAAATCAAGCTAAAAAGCTAAAACTAATTAACAGTGATTTTTTGTGACAGTGTATAGATTAAATGATGTGTAGTTTCTTTTTGAACAGGCGTTGTTTGCAGTCTTTAAATCTGTTCAAGATTGAGATACAAATATAAACGAGAGAGGGAGACCGGAAGGTAGAGTGAGGGAGGGAGGGTGAGGGCTAGAGGGAGGGAGGTGCTGTTGGCCTGTTTCGTGGTCAGCAATGGCAACGAACTCGTGATAAAAAAAAGCTGTTGACCGTTTTTGTTTTTGTATCTGTTTCTGCTGTTGTTGTTGCTGTTGTTGCTGTTATGGTTACAGATACTTCGAGCTCAGCTCATTTATTTGTGCAAGCGTGCATAATTATTTGGTAAAATTGTGCATTCCAAGTGATTGTGATAAGAGCTGTTATTTTTAGTGTGTTTTATGTAGAGATAAAATGTATGCCATCGTACCGATAAGATGTTTGCCTTTTGTTTGACAGAAAAGACAAGAAAAACAACAAAAACAAAACCAAAAGCAATCTCAAAGCAAGAAAAAACAGTCATTAACAAAATGACACAACTTTTGTTTAACCTTTCTGTCATGCGATATCATTTGAGTCACTCATCGAAATTTGTTTTTCATGCTCCTCAGTAAAATGCTACATTCAGTGATGCTCTTGACTTAATTAATTTTTCTATTTATAAGCTGTTTAAACAAAGCGTTTAAATTTTAAGTCTACTGTTGATCTTAACCTATTTAAAGGCAGATTGTTTTGTAATAAATTTTATTAAAAGCACATTAAAGCTATGAACTTTATGTAGTAGTAAGAATGGGGGAGAAAAGCTTACGTGCTTAAAGCACTTTAAAGCTTAAGTAACTGCTAAGTATAAAGAAAGATAAGAACGCTTTTAAATAACATACTTTAAAGTAACATAAAGCACATGAAAGCTCAACGAACTGTTTATTACTCTGATGATCTTTCTCCTACTTAAACATTTACTGCTAAAGTGCTACTATACTGCCAAAAAGTAGAAACTTTTGCTTAATCAACAACTAACTATAGTTACCCTCACAACTTTTGTAATAAACTTAATGCGTAGAGACATGAGCTAAAGTATATTATCAGTTTGTTTTTATACACAGGTCTAAGAAGACCTGTGATATGTTTAAGTAAGTCGAGTGAAGTTCTTTGTTTGACTTTCATGTTGAAACAGTTGTTGTTTATGTCTCTGTTTACGCGTTTCTGTTTCTGTTTTTGTTTATATTTCATATACTTTCAGTGTGCTCCAAAAGGGAGATAAACTCAGTTGACAGAAATTCAGTTCAGTGAAATTCGCAAACAGAAGTTATTGCCACAATTTGTATTGTATAATAACTAAAATGAGAAGAAAGACGGTTTTTTAAAAGTAAGCAGAACTTTCATTAAGTCGAGCATAGTGTCATAATCGTACATAATATAAGCTTAATAAAGTCCATTGTTAAAAGGGCTTTTAAAGAGATCTTTTTATTTTAGAATTGAAGCTTTCACTTTCTCATATTTCGTTGCCAAATTTTTACTTTCATTAAACGGTTTTGTTTATGAATTTGAATTTGGATTTCATTCGCTTTGTTCTGCTTTAAAATTTGGATTCCATTCGCATGCTAATCGTTGTCTCCAATCGATAAAACCCTGAAATCCACACGTGAATCATTTCGTTTGAAAAATATTTCAAGCGAATTCGTGTGATTTCGTGTGAACTGAAACGGGTTCGGTTTTGAACCCATTAACAATGTTTCTGCGTCATTTTTTTAACTTTTGAATTTTGTTCTCTTTGTCTTTGGTTCCAGATCTAATCGATGAGCAACAATCATAAGAATCGCAGCAGCGTTGAAGCCCTTGAGCAGCAGCTCAGTGTCAAAGCCCCGACAACGCCCACCTACAAACACATATCCGGTGGCATGGCGACACTGCCACGCCCCGTCGACACCGAGTCAAGCAATGCACGAACTTGTGTCTACATTGGAGGCGCCACGGGAGCGAGTAATGCGGCAACTTTGGATCGCCGACAGCCGCAACGCATGTCCTGGCTGAATATGCGACGTGCCAAGGCAGATGCTGAGATGCCAGCGGTGACACCATCACCGCAAACCACACGCAGCTGTATCTCCACCGTTTCCAGTGTGGTGGATAGTGGCGGTGGTCGTACCACAGCCACCTCAGGACGCATTAGCTCCAGTGGCATTATCACACTGAGTGGCAGCAACAATACCCTAACAGATATACAGGGTTATCATGAGCATCATGATCTACACGATCGCGTCTCCAAGAACTATTCCTCAGTCTCCGTATCGGCATCAGCGTCAGCGCATTCCGGTCATAACATCACGACGGCAAGTAATGCCAAGTTGTTGCCAGCAGCAGAGGATGAGTCAAATCAACAGGTGAGTTGGCCAACAGAGAGGGTGGGGCATATACTATAGCTACTATAAATAAATGTATACTATATTTTATAATACCGTTAGCAATTTGTTTGCAATATACATTTATCTAACATGTTGTGTTATTTGCATAAGAACGTGATAAATATTTATTATTAGCTTTTCAAACTCGACTTCCTTGAGAATGTTTTAAAGCGAAGAAGACACGGAAAGCAAAATTATTATACTAAAAATTATTAACTAAATATTTATGGCTTTAACTAGCAGTTGGATTAGCAGATTTGCAGTGAAACTTGTCCAAACAAGTCGAAGTTCTACACGTGTCTTCATTCCATAGCTAAAACTGCATACAATCAAGAAAATCCAGTTATCTAAATGCCAAATTTTGTATCTCAGTTGAACTCTTTAAGATCTTATACTTTGATAACACAAAATCTGCTTATCAAAATGCGGAAAACTAAATGAAATCAGCTTATCAGTTGAGTTATCTTGCTGCTTATTTAGCTAGGCATGAATGAAACAATTACTCACACTTGCGCTCTCTCTAGCGAATCTTATGAATGTACGTGACCGAAAAGTATCTCAAGCAGAACTAGAAGTGAATGTATCTCATACGAATTGATCGATTCGAGACACTTAACTTGTCTAAGATCAGTGCAATCTACTTGACGTGTGATAGGAATTTTGGTGTTTATAGGGTTTTATCTAGCTAGGTCTCACCTAGCTTCCGTGGTGTTGGTTTATTTATGACAGCCACTGTTCGCTGACATTTCCCATGCGTTAATTTATGCGCTTTTTATTTGTTTCTAACGTGGTTTGTTTGTCATAATTTTGTGACGATGCCGCAAGGAGACAAACTTGTTTCTCAGCATTAAATACTTGATCTTATGGACTGACTGCTATCGGGGATGGGGCCTTGAGAAGCGCAAAAAATAGCACAACTCTTTGTTGACATCTTCATACCAAATTCCATGTCGTTAGTCAAAAATCGTCGACTGTCCACTGTTTAAAGAAATAGTTGATTGTTGTTAAAGCCGTTTGTTGTTTTAATGCGCCTGGTTTATAGGGTTGTCGTCTCTTGTTTGTTCAACATCATAAAACAAGTTTCGGCATTAGTTTGACGTTTATTTGGGTTAGTAAGGCACGGGCTTTATTTTACTGCTCAGACAGTTTATCATTGCTTTTCTACATGTCTGTCCACTTGTCCGTTTCCCGCCGAGGGGCGTTAAATTTTTTGTTGTTTTTGTTTTTTTTTTAGTCTCCACGTCTAGCGGCAATTCTACAAATTGTGCTAATTGCATTTGTATTACGGGTGCAAAGTGCACTTTGAAACATGCCAAAAGAGCTGCTAATTGCCTTTAATTAGGTTGGTTCAATTAACATGTGTGTCCTTAATTTGAAATTAGGAACGTTTAATTGACTTGTTATTGTTATTTTTTCTTTAAACTAAAAATAGCTTTGTTTTAAATGCTATTCCTTTGATTAAAAAAACTGTTAATAGTCTTTTGTTAATTCATTAGAAATGCTAAAAGTCTTTCTTTAAAAGGTTTTAAGATAACTCCACAAATAAATTAAATCTTTAGATTATATATACTCGAAGTTTATATTTTATGTTTAAAGCACAGAAAGTACTCAAAAATCTCGTTAAAAATTAAATTTTAGTCTTTTAGATTTTAAATTTCTATTTTAATGCCAATAAATAATTATTTATCTTTATTTTCCAAGCTTATAGAATTTTTTCACATGAATATTTGTATAACACTTTCTGTGCACAGTTTCTTTAGCGAATAACAGCACCACATTAATATCTGCTGCCTGAAAGTATGCTACACCTTTCGACATTGCTTGGCTCAGACTCAAAGAAAACCATAGCATACCTTTTAGGCTGCCAGTTTGTCGCTTAAGTCTTTTATTTTCGTTTGAGAAAGTTGCACTTAAAGAAAAACCAAACTATAAAAATATTTTTTACGATGTTCTCAGCACGATTTTATTAATTTGAAATAGGAAAAACGTTAGCCATGCATAAGTTATTTTAAGCCTAAGAGTCGCAATCATACAATAATTATTCGCATGCGCATATGAATAGGAGTGCTTTTGAACGCGACTGATTTGCAATTGCTTGCCACAGTTACAATAACACTAACAATAACAATAACAGAAAACAAGCAGCCGCCCCGTCGCTTACTCAGCGTGTTTCGAGTCTGCGAGTGTGTGTGTGTGTAAGGCGGGTGTTGTACACACACCGCACATACACTTGTATCAGTTACTTCATCTCTTATGCCTTTTCGTTTCCAATTCGCTGATTAACAAGTTCAACAAAACGAAAAAATGTTTGTGCAGCAGCAACAGCAGCGGCAACTGCTCGATTCGTATTTTTGGTGCGAATTTCGGCGTCTCGTCGCCAATTGCACGTTTTGTGTGCGTTAAGAAGGAGCGAAAGAGAGGGACACAGTCTCAGAAATTGTAATATTGTTCGACTTACTGATCTGATATGATATGCCGCGTTTTCTGTTGACTGATGACGTCATTTTGCTATCGTTTTGTTGCATTGATACAAATCCACGCGTACATAGAAATCGAAACTGATGCCGATACCGATACCGAAGCTAAAACCGGCTTGAGTTGCGCTTATAAATCGACACTGCGGTTGTGGGAAGCAATATGATAATTGGCGGTTATTAGAATTGCATGGACGGACATGGGCTTTTGAAAGCTGCCACCGCAGTGAAAGTGACCAAGTTGCTTGATGTTCACTGACCAGTGGACAGCAGAATTTCAATGTGTACGTATGTATGTGAAGAATCGAAATTGAAGAGAGACGACAATTGGGCAACGCAACGCTGCGCTACACTGCGCTACCGGGTTGGGTGTAACGAAGTACTTGGCTAGTTAACGATATGTCAGCTATATGGCTTCATGATTTTATACTCCTTTCACCTGCCTCTGATTAGACAAAAAACACCAAAAAAAAATATCGTAAAACAATAGCCAAGTCACAAAGGGACTGATGGACAAACAAGCAGACAGAGAAAGAGAGAAAGAGAGAGAGAGAGAGACAGAAAGACAGAGAGACTGACTGACAGATCGCAATGGTCGAGTGCCTTTAGCTGCATCCACAACATTTGCACTTAACAACATTTCAAGTAAGTAGCCACAAGACACAAGCGACACCAGCGACTCCAGCGACACAAAGAGATTGTCCGAGTACATTGCTGTCTCTTATTCAATCTGTTGACAAAAGATTGCCAGGCATCTTTTGTGGTCAGTTTCAGTGGCCATTGTGAACGCATTTTCACACTCCAATTTCGTGTCGAGTTAAGTTTTGTGCACAATTGTCAGCGACAGACGCATTAATGAAATATAAAAATCAACTCCATAAAAATTGTACGCGTAATTGTTGTGCAGCTGTGCAAATCAGTGAGAAGGCCACGAAATCTTATACTTACTCCATGAATTCTATATACACTGTACACAAAAAAACATTGAATTCAATATCAATTCTATAATATAATTAGAAAATCAATGAAAGGCTTATTTATAGGCCACATTCATTATTATTTTCCACTTGGCTTAGATACTCGTATCAATTGTCCAACTCGAAACACGCTTTTACTTTTGCCGCCTCGTTGAAGCCTTATACTCGTATTCTTATTCATTTTATTATTAATATTATATTATTTTCAAATCAAGCCAAAATTTCAACGGTCATTTTGTTCATTTGAAATGCCAAACACACACAAATCTGACAAAAGACACCAAAAACTTATGAAAATAAAGCAATTATAAATGCTAAACGTAAAGCCAAAAAGTAAAAATTCTATACCACAATATGCAGACATTAACAAGCAGTTGAGTTTGGGTAGTAGACACTGGAAATACCGTGTAAAATTTAGAAATATATTCAGTACGGGAAACACCCAATTAGCGGTTTGAAAATTAAAGTTAAAATAAAATTATTAAATTTTTATTAGAAGTCTAGCATACCCCTCTTTTATTTTAGAGAGGTATCTGAATTTATAGGTGCCGCTATAGCGCTCAATTAAAGCTTATCAAACACACATTGAGCTTTCGGGAAAGTCACGCTTTCAACTGAGTTTTGACCAATCCATCAATACGTCGTAGAGAGGTCGACATTTCCGTTGCAAGATACGATTATGGCCATGGTCCGTAGAGAGGGCCAATAAAGAATCGATTTGACGATTTGACGATTTTATATATTTACATTTGACGTGCCAACTATTAAAATTGTAGTTGTTAATATACCTTAAGAAGGAGGGAGAGGAAGAGAGGAAGCGAGACCGACTGAGATAGAACGTGTGCGTCAATAAAAAATATAATATTTTTATTTTCTATTAACGCTCATTGTACTTTTTGAGCTGAGCTTGATGTGTTTAGTATTTTTTTTATTATTTATTTATTGAGGCGCACACTGAGTGTCGTTAATTATGCGCCCAGACACGAACTCGAACCCAAACTCGATGTCGATCTCATTTCCATTCTTGTTCTCATTCTCAATCTCATACTTAGTCTGGTTCTCGTGCTCGATCTCTTTCTCGTTCTCGTTCTCATTCGCGTACAATGTCTCAAGTGTGCGGGTTCAATTTCAGGTTCACGTCAAGATGATGCGCCAGTTGCGTTCGCATGCTTACATAATAATTATAAGAATTATGAGATTGTCTGTCTCTCTCTCTCTGTCTGTCTTTCGGTCTGCCTTAGAACGTGTTAAAATGAAATTTAATTTAGCTGTGCAAAGAAACTCAGACACGACGCAATGGCCAAGACGAATAGACAAGTTTCTCTACTGCCTTCTAGCCCACTTCCTGCTTTTGCCCGCTTGTTGTTGTTGTTGTTGCCTTTGGCTAACATAATTATGCCCACGACATGATAATACCAACGCGACAGTCTTCAGAACTTTCAATTAGAAGGTGGGTGTTTACGAGTTGAAGAAAAATGTAAGAACTCATAAAAACACATAAGAAATGTATTAAACAAGTGTATCATAAAGTTAAAGTAGAAAACCCGAAAGAGTAAACATCAGCGAGGCATTGCTTTTCGGTGAGCACTGTCCAACATAACGAACTTCGGTTCGGTTCGCTGTGATTCGGTTTAGTTCGGCACTTGGGCGCTGACTTTGCGCAGCGACTGTGCGATAGAAAGCCACGCTTTAGAGCCGCGCAATCGTCTCAGTTGGCGTCAGTTCTGCATTAATGAGAGAGCAGTTCGGTTCGTTCGTCGGTTCGGTTCATGCTCGCTCGCACGCTACGTGTGGTCGCCCCCAGTGTCTCAGCAGAAGTCTTCCTACCTCCTCCCCACCCTTCTCAAGTTCCATACCCCCTTTGCAGCTTCATCAACTGTAACACGAGTGAGTGCTGCGATAGTAGAAAGAAAAGCCCATAAGAAAATATACGGCACTCATTAATGGGAAAAACTCGTTTTTCGGCATCTCATTCGATTTTCCCCCAATCGGGAGTGAACAATTTTCGTCAAATTCGCTTGAGGCAGTTGCTGTTCGGCGCTGCTACAGTGATGAGTGGCGAACGGTTCGCGTTTGAAATGCAATTTCCATACGAATCATTTACACAGACACTGAATGAATTACAAACAAATTTATTTCAGCGTCAATTGCATTACGCATACGCCGTGTAGACTGTGTCGTTGTTTCGTTGTATTGGTGTGTGTTTGAGTGTGTCAGCTTTTCCGTGTATCAATTTAGCAATGATTATAATACATGCAATCCATATCTAATGACAACGTCTTCATTTACGGAACCAACGAGCGATCCACGCGTTCATGTCACTGTTGCCAATGACGTTGAAGAGTAACCAAAAAAAAAAAAAACAAAATAAAAATAAACAAATCAGAAATAAGCAAATCGCAGAAATCGCTGATATACGATGCGATTGTCGTTGGCAATTCGCAAAAGACATTCAATAAGCGGTTCAGGGCTAAGCAATGAAGGTGTTGCCAATTAATATTTAAAGCCAAGTTGTCGTAACGCGATATAACTTGTTCCATATGCATACATATGTGCTGTATTATAATATCTCTTAAATATTTCGGCTTCTTAGCTTATTATATTTTATTTTATTTCATTATTTTATCTGTTTTTTTTCTGTGGAATGAATTGAAATGCTAAAAGTCATTGCTAAAAATTTGCATAAATTGTTTTTTTTTGCCCAAATCTGATAAACACGTTGTGATCTAAATGTAATCAAAAAAAAGTATAAGAATAAAGGATTGGTAATTATAATTAATCTGATTTAATTACAAAACGGTTTTGTTTATCTCTTAGATAAAATATCGAATTAAAGCATAATTTAATTGTAATATTTAAAACACCCAAAGTAAATCTACATAAATTGTATGCAACAAATATCAAATGCAAGAAAATGACAAATTCTTTTGCGAAAATAAACAATATAAAATCTGTCCAAAGATGGAAATACCAACAACAAAATATCTAGCCGATTATTTATATGTTGTGCACGAGGATGTGCCCTTTCGATACTATCGGAAAGTAAGTTTAACTGCATGCAAATTAGTTAAAGAGTTACTGTTATGCTTGGTTAACTGATACGCCAGACATGCACCTGATATATCTATCATTAATAACAATACTTGTAGTGTGATCTAGTATAATTGGTCTGCGCTTGAGGTTGAGGTGTTTTTGGCGCTTTTAGTTTTTTTTTTTTGATACTGTTTACATTTTCACTGTTTGCGGTTTTTGCGCTTTATTAACTACGCTACGTTTTGGCGTCACGTTGTCTCTCCGTCTGTCTATTCGTCCGGATAACTGAGCGTTACTGAATGAATTTCACTTAAAATCGTACCAAGCGAATTTATGTTTAGGTTTTTTGCTTTGAGCTGTTTAGGTATTTTTTTTTGGTATTTTCTTTTATCTTTTAGTTTTGCGTCTACGTTTTTGAAAGTATTTACAACTGTAGTTGTAGTTGTTGTTGTTGCTGCTGTGGTTGGCGGTGTTTTTGCGCCGCATCTAATGGGCTTATGCGGTACACTTTGCAGGCGTCGTCATTTTGGTCTCATCGCAGACCTTCGTATAATGGGGCGCTACTTTCTTTTGCCGCTCATTACGCGATAGATAAATACTACCACGAATTATAAGAACCCAAAAATCGAGAGGAAGCTGTAGTGTGTGAGTGTGTGACTCGTAAAACAAATAAACATTACTTAAAATAAATAAAAGCAATATAATTATTACACAAGCTGAAAGCGGAAGTGCCGGAAATGATAATGACTCTCTTTTGTGGGTGGTTTGTTAGCTTTTTCTTTTCGCTAATTCGCCGGATGCTAGACACCTGTTGCTAACAGAAAAGAAAAATAATAAATATAAACTTAAATAATAACTCTTTCTTTTTTTGGTCTTTTCGTTTGCAGACAAAATGCTCGGTCTTTCGTGGCCTTGTGCTCTGCATTTGCCTGAACGTCAGCTATGCGAATGTTGTGCGCTTCCCACGGGAACTGGATCGATATGGGTCGGCCTATCTGGTGCCGTATGTGATACTGCTGTTTCTAGTCGGTTTGCCTATGATACTGCTGGAGATATCTGTCGGTCAGTTTTTGGGCCAAGGGGCGGCACACACCTGGCGTGCCTCGCCCATATTCAAAGGTAAGGCAACAGGTTATTACCACTCACTGCACACTCATAGAACAGCACACAACAGGTTGCAATCAACCCTTAGAGTTTGCAAAAAGCTGTTTTGAGTGCAACCCCCTGTGCTCAGGACTAAAGCTTATTTTTGTCGAAAGCTGCAGCGAGTGCATTTGGTCGTTTGGCTTATAATTCTCAAGTTGCTGTTCCATATGTTGCAGCATAAATACCGTTTGATTTTGGGGATATAGTTGGGGCGGTCGTGCATTCGCAGTAACGACGGTTGGACACATCCCGTTTACCCAAATCTGAAATTGTGTCCGTTGGATGGCAGAGCAGAATTAAGTTACGCAAAACAACTTTGGTCAAAAAAACTCCTCTGAAGCAAAAATCGAATAAAACAAAAAAGCGAAAAACGCTAAAATGCAGAGAGCAAAACTACTTATATACATGTATATATATATATAGGTACAAATATATATATATATATATATACATATATACAAAACATATAAAAACAACAACAAAAGTCTAAACAAGAATTCACGAAACGCAAAGATTAAAAAACAAAACGACAAAAAGCAAAAATCTATCAGACCAAGAGTATATCAATGCAAACAAAAAAATCTTAAAAATATACATAAAAAATACACTAAAAAAAAAAACGAACTAACTTAAATGTGACTTAGTAGGTAATGATCGTCATCGTGTTTATCAGGACAAAATGAACAAAACAAAAAAAAAAAGCAAAAAAAAAATCTACTCAGAAAAAGCATACAAAAAAAATATTAAAACCTTCAAAATGCATTGGTGTGTGTGTCCCGTTCGTGTAATCGCTGGCGCGACACTGCCGGCCAACTGCGACTCAAGGGCCGACTGGAACAGCCCGGACTTTCTCTGGCAACCACACCCCCAAACATCACCAGCTGCGCCCCACATTCGTCCAGAAGCACAAACAACAACAACAGCAACATTTGGGGTGCCGCAACCGAGGTCCAGCTGCTGAGGATTGCTTCTACTTCATCTAAGTTGTGGTGTACACATGGATATATCGTGGATCAGCTGAGACGGTACTAGACGATTACGTCCCTCCAGCTCGCCTCAAGGAAACAGTTGCTGGCACGGCGCGTCCACAAAAAATAACCATAGAGACGTTTAAGGCAAATTCTAAATGAACAAAAAAAAAAGTATAAACCAAAAGGAAAAAAAATCAATTGTAACGTGAAAAAACAAACGATTCAAAAATAAGCAATATGAGAGCAAAACATACTTAATAATGGCAAAAAGCAAAAAAATGCAACCAAAAAAATATAACTGCAAATTACGACACAACACCTTCGAAAAGACCTCAGTATAATACACATATAATGCTGGGTGCTGCAGAGGAATGCCTTCGTTGTATCGCCCCTTTTTAGTTTGCAATTGGTAAAATTTAAATTATTATATTTAGTGTTTGAGATGATGAAATTTACATCGTCTCAACTAGTACAAATACTTACGTGAGTTTCTTAATCAACAAATTTAACTAAAGTTGCAAAATAGTACATAAAAGCCTTCACTGCAGTTAAAAGTTCAAAGTAAACGCGATCAAGTGAAGCACAAAGCAGCAAAGAATTTTTTATGTTAAGAAAATCAAACCTATAATAGCCCGTACAACTCCAGGGATCTCATCAAATGTAGAACTTTTAAATCACTTTAAATGTTCCATCGACGTGTCTTTTTACTGGAAAACATCGGTGTTTTCAGCTCACAACAATTTTTAAATTTTATACATTCTTTTCTTTTCCCTTTCTCTCATTGCCACTTCATTCTTAAGAATCGAATGAACGAACTTGTTCTTGTTTAACTAACTCTCTGACAAGGAGAGTTGCCAGACAGTTGATGAGTAGAGCGCTTTTGCTAGTGTTTGCAGAGATGCAGTTTTCTGCACTTTTTAAAACCATTTAAATATAAATTTACTTTAACTTTTAATAAACTATTTTATTATAAATTCCTTATTCGTTTAGGGGCCTGCATTATAAGTCGTTTTGCCTCATGGCTGTCGGCCATCTGGGTATCACTGCAGGCCGTCTTGGCGCTTGGCTATGTGGGAATGTTTGCCTCGAATACCATACCATTTCGCGAGTGTGTGGGCAACCTCAAGCTAAGTATGGTAAGTACCAGCTAATTAAAATACAAAACATTTGCAATTGTTTGATCTTTAAATTAAATGTAACATTTTACAGAGCGGCTACATGGTGACTGGAAACAGTGGACAGGAGTGCCTACATCAGACCTTTCTGACGCCATTTTGGCGTAATCCACTCTATTTTGGCCTGCTGGCAGCTGGCCTAATTGGTCTCTGGATAGTGGTCATGTTGTGGTAAGTAAAGTAATTTACTAATATAATTGTTGTTTAATAAGTCATTGTCTTTCCCCCTTTTAGCACCCACAATGGCAAGATTTTACGGCGTAGTCTCTTCGTATACGGCTTGGCGGGATTGTTACTGCTCTGTGTCTTGACTGGCTGGGAAGTGCGCAATTCTTTCTCACGTCACTACTTCCCACTGCTGTGGCCCTTTGACAGCCATCTGTTGACGGAGAGCAACATCTGGTTTAATGCCCTAATCCAGGTGCTGTTCTCGGTGAATTGTGGCTTTGGTTCACTGCCCATGTTGACGGGCAAGTTTCTCTACAAAGGCGATGCAGTACGGACTTCGGTCGTTTATCTGTGCTTCAATCTGCTAATCAATGCCATTGCCGTGACACTGTTCATGGTGCAGTTTGATGCCTCAGCCAGTGGATTAATGGATGAACTGAAACCATTGACAGCCATCTATGATCGTGTTGTGTTTGGCGCCCAGTCGGAGGGTGATCTTGTCAGACATTTAATTCCATCGCTCATCTATGTGCTGGTCATACTCTCCGCCCTTGTGTCCATCACGGTGAGCGTGTATACCTCGACGCGTCTAGTGCCACGGCGTCCCAACTATGTGGTCTGTCTGATAGCCTTGGTCGTGGCTGTCATGTCCTTTGCGGCACCCAAGTTCCTCATAGCGCGTGTCCTCGACTCGCGTCTGGTCGGCACTTTGGCCATTACGGCCTTAGTTTTTGAGCTGATTGCAATTACTTGGATTTATGGAGCAAAGAATATCTATACGGATCTGGAGTTCTCCATTGGACGTCCTATTTTCCGCATCTGGATGTGGCTGTGGTGCAGCTGTCCAGCCATACTGACGGGTATACTGGTTTGGTGGTGTGCTGACGATGATCAGTTTGATCTGTTGGCTGAATATCTGCCACGCTGGGCTCCCATACTGTTTGCTCTGGCGGTGATCCTTGTCATCGCATGTGTGCAGATCTTCCGACAGGTGGAGTACAATTTCTTTGGCATGATATGCGAAGCCTCCAAACCAGCCAAGGAATGGGGACCAGCTGATCCATTGGCTCGTCACTCCTGGAAGCAGTGGCGCTCCGTTTGCCAGGACACTGGACGTCGTGACTTTACACTGCGTCGTCGTGGCACGCGAGACTACACGCATTCCATTAAGAAGGGACAGTATTCGAGTGCCCAGAAGTTTGCGGGAAACGGACAAACGCCACATGCACATCAGAGCCATTGGAAATCCTCGACACCGGGCAACAGCTCACCCAACTACAGTGGGTCGATGTTCGGGGACTCGGCTATAGAGGAAGACATCAGCGTGGACAAGTTTCCAGGCATCACACAGCAGTACGTGCCATTCCAGGCCAGCGATGGCAAACCACTGAGATATTCGCATCGTGCCCGCCAAACGGCCCAGCCACAGACCTTGGGCAGACCACCACCAGGCCCAGCAAGTGTGGAGAAACACCGCGAAGTGGTCTATATTAGACGGCTCTCAGACGGCGGCAGTGGGAATCATTCGACCCGCATAGAGATATCGCCCTATATTAGCTATGGCAATGGAAAAGTGAATGGCAATGCCAACTTGGCCATGTCTCGCAATCCTTTGGGCCGTTCCACGGGCTGTCTGGCACCGGCTCCGGCGCCGGCGCTGCATCCGGCTGGTAATCACATCAAGCGATCCGCCAGCTCAGTGGTAAATGTGAACAGTAATAAGCTACCTCCGCCCACGTCTGCGGCCGCAAGCGATCACATTTGTTGGCGCAAATTCAATGTCAATCCCGAGGAGTACTCGACGGAGCTGTAAACTAAATCGCAATTCGCGCAAACGAAGCATTCACATTCAAAAGACTTGTTGCATCCAAAATAAATGTATCTGAATCTGTATGAAACTAAAAGCAGATTTATCATTAAGTTAACGAATAACGAACTATGCCCATACTAAAAAAAAAATAATGAAAAGTGTATCTTCTAGTTGTTTGATCTGTACATAAAAGAGCATGATGTCCTAGCATTAGTTTAACTGTTAGTCCTTTAATGTATTAAGCGAAATTTTTTGATAATCATGTAATTCTGTTGTCATTCATCGTCTCGTACGTGATCCTTGGAGGATTTCAATCATGTAGTTAAGCTTTATGTTAAGTGAATGTGTGTGTATGTGTAATAATTGTCTGTATGTATCTGTTTGTGATCTATGTATCTGTGTGCCTGTGAATCAATATACTAACCATTTAAGTAGCTGTATGTATTATGTTTTAGTTTGACTTTATTCTAGTTTACTGCGTCTAATTGCTAAGTGAACTGCACAACGATTACGAAAACGATCTTTTGTAATAAAACATACAAATAGTAAATTATAAAATCCACTGAGTTTTTTAATTTCATTTTATTTGAAATAAACTTTATCGGGTCTAAAAATGTCAAGCGGTAACTATAAAATTTTGAAAAACTTGAATTATTATTAACTATGAGCGTATTAAAAATACGCTCATATAGAATATACTACTATTACTAATAAATAATTTTTCTATATCTTTTCAGAACTACCTTATCGCCGACTGCAACTAATTAATGTCTACATCTGTTATATCTTACGTTAATTTTACTTTAAAAAATAGTATAAGTAATTATTTAAATTTCATATGTTCATTTACTTTATGTGAATATTATTTAATATATAATAATGTATTAAGCAGTATATAAAATAGAAATATAACTCAATGTTTCGATTTAAGAATAGGATTTTAAGAATAAAAGATATTTAAAAATTAAAATCATCTGCGTTTTTTCATTAGAAACGGGGTGGGATAAAAATGTCGCGAGCTGAAGTGCTTGTAAGCAGTATAAAATTTAACAGAAACACCAGGCGAACAGAATTTACAGTAGGCCGCAATTCAAAAAATTATTTAACCTTAACATTAGCTCTAACAGCTGCAAAAGCTACTGTAACTCACCCTTCTGTTATTGCTCCCACTTGAAATTCTGTCGCTGTTAACTTTCTACTTTTGCATTGCCTACCTTAAGGGGCAGTTCTAATTTTTTCACTTTGTTTTTCGCTTTTTTCGTCCTTCCAATTGTATCCTGGCAAAAGGACACGACTTTTTGATCTCCCAGAAAGCAGTTCTATCGATTGGCATCAAAAAATTTATCGATTTCTCTACAAAAATTTTCGAAAAATTTTATAGGGGGAGGGCTTAAAAAAATGGCCAAAATACCAAAATGGCACCTTAACTCAGCCATTTCAAGGACTAGATGAATGTCCTTTGGTACGTAGGTAGCCCTAGTCAAAACATACACGTTGACGTAAGAAAAAGGACGAAAGTCCTTACAGGAGCCAAAATATAATGTAAATTTCGAAAACAGAAATTTATCGATAACTCGAAGGTCCTTTGAAGGATCCTTTCGTGACTAACATCAAACGATTGCTTTTGACAAGGACCATCGATGGGCCAAAGGACATTCCGATCGTCCTGATAGTTTTTGAATTATCAAGGATTTTGTGTTTTTGGCAAAATTTCAAGCGATTTTTGGATGGAAAATTTTATTAGGGAATTTTTTTTTTTTTCCCTTAAAATCCCAAATATGGAATGTTCGCTGTCGTCAGCAGCTTCCGCGAACAACCACACAAAGAGCAGAACTGGTCGCTCTGAGCACGCTCTCCCGGTTAAAACTCTCTTTTTTCGTTTTCTTTGGTGTTGGTTGTTCGTGGCCTCCAAAATGGCGCCCAGTCTGCATACTCTCGAACTGTTCATTTATGCTCACGCATACGCTCTTCTGAAGTCCGCGAACATTCACACAAACAGCAGGCTCTGTAATTGGTCGCTCTGTGCACGTTCTCCAATAAACACAAACTTAATGAATTTTAATAGAAACACTGTGCAAACTTTATTTTATATACATATGTAGATCAAATCTGTTGTATCTTACTGTTGATTTCTTTTCGCCTGAGAATTCAACTGGGGATTTGAATATTCCAGCTGTAATACCAGGCGAACAGAACTTTCAGTAGGTCTCAAAGCACAAATTCAAATTCAACGGACACTTAAAAAAAAGAAGATATTTTCTACCATTCGGTGCCGAAGATCCAGTCGTTTTCGTTGTATCGTCATTTAACCACGGTGCAATAACAACGAAAACATAAAACACACAGCCTAAAATTATGCTACATTTTTAATAAATTCCCAAATTCTCTACAAGAAGTTCAGTTAATCTTAAAAACCGGATTTCAATTATAAAACAAAAATTTCGGCAATTATAAAATATAAAATTACGTACTTGAATGTATATATAATTTTAATATACTGACGTTTTGTATTCTTGGGAATTGCGGTATTTTATATGGACAACATTTTTGTATTAATTTGAGAAGCAAGTTTACCAAATTTGTCAGTTTGTTTTAAATTAAAATCAGGTTGATAATGTAGTATATGGAATATGTGGAAGTATTCGCCTACGACAAAACGGTAAATCAATAAGAAACAATTACGCCTACATTTTATTTTATATACTGCTTTGCAACATTTTAAGTAGCCTTAAAATTTGAAACCTAATACGTGATTACTACAAGACTGCTGAGAACATTTTAACGGTTGCAATATAAAAACTATAATTATTAATAAACTATGCGTATAAGCGAGTATAAATAATAATAGCATTATGTGTTGCTTTGTATAAACAATGGGGATTCATTAAACATATTGTCTACAAGCATAAAAGACATTATAATTAATGTGTGCAGATGTTAATTCAGTTGGTTCCATACAAATTTGTTGCCGAGGAAAGAAGAATTCAACAGCAAATAGATGGTGCCATATCTAATGGATAAACAAGTGACTGATTTATGTCTTATAATATTAGTGAAAATCATTAATGCTTATACTAAAAATAATAAAAACAAAAAACTAATGCTAATCGATGCTCAACAGGTACACTTTGCAAGCTGATCATAGCGATGGAAATACGTATGTATCTACGTACGTGCATAAGTATCTTAGCTACCTATGTATCTTTGAAGTTGGCTTTGGCAGTGCGACCACAGTGCTTCCTCTGTTTTGCATAACACAAGAAATGTTGTGGCTTTTAAAGCATATATAAGTATGTATTTGTATAGTTTTATATATTTGTATGTTCATGTTTCCATCTGACGTATTTGCGGGCTGATGAATTTTATACAAATTTGATACACTCGAGGTGAACTTGATTTTTAGTTTGATGTTGTTGTGGTGTTAGTTTTGTGGCTGTTTCTGCTTTTTAGTTTTTTTTTTGTTATTTAGTTTTTTGTGAAATATGTAGAAGCATCTTTGCAGAAGCGGCTCAACGAGTTTTGTTCGCAACATTATACGAAAACAAAATTCAAATTAAAGCTAATAAATAGTTAGGCGTCCATTTTATGTGGCTTTTTGGATACTAAAGACTATACGAACGGTGGCCATAACCACAGCCTTTGCCTTAAACCAAAATTATATTTTATTTACTTATATTTATCTCGATTTGATTTTAATTTGATGCTACTCACGTATAAAACTCTATATAAAACTTGTCTGCCAAATAACCTTCAGCTGACAAACCAGACTCTTTGGAGTCTGATGCCCCTTAGAAAAGTGTCAATTACGACTATATTGATAGTTATATAGTATTAAATATATGAAGGATCTGCTGTCCAAAATTACTATAGCATACTTTTCTGTAGTAGATTAGTTATACGGAAATCCAATTGGATCACCCGAAAGTTGGGCACATATTGAATTTACAGATAAATCATTTTGAAATGTTTGTTGCCAAAGGCGTCGAACTTGAACTCCAAATGAATTCAACGGCAAACAGTAGACGTTAATAAAACCCAATCGAATTTAGTATCTGAGCTCTTAAAAAAAGGGGGAAAAATAAAATCAAAAGTCAAATTTGGAAATTTGCATGCAAAACTTGTAAATTTTTTGGGCGTAGAATTTCAGGTCTGAGCCAGAGTTGGATAGCCTAGCTGTCTGAATGGCCCAAGCACGATGTAAGGCTATACAGATACATATGTATCTGTAAGATACACAATTTATATATATTTAAGTGTATATATATATTTTGATTGGTATTAAGAAGCGAACTGGTTCGCTTTTAAATTAAATAACCCGTTCGGTTTGTCGTTTATTTAAAATTAATTTTTGATTTTCGATTTTTTTTTTGTCGCAGCTCGCACAAATTTGGCCAAGACGCGTAGAATGTGTTAAGCAGCCAGTTGAACCCGCCGTTACACACAGACACAAAGATACAAATACAAGTAAATATATATAGATATATGTATAGATTATGTATATATAACTACAGTTTATGTATATTTCTAATTTGCCTTTGTTTTGACTTGGCGCACAGTTCACTTAACAGCCTTGTGTCTGTCGGCGCGTGTGAACAAAGATGCTCCAATTTAGTTGGCTTGATTTGCACTTAAAACTTGGCTTCTTCTTTTTCAGTTTTCTTTGATATTTTTTATATATACAACTAGGCTAATTTACCAGCCCAGTAATCGAGTTGTTTTCGACTCTGATGTGCATGATCATAAATCAAATCTCAAAACAGTTTCTGTTTCAGTTTGAATTTCTGTTCGAGTTTCTGATTCAGTTTCTGTTTCACTTTCAGTTTCAAGTTGAACGTTTTGAGTTGCTCTTGAATCGTTTTCAAACCCAATTGAATAATTGACTCAATCAGATACTTTTGATGATCACTTGACAGCTGTCAAGCCCTGTTTTGCTAATTATAATTATAAGCTTAAATTTATTGTATGCGATCAACTTCTTAACTTTCCACTTCTACTTAACAAATGTGTGTAAAGTATTACATAATTTCCCACAAATTGATTCTGAGAGCAACAGGTTTTCTGCGGAATTCGATAAAAATCTCGACACCGACACAGATTCCTCAGCTAGTGACCCTCGGGCCAGACCAGGCCAAGACAAGAAGACACCAGACACCAGACGTGACCAAGTGAATTGGCCAGGTACAAGGATTTTAATGCCAATGCCCGGCAATTGGGGCAATAAATTGCCATTCCCAAAACTGGTTAAAGGTTGGCCTGAAATGTCCTTGATGCGTTTTATTAATGGTCACTTGCTGTAAACGTGTTTTCTGGGCCACCTTTTCTCAGTGGTCTTCCCAAGAAAACAAAGCGAAAAAAAAACATTATCGATTACGGGTTTTTGGTGTTTTTAACTGAAATTTCACAGCTACTTCATAAATTTTATAATGGCATATACTATAAAAATATATATACATTAAAAATGCATAAATAAGAAAATAAATAAAGCACCGTTAGTAAACTGTGTATGTAATTAAAAAATATATAAATTCATTTAGTTATTTAATTGTCAGCAATTGTGCAGTAAACAAATGGATGAAATAACGTTTCTCTCAAATGTTCTTCAATACACAAATATTTATATGTTATCCACCTATTATTAATACGATTTATAATATTGCTAATTACATAAGCCGCAAAACAACAAGATCAAAATTCTGAGTCTTAAGCTCTTTATAGACCCTGTACTCTAAAAATGAGTAGAGTGGTCTATTAAGTTTGTCAGCAGCGAAGTGTGGGTTACATGCAGAATAAGGAAGTATATATATTCTTGATCTGCATCAACAGTCGAGTCGATATAGCACTGTCCGTCTGTCCATCCGTCCGTCCGTCCGTATAAGCAGCTAGATCTCAGAGACTATAAGAGCTAGAGCCACCAAATTTGGAACGAGAGTGCGTCTTTTTCGCGAGCAGATGCAGTTTATTTCAAATCGTTGCCACGCGCCCCACCGCCCACGCAAACTGTAAAGAACTGTTTTCACATCCCCATAACTTGAAAATGACTAGAGCTATAGAGACCAAATTCACATATTATGTGTATAGTACCATTATAACTACGCTTACCAAATTTGGTCTAGATCTGCCTACTATAACCTATAGCTCCCATACAACGAATCGTTGAAAATTGGTGATTTGTATGAAAAAACGCGAACTAGAATGAGTACAGGGTCTTTTACAGTCAACTCGCTCTGCTGTATCCATTCTTACTTGTATTATTTTTGGTTTGCTTTCATAAAACAAGAAGAAATCCAAATAGGTTTCAAATGATTAGCATAAAATAACTGTCCAAGCAAAAGAAGCAGCAATAAATAATTATTGAAACAGTGTTAAAAAGAGAAAAAAAATCAGTTTAAATAAATTACCTCACACGGGATAAAGTAAAAGTGAAAAAAGTGAAAAAATTGAATCAAATGATGCAAAAAGCTTGAACTTTGCCGTTCATTTATAAATCAGGAATTTCAATTGCTTCAAACAAATACGAATACATATAAACAAATTATATTTAATTTGCTTTTAATATAATTTACATAATTTAAAACAAAAGAAAACAAAAAAAACATTTACTTTCCTAAGACCTTGAGCAAATGTTTTGATTTAAAACAAATAAAATAAAAGAAGACAGACAGACAGACAGACAGACAGAGAGACAGACAAACAGCTATTGTATGTGTGTTAATCCAGTTCTCAGCTATAGATTGCATATACTACTCTATATTTCTATAAATTTATATATAGTTGTATTTGGACTTCCTTAAACATGGCTAAAAACTAGTGAAGATTTTGAAATGTGATGCCGAACTAGTTGGTCTGCTTGTCTAGTTGGCCAGTTGTCTAGTTGGCCAGTTGTCCAGTTGTCTAGTTGTCCCATTGTCTGATTGTCTGCTTGATTTGCTTATTTACATAAATATAAATCTAAAGCAGCTTGACAAGTAATAAAATTTGTTCTGCCTTGACTGGTATGTTGATTCATTTCGAGCTTGTTTATACTGTATAAAGGATACATTTGCATAAATCATAAGCACAATTAAAGATGTCCAAAAAAAATCACACACGCACACACACACGCACACACTTTGGCTCTGCTGACGCAACTGGAATTGAATATAGTATATATATAAATATATTTAATGTGATTTCTATAAAGATCCGCTAAATTTAAATATATATGTATTGGCCATCTTTGGTTTGAATAGACCAGACCATTATAAATATTCAGTAAAGCCTATTCTCAAAGTGAGAAGAAAAAAAAGTTTGATTTTAATTTTAATCGTTAGTGCGTGCAGGTGTTTAATTACTAGGATTAGATTAGGTCGAGTATCATCTATTAACCGTATACAACTGAATGGAAAGATTTACGGCTGTCAGTTTTAGCCACATATAACATATACCGCTAATTAAATGCGAAATTTGCTCCGATAAAACTTACAAATTATTTCCGCACTCAAAAATAAACAAAAAGTTAATAAAACAATAGCAAATTTTTTGCTAATTTTAGCAGCTAATCTAATGTATCACAATAGAGTGTTAAATGTGTCTAGAATATATATCTCTTGGTCTGAAACTGAATCTGGTTAGACAAACGACGGTGCAGTTTTCACACTGGCTTTGGGCCATGTCATGGACATCGGGTGCGTTCATTTTGACAAGCCAGTTTTGTAATTAATTTTAATCAATTTTATGCACATGATTTGTCCATTTGATCGATACATAAAATCAACACGTCCTTCGACTAATTTTTTGGCAAATTTAATTAAATTAAAACATCAGTCATTATGTTGCAAGCTCAACGGATGATGCACCATGATGTGTCACATGAAATGAAATTTTAAAATTTTCTTTTCCTACATTTGGGAATTTTTTAACTTCTCTGATTTTCTATTTTACTATTTTACCGACTGTCTATAGTTTTCTCAAACTCTTGTCTTGTCTCACAATGACGAATCCAAAATGTCAGCAAGTCGTCACCAAGTGTCATTGCCTCCGAGAGCAGATGTGCAAAGCAAGTTATGACCCGAATTGTTTCAAGTCGTCACCAAAACAGCATCACAAAAATGTCTATACATTGGCCCATCTGATGGGTCCATCTGTATGTCTATATCATCTGTAACTTCACCTGGGCGTAGCTCTATTGCCATTAAAAAGAATAATTAATTGACAAATGAATAAGTATTTAAATATCATCTGATGGTCATCTAAGTAATTAGCTTCTTAAGGGTGACTTCCTAATGCCAAAGTCATAACATCTTGACTATATTTCATTTAAGTGCAACTGCATAGCACTCATTTTATAAAGATTATGTTAATTCATAGTTTATAGCTAGTTTTTAATGACTACTAACACACTTTGTGGATTCTTAAGTGCCTCAAATAAACGCAATTTTGATAATGTCATTAAAGTCAAGTTCTACACTTGCCAAATTCAAGTTCTAAATCTTTGATTTTTTGGCTTAAAAAGAAGCTGCGACTATATAAAAAATAAATTTTAAGATCTTTCTGTATTTTTTATGCTCTAAATTTAAAACACGTTTCATTTTTACGAGTAATTTGTTGAAAGAAATCGAATTTAATCATCAAAAATGTCGCTGAAAGTCTTAAAAATGTTATAAAACTTTTAAATATTTTATGTAAATTTATTCAAATAAATAATTATAGTTTTTTGCTATTTATTTGTTTTAAGAAATGTGTGTTTCTATAACTTGAGATTCTAGATTTATGTAAATTCCGTACTTGCCGAACCAGTTGACAGTTCTAGCAGTTCCTAATTGAACCAATTTTATGAGCTACTTCCGCATTTTGGTCTTAATTTGCGTCAAATGTGTTTTTATTTTAGAACCTGGTCTTTTCTCACAGTGTATGCATACCAAAAAAAAAGGTTCTAGACCACTAAATGCAAATGCAAACAAGTTTTGCTTTTAACTGGTGTTTTTTTCTGGGTACCCAAAAGTATCTAAATGTTAGAAAGTGAGAACCTTTCACTTTCTTTTCGTTGAATCCTTTTGTTTTCTATCAACAAAATCAAAAGTGTTCATTGAGCTAAAAATAAAGTAAAGAAATCAAGTTTTTGTTATTCTATATTAATATTGCATTCATAATTCAGTTGGTAATTTAACTAATTGTTTGATTCTGTTGTGATCAGTATACAGTATAGTATACGATATTTCTGGAAAGATACGAGAGTTTAGCACCTCATTGAAGATTGAGCTAGATAGTAGAGTAAATATTTAGTTAAGTGAACAATACAACTAGAAGCTGTTTAATCTCTTGTCGCGTGGGCAGCACATGCCCAATTGGTCGAGTTTTGAGCACTGCCATTGATGCTCAGATGCGTGACTAGAGATCGTGTTGTTTTGGGCAGTAGAAGTAAATAAATAAATAAATGCAGCTTATTATCTACTTATGTGTGTTATTAAAAAAAAAAACAAAATACAAAATGTTAAAATACAAAATTCAAACCCGTTTGGATCGCAAAAATGATGCGCTGCGGCCTCAACTTGCACCGACTTCGACTGCGACTGCGACGGCGACTGCGACTGCGATTTCAAATCGAGCTCTCATCTGTACATCTCTTCATCTCGACATCTCTGCATCTCTATCTTTAACTGGCTGCAGCATCTTTTTTTAATAAAAACAAAATGTGTTCGGGCGATTTTTGAGCGTGTGTGTTTCTTGCTTTTTTTTTTTGTATTTGTATTTATTTATTTTTTATTATTGACAGCGCATTTTGCGTTTAAAGGTCATTTGGTTATTGGGGCTGCAGCGTCTGTGTACGCGCCTACCTTAACATTCAGAGCTCAATTCCAAAGTTGGAATTGGATGCCACGACTGACCCAAGAAAACATCACCGCCAGCTAGCACGCACTACTCGCCCGCCACCAGCAGCAGCAGCAGCAGCTCAACCGGTTCATTTAGGCCTAAGCTTCACTGTAATCCCCGCCAGGCGACAACTTAGACAACCAATTTGAACTGCATGCAATTTGACTGATTTATGCACTTAATTTCACCTTATAGTCATAGTCTAGGCACCTTATCTCTAAGATACATAGATACTTGACAAATATTTGCCTATTGCTGTGGTTCGATTAAAGCCTTGAAAGCGATTGCCAAAATTACAACACAGCAGACCGAATGTTAATCTCGTTTACAAATTAGACACTGCATGACAATATGTTTAACACTCAAGACGAGCACATTCCATCATTTGTATTGCTTAAAGAAAAAAAGAAGAAAAAAAAAAAATAATTTACTTGTTTCTCAGACGCCAAAGAAAAACAAAAACTAGAAAACTGAAAAAACAAAGAAGGAGAAAAAAAAGTGGTAAATGAAATACGAGTATTTTAGGCTGAAGTTGGTTAAATGTCCAAGTGGTCAAGTGTCTGCTAGTCGTTGGCCATTTAATAAATTTGCTCAAATAAAAGCAGCTAACTAATAATATCAATAGCATCAACAGCTAACAGATTTAGCACTGACAGTTGGACAACAAATGTTAGCTGGATTTAGCTTTTTTTTTTTGTTGGTTGGGGATTTTTTTCTACATTTTTATTAATCAATATTTTGTATATTGTTTTTAAATGCGTATACTAATGTTAAACTGCCTTAACATCAAGAGCAACAGCAAAAACAACAACAATTGCTACGATGAGTTCGTCTGCAAAGCTGCTAAACGACTGGGCCTGGGCCTGGTACTGGGCTTTTAGCTTGAGATTGAGTTTGAGTTTGAGGTTTGAGATTGAAACTGAAATTGAAACCGAAACTGGCACCGGTTGGTCAGTTGTTTGTGCTGTTGGTGTTGTTGTTGGCCAACAGCAGCAGCAGAGCCAACAGCAGCAGAGCAGCAGTCGAAGCCGCAACAGCAACAGCATCATCTTCACTCTGTCCAAGTGTTAACAGCTGTCGCCCAAGACGTCGCAGCAGGCAGAGAAGACGACAGCGGCAGCAGCAGCGCCCCGAGTATATATAAGTAGAGAATCTACAAGTTTTGATGCTTTAGTTGCTAGCCCAGAGTCGACCCAGAAGTTGAAGCAACTTTATTTTTGCTTGGCATCGATCAAAAATTCAATTTGACCATTGAATTTTGATACGATCGGAACACAAGGATTATACACATATATAACACCGTCGTTACACCGTTATTATCGGGATATATAAATTAAATCAGCTGCCGTCTGTTGCAGTTCAAAGTGCTCACAATGGTAACTCAAATAACTTTTAGTTGCAAAAAAGCAATAAAAGAAATATAAGAAAAAAAAAACATACAGACAATTGTGCTTAACAAATACAAAAGTGCCAAACAAGAGACTAAAATCAAAAGAAAGAGAGAAAGAGAGAGAGAGAGAGCAAGAGAGGCGAAGACAGTAAGAGAGCGAGGCAGATAAGTGAATGAAGCAAACCGACAATAAACTAAATCAATTATCTTTGAACGATTGCTTATCTAACGAAGCAAAATCTCATCTACGAGACGAGTTTATCTTCATCTTGCTGCCCAAGTGACATTTAAAGAGTTTTAATTTGCTAACAAGTGTTTAAAAACGACCAAACGACCAGAATCAACAGTTTAGCGAGTCTTTTGCAAATATTACGCATACGCAAGGGGCACCCACGTGGACAGTGCTCGGTGCTCACTGCTCACTGCTCACTGCTCACTGCTGGCTGTCAGAATTTGTGTCTTAAATCATTAACATGGCTAACAGATGGTTCAGGTGCTAAAGCAGAAGCTGTAATCATTTGAGTTTCTATGCCATATAAAATTAAAACTTGTTTGCAAATCTTCTGCAACAAAAAAAAAAAAAAAAAAACAAAAAAATTTTCCATAATTTCATGGGTTGACATTTGAATTGGCGGCATATTTAGACAAATGACCATTAAGATTTTGCCTTAAGTTACATGTGTATTTCAGTAATATTCTTGAAAGACGATCATTATAAGCTTTGTCGTCTAGCCAGTCAGTTGATGATCAGCAGCAAGTTCGTTGCTTAAGTCTTTGATTGCAACAAAGTTTATCGGTAAATGATCAAAGCTTAGATTGCAAGAACCGCCTAAGCACAAGGTTAATCAGTCATTTGGGTTAAATTGTTATAATCTAATGAACTTTAAACAGTTGTGCAGCAAAAAGTATTTATATAGACATCCTTTCCAAACTGTTCACTGATTTCCTACTATACAAATCAGTTGATCCCCTTTCCATTCCCATCACTTAACATACAATCATTAATACTTCCATATCTTATCGTTAAAATCGTTGTCAAAACAATTGATTTTAATGAATGAAAACCCGCGAGTTAAAGAAAATTCGTTACATTTCATCATTTCCGTCGATGGTTTGACCCAAATGTGCGTCATTGATACGAACTCAAGGTCATTGCCATGTGTAAAAATTAATTAATTAACTATAAATTAACATAATAGATGAATCGATTGAAAGCACATGTCTATGGAGTCGGTTCAAATCCAACAAAAAGCTTAAATATCTGAGCTATTCACGTTTAGAATCTTTCTCGAACATTCGAACAGTCAGAACGCAGATGACAGCCCTCGCATATGGCTAAATTTGCCAATTATTGTGCTCATAAATGAGCTTAGCGAATAAGTTTCTAGTCCTTTCACTTTCGCATCAGATCACACAGTGTTAACCAAGCGATTGTCCCTCAAGCGTTTGGTTAGCAGTTGAGTCTGTTGGAATATCCAAAAATCTGAATACCAAACAAGTTAGAAGATCACCAAATTCAAGTTCATTAACAACAAAAAAAGTTTAAAATTTACATTTAAATAAGATATAAATGTATATTTTTTTCCCCTGCCGCTTTTGTGTTTTAGCGATATGTCAAAAATTGGCAAATATTTTAAATAAATTCTAAAGAGTTTGTGATTCTTTGATTGTATGGGTTAGTTAAAGAACTGATGGCAGTCACTATCCAATGATTAGTGCGTATGCTAATTTTGGTGAGCGTTGACTTCAGATTTTTCTAACTTTATTAATGGCCGATGGCTATTATTATATAATTCTGCGGCAAAGTAGTCAAACAGAACTTTTTGACCATCCGGTTTGCTGCATAATTAGCTGACTCTTTTTGTTGTTGTTGTTGTCCATGCATAAATCATATGCCAAATATATCTTAAAATAATCAAAAAATTCTTTAGTTTAAAGTATTTGAAAATCTGTCTGTCTGTAAATTAATTGCAGTTCTAAGCACATTTACCACTTTCGTTATCGTTTCAAGATAATGTTGAATGCTAAAGTTAGTGCTGACGTTGACAGTATTTTAAGATGACCTTGTCGAAATTTTAAATGGCAATCGCATAAAATGCTAATTATTATAAAACATTAGATTCGTTGACAGCCCTAGCGGAAGACAGCAGTGGATATGACTTAATATCTTTGCATTTTGGTCAAAACGATCTCTCTCTTTCTGTCTCCAAAGTAATTAATGATTTCACCTGCATTTATGTTTTGTTTAGTCTTATGTTTGAAAATGATGTGAAATGTTCAAAAGCAAACAAACAAAGACAGCAACAACAAATATTTAAATAAGTTATTTGAATAAACTATGGATCTGCTCGGTTTAGTCGATGACTACCGTGACCTAGAGATGCTGTCAAAGTTGAATGTCTTCAACTTTACACGTTAACATTTTAGAGTAATTTATACCACAGCTCTTGTTGTTGTTGTTGTTGTAGTTTTTGGTTTGAATACTTCATCTAAATGGCTGACATCGTCTGAACTTTAAACGTGTTTTCGTGTAAAGTTGCCTTGCATTTAGGCCTAGAGCGTTAAAAGCCGTTTAGCATTAGCTAACAATTCGATAAGGCAATTAGAAATAACTTCAATCAGGTGTTTAGGGTCAAATCTTTTGCAATTCTTTTACAATTCTTTTACTAACTCTTTTCAATTCTACTTATTCTTCTTCTTCTTCTTTACAGAGAAGTGCACTTTTTGTCTTGGCGCTTTGCGTTGTGGCTGTTGCCACCGCATCGGCTGACACCCACGAGGTAAGTTGACCTTCGATTTTTGGTGATCTTTAGTTGATAGCTTAATTTATTTCAGCGCAAGGTTCGTGCTGCCGAGGGTTACTTCTACCCTCCTCCAGATGTACCATTCGAGTTGCCAACCAGGCCACCAGCGACTAGGGCTCCATCGACCAGGCCTCCAACGCGTCTGCCCCCCACTTATTTGCCACCCACCAATAAGCCTCAGCCTCCAGTGACCACCACTCGCAGGCCACCACCTCCACCACCACCGACGACTCGTCGTCCAACACCACCACCGACGTACTTGCCTCCCACGAATAAGCCTCAGCCTCCCGTGAGGACCACAACCCGTCGGCCACCACCTCCACCACCACCGACTACTCGTCGTCCAACGCCTCCACCGACGTACTTGCCCCCTACAAATAAGCCACAGCCCCCAGTCAGGACTACAACACGTAGACCACCACCACCACCAACAACCAGGGCTACCACCAGGGCTACTCCTCGTACTACTCCAGCTCCTACTTACTTGCCACCCACAAATAAGCCACAGCCCCCAGTCAGGACTACAACACGTAGACCACCACCACCACCAACAACTAGGGCTACCACCAGGGCTACTCCACGTACTACTCCAGCTCCTACTTATCTGCCACCCACAAACAAGCCACAGCCACCAGTGACAACGACTCGTAGGCCAGCACCACCACCAACAACCAGGGCTACTACCAGGGCTACCACCAGGGCAACTACCAGGGCTACTCCTCGTACCACCCCAGCTCCTACTTATCTTCCACCCACAAACAAGCCACAGCCACCAGTGACAACGACTCGCAGGCCAGCACCACCACCAACAACCAGGGCTACTACCAGGGCTACTCCTCGTACCACCCCAGCTCCTACTTATCTGCCACCCACAAACAAGCCACAGCCACCAGTGACAACGACTCGCAGACCAGCACCACCACCAACAACCAGGGCTACTACCAGGGCTACCACCAGGGCAACTACCAGGGCTACTCCTCGTACCACCCCAGCTCCTACTTATCTGCCACCCACAAACAAGCCCCAGCCTCCAGTAACAACCACTACTCGCAGACCACCACCACCACCAACAACCAGGGCTCCAGTTCGTACTACATACCGTCCATCGAGCACTCCAGCACCAACCTACTTGCCTCCCACCAACAAGCCACAACCTCCAGTGACCACACGTCGCCCAACTCCACCACCCACCAGGGCTACCCCACCACCAACCAGGGCTACTCAGCCTCCTACTCGTCCACCAACCCGCCCACCGACTCGGCCACCAACCCCACCACCGACTTACTTGCCACCCACCAATAAGCCCCAGCCTCCAGTAACAACTACTACCCGTAGACCACCACCACCACCCACTACCAGGGCTACCGTTCGCACCACTCGTGCCACTACACCGGCTCCAACTTATCTTCCCCCTACAAACAAGCCACAACCTCCAGTGACTACCCGTCGCCCAACTCCACCACCCACCAGGGCTACCCCACCACCAACCAGGGCTACTCAGCCACCAACACGCCCACCAACCCGTCCCCCAACTCGCCCACCAACTCGTCCACCAACCCCTCCACCAACTTATCTGCCCCCAGTGACCACTACTCGCAGACCTCCTCCACCACCCACAACCAGGGCTCCCGTGCGTACTACCGTTCGTACAACGATTCGTCCAACTAGTACACCTGCCCCTACCTACTTGCCGCCTACAAACAAGCCACAACCCCCAGTGACTACCCGTCGTCCAACTCCACCACCTACCAGGGCTACCCCACCACCAACCAGGGCTACTCAGCCTCCAACACGCCCACCCACCCGTCCCCCAACTCGCCCACCAACCCGTCCACCAACCCCACCACCAACGTACTTGCCCCCCGTGACTACCACACGTAGACCACCACCACCACCACCAACTTACACCACAGCTCGTCCCACTTTCCGTACCACACCGGCACCTACGTACTTGCCTCCTACGAATAAGCCACAGCCCCCTGTGACTACTCGTCGCACCACTCAGGCAACGACTCGTCGCCCAACTCCACCACCCACCAGGGCTACCCCACCACCAACAAGGGCTACTCGTCCACCAACACTACCTCCCACGTATCTGCCCCCAACCACACAAAGGATAACGACACGTGCCACAGTGCCCACAACTCGTAGGACCACACCATACGTTCCTCCACCAACCAGGGCTAGTGTGCCACCACAAACGACCAAGCACCAGGGCTACCAATACCCCAAGCCCAGCATTCCCTTTGACTTCTAAGCACCCGGTTAACTAGCTCAGTTATCACCGTCGATGATTTCAACGACGGACAAAATGGGTGACATTTCATTTCATTTTAATTGAAATAATATTGTCTAATTAGGGGATGCAATAACTGATGCTCTTTTTTAAATAATAATAAAAAACAAAAACAAAGTATATCTAGCAATACAATGCCAACCATATCTCTAGGGCTAGATATATCTAGTCAATGCAGTCAAAATGATTTAAAAAGCGTTTTCCAAAAGGGTGCTCCAAAATCCAATTAAGCAAACGATACGAAAACCACTGAAACCATCAGCAAGAAATGTTTTTTAATATATTAATTAATTAATTAATTAATGAACCACATACTCATATAATTAGGGATCTATGTATCAACTTTGTAAATCTAAAGTCTATACCTTTTCCCACTCCCCACTCCCCACACCCGCTGCGAAAAGATAAAGATACTTTCTTGCTAGGCTTCAAGTATCGTTCGTAAAAATAAAAAAAACGCCTCAAGACTATTTAGCTCTATATATTGAAATAAAATGAATATCTTTTATACAAATTTCCAAAAACCCCGAACAATAAATTAAGTTTATCGAAGGTTTCAAATGAAGTTTTTATTGGGGATTAAATATATCGACTCTTTAGAGGGTATTTAAGCTATTAAAAGGGGTTCAAATATGCATTGTAAATGAAAAAGTATCTTAACTTCATACTCTTTAAAAACCCTCTTCTATCTCTACCATAAATTAAGTACTTAAATAACGCCTATTATAATGAATGAGTATTTAAATTGTTAAACATTTACCAACTAATGTTTAAACCATAATTAATCTAAGCAGCTCATCAATCGAGTGCAATTTATGTTTTCTATTCTTTAATTTAGCATATAATTTTATGCTATAGTTAGGAGTATCTCTAGGTTTTTCATGGTGCCTGCTTTTTGATTCGCCAAATATCTCTTTCTCTTAAACACATCGCCAGCACGAAAACATTTAATTAATTAATATATTTATGTAGTTTATGTAGTTTGCTTTCGGTATCCACAGACTGTGTGCTTTGTTGTATTGTTTTGGTTGTTGTTAAACTTTCTAATTAGTAAGCTGCATGTTTTTTAGGGGCTGCTTGGCCAAAACTGCAGGCAGTCGTCTTTGCGATTCGCGATGAGGAAGTCGCGTCAGGTGCACCAGCTCCAGTTAACAGCGATACCAAAACAGCGAGTCGGTTAAAGCCAATTGCAGTGTGGAAAAATGTTTAGAAGGCCACTTGGAAAACCAGAGCCAGAGTTAGTTCAGAACGCAAGGCTGGTTCCTGATCCTGCAGGAGTTGGCTTGAAAAAGGCTAAAGGCGGTAATCACCAACGGATTATGGGCCTAATATTTGTGTACACAATTGTGAGACAAGTGCCAATGAGCACAATGCTGTAAACTAAATGCCACTTTCAATTTTTACAGATGTCTCTTATGGTAGTCAAGGTCGTCTCCACAACAGCACAGCAACAACAACAGCAACAACAACAACAACAGCAGCAGCAACAACAACAGCAGTTACTCAACCACATTGAGCCGACGGCGGGTCAGACTGAGATTGAAGCGGTGACAGCGACAGCGACGGCAACGGCAACGGCGACGGCAACGGCGACGGCGTCTCCAACTGGTGCCGAAAGTGACAACTTAACTCAAGAAGCGGAACGTCAAAACATTGAAAAGATGCGTGCCAAGTTACAACAATTGCAGCACGAGCAACAGCAACAGTATCACCAGCAACAGTTGCAGATGCAGCTATATCTACAGCAAATGCATCAACAGATGCAGCTGCAGTTGCACTCGAATGCTATGGAGATGCCAAGGGGAGCACCCGAAGGGGTAACAGAAGATGAACGAGAAGCAGAAGGAGTTGCTGGCGAAACTGCTTATTTATTGGAGCGTGCCGACGATGTTGCGCCCATTTACGGAACATGGCGCACGAAAGCGAGACGACCTCAGCCACCATCAGCTGCAGCAGCAACAGGTTTGCAGCACGCAACATTGCTGACTGATGGCGATGCCAACACTAACACCAACACCAACCACTTGGATGATAGCCATCTGTATGAGCGTCTGCCGAAGCGATCTGTTACCATGACGCCTCTGCGGGATCAGTTGGCCAGACCGCCACGCCTCTCTACGCAGCGTCCGCCGTCGGTTAGCCTGCTGCGGCGTCAGTTCTCGGAGACGCCCGGCAGCTTGGCGTTGCGTGAGGATTACAGGGACTTCAAACCGAAACCGTTTCACTTTCCCTTCGAGGGTCCGTTGCCCGAGCACTTCAAAAAGGGCGAAGCGGAGCGTCCCCATATGGGCATAAACAACATACAGGATATACTACACAATCTGCACATCGGTAATGTAATGCCCAGTAAGATGACATCCCCGTCGCTGGTCATGATGCCCACAGGCTTGCACATAGCTGGCAGCTATAAGAATCTCAAGTCGAGTGGCATTGCCAACTTTTTGCGTGGCAAGCGTAGCAAGAAGCAGATGCAGTTCAGCATTCCACTGCCAATGCTGCAAATGGGCATGCCCATGTCCATCTATGGGGCTGCTCCGCATCAGCGTGTGGCCATTGAGCAGCTGTATCCTTTCAAACCCCGTTCACCGCAGGATATCAATCTGTTGGCCATGCAGCCGCCTGTGGGCAAGTCAAACTCCAAGAAGCAGAAGAAGAAACAACAGCAGCAACTAGCGCAGAGCAACTACAACATGTTGCTGGAACATGGCAGCCAGCAGCATTTTGTATCCGATCCCTTCTTGCAGAGCTTTCCCCCGCTGATTACGCTGAATGCTACTAGGCAGCCGCAGCACAAGCGAGTTCCATTCAAAGTGAATCTGGAAATATATCCAGTACTGCCTCCTTCGCGACCCACCTCAGTGCTGCGTAATCCCTTTCAGGCTGAGTACTCAATGCCCTCCAGCTCCTCGGTGCCCGTTTATGGGCAGTCCCATCTACAGCATGGCATCTATCAGACGCCCTTCAAGTTTCCGACACAACCACCTACACACATGTCCATGACCTTCCCCGATCAGGCCACAAGATATAGCCAACAGCAGGCCCTCTATCAGGCCCAGAAGTTTGTGCAGCAACCGCAGACAAGCGTGATGACCGAGGATTGCATGCA
This sequence comes from Drosophila cardini, assembly GCA_018903735.1. Classification (NCBI taxonomy): domain Eukaryota; kingdom Metazoa; phylum Arthropoda; class Insecta; order Diptera; family Drosophilidae; genus Drosophila; species Drosophila cardini. Next base: position 7,720,014 of record JAEIGM010000004.1, on the reverse strand, counting down.
ACCCAATTACAACAGTGGCAACGGGGAAAACGGGGGAAACAGCGGCAACGGTGGCACTGTGGACACACACTCCAATCAGATAATGCTGCACTTGAATGTTTTTCCCAAACAGAAGCCACCGGCATTGCCTCAAATTCGCCCCTCCACAAATCCCTTCTACAATCACAATTCAAACTATAATTCAGTTGGCACAGGAACTGGAACTGGAACGGGCACCGGCACAGGTTTACAGCGTAATGCGATTACTATGGGAGAGCGGGAGCCACCGCTACCGAAGCCACCCAGTCCCATTGAGCCGCGTCAAGCAGCTAATAGCTCCACATCCGTGGTGCAGTCACAGCAGCAAAATCACACCCATCAACCGCAACCACATCCAATTAATCACTCTATTTCTCGCAGTGACAATCTGTCGCTACTTGACTTTGAGCATCCCATTGTGGCAGCAGAGGTGCCACAATTTCCACATGCTGCAGCTCTGACAGGTAACCCTCCCAATCATCAACGCTATGAAATTCAAAACGAACACTTTCGCTTTCCAAAGAGCGCACACATTGATCAATTAGCAGCTGAGGCGCAGACAGCATCGCTTTTTCGCTTTCCCGTTGAGGATCTGATACAGTTTCAAGTGGATGACGCACTCTAAATCACAATAGTTATAATTTTTAATGTTTGTAGTATTTAAGTTTTAAAGTTGCACACAAATTTTAAGTAAAAATCAATTAATTACTTGAAATACATATAAAGTGTAGCATACTTTCGGGCGGGCATAGAAAATTAATTACTTGACGGCACAGTGTGTACACACTTGTGAATATTTTCATTGTCACTCGTTTTGCGCATGCGCGAAATGTGTATCAAAACAAAACCCGGCAACAACAGAAAACCAGTATTTACCTGAGATCGAATAGCCAAGAACGGCAACAGGTAAAACGGCCACAAGACAGAAGGTGAGCGAGCGTTGCGTCGTTAAGACGTCTCCACGGTTCAAGTTGTCGCTGTGAGTGAAGCGAACGAAAACAACAGCAACAATAAATAAAATACAAGAAATACAAATAATTCGGAACGAGAATCAAGTTTCGTACCTGGCGTCATACTCTCGTCTTTGGCGGATTTTTTTGCGTGTGTATTTCGACTGTTTCTCGGTGCGTTGTTCGCTGGCCAATAAAAGTGAAATAATCATTTTTAAAGTGTTAATAACTGTGCATCTAATTACGTGAATAGAGCGATACTGCGGTAACTTGTGGTTTATGCTCGTGGGCTGAGAACTCATCCAGAACTTGAGCAGTTTTCAGTGTTTACTTCCCTTTCTGCTCCGTTTTGTTGTTGTATGTTTTGCCTAAAAAAAAACAGCAACAACTAACAGTGCTGACCATAAAACTATGTATATGTATCTTGTGGATACTTATGTATCTACGGGCATGCTATGAGCGCAACCAGTTCTTGTATTTATTTTAGCTGCCTTACAGTTTTTTATATTTTTTTTTTTTGCACATTTTGGTCTTTAGTGTGTGGATTGTTGGCTTGCTTGCTTGCTTTCTTCGCCTTAGTCTCTTTCATTGCCCCATTCTCCGCTTGCCATTCTACAGCTGTTTGCTCTTTCTGCTGTCTCTGTCTGTGCTTTGCGCGAGAAAGCCATTGGCAGCGTTTGCCAATCGCTTGAAGCTGGCCAAGAGAAGCACCTCCAAAGCCCAAATGATTGGAACTCATCGGCATCGGCAGCGCCAGCGCCAGCAGCAGCTGCTTCATCATCATCATGTGCCACTTTTCACATGAGCATAAAGTGAAATTCGCTGCGTTTGCTTCACAAAAAACAAACAAAAATTTCTACCGTTCAAAGAATTAGTCAAATGTATTTTTAATTGCGTGACTTTTCAATTAGGCTAAATCAAGGCTTAATTTCTGGCAGTGTAAACAGACATTTGAATTTGAAAATTTTTTTTAGCTTGATCCGCACATTTTTCCGCTGACTGAGCGCAAATTTTATGCTAAAGACAATTGCATTGCCAGCTCAAAGCTCAGAGCCAAGGTCAATTGGGCGTTGAGGCTAACATTGAAAGAATTGTTTTGTCTATTTTTAGTTCTTCTTGTAAAATTTTTAGTTGGCTTGACTTTAACGATAAATCTTGTTTTGCATTTTCTGGCTGTAGCGAAGAGTTGGAGTGTAAATCGTGTTGTGCTAAATACTTGAGAAAACATTATCGAATTCTTCGAGCGAACTAACGGATACAGATACACACAAGACACACACATATACACATCACATAACGGGCAACTGAAATTAGCAACGGCAACATGTTGCTGCCGTCGCAATCGATGTTGCTGCTGCTGCTGCTGCCGTTGCTTGGATTAACTACTACGGCACAGCTGCTGAATCATCCGCCACATTTCGTAGCAGGCACGGGAGACATGTCCCGGTTTAGTCTATCGGAGCATACACCAGTTGGCAGTCCAGTCTATCAGCTGAAAGGTAAGTCAAAGCAACTAATGGTTAAGTCAAGGTTTTTTTAACCCCCTCTCCCCTCCCCACAACAACAACAACAATAGCCCCAATTCTCACAATGCCTTTCACTAAAAACAGCAACTGGCTATTATTTTAGCCAAGCTTTTTAATTTTTGGGCCCGAGTTCATGCAAATCAAAAAATGCAGTAATCACTGGCGATTGTAGTGGTATTGGTAGTGGTAGTGGTAATAGAATGTTTATTTGTATATTTTGCTGGTCATTTGATGCTTTAATTATTTTGTAATTTCTGTCTCGAATCAACAAATTCGCCATGCACTGACTTTCATATCATTTGTGGCCAAAATGACATACGAGTCTAATTGAAAAATGTTAAAAGTTATGACCACAACGCCACCTACTTTTGTGTGTGTGTATGTGTGTGTGTGGTTATAACCTTGGTAAGAGTATTCAGTGTTGTTTCTTTCGGTCTCTTTCTGCTTATACCACACTGTGTATCTGTCTGTCCGTTTGTCTGCACGTTTTTCTGCATGCCTCAGGCATATGCCCGATATGTACGTACATATGTACACGTATGTACATACATATCAGAAATACCTGAGTCCGATTACCAAATTCATGTTTTGCGATATGTTTCGGCTTTTGGCCCTCTACAAGAATGCAGTTTGTTAATCAATTGCAGCAAACACAAACAATGTATCTTGTATCTCAGTGTGTATTTCTTATAGATGCGGAAATGCATTTGAACACGTTTGTGCGTAGCAATTGTCGATAGCAAAACAAACGAAGCGATAATGGCCGCTACGCTGGCGCTGATAATGATAACAGCAATTGCTGTGAGAATGGCGTGTTGCCAATGATTGGCTTAGTGGCAGCTACTTGCCACACGTTGTAGCTGCCACTTTAGAATCTATGACACTTTTACTTTAATGCCAAACCAATCAATCGAAAGCGACGACAATTGCAGGTGTGTCTCAGTTTTTCCCCTTTTCACACCTGTTGACGTAATCGCTTCCTTTCGCAACTTGCCACAAGCTGGGTGGCAAACATAATGTAACTGAGTGTACTACTTACTTTGGCGCTACCTTTCGTCGCATGATTATACAACAACATAAAATAGCAAACTGTCGGCAGCACGAGATCTCATTGAGTTGAGCTCGTGTTGAGCTTCAGTTTTGGCTTTGGCTTTAAGCTGCACACCTGCCTTTGTGGCACGTAGACTGGCCCATTGACACCCTAACACAAAGGCCCAGTTATTAGTGTGGCAAACGATGAGAGGTCTGTAATTTAATGCCGTCTCACAGGTAGACGACTTTCAAGTTGATGCCTCAGTTGCAACTCAATTGAGATTTATAATATATATATATCTCATATCAAGTTAAAGTCCTCAAGTAGTTGTGCACATTTTGGTTGCAGAGTCAGTTACTGGTTACTGAAATCAGTTAAGTTTTGCAAGCCGCATCCGTGAGATACTCGTTCGAAGAAAAAAACACGTTTAAGCTCACAGTTTACTGCGTCTGAAATCAAGAGTGCCGTAAAATAGACAGAAACACACACACATAAATTGAAAAATAGCCAGTTTAAAACAAAAAACGCTAAAATTGCTATGGCTAAACTGTGAGTCAGGAAGCTGCATAATTTGTTATTGCAATTTTGACTGGCAGTCATCAAAAGTGATTGCATCACGAAGTTTACCCGAGCTGCAGTGGGTCAATTTATCTATAATTTACTTGGCTATATCAATATTCAAATATATATATATATATATATTTTACATGCAATTTGGTTATTTGGACATTTGGCCATTTGATATTCAAAGTGGCCATTTGACAAATAAAACTCAACAGCAGTTAATCAGTTAATCAATGAATGCAACTCAAACAAAAGCACGATCAGGGTCATAAAAACGTGCATTTATAATTTGGGTTATCCAAATGCAGTCGAAATCTAGTTTAAAATATAGTATCTTCGACCTTAAAAAATTGTGGCTGATAGTGAAGATTTGTTTATCTGTGTTAAAAGTAGAATTTGTGTAACAATTATATTATTTGTGGTTTTGATAGTGGAATGTTAAGGGAAGTGAATTTTTTAGTGCACATAAAGAAATGGGAAGCGGTCGATTAGAGGGAGTATGTTAGACCTTTTAAGAAATCTCTGGCGTTTAGACTTATCTACCTGTTATAGTTACTGTTAACAACAGGAAGCGGTATTTGAATGAATGCCTGATTAGACACTAGTGTGTACTTAGGATAATATTTTATTTACTACGGAAAATGCAGATCTTCCTGTACAAAGCATAAAGCAGAAAGCGGAAGATAAGGTCCTGCTAAACAGATTTTTTAAAGATATAAACATTAACTAGGATATACATACATTACAGTGAATAAAATTGACCCTAGGGCCCCTTCAATGACTTCTAGTTATTATTATTATTTCTATTAAATAATTCAGATATGTTTTCGTGTTTTTATAGATATCTAAAGTGCTCTCTTTAAGCCTCATATATCATTTTAAATATAATAATTACTTAAAAAATATATTAACATTCATGCAGAGGAAATTCACAGATCTGAAATTAATAAAAATACTTTTGTTTAATTATAATTACTTATTTCCTCAACTAGCATTTTAAATAATTGTAATAGTTTTAGCTCCTCCTCCTCCCAAGCCAAACATATTTCTGGAACAACTTTTCAAATATTTCTAAAAACGAACAACTTTTAATTCACTTTCTACAAAGTTTTGCGATCTAAGATATTTAATTCCATAAAATAGTGTATGATTTGCAAAAAATACTCAAAGAAATAACATAATTATATAGCATGCAGTAATTATTTAGGCTCTTTTATGAAAATCTACAGCAAAATAAACCCAAATAATTGGGCAAATGTTGCCACAATGCGGGTGAGTTTCCATTGTCTACAATTTTCTGTTGTCTTCGAGTGTGTTGTGTGTGTATGTGTGTGTGTGTTGAAGTAATAAATAGCAAAATATTAACAAATACGCTTCGTGGAGCATGAAATCACAATTTATTAATCCCCGGCAAGTGAAAAGTGGAAATGTAGAAGAAAAGTCTTCTCGCATAATTGTTATTACACTGAGTTCAGTTTGTTTTGTTGCTATTCCCGAAAACAAGATTCCATATGGGCCAACAACAACAGCAATCGTACACGAGATATCTAGCCCAATACGAGAGTACAGAGACCAAAGACGTATGAGAAATCATATAAAAAACTATGTAAACCCGAAAAAAAAACAGAAAAGAAAATGAAAAAAATAAAAACAACTACAAAATGTGATTATGTACATTAAAAAGTGGAAACGGCCACTCACGCGTCAATGCGGAGAAAAGGTGCGGGACAGACGGACTGGAAGTCGTCTTGGCCAGGTTAGTTGGTCTGCGCGGTCTGGTCGGGTTGGTGACCGCAATTGGTAAAGTTGGGTGTAGTGTAAGCCGGAGAACGTGTTGTTTGCTTCCCGCTTTGTGTACAAGTCGTGGAGCTGCAATTGTCGGCTGCCTCTTCCCTTCTACCTCACCCCTTCCGATCCCCTCTAGCGTTTCGATGTCAAACTTGAAAATCGGGGGAAAAAATCTGCGTCTACCTCTGCGTCTGACTATACGTCTGGCCCTGTGCCAAAAGTCGTTTTCCAGACCACGTTCGGGTTTATTATTATTGTTGTTGTTTTTGTTTTTGTTAGCTTTTGCCTCTGGGATCTTTTTTTGGGATTTGTTTTCTTTCGTTTGTCAGAATTTCTAATGTTGCCCTCAAGCTGAGTTTCGGAATTTTGATGCATGGCATAGTTGTAAGTAGTTTCCTGTGCTCCCTCTTCACTCCGCACTCCTTCCCGAAAAGAGAAAGAGAAACTGCCAAAGACAATCCATATTTAGCTTAGTTGACCCAACTCCCAGCAGAAACTAAGATACTATTTTTAGTTACATAGTTAGCTCCATTTCCACGCCCAACTAAACTGTCGACGCATTAGACTAGAAACATAACAGAAGGAGGTTGTGGGAACTTGATTTGCATTTTTCACACGCTGCCACAGACAGCCCGACAATTAGACAGACAGTCCGACAGACAGACAGACAGTTAGACAGTGTGTCGTTACTACGACTGCTCGTAATTAAAGCAGTGAGCGTGTCGGTAACTGAAACAAACCGCTTTTGCTGCCCAACTAATTTGTTTTACTTCTCTAATTCCCACACGCGACTTAACCAGGCATCGATCCGGAAGGAGGCCGTCTCAAGTACAGCATATCTGGGCCAGTATTTTCTGTAGATCGGGAGACGGGAGTTGTGCGCTTGCGACAAGAACTTGATCGGGAGACTCAAGATACCATTGAGGTTATTATCAGCATTACCGATGAGGGAGTTTTTGGCACTGAACCCAATACGGTCTCACAGCGTCGTGAGATTCCCGTGCGGGATTATAACGATAATCAGCCCACGTTCTATGGTAGACCTTACACGGCCAGTGTGAGCGAGTCTCTGCCGGTTGGAGCCGAGTTGAATGTGGTACCTCCAGTGCTGGTTGTTGATCGCGATGAGGGAATCAACGCGGAAGTGCAGCTGAAGTGTGTGGAGGTAGGTTACAAATGACCTTAATCATTTTCAACTCATCTAAGTTTGTTCCTCTTTTAGGAGAATGATATTTGCGACATATTTGAGGTGCGAGCCGTCAAATTAGCCGACGGGAACTATACAGCGAGAGTAGCGCTTAAACAGCCGCTTGATTTTGAAAGTCGTCCCTCATACATTATGACCATAGCTGCTTCGGATAGTGCACTGGAGAATCGTCTGACATCCTTTGCCACGATCTCAATTAATGTCATCGATGTGCAGGATCAAGCACCAGTTTTCACCAATGCTCCTTACTCGGCGACTGTGGCTGAAAATACTCCGGCAGGAGTGAGTATTCTGACTGTCAAAGCGATTGATGGTGATGTGGGTATACCACGGGAGATCTTCCTCTCCTTGGAGGATGAGCCGTTTGGTCACTTCGAGCTGGTACCCTTCGGAGATCCCAGAGAAGGAACCGCGACATTGAGAACAACCAATGAACCATTAGATCGGGAGAATCCTGATATATTACAAAATGGCGGAGTCTATGTCTTCTCCATTAGAGCCACGGAGTTAATCGATGGTGCCATACCAGCAGATCACACAATTACAAGGGTGACTATAGTGGTAACAGATGTCGATGATCATAAACCAGAATTTAGTGCCTCCAACTTCAATATTTCCATTGCGGAGAATTTGGAGAACGGAATGCCTCTGCCGGGTCTATCGATCTTTGTGGATGATCGTGATATGGGCGAAAATAGTCGATATCAGCTAAAGCTTAAAGATGTCTCCAACGCGGAAGGTGTCTTTGCAGTTTCTCCAACCGAGGGACAGGGGCGTACTCCTGTTGTGGTTAAGGTACTTAATGCCACTCGCCTCGATTACGACAATCCTGCGCAGCGCAAGTTCGAGTTTGATCTGGTAGCCATCTCTAAGGGCGTGGAGCAGGCGAAGACACGTGTCGAGGTCCATTTATTGGATGCCAATGACAACGCTCCCATTTTTGGCCAGCAAACTTATCGCTTTACCGCACCTGAAAACCTAACGACCGATGCCCTCATTGGATTTGTGAACGCCACCGATGCGGATTCAGGGGAATTCGGCCATGTGCAATATGTTCTCAAGGGTTTTGGAGCAGATAACTTCTATGTTAATCCAGAAACTGGAGGCGTTTACCTACAGAAACCTCTGGACTATGAGAAACAGAGCACTTATAGTCTGACTGTGGTAGCTGTCGATGGTGGAGGACGGGAATCCAATGCCAATCTCTTCGTGGATGTCGTCGACGTTAATGACAACTATCCGAGCTTTGAAAGCGATGAATATAGTCGAACCATACGAGAGGGAGCATCAATCTTTGAGCCACAGTTCTTTGTGAGAGCTCACGATGCGGATGGAATTAGCCAGGGAAATGGAAAGGTCAAATACGCTTTGGTTTCGGAAAATAGCATTGCTGGAAATGTTTTCCGCATCGAGCCGGAAACGGGGGAAATCACACTACAGAAAGCTGCCAAATCAATGGACACGGAGCGTGGCGAATACGAATTGGTTGTTTCCGCTACAGACTTTGGTAAGACCTACTTCAGTTTGTTTAAATTATATAATTTAATAATGAATTTCCTCCGATAGGCATTCCCCCGCTGACGAATACTACTCGTGTCTTGGTGCGCGTTGGTATCTCTGGCAATCAGCGTCCCATTTTTAAGGGACACTTCCAAAATGTGGAGAATCTGCCAGTCATAGGTCCTCCTAGTTACAGGGTATCTATACCAGAGAATGCTGCGCCGGGCTATAATGTGACAACAGTCTCCGCTCACGATCCCGATGGTTTGGACAGTCTACTGAGATATAGAATTGTGGGAGCCAACGATAACTTCCAGATCAATGAACTGTAGGTTAAGTTTGATAACTACTTATAAACTCCTATTAACGTAGACCTTTTCCTCTTTCAGCTCTGGCCTGATTACAGTCTCTCCTCAAGCACGCATTGATCGCGACTTGAACATGAACAGTTTTGAGATTATTGTGAATGCCGTGGACTCTGGCACACCCATACCAGAGACAGCAACGACCACAGTCTATGTGAATGTCAAGGACATTAACGACGAGAAACCCAAGTTTGAGCAAGCGAGCTATGCGGCCTATGTTTCTGAGCGTACGGTGATCGGAGAAAGCGTCCTGAAGGTTAAGGCCATTGATAAGGATCTTAACTCCCGGCTTGAGTACAGTCTGCAGGGTCCGGTGAGGGCCACAACTAAGGCAGGCGTCAGCATCGCCAATCGCAGCAGTTATCCTGTACAGGAAGCCTTCCGGGTTGACAGCCAGAGCGGAGAGATTTTCGTTAACAGTACGCTACGTCACGATGTCGCTGCGATTATTATATTTACGGTGTCTGTGAAGGACTTGAATGCCGAAGTAGATCCGGAACTACAAGTGGACACTACGGAGGTGACAGTTTATGTGCAGTCCTTCAAGGATAAAGATCCAGTTTTCAAGAATCCCGGTTGGAGTAGCTCTCACCCTGTTGTCAATATCAGAATTAAGGAGGAAATGCCCATTGATAGTGCGCTCTTCATACTACAAGCTGAGGATCCTGTGACGGAACAAGCCATAACCAGCTTTGAACTGATCGAACCAAAGGATTTGGAATACTTCCACGTAACGGAACGCACTGGGGAGGTTATCTTGAAGAAACGTTTGGACTATGAAGCTCTAGCGGAAACTGGCAGCGCTGAGTTTGAGCTTCAAGTGAGAGCGACTAGCGCCGACCGGCAGCGAAGCACAATCAGCCGGGTTAACATAACGGTGGACAATGTTAACGATAACAGTCCGATCTTTGAGCAGAGTTCCTACCACGCTACGATCATTGAGAACAAGGGCTATCCAGAGCGTGTGATTCAGGTTAAGGCCAATGACAAGGATGCTGCTCTGAACAGTCGTGACGAGAAATTGGGTTACCATAAGATCATCTATTCGCTGCAGGGAGAATATGCAATGCTCTTCGAGATTAACAACCTGACTGGACAAATAGTCATCGCACGCAATCAGAGCATTGATCGGGAACGAACTCCTCACATTCGCCTCCAAGTAAAGGCTGAGGACTCTCCCGGAAAACCAACCGACGCCAAACAAAGCGTAGTTGAGCTTATGATCGATGTACTAGATGTTAATGATAATGCTCCAGAGTTCTCAAAGAAAGTGTATAGCACGGTGATTCCAGAGAATGCACTACAAATGGAGAATGTGCTGCAAGTGGAGGCTACCGATGCGGACGAGGGACCTGGTGGAGAAGTGCGCTACGAGCTGGTCAATGAGGGCGAAGCCAATGGACTGTTTAGCATCAATGCCCAGACCGGTATGATATCGACCAGACGAAACCTAACGGGTAAGGGTCGAGCGGAAGCCTATGTGCTCATCGTAAAGGCTCAGGACAATGGAAATCAGGTACCTAAACAGCCTACACTCTCCTCCGATATGGAGGTTCGCATCTTCATTGGGGACGTCAGTGCCAACGATGGTGTGCCCTACTTTGTGGCACCCCGAGTGGGTCAAAGAGCAAATGTTACAGAGGTAAGTAGTCGATAACTGAGGAAAAATCATCCTATAACCTTCTAATCAATCCTCTTTAGAATGCGGCGATTGGTGCACCCGTTTTCCAGGTGATTGCGAGCGATCCCGATGACGACAGCACGCCCTCGGGCACTATAACCTATCGCATTCTGCCGGACACACCGGACGCCGAGTCCTTCTCTATAGACGCCCATACAGGACTGATCACCACGAAAGAGTCATTGGATCGAGAGCAGAAGAGCATGTACAAAATTCTACTCGAAGTCAGCGACAATGGACAGCCAAAACAATCAGTTACGCGTGTCCTTAAGATAGAAGTACTCGATGTCGATGATCACGTGCCGAGATTTGCCAGAGAAATCGTAAGTGATCAATGAAATCATCTGTATTGGTAAAATTTTAAATCATGTGCCTCAAACAGGATGAAGGACCATTGCCTATGGCGATCAGAGAGGAGGAACCAGAGGGCACAATTGTGGGAAATTTCACAGCCATCGATGAGGACATTGGGGAGAATGCAGCTATTGACTACGTGATCATCGACGGAAACAACGAACAGATCTTTGCCATTGAGCGCACCAATGAGAGTGTGGCAATACTAAAGACGACTCAACCTATCGATCGGGAACTAGTTGAGTCCTTTACGCTGACCATTAAGTGCCTTAAGCTGGGAGAACCAGCTTATAAATACATAGGAGACACCTACGATCGACAGGATCCTTCGCACCTGCGTATAACAGTTAAGATCATCGACATTGATGACAATTTGCCGCAGTTTGAAAGCCCGGACTCGACCGTCGGCATTCGCATCAATGTTCCCATCGATACTGTGATCACAACTCTTAAGGCTAGTGATGCCGATGCGGAGGCAGCACCGATCTCGCTTTCCATTGAGAACGTTACCTTTGTGCCACAATTCTATAAGCGCAGTAGGAAACTGGCAACGGGAAATCTGGAGTCACTCTTCACGCTGAACAATCGCACGGGAGAACTTCGCACCGGAGGATCTTTCGCGGATTATGTCGACGGCTACTTCCTGATGAGGATTTGTGCCAACAACTCGGCGGTGGCCAAACGACACACCAAGAGCAACATCAAGATCTTTGTCATACGCGACAAGTCTCTGCTAAAATTCGTCTTTGCCCGTCCTCCCAACGAGATACAGCACAACATCAAACCCTTCCAGCAGCAGCTGCAGAAGAAACTGAAACCACTGGGTCTGGAGCTGCACGTGCTGGACACACAGGTCTTCACACGTGCCGACATGAGTCTGGACTTTACCGCCACCAGCTCATGCTTCCAGATGTTCCGCAATGGAGCTGCCCTGTCGCTGAGTGAAATGCAGAAACTGATGAATTCCAAGGAACTGAGACACGAACTCATCGACATTTATGCCGCTTTCGGTGTGAGTGACTTGGAGTCATGTTCTGTGAGACGCACACACACCGCCGCCCTCTTTGGAAATATGCTTATGTCCGCGGGGGCGTGGCTGGTCATACTGGCAGCGCTGATAGGCGTGGCAGCATTGGTGTCACTGTGCACGGCCTGCTGTCTGAAGAAGAAGTGAGTAGAGTTGGGGAATTTCTATGGGATTAAATTAAGTTATAATTCTTGATCTTTTCAGATTCAAGCGTCATAGTAAGCGTAGTCTGCAAGCGAGCTTGCGAACGCCCACAGAGCACACGCCCACCTCGTACAGCTACTCCATGCCCGCTGTGCTCTACTCGGAGCCTATCTATGGACCCTTGTAGCCTCAGCTCATATTCTGCACGGCCAGATCAAGTCAGTGGCAAATGTAGTTAACTAGTGCACAAGACTCGAGTCTCATCATGGAATGGGATTCTTTTAGTTGGCCAAAAGTGGGGAGAACATGGCCAAAACAGTCCATACAAGCATAAGCATACTATGCACGTGATCTAGTATGTACATATATAATATACTTTAGAATACTATAATTTAATTTAAATTGTATAAAGTCAATTTTGATATTTCTGTAGACATAAGTATGATTTTAGTTTAGGAATCGCGAGTCATTTATTGTGTCATGGTTAGAACAGATTTTGCAGCGCCTAAAAGAAACAAATAAATGGCATTTACCTATATTTATATTTACATTTATCTTATCGTTTATTTGCTCACAAAATGCTAAACAAGTGCAAAATAAATATCACTTAAAAAAAAGCCAAACCAAACCAACAAAAAGCCAGAAACTCTTCACTATCCTGTAGCTCCACAAATGGCCAGTGGAGCGTGGAGAACATGGATTTTCCACTGGCCAAACAATTGCATATGTTTATGCCATTAAGGTGAGAATATATATACATATATTTATTAATTTGTTCACTTTTTCCAAATGTGAACATGTGTGCAAATAAATTGTATCTGTTACTAACAAAAGTATCTGTATAATAACACGCATATTTGAACGCATTCCATAGACATGCAAAGTGATAAGTGTAATGAAAGCAAGTCAACAAATTTAGCAAAGAACAGTTAACGGTTGGTCTGGATAAACTGTTAACTGGGCTATATTCAAAGGTTTGAGCCAACTTCGAGCAGTTTTAAGCAAAATTTTAAAGGAAATTAAAATGGTTAAGATATTAAACTGGCCTGATTTATATTCTGACTAAGAACAATAGATATTTTAATGGCCTGATTGATGAATCAGTATTTTAATATAATAAAATTTCAATAAAACTCTGAAAAACTTTAAAAATTAAAACTACGCTTTAAACTAGAATTTAACCAAGAATTCTTCTGGAAGGACAGAATACTTATAAAATTTCTAAAGACTTAACCACCAAAACCCACAAAAACATAATTTTCTTTATGAAGCACAATTCTGCAAAAGCAATTCCCCCAATAAAATGCCAGAGGACTATAAAAGCAGTTCATGAAGTGTGCTCAGTTTAATTGCAATTTGAATTTGGGTATTATAAATCCAAAGTCCAACGATTTCTTTGCGAAGAAAGTAAACTAAATAAAAAAAAAACCCATAAATAATAAATGTTGTTAAAACTAATGTGCGGCGCTCATTAGCCCCAGGGCAAGTTGGTCAGAATAAGGGATGATGATGCTGGTAAATGAACTTTACACTCCAAAGGGTGCAGTCAGGCGAGTGTGTGTGTGTGTGTGTGTGTGTGTGTGTGTCTGAATGTTGCAAGTAAGCATACAGATGAACTGATCAAGGGTTGCTGGTTGACGGGTCTAAGTAGTTAGCAGAAATTGTAGCTGAAACTACGAGTTATTTTGATAACTTTTTAAAACTCAACAGCAACAACAACAACAACAACAGGAACAACAGCAACCAGAAGGTAAAATCAAGTGTGTATGTGTTTCGGGTCAAAGTAAATCAACGTGCTGTGGTTCATTTTATGGGGGTTGTATCGTCTCGTAGTACAAGTAATTACAGCCCTGTTTTTGCTCTTCCTTTTGTACTTGTAATTAGCATAAAACCAAACTAGCAGCGAGTGAGTGGATGCGAGAGTGAACGAGTGCACCCAACGAGTACCCATCGTAGTAGTTTCCTATACGAATACTGCCAAATCACTTTCCACTTGAACATTGATTGATGACGACGATCGTAAATCACACTTCAAACTCGAGTGACGTCGCCTCCCTTTGTTTGCGTCGAAACACAAAAAAAAATAATAAAACAATGATACAGTAATACACAGTGACATGGGCGCCACAGTGTCATCCGTTAACAAAGCTACAGTAATCACCAATTAATGCGCATGCTAATACCTGAGGCGCCAAAACACAGTCAACTCCCATCTCTGGTTTCCCAGTCCCGCCACAAGTGCCTTCAATTTTTAGTAAAGTAAAATTGCATTGCTTATTGCAGGTGTCCTGTGTCAATAGTCTGCACAAAAAGTCTGTCTACACATTAACTTTTTACCCTAGATTCAGTTAGTCAGGCAGTCACTGAGCTGTGCCAGCCAGGCAGCTGGACAGATGTCCAAGTCCAACGGACAAACAATGCCAACAATTAATGAGTGAGCTCAGTCGTCGTGCTCATAAGGGGAAGTCCGTCATTTCCTTTGCTTTAGCGGCAAACAAATTGTAACAGTTACAAGTTGATAGAATGGTAGCGAAAGTGACTGACTAATATATACCCTAACGTAAATTAAAAGCTGTCGTTTGGGTAATATAAAGCTGTTGTTTATATTAAAAGTATATTTCAATGAAATTCAATTTTTATACTTTGCAGAAACATATAAACTATACTAAGCAATGTCCTTTAACATAAAAATTCTATGTCTACAAAAATATATATAGTTTTAAAAACTAAATATTGAATTTCTACGTTTTTAACGAAACGGAGACTTATGATACGATAGTGCATACCCTCTGCTCCTTGTGATTTACAGGATAGCTGTCAAAGCCTTGCGTGCTATAGCCATATATATATACTTCGTACTACATATATCTACCTAAATCATAACGGTTGCTTTCTGTCCCGTTGCTGTCGCTTTAACTGTCACTGTAGCCGTCAGAGGTGCCATAAAAAGAGACTTATAGCACACCCCGCGTTGAGTAATTCAACCAATTGTAATTGCAGCTAACTTCTTGTTAAGGTTTTTCCTTTTTTCACTTTTTCTTTCCAATTTTTTTGGGGGTAAAAAGTGTAATTTTTGCATTAAATATTTTTTATACAAAGCCACACACAATGGAAGCCTAAGCAGAGGATTTTCGCGGATTTTTTCGCTAAACCGGAAGTAGCATTAGTGAGAGAAGAATAGGCGAACGGAAGCGTGTGCAAACAAGCTAAACAGTGGATTCCAAAATGCCAATCAATCGAACTATTGGCCATAACTGACACCAGAAACTACCCGTTACCCGTTACCCTATTCAATCAAGCCTTGTTTACACTAACAATAACTGGGCATGAAACCGTTGTTGTGTCGACATTTTAGCACCAACCTTCGATATCATTTATGCACCAAACTAAAAAATAAAGAGTCAAGAAGAAGAAAAAAAAAATGAATTAACAAATATCAACCATAAATTACGAATGTCACATTCATTATGCACATGGCGCTGCATAATAATTAGGCTCAAAACTGGCGCTTTTCGACTCCTTGCGTCCTTTATCCAAATATATATATATTTATGACCACTTGATGAACTGCACCCAGTTGGATGGGTAGTCTAACATTCTGTTTGGGGTTGAGCGCTTCCTTTCGTCCTGGTTGTGCTCATTTGCATAACAATCAACTCGTCGTTTGTGGCACAGCCTCAAGCTGCAGTTGTTGCTACTGCTGATTTTGCCACTGCCTATGATGGTCTAGAGTACGGTACGGTACACGGCCTTTGGAATTGGGGTAGCACCGTCCAAAACTAATGGTTTCTATAAACAGGCAGCGGGTGTGAAGTTGTAAAGTTTAATGTATTGTTTGTCTAACAGTTTATTCATTTGGAAATGGAATTTCACGTTGTGTGATTGGAATATTAAATATGACTGTAGTGCTCGGGGTAGAAAAAGGGCACAGGGAATGAAATATCAGCACAGCATTGAATTGAGAAGTATATAGTAGCTATGCCGATTTTATTATTCAAATGAAAACTGCATGCTTAATGAATCATGATAATATTTTCAAATCAGTTATCAACTCAATTCTATTATGCACAAATTTCAGATACAATTGGTGAAAGATTTAGAAAGTGAACGTTATCTAGTAGTAAAATAAATTTTGAGGACAATTCATTAGTATTAAGACATATATTGAAAAGCGAATGGACTAAAATTAGAAAACTTTCAAATACCCTTTAAAAAATATTCACAATTTAATTATAATATTATTTTAAAATGTAGCATAACTCCTACGAGTATTATTTGAAGGATTGTTCGTAACTATATTGAAGCAATATACAAAATTGTAGATAATATACCGTTTAAATTCCGTTTAAAAATCTATCTTTTACAATGCCTAACTTAGATCTTGTTAGAAATGTTAAAATAACTTAAATTCATTTAATCTTCTCCGCTTATTACATAAAAATATTACTGCTAAGGTTTTCCCATTTAAAAACTATATCTAAAAGTGTATTCCAAACACTTTAAGATATGTATCTCAATTTGATTCGCGTGTATCTAATGTGATTTCTGATTTACATGTGTTTACATTTTGTGTGTACCACTTTTGGCTGCAACAATGTGACATAAAGCTGCTTAAATTTGACTAAAACCGATCAGATCGGATTAAAATCACAATCACAAAACTTGCAATACATTTTACAGTTTTCATACGCACACAAGCACACACACACAGATACACACACAGCTACATGCATGCTTATCCTTGGGACGAGCATGCACACAAATGCGACAGATTGGCCAGCTCGAAGCGGCAACAAATGTAACAAAATACTCGAACGGCTGTTTGTTTATCCAATGTTTTTCGGTTAGATGAGCACACAACTCAAAAGCGAACAAGGTAGGGTATAGCGAGGATCTATCGTACAGTACTCCCTGTGTGCGAAGGCAACACAAACACAAACAACACAACGTCACAGATTTCACAGATAAACCAATTCGAGCAGGGTAATGAATCGCTAAAAAGGTCGAGCAACTTGCTCGGCTCTGCACTCGTTGTACCCGTTAAAAAAGCAGTAACAAAAACAACAACAACAGCAGTAACAACGTGTAGCTGCAACACCAAAGCGAATGCTGTGTGCCCTGTAAAAAGGGGTAAGCAGTAAGAAGGCATACAGGGCACAGGAAACGTTGCACGTGCACCGCAAAAGGGTTAAAAAACTCAACTCTTCTTGATTTTTATTTTTATTGGTAAATGTGTGTCAACTGCAAAGCATCGAATGCTAAAAAGGCGTAAAACAATCAATTCGGCAAATAAAATTCGATTTAAGATTGGCAAACGGAACTGAAACGACAAATTGGCACAGTTATGCCTGAATATGGATTATCTACAGGATCATAACTTATGACAACTGTCAGTTATTTTATTGGAGAAAAGATTTCAGATCAAACATTGGTAATTTTGGGGTTTTTTCAAAGAGTTCCAAAGGAGAGTACCAGGAAAAGTAAAAGGAAAATTTCTATAAATATATTTTTATTCAGAAGAGGACAGAAAATAGAAAAGAAATAGAATCATTTAATGAAATGAATATAAAAAGACCGAACATCAGTTTACTTTACAGTAAGATTAGCTATCTAAAGATAAGAACTACAACAATAGTCATAAAAGAAAATGTTTTATAGAAAATATATGAAAGAATCGGCCATCAATTCAGATTTATATTTATTTTCAATTTTTACTTACACCACTTTAGCGGCTTTCAAGCTGAGTCTTTGCTCCACTGTTCTTTGGCTCGTATAGAAATCGTACCCAAAGGACTTGCACTTGACGCAATTTTTATTGTGTTTGTTCCTTGCACCGAAGCAGGCAATTTGTTTCCATTTTGGTTTCCTTATCGTCTTACGGCAATCTCTAAATTGTTTAGCTCAGATTCGCAGAGGCATTAGCATAGAGAAGGGAGAGGGACGAGAAGAGAAGCGAGGATAGGAGAGGAGAGGCAGAAACGTACTCGTAATGCCGTCATTGATCCTTAGATAGACATCTACAGCTATAGCTACCCCGTGACAACAGTCATGGAGCACTGTGCCTGCCAGCTAATGATGCCAGACTGTGTCCCGTTCTTTGCTGCTATTCCATACCCTCTTTTCTATCTCCTCATTCCTGCATTATGGCTGATGTGTCTTGCTTGCCCTCATGCATCCCTCAGCGCCAGTTCTGTGGAATTGAATGCAGCTTAGCAGCTCACCCGCTGCGTATTTGCGCCTTTGTATTGGCTAAAGACCAGCACAACGACAATTTCCTGGCTATAATAATGATTATTGTAAAGATAAATCCCGACACCTTCAACAAAGCTGCACAAATGACAAACGCAACGCGTCGCCAGGCAAGCGGCTTAGTTTACAAATAAAATGAATTCAATTCTTGTACAAGAAAGTTGCATTCCATAGTTCTTGCAGCTTCTTTAAAACTTGCTCCTGTCACCCTTTTCATTCCTTCTCAGTTGGGAGGTAGGAAAATGTAACGGAAAATGTCAGTCAGTCATTCAGCCAGAGAGTCAGTCAGTTGTAGAGTCGAAATGGCTTTTTATTTCGACTCTTGCCGGTTCATTCAACTAAATAATTTGAGTGGCATTCATGCAGGTCCACATCCACTTGGCTCATGTTTCACTCGTTTCACTCGTTTCATCGGCTGCTGTAGCTCAACCTTCAGCTCTTGTTCTTGTTGCTCTTGTTGTTGTACCTCTTGTTGGTTTTTGGGTATTGGTACATTCGTTTTGTACTCGTTCGTGTAATTCTGTGGCAGGTGACGGGCAATCTTCCATTGTTCAACTCACCCCATGTCGAATTCTAAGGGCGCAAAAATGCCCCCTACAATAAACAACACACACACACACATACACACACACTCACATTGAACCATTCATTTTATGTGCACTGCAATATACAATATTTATTTGAATTTAAGTCTTTTGTTTGAAATCTGAAATCCGTACAGGGTTGTTTGCTTTTGGCTACCAGAAAAAATAGTCTTAACAACAATTCGCCTTTGACTTTTCCCATTTTTCCCATTTCCCTTGATTTCATAGCGTTTCTTTCGGTTTTCTTGTTCAACTTTATTGGCAAAATCAAATGTTAATAGTTTACAAAAATTTAACTTATCACGTAGGTAAATATTAAAACCTGACTATATAAAATGACTAGCCCTCATTTCCATTCGTATATCGCATTGCAAAACTATATAGTACATACTCTACCTAATCCTGAACCTGTATGCTATTGTTTGACTCATCGTACAGTTGTTTAAATTTTAGCTAAAGCTTAAAACTTGTTAAGGATATAAGTAAATAGTTATCTTACTCTTTGACTTAGTTAGTAAAGTTTGTTTCTTTATATGGCTTACTAGTTAGGTACATGGATGCTCTTACTAAATTTACATGGACAACCGATGTTATTATATAAAGCAAATTAAATCGATTAGAGGAACTCAAAGTGCATTAGTTAAAATGCACTTTAAGTTGTTCTAATCAATTCTTTGGCAGTTGCACAAACGAGAAATCAATTTGAAGCTGATTTTTGGCATGAAAATGTGGTGAATTTGTATGTGATAAAATTGGTAAATCGTTTGTGCAACTAACTAAATGAATTTAATCAAATTGATTACTAAGTCCTGCTCTTTAGCAGGGCTTAAGCAATCAATTTCGTGTTCACTTATTGCAAAATATCAACTGATTGTGAGTTGCGATGGAACTAAAACCTGCAAATGTTTTTGCAGCTGCGCTGAGTAAGTGACTTTTACCATTGAGTAACAAAAATCAGTTACTAGAGCAGTCCATTTAATACAAGACCAGGTTAAAGTGCCATCACAGACTGCACAGTGTGTCGAACATATCACCCAGAGAGAAAACTGACACCAAAGATGCCCCCAAAACTATGCTATACCTGATGAGCAAACTGTTTGTAGATGAGCTGCGACTGCTGCTGCTGTTGGACTGGCTCCTCCTGGTAGTCCTTCCAGGGCGGTGTTTGGGTGTAGAAACTACTCTGATGATGTAGACCTGGCTCAGATGTTGGCAACGCTGTGACATTTGCAGCTGCCTCAAAGTTACTGCGAAACAGATCATATTTCTCCTGGGAAAAGTGAGCCGAGGCAGTTGGCTCCGTATTAAGCTCCGGCTGCAGCTGCTCCTGCTGCTGCTGCTGTTGGTAGAAACGCATGCTGCTGCCAAAGTCAAAGCCCGGCGGTTGTGCTGACTGATAATCCACTGGCTGATTTGACGGATAGTGCAGATGAGGCGCCTGTCCTTGTGATCCATAGGGAAAGATTCTGCCACTGCCGAACATGGGGAATGGCTGAGGATTCACAAAGAGTGCATCGAAGAGCTCTTTGGTGATGCGTTCTCCGCTTAGCGTAAAGTTCTGCAATTTCTCCAAATCCAGATTGATGGCACCGCCACTCTCGAGTACCTGCTCCAGCGCAAAGATGTAATTGTGTGCGAAGCGCAATATCTCGATCTTGGTCAGCTTTGTCTCCTCCGGCAGCGAGGGCAGCGTGACGCGCAAACGTTCCAAAGCATCGTTGAGCGTGTGCATCCGATTCCGTTCCCGATCGTTGGCCTTCATGCGTCTGAACTTCTTAATGCGCACCACTTGCAGCGGACTCCTCGAGCGCGTTACTCGATTTTTGCCGACGGCATATTTACGCTTCGGTCTCGGCGCATTTGGATCCTCTGGCGATTTAACCGGTGTGCTAGTTACCTGTGGCTCGAAGCTGCTTGGTGGTGCTCGGCTATTTAGATGCTCCACTAGTGTACGTCCACTGCGTGTGCTGTGATTGCTGCTGGTGTCTAGGAGGCCCACAAAGCCACCAGGCGGGGAGTTAGCGGACACATCCCAGCCGCAGCCGCCGGTATAGCCCACAGAGCCGAGAGCCTGGACGGAGGGTGTGGAGCTGACATGGGCCGTGCTGTGGTTGTAGTGCTCCTCAAAGTCCAGACGGCGACGTGAGCTGGCATTCGCATCCGTCTCAAAGCTCTTCTCGTAGCCACTATCGAAGGATGCATCGTCGTCTTCATCCTCATCGAACTCAAAGGATTGCGATGGATTGTAGGCGTTGTAACAGGCGGACATTGCTGCAAACTGGCTGATAACTTCCGTGATAGCTTTAGTAGTTGTAGTTGTATTCGTAACTGATTCTTTGGCTATGCTTCGATTTCAATCACACGCATTTTCTGTTTCCGTTTTCCGCTCTGAAGATTGTATTTGTTGTTGTTGTTCTGTTTTTGCCGTTAACCGTTTCGCGTGCCCGCACCAACTAAAAGCTGAAGCGGAGTGCGCGCTGGTTTTATTCCAATTTATGTGCTGTGGCCATTAGTGCGCAAGCTGCAGACCCATACAGACCCATAGAGCTAGAGCTGCCGCCTGGTAAGCCCGCCGATTTAGCCGGCAACAACCCTCGGCGCATTGTCGTCGGTCGCGACGATGGCGGCGCCATGCCACAAATCCCAAAAGATATGCGCGCCGTGATTGTCGCTCGCTCTTGCCTCGAGGGTTGCTTTCCTCACACACACAGACGCACACACTAACAGTTCCAAGGGCACTCACACACACACTGCTGTAGTTGCAGTCGCTCTCGCTCTCCGCTTTGCCAGTCAAAACACGAGCATTTTTTACGCTTTGCTAACCCGTCGGCAATTGTAAGCCAATCGGAAGGATGTATTCGTGTCTCTTTTATCTCTTTTGGTCCGACGATCAATCGATTAAGTGACGCAACCAAGTTCAAAGCGGCATTCCACTCTCTGTTATCAATGGCTTTTTGTCACAACATTGAACTTGTGCCACTTCATTTCAGTTTCAATTGAACTCGCAACTCTTTTATTTTGCAACTAAACCGCAATAATCACATCGGACTTACGCCTGTCGCTAAACGAATTATGGCCACGTGGCAAGCAGACAACACTACCTTCCCTACCTACATTCCTTCCTCCCGTAAGCGCAACATGTGGAGTTTATCCCACTGCTTGACACGTGCCTTCGAATTGGGCTTGAGCTTCTGGTCTTTAAACTCCTTTTACCAGCTGCCGAAGTGCCTTTGTGGCTAAGAAAGACAGCTTTAAGTGGCTGACGCCTGTCACCACTCCACATCACACTTCTCACTCCCACTTGCCACGTGCCACGCGCGAATTTGTTATGATATCCACGCCAAATTGTCGACACGAGTTAGCACTCCACAAATTGATGCGTTAAATGCATACAAATTTGGAAGGCTTAAGTGTGCTAATTGTTAATATAATCAGATTTGGGAGAGTTTTTAAAAATAAAAAGTTTTTATCGATATCTAAAAATAACTATTGACCATAATTTTAAAAATTCTTATCTACTTCAATATATTAAATAAGGAATGGCAATACTTACATGCAGTTTGTAAATTAATCGATGCAAAAACAAGTAAGTAAACGAACCATATCACACCTTTCTTTGCTTTTTCTTTTTTAACACCACAATTTTCGTTTAGTTGTTTTTGTTTCATAGCCGAAAACGTAAACCGACTGCGACCGCTACGATTTGGAGATTATTACATACTACGCGTTGTTGTTGTCCAGCACATCGACGACGAAAAGGAAGAAGCAAAATACGCAAACATAACGGGTTCAACTTAAGGTGATAGGAGAGCCACTGTGTGCACACTGATGCAAACTCTCTTTCTCTTTGCTTGAGTTTTTGTTTCATTGCCGAAAACGTAAGCCGACTGCGACCGCTACGATTTGGAGATTATTACATACTACGCGTTGTTGTTGTCCAGCACATCGACGACGAAAAGGAAGAAGCAAAATACGCAAACATAACGGGTTCAACTTAAGGTGATAGGAGAGCCACTGTGTGCACATTGATGCAACTCTCTTTTCGCTTGAGTTTTTGTTTCAACGCCGAACATGTAAGAAAACTGCGACCGCTACGATTAGGAGATTATTACATACTAAGCTTTGTTGTTGTCGAACACATCGTCGACGAAAAGGAAGAACCAAAATATGCAAACATAACGGGTTAAACTTAAGGCGTTAGGTGAGCCACTGTGTGCACACTGATGCAAACTCTCTTTCTCTTTGCTTGAGTTTTTGTTTCATTGCCGAAAACGTAAGCCGACTGCGACCGCTACGATTTGGAGATTATTACATACTACGCGTTGTTGTTGTCCAGCACATCGACGACGAAAAAAGGAAGAAGCAAAATATGCAAACATAACGGGTTAAACTTAAGGCGCTAGGTGAGCCACTGTGTGCACACTGATGCAAACTCTCTTTCTCTTTGCTTGAGTTTTTGTTTCATTGCCGAAAATGTAAGCCAACTGCGACCGCTACGATTTGGAGATTATTACATACTAAGGCGTTGTTGTTGTCGAACACATCGTCGACGAAAAGGAAGAACCAAAATATGCAAACATAACGGGCTAAACTTTAGGCGTTAGGTGAGCCACTGTGTGCACATTGATGCAAACTCTCTTTCTCTTTGCTTGAGTTTTTGTTTCATTGCCGAAAATGTAAGCCAACTGCGACCGCTACGATTTGGAGATTATTACATACTAAGGCGTTGTTGTTGTCGAACACATCGTCGACGAAAAGGAAGAACCAAAATATGCAAACATAACGGGCTAAACTTTAGGCGTTAGGTGAGCCACTGTGTGCACATTGATGCAAACTCTCTTTCTCTTTGCTTGAGTTCCCAAAAGAGTAATGCGCCTTAATGCTCTTCATGCCGAGATGCTTACGCTGCAGTGCGCTGTTACTCTCGCCTTTGCTGTGTGCGCCCGCTCTTTGTACTTAGTACTCCCTACTTTTGTGTAAGAGAATCAATGCTTGTTGTGCTAGTGCCTTGCTTAATGGGCCTTTAAGGCAATTGCATTTACTATTCTGTTTCTTATCTTAATTCGTCGCTGAGGCGAACAAGATCTACAGCAATAAGTTTAAACGTGTGCTTGTAAAAGTTTTATCTTGTGTACGCGCTTAAGATTGTACCAAATTGACTTGAGTTAGAGCTCCCAACTAAATGTAAAACAGTAAGAATTCAATAAATAATTTTTAGTTTAGTTTAATGCTTTTTATTGTAAAACTCTTTAAATTTTAAGTGGCTTAAACCAACATGTAAATCATTCAATACTAAAACTAGCTTAACATGGCTATAGTTTTTTTCTTAAGAAGAAACTTATTACTATTTTGTTTCAATTCCAGCTAAAAAAAAAATGTTACGCGTTCTGTATTAATCTTATTATTATGTATAGTTAAACAATAAATTTTGTTGTATAGCTGATGCTGTTGATATTTTTATGGCCATAATCGCGCTTTAAATAAAAATTATTTAAGGACTTGTAATCACACACTAGCTTTTACTTAAGTCCTTTAACAACGCTTATCGTAATCCTAATATTGCCATCAAAATTCACACCACTCGAGACACGTGTCGTCACGGTGTTGCAAGCAATTGTTTATTATTTTTTTTTTGGTTGCGCCTCGACCAGCTCAAGTGGCAGCAACCGACTGGTCGCGTGTGGCTAATTGAGATTTTTGTGGATTCATAATAATGCGTATCAATTATACAGTTAATTGAAGTGAGTGTGCTTGGCTCAAATATAACAATGTAAAGTGTGTAAAAAAAAAAAATTAAGGAAGCTGCGTTTTTTTTTTATCAAATAATGTCGCCCGAGTTTCACACACACCCGCAAGGCGGGAACGTCACAGTTGCACAAACCAAAAAGAAATCATTATATTCATGGACTCTGGCCGTAAGTATGCATATATATATATATATATATATATATATATAATCACATCAAAGTCCTGACACAGTGCGAGCCAAAGCAAATACTACATACGCTCCAGAAAATGCCTCAGGCTAATTGCATTCTAACAAGCGACGCAAATTCAATTTTCCGAGCTGCTTGTGTGCTCAATTCCCTTTCCACTATGTGTGTGTGTGTGTGTGTGTGCAACCCTGACTGCATTCGTTCCGAACACGTAGCCCTAGGCGGCATTGTACCGTCGAGAGAACTAGTCTATAATTTTCTTTTACATCTTTAGAAGGGCACAATTTCCTCTTCATAAAGTGGATGCAGTTCCAGTGGCATGGCCACCTCCGGAAATCGATTCACAGGCACTGGAATAGGCGATGATGATGAGGAAACCGAGTCCGATGAGAGCTCGATGACATCTGAATCTGCAGTTACATGTATTTCATTTGACTGCTTAACAGGCTTTGTCGTTTTTTTCATAGGCCCTGGCTTTAGACCACGTCGTCGTCTCACTGAAGCTGGACACGCTGAATCTTCTTGGTCTGTGGATGTCGATGAATCAGATGTTATATGCTTGAAGTGCTTGAATTGTTTAAAGCGTGGCTTTGCCGTCATCGAACGTTTTGACGGCGCAGGAGTATCAGAGGTAATGTGCACAAATCGTCGAACTTTTTCACTCTTCGACTCTGAGGAGATTGAAGAGATGCTGCTAGTGTCTGTGTGAGTGCGACTTCGTCTGCTGCGCGAGTTGGATCTCTCTTGCTCTTGCTGTGTCGAACACTCGCGATAATACTCTCTGAAATCGGTACGTTTCACAAGCACACGAACTCTGCGCAATTTCTCAATGTCCAACGTTGTGAGCTTATCCAAACGGACTTCCCACTTGCGACTGAGGCACTCTCTTACCAGTCGTGCATTCAAATGAGTATTGGGAGCGGGGCCGAAACTACTCTGAATTGTTTTCTCAATGTGGCTCCTAGGATTCCTACGAAGCTTCTCCCCTTCCTCCACTTGTGACTGCTTCGATTCCGTTTCCGAATCCGTAGCTAGTTCGAGGGAACAGTGACCATGTTTAGAATTAGTTACTGCTTGGTTTGCGGTCACTGCATCCGTTTCCACTTCCACTGCGTTCTCCTCTCTGGACTGCTGCTGCTTCTTGAGCTGGAACACTTCAGTCTCCATTGTAAAATCAGAAGTTGTATGCGGTGGAGGCGATAACTCTTTACTTACGCCTGATTGTTGCTCCTCAAACTCGTTAGCGTCATGCAAGGCCATCGTCGAGGTCCCAGAGTGCAGACTGTCCGCTTCACTGCTGCAGCTCAAACGTGTTGACCGTAAATCACTCTCGTTCAGTGTTGACTCCTGGCATTGACTTGTAGTTGCTGTTGTTGTCGTTGTTGTACGCTGCTTAAGACCCTGTAACTTTCTAAACTTGCTGAGCAGACTATTATTTTCCATGAGCTCTTTGTCATTGTCTACACTTATCAACTCATCCTTTTCAAAGCTCCAAATGTCCGCAAATGCTTGAAAACCATTTGTTTCATTGCTGTATTTGGGC
Source organism: Drosophila cardini (assembly GCA_018903735.1). Lineage (NCBI taxonomy): Eukaryota > Metazoa > Arthropoda > Insecta > Diptera > Drosophilidae > Drosophila > Drosophila cardini. The sequence goes on along the minus strand of JAEIGM010000004.1, from coordinate 7,693,545 downwards.
TGCGACTGTAGAACGTCTCCAAAAGAACGTTTCTGTGGACTCTGTGGCAGTTCGGACGGTGGATTTGAAGGTTCCATTTCTGGTTCAGGCAGTGAATGTGTGGCATCTGCTACTTGTTCCTCACTTGGTTCGTTTTCGGCAGGCGGCAGCGTTGGGGAACGACGTCCGCTTCGTACAGATCTGTCCATGTCGGTGATCATTGCGTTGGCCACCAGAGCAGCTGCTCGCACTCGTGTACGTCGCCCCGTGCCCGTGTAATACGCTTCCGATTCGTCTGATTGCTGTTCCTCCTCCTCCTCATCGTCTTCAGATACTATATAAAGTATAAAATATCAGTTTAATAATGATTCCTTCAAATTTTTGTAAATAACTTCCTATGAACTCACCTTCATCCCAAAACTTTCTTGTATTTCGCTTGCGTTTTCTATCCTTAGCTGCCTTTTCAAGAGCTGCCGCTTTAGTTGCTTCCTCATCTTCGTCGGCGCTTAGTTCTACTTCTGCCTCCGCTGCGCTAGCTGCAATCTCGTAGCCTTCCTCAATGGTGCCATAGTCTAGCTGGGGTCGGTTCTTGTATTTGGCATAATCTATTTTCAAAAACTGTAGTCGATCATTGGCCTCAGCCATGTTGAGAGCCACAAATTTGCTCTTGAGATCAGTGCTCTTTAATAGAGCGCTGCATCGCTCATGTAAAGTGCTCCATTCCAGGGCCCATGAGTAGCGTTTGTTCCGCGGCTGAAAGGCCACTGTCAACAGATCTTTTAGTATACTTCTTGGCAGTCTCAGTGCTTGCAATGCCTTGAAAATGGGATCGTAATCACCCACGGGTGCATTGTGATTGGTTATGGCAACAATTTCGTCTACATCAATCGTTGAACTCAGCAATTCGTATTTTATGTGATCAGCTTTTTCGGACTTTGCTGCTGATCTGCTAGAACATGTGTCATCCTCCTCCTTTCGTTTCTTTTTGATACGCGAGCAGCGCTTCACCTCATTGTAGTTAGTTCGAGTGGGATTCAGGTAGAATGCAGTTAGCCAGAACTCCGCCTCCATGAAGCCATGCTCCGTAAAGACCTTGGCCAAATCAGCATAGTTTTCGGACAGATTATGCTCTAGGTTGAGCATAAACTCCGTTGTTAGACCCGGATGATAGCGCCAAACTTCGATTGTGTTAAGCTTCTGACCAATAATCTTCAACAGCAATGCAATCTTGGCAAACTGCCAGCCCCTAAAGCTCTATGAATGCAGAATGTACATTAGAATTACATTTTTTTTGTGAGAACTAAGTACTTACTCGCTGTGCCAGCAGTTGATATACAAAATCTAGCACTTCCTCGTAATTGGGCACGTTCTGAAAGACCGGATCTATTTGTCTGTCGATTTCTTCGTCCACATCCAACAGCGGCTTCTCATCATCGTCGCAATTCTTGTAGTTACCAATATTACTGGCTCGATTTCCCTTGCAAATCTGCTGTTGATAGTTGAGTTTCAAATTCACTGTGTGCGGTGCTGCATGACTGCGACGCTGTGACTCCAGTTTCTGTATCTCATTAAGCAAAAACTGCTCGCTGTCCTCGCGCTCGTTTATATACCGATGCATTAGAACTTTAAACATTTCCAAGTTTTCCATAAAGTCGTGCTCATTGAGTGCCATTAACTCCAACAGTTGATTGCCTAGAACATAGCTAGTATAGGCCTTAAGTATAACAGCGAACGGAGTTACCAAGCTCATGTCGAATTTCTTAAATACAATATTCTCAAAGAAACCATTTTTGCCAAGGCCTAGACGCACACACACCTGTGCAATAAGCCTAGCTGGTGTGTAGTCCACCTCGTGCGGTGCTTCTTGCATGCTTTGCGCATAGAAGCGTATGTTGTACATCTAGAATAAGACACAATTTTAATATATATTCTTATTAGGAGAATGGATCCACAATACTCACCATATTGTCTATGACATAACCACGATTATCGTCCGCTACGAACACAGTGAGCAGGTAAATATGTCCGACGAGAGTTATGTAGGTTTGCTCGTGCTCTAAGCTCTCACATCTGGCGCTGCCGTTGCACTTTAGCCAGGCGGTGAGTACACGCAAAGAGAGCTGCTTAACAGCCTCCCAGCTACCAGCATCGAAAAGTTTTAACAGTCGTAGGATGATGAGATGCAAGCGCTCTTGCAGCAGAAATGTAACATCTGCAACAAAACAGGTGAGTGTATGTAAAGCAAAGCAGTTAACAGTCTGACAAACCTTCTGCTGTGGCCGATGAAACAGAGTGCTCGATTATGTGATGTTTGTTCTGTCGCAGGTTGGCAAAGAGTTGTTGTAGATAAGGCAAACGCCAGGGAGCGGTCTGAAAGTTTAGCATGTAATGCCAGTCGATATCGCAGAGTCCCTCAATTTTGGCGAATACGGCGGTGGCCTTGCTCAGGTAATATAAGAGCATTCGTTTCAGACTATCCGAGCAGCCCATCCACTCCTGGCTGAACCATAATTGTAGCGTGTGATGCGTGAGCACCTTGACAATGTATTTGACTTCATTTGTGATGGATTCTCGGTTGTGCAAACTACACACATCCCAGCCGTAGATCAATTGCACCATCCGATCATCGGCCATCAGCTGGTATACATCCACATCACTGGCCCCAGTGTAGAAGATAAACATTTTCTGTAAAAAACAAGCACATATATTTCCCAAATTCCATTAAGGGTTGATTGAAAACTGCACGTACTGCGTAAAATTCGTCATATTGTATCTGCGAGGCGCAGACGAGAAACTTTTCATCATTTTGAGGCTCTGGCAGTACTATTTCCATTGCACACACTTAACACTTATATGTAAGTTTACATTTATTCACAATCAACGCTTTTAAATGTTTACTAAGTAGTTTTCGGTAGCTTATTGTTCGTCATTGCAAAAAGAAAACAAAAATATGTTACAGCCGGCAAGATACATGTCAATTAGAGATGTGCAAAGAGGAGCCAATTGTGTGCAACGTTGATCGAGTACTTATCGATATAAGCAGCAAATTACCAGCGTGTGGTGTAGTCGCCAGCTATTGTCAGCATGCAAAGCGCGGCAATTTTAAATGCTTACGCACTACAATGGGAGTAAATTTGATATTAACTACATTAAATCACGAATATTAAAATGATGTTGAAATAAAATTAATGAACATTTAATGAAATATTTAATTTTACAATTTTTAAAGACCCTTAAATGACTTTATAGCAATCATCCCACATGCAAACTCTGTTGGCCACACAATAAGATTGCTTCTGTTGGCAGCTGGCATATGCAAAGTGCAAACAAATTATTATTAGCTGCCAACAGAGTCTGCTACTTCATCTTAAAATGAAAGCGCCGAGGGTATTCCTATAGAAATGTAGCCATCATAAGAACAAATACATATATATGTATAAAAATATGTGTGTTTGGGTCCAGTTGGTCAACAAGCGGGGCTTCAACGCGTGCAGCAGTGCATGGCTGCAAGCCAGCTGTGTTAAAGGCCAATAATGGACATCGTTCAGATTTTTAGTGAACTCGTTAATGTGGTTGAAAGTGGGGGGGCAAATAATATTTTCCATGTAAATAGCGATTGATTTACAATCGCTGAACAAGCTAAAACACATGTATCTGATAACATTATTTCTAACCAATTTATCAGAAGCGAAATCAATTAGTAACTACGTAAGAGCCACTGCCACTGCCACTGCAGCCTTATCGATTGAGCGATGTTTCTATGTTCTCGGTGTTCAATGTTCACTGTTTGGTATTCTGCATAACCCATTCATTATACGCACAGGTAGCACTGTCAGTGTCATAAATATTCCCATCATCGTTTATTTGGCATCGCCTCTGCCTCTGTTCCTACCCCTCAACCCTCTACGCACATCGAGTGGCTATCAAATGGCACACAAATGAAAACCTGTTGATATCCAAAAGAGACACACACACACACAAACACACACAGACAGACACACACAGTGGCATGTTTCAAAGGTTGCGCTTCAGTCGTAATTGAAGAAGCGTTTTTTGAAGAAAATTGAAGTGTTGCAAAAAGAAATGAAGCAACAACGAGCTGCGTGTGCAACAGCGGGCTAAGCCATAAATATTCATGAAGCTCTAAAAGGGTTTTTACTTGTACTCAATTCTTGGATTGTCCATGCTGTGGTGGCTCGTCCAAATTGATACTAAATGGAAAAATTGTATTGAACAGCCGTGTTTAGAAGGTAGAAAGAGAGAGAGAGAGAGAGAGTACTGTGAAATGCAATTGCAGGGCATCGATGAGTGCTCTCGCTTTTGGGCACAACACGTTCAATTTTAAATACTACCATGGGCGTTGGCATTGCCATTGGCATTGGCACTGGCAGTGACATTGGCTTAGGCTAAGGAGCATGCACATGAATTTGAATGAGACGTGCTAAGGCTCAAGCCCACGCATATGCTGCCGGTCACAGTCTAGAGTCCGTTAGTCCAGAGTTTAGAGGTTGTCTCAGCTCCCAGGGGATGGCAAATAAACATTGCAAGGGCGCGCATGTGTGCCATCAACTTCAGTTCGAAACGAGTCCCAAACAAAAAAAAAAAGAAAAATAAGAAATAAAACGGGGGAAGCTTTGTTGACTGCCCCGCTAAGTAGGCAACACTTTTGGGCCACTTCCGTCGCGACGCGTCGCCGGACGACACAATGCTAGTTTCCCTGACACGTCATTGTATCTGCGTGCGTATGTGTGTTTATGAATGTGCTTGTGTGTGTGTGTCTGCACTTCGTGTGGCACATTCGTGTTTTATCGTGGCTCGGTTTCGCTTCCGTTTTGATTTATAAACGGCCGTCGCGGCCGAGTTGCGTATCATTAACGGTTGATCAACAGGTTTGCGCAGACATCCCGAGACCGTTACAGACCCCGAGACCAAAGCTCGAGGCTCGCTTTTGAGCACTACGTGAGAGATAGAGGGCAAGAGTAATCTATTTGCCATATTTGTGCACTAATTGAATTGCAACAGCACCGCAATCTAGTTATAAAAGTCATTTCACGTGCAAAATAATTTAAAAAAAAAGGAAATAAATAAAACTACAACACAAAAATCAAACAGAAAACTGTAACTGTAATAAAAACAAAAAGGATTCAAGTGGACATACACTCGCAACTGTTACGGCAGCATAAACGGAAACTGTTGGTGGTTTCCGGTTTTCAAAAATCTATATATAGAAAACAAAGAGGTGAGTTGATTATGAAAAGCTTTTCTGCGCTATTTAATTGAATTTTAACAGTGCAAAAATGCCCATATCGTAAAAATACTAGTAGCTTACACTTAAAATATTTATAAAGGTTTGTAGCTTTACTATAAAATACAAAAAAATTATTTTAAAATATTTTACACTTTTTTTTAAACTCCCGCTTTAAGTCCTTCAATTCACTGTTGATTTTGGCCCAAATACTCTTAGACGTCATTAGGCTTTTCGTGTAAATATGTTTGCTCAATGTTGGCTAAACAAAACGCAGTTCGCATTAAAAATTAAATGATTAGCCAGGCCCAAAATAGAGCTGAAAGCAGTCCTTATGGATGTCTGACATGTGCAGGACATTCCAAGCTATGCATAACCCCATAGAAAAGGAAAAAAGGAATAGAAAAAGTTTAAGAAAGAGTATCTCCAGCTGGAGACACCACAATTTATTTGCACTTCTCAAGATATTCTGTTTATTTACGAATTTTCGTTCGAGTTCTTGCCTCAGATACTTGTGGCTGATTCATCGCATTTCCCGGCGATGATTTTTATTCAAATGGGTGAGTGGGCGTGGTAAGCAGTAGGCTGAGAGAAAAAGAAACCTATTTAAACAAAATACTTATAGGCAAATGCCATCCTTTGGCAAATATTGGTGCTACTCGAAGCTGTCGCTACGAAAATAAATGCAAACCCGGACACGCCCCCTTAAAGCTCTACCCCTAAAGTATGTATAAAGGAAACCGTTTTAATTTCACCATTTTTATGTACATTTAACGTACTTTTTGTGTGAAAGGATGTATGGTTGGGAGAGAGCATCCTTTGGGCACCTGTCTTTGTCAGCGCTAGACATGGCCATGAATAATGCCATGCCTGACCAGTTGTTCGGTTGTCCAATGAATAATACAGTGAGTCTCAACAGTATCAGACTCGGCTTGAAATTTCACTGTCACTGGAATGCCAGCCACTAACAAAGCCATAAATATTTTCCGTTAATTTCAATTAGAAGCGGCCCAAACGCGTGTCTTCCAACCTCCTTGATCTATTTCAATTCCTTTGTATTCTATTCTGGGTTGTGGTCCAGTGGTTAATGTTACCATGGGGCTAATTTAACCGTTGCCAGGTCGAGTGTGTGGTCATAAAATTTGATGCGTGCCCTATCATCTATTATAATTTAACGCAAAGCCGCTAAAACTTTCATCTGGGCGTCAATCAATCAACGACAAGCACACAAATTAAATGCTAACTAAGACAGCATAAAACCAGCGTCAATCCCACTGCCATCCGTCAGCAGTCAACAGGGCAACAAGCCAACAAACCAACAGGCCAACATTGGACACCAACTGGCCTGGCTAACTTGGCTTGACTTGGCCAAACTGCAGCCCAAAACAGCCCAAACAGCACGATGACAATTCCACACAATTCAACCAACTTTTGCCCGCCTCAATTAAGTAGCCAACTGATTGAGACATCGTTTAATCAGACACCCAATTCAGATTAGATAGCACCAATACACATCGCTCCACATATTGTCGTTTAGTTCAACGGGGAACGAGGAAATTGAGCTGAACGAAAGCGCTCTCTAAAGATATAGTACTTTTCGACGGGGATTACTTCAATATGGCTGTAATTAGCGCTTAAAAACAGGAGTTTTTTTGAGTTGTAAGCAGTGGAGAATAGGAACTCTTGTAAGTGCAGAATTACTACCTCAATTTAAGTATTTTGTTGTCTTAGATTTTCACTTGTTAGTTTTCAAAGTAAATTAAGAAAACTGTAGTTCCAGTTAATGACAGAAAGGATGTTTCCAGTAGAGAAGAAACCATATTAATTTCCTTGAAAGAATTTGTAATTTAAACGAACTTTGGAAAGCAGGGTATAAGAAAGTCATGTTCATACTAGGCTAAATATAATCACAAGTTGAACTTGTGTAGAAATAGATTTAAGGCTATAAAAATGTATATTTAGTTTATTAGTTTTTACTTAAACTATTTAAATTTGGAGGGCATTTCCACTATAGGAAAGTTAGTATTAGTGTGAGTAAGCACATGTTTTTGGGAAAAGTTACTCGGAGTTTTAGAAAGAACTATAGATATGTATATACCTATATGTTTACTAGATACAAGAGATTCTTCTGCATGCAAACTACTACTTTTCTAGGGGAGATTCAACTGATAAAAAGCTCCTTCATTTTAATGTTTTATATTACTTTTTATGAAGCCATCAAGTCCCATAGGAAAACATCAATAAATTCTAAGAATTGATTTAGTTTTGACATAACTAAAGATAAAAGAATAGTCTGTTTGCTAACGATAATTTTCAGTTAGTCAAAAATTTGCAGTCTATATACTTTGTTAATCTTTAGTAATTCCTGTTTGAATAAATAATGAATTAAAAATATACAGAGTAAGTTGTGAATTACTGAATGCCCTCTAACTCCCTCTGGGTTTAAGCCCTAAACTACAATATTTTCTATTTTATAGTAAATCAATCATTTTGCCAATTTTGTTGCGTAATTTGTCTTCATGCAAACGCATACGAATAAGATCTTATCGAAAAACTTAAAATAGAGAGAGGAGTCTAGAGGATAGGAGACAGGAGAGGAGAAAGCAAAGGGCAGAGGTTAGAGAGCTGTGGGCGCAGCTTAGTGTCACACAGCGAACTCTGTCAAGTGAGCGTTGCGGTGACGCCAGAGTTCATAAGTGCAATTCTCAGGCACTTAAGTTGTTGAGCAAACATGGCCATAATCTTAGCTATCATTATGCCAGTAGCGTTTTAAAGCATAAGAAGTGGTTAGAACACACACACACGCAAGCACTTACACACACAGACACAAACGCGTGTCTATTGATGGCTGCAATCCGCGGTACAACGCGGCGTATGCGTATTATCATTGTAATACTTGCTACCGCCTACCGTTTGCCATGAGTATACTCACACCTCTTCACCTCCTCACCACCTCACCACACCTCAGCTCATCTGGCACTGCAAGCAGACATTAATAGGCCATAAATTGTAACTGTTATGCGTTGTTGGCTTTTAACGCAGCAGTTGGCATTTGGTATGAACTGAATTCGGCTTCACCGTCGGGAGTTGAGTGCCGTGTACAGCGCGGTAGGGCGTTGGGATGGTCGCAGGGGGCGGAGGGAGGACAGATGGACAGCTAGGCAGCTAGGCAGCCCCACCGCTTTCAATTAGAGTGCTTATTTAGCTAAATCGTTACGCTTGTTGCTGTAATTTGAGTCGTAGGCGGAAATGATTGCAAACACCAAGAGGAAGAGGAAGAGGAAGAGGAGGAGGAGGAAGAGAGAGAGAAGAAGAGGAACAGGAACAGGAACAACAAAGCGCGGCAGGCACCATTCTCACCCGCCTTGGGGACTCCAGGGAAATCGCTCGCACAGTGGGCAGTCGGGAGTGTGTTTTTACCCATTGTACTCCACTCGTGTTTACACAATTCCACTTGTAACAACTTTTTCCTTTTGCTTTCCTTTCTTTTATTCCTATTTCACTTTTCCAATTGTTCACTTTGCTTTTCCCAGTGACATGGCCCAATTGAGGAGTCCTTGTATTGTCCTCGCGCTGCTCCTTTGCTTGTGCCTGGGCAGCTGCAGTCAGGCCAGCAACAATGAGCTGACAGCCAGTGGACTGTCCGACCAGGTGCTGGACCAGGTGAGCGACACTGATCTCTACAACAACAACAAACGCGCCTGGCAATCGCTGCAGAACGCCTGGGGCAAGAGAGGCAACGATCTGACGGGATCCTTGGAACTAGATGACTCCATTTATATGACTGGACACTTTGTGCCACTGGTCATAACCGACGGCACCAATACCATCGATTGGAACACCTTTGAGCGACTGGCGAATGGCAATAATGTGGAGCAAGTGCATCCTGGACAACTATCGCAGTCCACTGAGGAGCTGGAGGAGAATAACAATGACAATTCGGTGGAGAAACGTGCCTGGAAGAACATGAACGTGGCCTGGGGTAAGCGACGACAGGCCCAGGGCTGGAACAAATTCAGGGGTGCCTGGGGCAAGCGTGAGCCCACCTGGAACAATCTGAAGGGGATGTGGGGCAAACGCGATCAGTGGCAGAAGTTGCACGCGGGTTGGGGCAAACGTTCCAATGCCAACTAAATGTGCTCGACTCGCAGACACTCTAGGAAAATTATACCCATGGATTTACATACATATGATACGATTATAACTAGTAAACTAACTGTGTATAACAACATATACTAACTAACTAACTAACATACTAACTAACTAATTAACTAACTAACTTAAATACTTATACTTATGTGCACTCTAGGAAAATGTTTTCCATAGAATTTTCCTTCTTGTTGCCGTCAATTCCGAAAATGTATGAAAGCGCTCGCCAGAAAAAATGAAAAACTAAAGAAAATTTCAAGAAAATTTATAAGAAAACTCAAAAGTATATTTGTATTAGTAATTGTATTAACTGTATCTATGTGTGTGTGTGTATTTAGTGCTTGTTAATGGTAGCTACAGACGGTATTATACTTAATTAACAAGCTGTACTAACTAAACTAGTATGCGCATAATACAACAACATGAGAAGCATTAAAACTAAAACTCTATGTACTTTAGTAACAACCTTTAACTTAGTTAATGGAACTGTGCATATTTTTTAAATACATATACATAACTTAACTAAATGGCAATTAAATAAATGCAATTATCAACAACAAATAAATACTAAATAAACTTTAAATAAATAAAATTTACTTGTAGAAAACTACAGGAAAATTCAAAAGGTTTTCCCAATTAATTTCCCGTTAGTTAATTAATAATTTAGTCCCTTAATTTTATTTATTGTTTTCTTCAACTTAATTATTTATTCAAGTCAATTAAACAATTATAATTGGGAAGTATAAATAGTTTTGGGTCTAAAGTAATTCCCTCAGTTGTTGCTGAGATGCGTTACCAGCCGAGATTCAGGGATGGAACACTGGTGCCACTGTCCTGGCCCATTGCCCTGTACCGTCGTTTGAACCACATCGTTTGGCCACTGGAGGATGCAGTGGGGAGCAGGACTATTCTACTGGAGAAATTCCTACTCTTTGTGGGTTTCCTGGTGTTCTGTCAGCACAACGAGGTGGACTTTCATTATCTGATTGCCAATCGGAATGATATAGACAAAATGCTCACTGGGGGACCTACGTATCTGGTGCTGCTGGAGATACAAATTCGTGGGTTTCAGTTGGCCCTGAAGAAGAATGAGTTTAAGCGATTACTACAGAAGTTCTATGCCGATATCTATATATCCCAGCAATCCAATTCGGTTATATACTCCCAAGTACAGCGAATGATGCTGTTAACACGTCTGAATTCTGCTGGTTACTTGACGGCCCTGTTCAATTTTAGTCTCGTGCCTGTAAAGAATATTATATATCATCGTCGGGATATGTTATACCAGCAGGTCTATATATTTGACAATACGAAACTGGAGTATTTTGTGCCTCTGATTTGCCTGAATTACTGGGTCGGTATTATCATAACCACAATGCTCTTTGGTGAACTGAATGTTTTGGGTGAACTGATGATGCATCTGAATGGTCGTTATGTCATCTTAAGCTCCGATTTGAAACAGATTGTTCAACGACTGTTGGCAGTCGAAAGCGGTGCGGATATTGCTACCAAATTTCGTAGGGCTCTCGTTAACATTATGCGTCGGAATGTGGCCCTGAATCATTTTGGTGAACAAATCGAAAATGAATTCAGTTTTCGTATTTTCATTTTGTTTAGCTTCAGTGCTGTCCTGCTCTGTGTAATGGGTTTTAAGGCCTATACAGTGAGTGCGAGCAGTAGTTTGCTAAGAGGCTACAAATTAACCTATTTAATTGTAGAATCCCTTGGGTAACATTGTCTATATTATTTGGTTCTTAGCCAAGTTCTGTGAGTTGTTGGCCTTTGGACAGCTCGGCTCGATTCTGTACAAAACGGTGTGTACTGCACTATAATATTTATCTAATATATTTATAACATTTATTCACTATTAGACGGATGAGTTAAGTGTCATGTACTACACCTGCGATTGGGAGCAAATTGTTTATAAGTCTAATAATGCTAGAGAAAATGTAATACTCATGAAACTGGTCGCTCAAGCAATTCAAATCAACTCAAGACCATTTTCTCTAACGGGTTTAAAGTATTTTCGCGTAACTCTGAGTGCTGTTGTAAAGGTAACTAGTCTTTGAATGTTTTTTTAAGAGCTGTAGATAATTTTCTATTAATTTCAGATAATACAAGGCGCTTTCTCTTACTTTACCTTTCTAACATCAATGCGATAAGATGTAAAAAAAACTCAATTTGAACTAAAATGCATATTTAACTTGCTATGCTGTTTTAGTTATTTGAAAATAGAATAAATGCGCGCGCAGCAGATATTCATAGCAAGCAGCTTTTCAGCAACACCATTGACATGTGTTTATAATATTATCAGCTGGCACGATAGTGGGAAAATAAATACTGTTGACCGGCATAATAGTGGGAACATGCGTGTTCTTATCGATATATCGTTTTGTCACACTTGTCAAATGTGCACACACTGCTAAATTCCGCCAATTTGCGGCATTACTTTAGCCAACTGCATTGTAATTGCACAAAAACATGAATTTCTCAGGGAACAATTGGTAAATATAGAGACATTCAATAAATTACACAATATTTTAATTGTAGTTTAATTGTTAGCAGCTCGCCACAGTATCGTAGTCCCACGGCTCAGTACAGGCCGCTGTCGCAGATGTCTCCTGTCAATGTGCAGGAGAGTCTGGAACTTCGTCGACGGCGTGCAGAGGCCAGAAACTATTTCAAATGGGGATTTATAAACATGGTATTTCTCATCGTGTTGGCCTTTGACATATGCCAGGCGTGCGTCAGCGAAAATTCACTGTGGTATCGAGCGGAGTACACAGTGGGCGTGCTAGTCTTTCTCAGCGCCGTCGCCTGTTTTGGCAAGTACGTGTGGTGGCTAATTGTGGACAGTGGACCGGTGTCTGTAACTGAGCTGCAACGCTGTCTGCTGGATGAAACTAATGGTAAGTGAACAATGTCGGTAACCTTAAAAAATGACTTACGAATTTGTGTTTTTAGACAATTTGAAAACTCAGAGAAAAACACCTAAACCACGTTTCTACGATATGGACTCTGATGATAATGACAGCGGACCAATCATTAATTGGCACTCATCGTTTGAGGACAGTCGTTGGGGCACACAGTCGCCACGTCGCAGTCCTAGTCCAACACGCACACCGCAACAACAACAGCATTACAACAATCAATCCTATAACTGCTCAGTGGGCGGTGCCAATAACTCGCTTAATGCCAGCAACCTGAGCAATGAATCGGCCTACATGTCGCCGTATGCTGAGGTTTGTCGCGATGACTTTCCTACGGATGTGCGTAAGCTGCCAGCGCTGATGAGGCGTGCCGAGCGTGAACGGGAACGCAGCTATGCCGAACAGGCGGATACCTCAAATGTGCAGAGCATGGACTCGTCAAACTCCTTTTGGAACTACTGCAATAATGCGGCTTACATGCTGAAGCGTTCCATTTATCAGCTGGCTCCAGCACCTGTTGCATCCACAGAGAATGCACCCACATCCATAGAGGAATTTGGCATCGTTCAGTTCAAGGACAGCAACTCGGAGGTCATTAAACGCATCTCCACAGTCAAGTTATCGCAGTACTTAAGCAATCTCAGATATGTAAGGGTTGAATTCTACGAATCTTTGCAAATATCTTACTAATTTTATACTCTTACAGTGGATCTCTACTACCATATTGCAGCGTTTGGTCAGAGAGATTGATCACATGGATGAAGTGTTCCGTCAGCGTGGCTTAAGCGACTTAAAGATCGGCGCTGTGGGTCTCGAGCGTTTGCGCAAGATTTCAGAGAACCAACAGTTCGTGCAGAGCTGCGCACCCATGTTGCCCATGCTGCTGCCTTTCCTGGACACCTTCAATAACCAGGAATATCTGGTGCAGCGCATCAGGGAACTCTCGCAGGGCTCTTGCATTGGAGACTATCGCTGGAATTCGGGCAATGCCCACAATGGGCAAGAATGGGGCGATCACTTGCCAACAGATGCTGCTGTGAGTGATGCTTGAGGATTTATTATACTTCCTTAAACCCAAACTCATGCTTTGCCTTGTTTTGCAGATACTTTTCCATCTGTTTTGCGTTTATTTGGACAGCCAATTGATGCCACTGCCACAGGGTGGAGGAAGACCTTTTCACTCGCGTTACGTGCTCACACGGGAGGAGAAACGCTCCACGAAAGACATTATAAATGCGGTTAATAACAAGGCCCACTGCGCCATACTCGTTACCAACTATCAGCTGAAGCCAAAGTTCAATTTCATCAGCGAAAAAGAGCTGCACAATTGCGCCTACGATCGAAACAATTTATTTTACGTTATTATACAGTTTCTGATTTATATGCGCTCGCATCAGGAATCGGCGCTCGAGGGTGTTAACTTGGGCAAGAGCGGCATTAACGTCATGTGCGTCATCGAAGACTGAGAGCAGCTATAACTGCTTGTGACTTGAGACTTGGCCAATCGAATTGAGTGGTCGTTACTCTTAAATTATATTTCTTATTTGTATTGGTTTTTAAGCGGCTTCATGTACAAAACTGAGCTATTAAATTATGCATTGTAATAATTAAGTCAATTGCCAAGACAACAAACCCACACACACACACACACGTACATAACACACACATGTAAACAAATTCGCGGTTTTTGTGGTCGTAATGCATCATCACAAAAGTGTCATGTGAACTTTACAAAGCAAACCATTCATTCCCATTCCCGTCCTAAGACCCATCTACACTTTGTTGTTGCCTTTCCCTTTGTGGTCATTGTGGTCTGCGCTTTGCCAACAATTAACTTGTGCCTAGAATGTCATCGAAGTCAGCTAAACACTGACCGCTGCTTGTGCTCCTTCTCCTTCTCCTGCTACACCTGTTCTACTTCTGTGTAGGTGCACAGGTGCAGCACTTTAATTGCTTTTTCATGATTTTCAATATTGTGCTGGTGAATGGCCGAGACGCTCCTGGACAGTCTATCGACTCGTGTGCAACTTTGCCACACTAGGGATAGTGACAAAATTAATGGTTTCCGGCCAACGGGTGTTGTCGGGTGTCACGAGAGAGAGAAAATGCTGTTTCCTGGCCAAAAGACTGAGCGGCATCATGTGCAAGTGAAACTGCTCACAAACACAAACAGTGTGAATGAATGGTGCTGTAACGAACACACACACACAACCACATGCACACACTGGTATACACACACACACACAAAGTATGAACTCTTGACTGCCTTCTTCTGGTTGCATACGCTTAAGACGGTTCGGGTCCTTGCAAGGACCGTATTACCATTTTTCTTGGCCATGCTCATTTCAGTCAGTGCTCCGGTTGCTGTTTCTGTAACAGTTTCAGCTCTTTGTTCATTTGACGTTGAATCGCTTGGTCGGTTATTTTAATGCCGTCTTCTCGTCCTTTGTCCTGCTCCAATCCCTGCCCCTCTGTCCCCTCTCACTGTCGTCGTTGTCGTTTGCTGGCACCTCGAGTGAGTAATGTGCTTGGGTTGTCAACTTTACACTTTTATCCCTCGCATTATATTTGCTTTACCTCCACAAACACACCCTCTCACACACACACACACCCACACTCTCCTTTACACCCCCTGCACCATGGAGGGTGATATGTTTTCTTGATACTTTTTCTCAAGTTGTAAATTGGCTTAAAAATAATTTGTCAAAGCATTTCAGCGTACGGGGATTGAGATTGGGTTAGGGAGTGTGTCTGGGTGTTGGTGCGGGTGTGTGTGTGTGTTTGATGCCTATGGAACTGAAGCTGTTCGCTATTTTCTTGCCAAATTGTTTGGACCTTCATGGAGTGGAATTCTTTTAAAGAAACGCATGTGCGCGTCTTCATATCCAATTAGAAAAGTTTTCCTTCGACTGCAGCGTAATTGTGTTGATTAGTGCGGCTCGCTGGCTGCTTTAGCTCCCTTCGGACTCCCTTTGGAGCCCCTTGAAGCCCCTTGAACCCTCTGGACTCCCGGTCTACCCTTGGCCTTGGCTTCTTCACAGACTTCTCTTTACAATTCTCAATGCGAGACAGTTCTTGCTGCTGTTTTAAAGGACTTCAATAGGCTTTCTTTCATTTCTTTGGCTGACTTACACGAAACTTCGATCTAATATTATTCCGCCAGTTACTTTGTGGGTCTCCCACCCATGCCTTTACCTCTATACTCCCCTATCTACAGCCCCTTCCAAGGATATCCTACCGCTTTAGTCCTGCAAATGTTTGTACACAATAAACTGGCTAGTGGCAAAGCTTTTACTTTTCGGCTTTTCTTCTTTTTCCTGCTTATTTATTTTCCACTTTTGTGTGCCCTGTGAAACAAAACCAGGCGAGTATATAAATTAAGTTAGATTTGTATGAAGAAAGTTGCTTGAAGTTGAATTTCTACTATCTTTACTACATTTTCAAATAGTCCTCAATTTTTTACAGTGTAATCCCTTTAAATTGTGTCAAAGTTTGAAGCTAAAACTGCTTTTATTGGCAGTCTAGAGTATCAGCTAGTTGAGCATTTGCTTTATGAACAATTTTTACTTGTTTTCCATCCACTTTTCTCAGTTTTTTCTTTTTTTTTTCTGGGGGTCACATTAATGAACAAAATATTTTCCCTATTATGCGCCAATATGGTCGCCCATATTTCGGTTTATTTAATTTTGCGCAAATAAAACGGAAGTGGCATTTTTATTTTTACCATCGTCTGGGCTCTGCTGTCCTTCTCTCCCTCTCTCGCTCTCTCTTTTCCACTACTGGTCTTGGTCGTGGTCGTGGTCCTTGTGCTCGATCCTGTCTCATATTTGTGCTCCATAAAATTCTGATGTGAAGCCAAACAAACTTGCGACAATGATGATAATGTCGATGCTTAAATGTTGAACAAATATTTGGCGTACTTCTAGTATTTTTTTTAGTTTTTTTTTGGTATTTTATTTTTATTTTATTTTTTTAAACAAGCAATAGCAATTTGTGTAGTTGTCGTCGAGACGACAAAGCTTTAAAGAGTCGTCGACTTGGCTTGGCTCTATCTCAGTCCCATTTCTAGCTCTCTTGGCCAGTTGTGAGTTTTCCCAGGCAGTTGGCACAGCTGTTAGCTGCAAAAGCAAATTGGATAGCAGGTGGAGGCAATGGAGGCACTGGAGGCACTGGAGGCACTGGAGGCACTGGAGGCACTGGAGGCACTGGAGGTTTTAAGCAAAATGGCCATCATTTGCTTTTGCTTTTGCAGTGCGACTCTTGCGACTATTTAATGGCCAAAATGGGTTTTTATGGCAACAACTATTTGGCTGAGTTTGAGGCCAGGCAGTTTGTGTATTGACCACGTTTGCTAATGCAAGGCCAACTTGAGTTCGAATCTCAGCATTTAAAATAATAATTAAAAGCCACCAATGAGGATTACTGCAGGAGCATACACCTGTACACAGGTGTACAGACTAGCGTGTGTGTGTGTGTGTGTGAGTGTGAGTGATGATTGCTGCAGTGCAACCGCTGCCGGGCACTTCAGAGTTCCATTCCAATGCTGATAACTTACGCAACTAAGCTCTACCCGTTGCTGAAGCACTGCGGGCCACCACTGGCCACTCGAGGACTCCAGGAGGGGTGGGAGGAGGTTGGTGGGAGAGTTGGAAAATTGGCTAGCTGGGAGCATTTGCATATAATCGGATTTGTTGTCCAGATTACAGGTACCAGGACACAATTCTGATTTGAGCAAAAACCAGCACAAAAAGAACAATCACTTGTTGTGTAATTTTCCATGCATAGCTGGGTGTGTGTGTGTGTGTTCAAGTGTGTGTGTGTTGACCACAACCACTGGCATGACAAATTAACGTAGCTGCCAATCCTAGTCAGAACTTGTTGGGACTCCATATTGATCCCCTTGTTGCTGCTCTTACGACCATCTGTTGTTGGCCATTTAATACTCTTGAGGAGCTAATAACAACCGAAGGGAGATGACATTGCTGCCAAGAAACTGCAGGCCACTTCAGTTAGTCCGCAATAAATTGCTAGTTGGCCAAGAACTCAAAGTGCTGCCAATAATAATCTGCAAATAATTAGAATAAATTGTTGTTGTACTCTAAATTTCTTATTTTCAATATAAGTCCTATACATAGTATACATAGTATATGTCTTAAGTTGAATATTTTTCAATACAGCACTTCAGAGAAGTCCCCTCCATTTTGTTGGTCTGTGACAATTGTGCGTGTAGGTAGCAAACCGGAAACATTGTAAGCATTTCCGCTTTATATCAAATATAAAAAATGACTGCTTTTAGACATGTTTGACAAAAAGTTGTACATCAGAATCATACACACACACACACACCAACACACACACAGAGGGATATTAAAGGAGGGAACTGATATAATTGCATAAATCAAACTCAAACATGTAGCATGAAAAATCGCATTAATTTATCTGCTCACTGTGCATGCAGCCACTGCCTATGGCACACCAGCTACACACACACAACCACACACACACATAGATAGTTCCATCTATATAGAGACACTCATCCTATCAACCTTCACAAAGGCGCTGTGTAACATATCCGCTTATGTCAATTTTTTTACTACATTCGCTTCTTGGTGTGGGAGGCACATCATCATCGTCATCGTCATAGTCGACGGCATCATCAACAATGAGACGAGGTCCTTCTCCTGATCGTTCTGTTCTCGTGCAGCCAGTTGTCACTGTCAGTTTTGGCTTCCAGTGTTTGTCACATCGCTGTCTGTCCGCCCTGTCCGCCCTGTCCGCCCTGTCCGTCTATCTGTCTGTCCCACTGTCTGACTGTCTTTCTGTCGCTTGGTTGGTTTGTTTGTTTAAATGCAACATTTACTTTATGGATTGTTGCTATATTTTTTCTTCAACTTTCAACCCGAAAAACACAGCGTATAAATTTCACGTCAATTTCTATACAGATGGAGCAGGAGAAGGAGGTGAAGGAGGAAGAGGAGCAGGAGCAGCAGGAACTGTAGCGGGAGCTGGAGAAAGAGCTCAGCTGTGTGAGCCCTTGACTGATGTGGCCCTTCACAACTTTGCTCCTTTTTAATAACTTGCCCGCACACACACACAAGCACACACACTGACACACACAAACACTCATCCACTCACCCACTCACTCACTCACTCACTCACTCACTCACTCACTCACTCACTCACACGTATATGAACACACACTAATGCGCTAATAACCTGGTTCTTGTGTGCGCTTTAAATGTCCTCTTCATGGTACATAGTTTAAAATTCTTTATAATTGGATTGCTCCATCTAAAGCTGGCCCCGACTTTGGGCCACACACCCCCTAAAACCTCCAACCCTACAGCCCTATAACCCCTTGGGGGCATATTTTTTATGGCCACTTCGGACAGAGACGCAAAAGACCGTCCTTTGGCCCCTCCCACCGCGCCCTGCCCGCCCGTGGCACGTCAAAAAGGATTTTACAGTTGACGCGTACAAACCAAAGTCCTAGACCCGCTCCGGCCTCCACTTCCCTTCCCTTCCCTTTCAACACCCAGTTGAGGTCTGCAGGGTGGCCTTTTTTTCGGTAGCCCGACCCAGACTGCTCCTCTTGGAGCATAGGCTGGGCATCCGGTATCCGGTATACAGCACGGGTATTCGGCATCCGGCATCCCACACATGTGCGGCTCTTGAAGTGATGATATGTTTCATTTCACACGGCAACCTAAGTTAGCAATCCTTTCGACCGCACACAGAACAGACATACCGTACCCATACCGTACAGACATATGTATGGCAACGCCTCCTTTATCCTCCCACCCTTCTATGGACTGAGATTTATGTTTTCTTGTAAACAAAATAACGGACATGCTTGAGGCTTTTTGGGCTTCAGAGGTGTAAAGGTGAGCCGAGCGTGAACTGACATCAGGATTAGACGGTAGGCGTTAGGCGTGTTCCGGCCTCCGTATTCGATTTTTCCATTGATGCGTGTTGATATGACCTCGCGATTGGGTGTGGGCATCTGGAGCACCATGAAGAAGGGAATTAATTATTCAATGGATTAGAGAAGCTGAGAAATCGTATTTCCAAAGCATTTTCTTTAGCTTTTAAAGGATTGTTTGGACTTAAAGGGTTTCCTTGTGTGAATCACTGTCTTTTTTATATAGACTACTTTCCAGGCATGTGGGAAAATAGTTGTCAATGTGTTTCTATGTCTATTTTAGCTGTATATATTGTTGGATTTATTTTATCTGTCCGTTTGTGTTCTTAATCATAAGCAGATTCAGTTTATTTCAAGTTTATTTGTCAAATAAAAGACAAGTTTTAAAGGCATTATAAAATTTTCTTTAGAGGAGTTAAGAAGATTACTCTGCACTGAGAGCAGTTCACTTTTTATTATCTAAACAAATCTTTTCTACTGCTATTAAATTAACATTGTTGATCATCTCTTTATTTGTGTTCTATATCGCATAACATCAAGCCATAATTATGTAGGTATATTAGTTAAATTTTAGTTTAATCTAACTATAAATTGGCTTCAAATTATGTCTAGACAGGGACCCAAAAGTGTTTCTCTCACATTTGAGGCATACATGTTCTCGTATTTATTATGCCGCAAACGTCTGTTGAGAATCGGGTTTGAGACTGAGACTGGGCCTTAAACTGGAATCTAGAGCTTGGAGCTGTGCCTGAGCCTTGGGCTGCCTCTTGTTATCCTGCCACATACAAATATTCTAATTTGCATATGTTTAGCACAAGACTCAAAAGTTCGTATATGTGAGCAAAGTTTGCTTAAGGGAAACAAGGCAGTTTTTTTTATGGCGGGGAAGCATTAAAAACTCTGGCAACGCCACAGCCAGAACAGCAAATTATGCTGCCGCTGTTCGATAAGGAGGGGGGGAGTGAGACAGGCCGTAGCAAAAACACTCATACGCACTGTGGGCGCCACAGGTGGAAGGCAGAACTTGAAAGAAAGCGTAAAAAAAACATAAGAAAAAATGAAATTGCCCAACGAACAGCATGTCAAGCGGAAATTGCGCAAAAGAGCAAGAGCAAGGGAGAGGGGAAGAGGGAGAGAGAGAGAGGGAGAGGGAGAAAGCCCAATTGCTGTGGTCTAGTTGCTCCACCGCTTCAGTCAAAATCTTACCTGCTGGTTGGCCATTTAACATTCTGGATTGCTGCCGGTTTCAGTTTCAGCCAAATGTTTGCCAGCCAGTTTTGGCTAATTGAGCAAATCGGTAATCGGCTCTGGCAGCGACCCACTTCCGGTACAAGCGACCGTAATTATAAATCAATTGCTTGAGGTATTTGCTTTGAATTTAACGAATCCGTATACTGAAACGGAAACTGAAGCTGTAGCTGAAGCTGAAGCTGAAACGGTATCGGTATTGGTATTGGTTTTGGCCTTGGTATTGGCATAGGCATTGGCATTGGTATTGGTATTGGAAACCAACTCCATCAGCGTCAGGGACAGCGACAACTTCGAGTTGCGTGACATTTGGCAAATCTCCGAGGCCATTTCGTATTTTTTTTTCTTATTCTCTGACAGCCACGCCCACGCTGCGCCTTCTTGCCGTTGCCGCCCATGAAACAGAATCGTGCCATTTCTACACATTCGCACCGTCGCTCTGTTTGTCGAAGTTTCTCTGCCTCTCGGTTTGCTTTCAATCTGTGCTTTGGTTACGCTGCGCTTTTCCTTTTCCATTTTCCATTTTCCTTTTCCCCCTTTTTTTTTGCAATTTCTTGTTGAATTTATTTCATGCAGAAAAGCAAATTTCATAACTTGCCGTCCCGCACACCGTCTCTTCCACCCAATCAACCACTGAACCAACCGAACCAACAGGCTTTCCTTTCAATGCTGGAAAATGCTTCTATTTTCTTGAATTCTTTTTTTTTTCTATGTGTTTATACTCGAATTTGATGCGTTGCCTTTGGCTGGTTTACTTTGCAGCGAACTTCTTGTAAATATTTTTGTATGTATTTTTCGGTGTCCTGGCCGCAGGGCTGACATGCCTCCCCCCTATCCCTTGGCTGATCCTTATCCGATTTATGTTGTACACACAAACACACACATACACATTTATATTGATTTGAGGCTAAAAGTCTCCCAAAAGGCTCAAACATTGTTGTTTGCCCGTGGCGGCTGTGCAAAATGTTGCTGTAAACGTTTAATAAAATATGATTTCAATTGATTCGCAAGTCGCATTTGAATCAAAATGTGTGATATACTCATAATTCGATGCTGTTACTGCTGCTCCCGTTTGCTGGCTCATCCTCTTTAGCCAATCAATAAAAGGAAAGTGCTCAAAGAACACACAGTCTCGATGATCTCTAGAGGATAAATGCCCATTCAAAATCCAGTTCATGTCCCATTTTCTGACTCCCAATTCGGTCTCTCTGTCTGTCTGTCTATCCGTCTGGCCCTGTCTTGTCTTGTGCTGGGCCACAGTTATCCGCTTAGATCACTCAACTAAAAAACTCAATTTGCATATTAATATTATTTGGGTTTCGGTTGTTTGGACCCCGTTACCCGTTTCCCGTTACCCGTTACCCGTTTCCCATTTCACATCGTTACACTTAGACCCGTTTGGTCCCTTTATCAAACAAAAACAAAAACAGAAACAAAATACAACTACAACAACAAACTTTCTAAGCAACAGTAGTTGAATTCAATTTGTTGTGCTTCAACGCCTCTCTGCTCTTTGATATGCCCCTCTCTCTCACTCCCTCTGTTTCCCTCTATCCCACTCTCTCCTGCTCTGCTTGTGAACATTCCCTGGAGCATACTTTTAGGCACTAGTTGAGAGAACTGTGCTCAATATTAAGTGGAAAATCTAAGACCTAAATAAACCAGAATGCGTTTCACCTGAATTGAGACTGTTCTGGCCATAATCAAATATGTTAAGGTTTTGTCAAGAGCAACTGCAACTGCAGATTTGATAGAGATTAACATTCATATGGCTGTGATTTATGAAAATGCCATTGCATTCTGGCAAGTGGTAAGTGGAAAATGTTATATGGAAAGTGGGAAGTGGCTAGTGAAAAGTGGTAAGTGGAAATTGGTATTTATTTCTCCAACTCTCTTGACTGTTTGCCGACTGACAGCTGCAATCTAAAAGATGTTTCATAATCTCAAAATGTTATCGATATATATATGAACAATTTACAGTAGAACTTCGCTAACATTAACTACTTTATAAAGTACCAAAAAGGTAGAGTGTAATTCAGAGCTCACATTTGATATGAAGAGTTATCTTAACTTGGAGATTTCTTGGCATGTGTTCACTACAGACAAGTTTCACTGTAGAATCCTAGCTGGCAGAGATGACAGAGTGCCTGACTGTCATAGCGATACTGGCATACTTACCATGACTATGACTATGACTATGAGTGGGAGTACGAGTGTGAGTGTGAGCATGAATGTGACTATGAGTATAAGTATTCGTTTGGGTGTCTAGCGAGTACTCGCTGCACAATAGAACATATAAATCGGCATACATAAAATGTCGTTACAAATATTTTATAACAGGAAATCCGTTATTTATACGCACATTGTGCTAGCTGATGGTGATGTAGTGAAAGCTGGAAATGAAGATGGAAATGGAAATGGAAAAGTAGATGAGAGCAAATGGGGGCTGGAATGTAGTTGGGTGGGGATCACTTGGTAAATATGAATGAATGTTGTTTGCATGTCGCCAGTTTTCCCTACATCTCAGTCATTTCTTTCTCTCCCCCCTTCCCTCCCTCTCTCACACCCCTCCGCAACATTTATATTCACCATCCTCTGTAGGAAAATCCTTATGAATTGACTACAATTTTATTTATTATTACTCGTTCTATTTGCCGCTGCTTTGGCATTTTGTTCAGCACTGCTACGCTCTCTCCCGCCCCACTCTCCCTCCTGTCTCCCTACCCTCACTCCCTCCTTGCACACTGCAGATTCTGACGCATTTCTATGGCACTTTCGACTTGTTTTGAGCCATACAAAATGACGTTCCCAAGGCAATTCCATTATGGCTCACAATCCGCTGGCAAATTGCAAATACTCAATTGATATTGACTCTCTTTCTATATTCTCAACACTTGTCAAACAAAAGAATGTTAGTTGATACCCATCAACAAGAAAAACAAGCGGAATGCATAACATTGAAAGCATTTCCCAGCAAAATAATTGGCCTAACAACCTAATTAGACCAACAGCAAATTGGTAACTACACACAGATCAAGAGATCGGGTAGCAGCTCCACAATTTGTAAAGAGAGCAGTTAAATTAAATTAAAATTTGCTTAGTTAAAATGAATTTTCGGTTAAATACTTTGAGTATAATTTGTATTTAAACAAAAGTTCTCTCTAACTTCAATGTCGAGCAAAAATCAATAATGATTCAATTAAAATTTGGAAAGTATACGTCGAAATTTATATATATTATTTTAAAACAATTTTATTAAATTCCAAATAAAGTTATAATCATTTAAAATGAAACCCTTCATTAAAATCAGTTAGCAACTTTATTCTCTACACATACGATGGTTTTGGCTATATACCCCATTGACAGCGGTTTACAGGGTATAACAAAAGCAAGGAGTAAAGATGCTTGGCTAAACCTAATTAAAAAGTTGCGTACATTTTGTGTTAAACATTGTTGTTGTTTGCCAGTTGCGGTTTACCAGCTATCTCTGCTTCTTCTCCTTCCTTTCTCTCTTTCACTCTCCTTATCTCCCCCTCTCTCTCCCTCTGCCACGTAGATTAGGGCAATTGCAAGGCCAATACCAACCTATAGATGTCTGTCTCCCTGAGCTGTGGCACGCACTTGTAACCACGTTTCAACAACTCCTTCTCCTCCTGCTCCTGCACAGGCAAAATTTGTTCGATGGGAGCAGTTAGTTCGGAAGAGTTTCGTTCACAGAGCCTTCGTGCATCGGAGCGAAAGAGATGGATGGCCTTGACAAGGTCGGCATGTCGTTGTTGGTACTCACTTTTGCTGTGCTGGAACTCGTCATGGGCAGCCAACAGACGCATTACAATGAAACGGCTAAAACGATGCTTGACATGGGAAATTGAAGGTTCCTCTGCCGGTCTGACCTTCAGGTAACTCAGGAGCGTTAGGATCAGTATGAGCATAAGCTTAAATCCCGCCACAAATAGCAGCACAACCAACGGCTTCTCATCGATCTGTTCCAGTTGTCGACACCAGCAGATCAGATCACAGCCATGCACAATGTGCCCATAGTCCAGAATGGCAATCACGAGAATGCAGAGCAAACTTATTGCAGCCAGTATATCGTAATGCAGACGCAATTGCATCACGATTTGCTGCCAGATTCCAAGCATTGTTCCACTTGATGTCAAAGATACGATAGTTGACTTTCTGAATTTGAATTTAGACTGGAAAAGCTAGACGAAATGGGAACTAAGGAGAGGGAAACTGAGTTGGGCCTAGGACTGATGTAGGAGGGGGGTTTTGGCAGAGAGATAAGAGTCCTTTCATACCAATTCTTACTATATAAGTTCTTGGATTGAATGGGGTTGAAAATCGTTATATTTCGATTCTTCTTAAGTTAAATTTTTGTATTACTTAACTCCCCAATTCCTAATACCATCAGAGAGCCACTAAATCCATTAAGAATTCAAACATATTTCTTCCTTTTTAGTACATTTTCCTACAGGTAGTAATAATTATTTTATTACTATGCTAATTTCTTAAGTTTTAATTTTATTAGAAATTTGCGAGTGCCGCACGCTCCGTGGGCAGCAAGGGGTTGTGACGCCTCTGAGGGTTTGGAGGTCGTTCAGGTGGTTGGGGGACAGTGCGACGTCGCCAGTCCACCACAGGGCGATAACGATGGGGAGGAGTGGAATGAAGTGGCTTCTGTTGGTAGTAATGTTTGTGGATTGTTACAGGGCGCAGATTCAGTTTAAGTTGCTCGGCTCGCTTGTTGGCCAAGTAGCGTTTTCTGTCGATGGCATTCACACTGTCCTTGACTCCGAAGACTAGGTGCAGAAAAGGTTTAACCAAAACACTTAAGGCAACAAATCCCAGAAAGCCAAAGACTGCGGGGGAGACCAGGGTGAAGAGGAAGACACCCAACGTAAAGGGATTGAGGACTGTGAAGAAGGCAACGAACTTGATGAAGGGATAGAGAACGTGACCCACATGATTGAACCACTCCTTCTTCTTCTTCTTGAAGAGGCTGTTGTGACGGAGCAGATACTTGATCTTGCTGAAGGGCGCGGGTGGAGCTGTGGGACGTTTGGTGGTCATAATCTGCAGGATTTGCTGTTGCGGTGGATAAGGATGATGATGGTAGTTGTGATAGGGTTGCTTGGTGGGATTGGCATAGATCAATTGTGCTTGCTGACCAATGATGTGATCTTCTGCCATTGGCTTCTTTTTACGCTTTTTCCTCCTCTTCTTCTTATCACCCTTCTTGCGCTTCTTGTTGCGTTTCTTCTTGCGTTTCTTACGGGTTCTTCTGCGCTTTCTTTTACCTCTGCGACGCTTTCTCTTCCTTCTACGTCGAATTCTTTTGCGCTTACGCTTTTGACTGTCCTTTGCTCTGGTTGACTCCTGCGGCACTGCCTTGTGCTCCTCTAGCGGCACAACCTCCTGCTGCACTACCTCAAAGCCCTCCTCCTGCAGCTCCTCATGACCATCCACATGCTTGTCCAGCTCCTGATTGAGCTGTTCGGCCAACCGAAAGGGCTTCACTGTAGTCGTCTGTCTGTTCAGTTTCTCCTGCTCCATGTGGAGTGCTTCCAGTATATTGAAGCTATCGTTTGGCGTCTTCTTTCGTAGTAGTTCTGCCTGCTCTTGTGCCAGCTGTTGTAGCACACTGAAAGGCTTCACGGTAGTCCTGTGCTTCTGCAGCTCCTCCAACTCCTGTTGCAGCTGCTGGACCATGTGAAATGGCTTCACTGTAGTCGTTTGTTTATTCCACTTCTCCTGCTCCATTTGTAGTGCTCCTAATATATTAAAATCTCCATTTGGTCTCTTGTTACGCAATTGTTCTGCCTGTTCCTGGGCCAATTGTTGTAGTATACTGATGGGCTTCACTGTAGTCGTGTGCTTACGCTCCTCCGACAAATCCTGTTGCAGTTGTTGTACCACATGAAAGGGCTTCCGAGATGTTACCAGCACAACTTGTTCATCCTCCTCCGACTGTGGCTGCCATTTATGCTGGGCATGACCAGGATCACGACCTGGACCACGACTGTAACCACGCCCACTTCCATGTTTCGCGCCAGCTGCGGTCCGCATGAGTTGCGCATAGAAAGTTTCATAAATTTTTGCAAAATTAAAAACATTTAGAGAAGCATCGTCCTTCACTGGCTGCTTGCCGCTAAACTCGAACTTTGCTAATCCATCACGCCTCTCCGTATCCGTATCCGTCTCGGTCTCCGTGTCCGTCTCCTGCTCCGCTTCCAACTCGATCTCTGGCTGGGTGCGTGCCTGTTCGCAGTTTTGTAAAATCAACAAAAATATAACAAAGTTCCTAACACTTTCGGTATTCCGTCTTTGCCCCATTTCATTTCATTTCATTTTGGACAACTGGACAAGGACGCCAGTCGCCAGTCGTCAGTTGTGCTTAGGGTCGGTGTCGAGATCGGAATTGAAGTCCTTGGGTTGGGGTAATTTTCCAACTCACTTTTATGTTTGATTTAATTTCAACTTTTGTGCTCAACTTGCGAACTTCAACTGACGTTTCCTTCTGGCCATTGCCACTTCATCAGCTCGGTCGACAGTCGACAGTCGTCAGTGAGTTAGTTGCCTCAAGAACTTGGCAACTTGTTGAGCTTGTTGGTCTGTTGGAACCCATTTGTGTTAAATTCATGCTTAGTTTCTGGCTTGTTCTTTTCCCTTTCCCCTTTCCCCTTTCCCTTTTTCATTTAATTTCAGCTTTTTTTGGAGTGGCTTTTATTTGCTTGTAGTTTACTTATAAAAGTAAAATTTATTACTGTTTAGTACCAACATCAACATCATCAACGTTCACTGTTATGACAAATTCTTCAACTTACATTTAACAAGTTGTAAAGCACTTAATTATGTTTTGAGCACAACAGCCAAA
This sequence comes from Drosophila cardini, assembly GCA_018903735.1. Classification (NCBI taxonomy): domain Eukaryota; kingdom Metazoa; phylum Arthropoda; class Insecta; order Diptera; family Drosophilidae; genus Drosophila; species Drosophila cardini. The sequence continues at coordinate 7,666,195 of JAEIGM010000004.1, read as the reverse complement.
AACTGCTGCCTAACTTGCACGGCAACAAACTTGGCCATAACCAGTAACAACAACAACAAGTACCTAATTTCTGTGGGTAAAGCGAAAGCGAAAACAAAAACCAGAATGGAACTAAGACTGAAACTGAGACTGGGTCTGAGTCTGGGACTGGAACAGGGACAGGGACAGGGACTGGGACTGAGAACACGACTATCACAACACGAATTATGTGAACTGGCTGTAAAATGCAAAAGACTTTGGAAAGTGCTTAGTGGCCAATTGAAGTTGCAGTTGACTGGCTAACACTTTTGACTCTAACTACAGTTGTTGGCTCTGAGGTCAGCACATTTTGTTTATGGCCCAAAAACTACAAGTAAAAGTTAAAACTTACTTACCACCTATCAGATTGGTAAGTGATATGCATGTGTAGCTATAATAATGATCAGTTTCACCCGATAAGCTTACTTGGTAGGTACAGTTTTAATTCCTTTAAAGAACTATTAAAGAACGCTTTGCGAAAGTCGAGTTTGAAAAGTTGATAACTTTCTACACTTCAGTGGAAAATGGGGGGGAGAAACCCAGTACTTTGTTGCTTTCTCTTTAATTTGATAAAAAAATCAATTTACATAGAATAATATCACATATTAATTAAAATTTTACTCAGAATTCCCCTTCGAATTCCTCTTTTCTCCCCCTTTTCTGCTTAAAGTTCATTCCATTTAAATTTAATTTTATAAATTTATACTTTTCAGAGAACTCATATATATATATATTATATTTTATTTATTTGAAATCTTTTCTCTGGAAATATAAAACTCAATTTTCTTGTTTAAATCTATCTACTCAGAGTTCTAAAGAATTTTTCATTTCATCTAATGGAAAACATTTTCAATTGTTTTCCTTTATTACTTTAGATGTTAATCTTTATTGTTAGACCCCGTACTCTAAAAATGAGTAGAGGGGTCTATTAGGTTTGTCTGAAGCGAAATGTGCGTAACAGGTAGAAGAAGGCTATTCCGACCCCATAAAGTATATATATTCTTGATCAGCATCAAAAGCCGAGACGATAGAGCGATGTCCGTCTGTCCGTCTGTCTGTCTGTCCGTCCGTCTGTATGAACACCTGGATCTTCTAATCTACAACAGCTAGAGCCACCAAATTTGAACCGGATTAGACAACTATAGCCTATAGCTCCCATAGGACAAATCGATCGCAAATTGGTGATTTGTATGGAGACATGAAGTTTTAGTTGAGCGATTGAAACCAAACTAACACATTATGTCTATGGTACCATTATAACTATCCTCACCAAGTTTGAACTGGATCGGTCAACTAGAGCCTATAGCTCCCATAGGACAAATCGCTCTAAAATTTGTGATATGTGTGGATAAACTTAAACGAGTACGGGGTCTTTTGCAGTCGGCTTGCTCGGCTGTAGCCTTTCTTACTTGTTTTCGTTGCTTTTGTTCCCTGTTTTGTGCATATAATGTTAATCTGTGTGATCTGCAATCAATGGCACTTTTAACAACCATTATCGATTAACACTTATTTCCGAATTTTATTAGACACTTTATTGAATTACAAAATATACAGATAAACAAGCGATATATATACTATATATTCTATATAGAATTATGTGCTCATGTGATGCGTTTTATGAGTTATTAACTTATGGCTGCGGGGGCGTGGCAGAGAGGGCGGACACATTAATAGCTGTAACAGTGGCAAGTGGCAACTGGTGATTGTGAGTGTAAAGGTAAAAATAAGAGTCAGGACAGGTGTTAATAACAATGGCGTCCCATCAAAGTGATTGACTGCGACACGCGCTCCAATTGACTGAATGATAGAAGGAGTGGATGACTGGGTGAGTGGTTGAGTGGGGCAGTTGGGATGTGGGTGAAAGGGGGCACTGTTTGAGTGCCTCCTGAGGAGGCTGTGCTTCAGTGTTGGCCCTGTCTCTCGCTGTGGGCCCTCTATATTGCCAATTAGGCGGGCCATGCAATTTCAACAATTTGAGCAATTTTCAGCACGTTGGGAAGTCCAATAAAAGCAGCAGTCGATCGGATACTGATTGACATATTGTGCCAGTTAGTTATTGGCGCCAGTAGCATCAAATGACGATTGTTGCCATGGCTCTACACTTTCCATTCCCTACCTTTCACTACGCTCTTCCCTACTCTTTCCTCTACTCTACTCTACTCTATCCAACTCCATCATATAGAAACGTATGCTAATTTGATTGCCATCGAGTGGAGTGTAATGGGAACAAAGCGTTGACAATTTCAATATTAAATTGAAATTCAAAACTACAGGCAAAGCTGAAGGCGAAGTCGAAGGCAAAGGCAAAGGGGAAGGCAAAGGCAAAGGGGAAGGAGAAGGCAAAGGAGAAAGCAAAGTCGAAGCAAGCGTTGAAAACGTTCCAACGTTTTTCTCTCATTTCTCAAGCACACACACACCCACACGCACACCCACACTCACACACCATTACGTTTATTTATAATATTTCTTGTTCTAGTTCTTGTATTTCTCGTCTAACAACAAGATGTACGGCATTGTCAAGGGTCTGTTGCAAGTGCCTTGCCGCGTGTTGCAAACTCCGCCAACGCGTTTCAAACTGGATGCGAAAAACATGTACGATAAACTCAAGTTTGAGTTCACCGAGGAGAATTTGTGCAGGGCCAAGACGATACTTGATCAATTCGAAGAGAAGGAGCAGCGTGGAGCCCTCCTGCCCCTCTTGGACTTGGCTCAGCGCCAATATGGCTGGCTGCCGATCACAGCCATCGCAGCGGTGGCCAATATGGTGAAGATCGATCCGTTTGAGGCCTGGAAGGTGGCCAATTTCTACACCATGTTCAAGCTAAAACCTGTGGGCAAATTTCATCTCACTGTGTGCACCTCAACGCCTTGTTTCCTTCGCGGTAGTGATGTTATTCTGAAAGCCTGTAAGGATATTCTGAAAATGGAAGAGGACGAAACGTCGGAGGACATGCAGTTTACTCTAACCACCGGCTGTTGTCAGGGAGCGTGTATAAATGCTCCAGTTTTGGTGGTAAACGATGATATCTACGAGGATCTTGATGTGCCCGAACTGGAGAAGATTCTATGCAGTCTGAAGGAGGATGTGGTGCCACCATCTGGACCACAAAGCGGTCGTTTTGCCAGTGAACCACAATCGGGTCCTACGACGCTGCTGATTGAGCCACCGCCTGCAGGACATGGCATGCAGGATATCTGCAAGCCCAAGAAGCCGTGTTAAGACCCAGTTAAGACCATGTTAAAGCCGTACTGTATTTGTAGACCAGTTGTGTATTGCTATTGTTTCAGTTTTCAGTTGTTTGTTTAAGGTCATTAAAGTAGTAGTAGTAGTCCTGATGGCGACAGCGAGCATTAAACTGCGAGTGTCCTTCTTATTAAGCTCATCCACGCCCTCGTCCTATTTGACCTGCTGTAATGCCCCCTGATTTTGTGCAGTGCCTTGTAGCGTCGAGTTTATCCCTGGCAAAGGACATGCTCTGCAATTTCGAAGCGCTGCAAAAATAAACAACTAACAGAAATGGCAGCCATGGCGAATCAAGCGCGAAACTACTCTCGACTCTAAGTCCAGACCCAGACCCAGTCCCAGTTCCTGTCCTTGCCCTGGCCTAGTGCCACTCCCTACACCCCTCTCCCCTCTCCTCTCTCTCTCTCTCTCTCTCTCTCTCTCTCTCCTGTCAGCCATTGCTGCAAGTAATCAGCTTTTGTCTTGTCTCCCTCGCTTCGCTTCGCATTGCATGCTGTGGTTTGACCTCGGGGCCAGCCCCTTCGGCATTCTAATGAAATGTTGCCAGCCAACAACATGCAACAACAACAACAACAACTATTGCCACAACAGCAACAACTGCAGCAACTGCGATAGCAACAGCGTCGATATTGTTTTGGCCAAAATAGTTTTAATTGTTGCACGCCCCACTCAAGCGCCCTCGTGCCACACCCACGTGCCAAATAAAAGGTCAACTTTGCTTTATTGCAGCATATCGTTTTGGCCATCGATTCATTCATAAACGTATCCAATTAAATCACAAAATAATAGTTTTATACGATATAGTTTTGGTGTTGCAGATATTTGTTTACAAAACACTAACGGGGCTAAGTTAAACGAATTAGTTTTTAGCTGTTAAATTAAATATCATATTTATTGTAATCTTAACTACAGTTAAAAAATATTGTGTATTCGATATTTTAGCTATATATATTTCATTTTGCAATAAAGGTTGTCAAAGTGGAGTCTCAAATTTCTAGTAAAAAGTTAAAATTACAAAATGTTAAAAAATTTATATGAACAAAAAGTCTATGGAGATACAAAAAATTTTTAAATTTAATAGAAAAAAAATTAATTTTAGCTTGGAAAATATTTTATTTATTGGAGATTTAAATTATTCATAAATAGAAATTAGTTTTATTATCATTTTTAATTTATTTATTAATTAAAATTTAAATTATAAATGAATGAAAATAAGTTTAAAATTTATTTCAAATAAGTTTTGAAAGTTAGAGTATTTTATATAAATTTATTTGAACTAAATTTAGATAATACTGTCAGTAAAATATTCACATTTCCATCAAAATTCCATTTCAATAAAATAATAACCAAATTTCTATCAAATTTTATGACAATGCCAGGATATCTCTACGTTGTTCACTTGGTTTTGACTAAACTTTTCATTATGCTTTTATTTGTTTGCTGTTAGATAAACTACTCGACTTGAACAATGCAGATTTCCAGTTTTAATAAATCTGTTTGTCACTTTTGTTTGCCGCTTCAATGGCCATCAGTAGCAGCAGCAACAGCAGCAACAGTTACTCCCCTCCCCTAGGCACTGCCCTCCAGCACCGCCCCCACCAAATTTCCAGTGTCCAATGTCATCAGTCCAGCTCCTCCTCTATTTTAAGCCCTATTGTCGCAGTCCCAGCGCATGGTGATGAATTTTTAAATGAAAATTGTTGCTATTGAAAGTTTTTAATTTGTGTGTGCGTGTGTGTGTGTGTGTGTGTGTGTGTGTGTGTGTGTGTGCGTGAGTTTTTATTTATATTTCATGTTGTTATTGCTGTTATTTTAAGCTTTCCCCTTAACTGTGTCGCCCCGTGCGCATTTTGCGTGATTTTCGCTGGCTGAAACGGCACCTTTGGGAAATTAATATCCTTTTTGGACGCTGACACGCGGCACGAGGCACACACACACCAATACACACACACACGCCCCGCTCTAGCCAAACTGTGGGCAGAGTCCAGACCAGGCTTGTCCAGTTGCCCACCAGTTGAAGTCACGCGGCAGCAACGCGTGAGCTCAGCTTCAACTTTATGCGGCCACGTTGCACGTACGCCCACACTGTGGCCACGCCCCCTCTCAGGCTGGCTTTTGTTTTTAGTTTGCCTGTCGTTGACAACTTTTGTTGTGCCAAGCTCAGTTCAGCTCAGCTTTATTCCTCCTTACCAACCGACCGACCGCTCGCTCAGCGCTTCCATAATTGCTGCTGCTGCTGCTGTCGGTATCCTTGTTATCCTTGGCCAGATTGCATGCTGTTATATTTTTTTGCGTAACTTGTGCGTCGTGTCCTTTATTACTTTTGCGCAATTACTCATTACGTTATTGCATTTCATACTTCTGATATACACGCATAGTTGACTAAGCAACCAGCAGCAAGGACGTGATGTTGCCAGGAGCTGCTCTGCTCTGCTCTGCTCAGTGCTGCTCCGCTGTGCTCCTCTGCTCGGAAATAATTAGAAATATTTTTGTGCAATTCCATGGGAGAGTTGTCCAATTTGCTCTAGTATTTCATAGAGGAGGTAGCTGAGGGGCGTGTCTCCGAGTCTTTTGCTTCCTTTGGGAAAAACTCTTACTCAGTTTTTTTTTTATTATTTTTTATTCTTTTGGCTGCATTTATCTGGGCAATTGGCGCCTTTTGTGCAAAACTGCAGTACTTCGACACTGCCCGCGGTCTGCTCACCAGCAAAGTTTTCATTTGCATGTTTCTAGTTAATTGAATTATGCACAACCTTCCGCTCTTTGCCTTCCGCTTTCCTCTATCCCTTTTCCGCTCTCCTCACTTCACTTTTCACTTTGCATTTGGCGCTTTGGGCGCTCCAACATTTATATAAGCGCTTTGAGGCTGCATTCCCGCCAAATGTGCCCTGATATTAAGTATACGCCCAGTTTGAACGATAAAGCTCATTAGTTGGCAGCCACGTTCATGGAACAAAAAACTCATCCATGGTCATGTAGCAACAAGCGCTGCAAGCCGCACTGACTTTTATGCCATTTTGGGGACCTGCTGTCAGCAGGAGCAGCTTCTGGCTATATAGCTAGCTATAGCTACAGTTTTAGCTGCGCTGATTTCCTTTTATGTGCATGCCATAAAAGTCCGAGTTCGAGGCGCTTCAAGTTTATTACATTCCTAAGCTGTGAGCCAGCTTCCCGAGTCGTGTCATCGGCTGGCAATAAAAGTGCTGCTGTTTGTTGATGCTGTTGCCATTGTTAACGCAACGTGCTACAACTCCACACATGGCCCGAAAGGCGAGAGGAGTCTAGGAGTATAGGGAGAAATGCAGAGAGAGAGTGATTTAAAGGAGGGCAAAGGAGGACTCGTGCGTAGTCAGCCGAATTTAAATTTGACTTTTATTAAGCGCAAAATCAAAGTGGAAAATTTATCTGACTCTCGACGCTGCCGCTTTTTGCCTAACAAATTTCTACCCACTCTCCCTTTCTCTTTCTATTCACTAGCCATCTTGCTCTCTCTTGGCATACCGGGAGCATAAAAGCAATTTTATTGCTCAAGTTGTGCTGCTCGATAGGATAAGCCCCTCATTTATGCCCGTTGCCCGGCAACATGTTGCCGTTCAGCCCCGCCTACCGTCTCTACCCGCTCCCCGATATCCCACTTCCAAGCTCCCATTTAGCCATAATTCCAATCCGAATCCCAAGTCCAATCATTGTGGGCGGCTGCCATTTGCCACCGGCATTGAAGAGGCCATGAGAGTGAGAGACAGGGGTGTAGGAGGTAGGAGGGGAGGGGGCGAGTACGAGCTAACTATTAAAGTGCTGTTAACTTTATTATTTCGAGCACTTGTTGTATAATGTGGCAGCGCTGTCATGGCAACTTAGTGCCATAGTTTGTGAGAAAACACACACACACACACACACACACATACAAATATACAAAGACAAGGGGAAAACCGTAGCTGTGGTGGGCATAAAGATTTCTAGAGCAGGGGCGTAGATTGGAGGGCGAGGGTAAAGGGGGGATGACAAGCTGTAGCAAAGTCATAATTTGACAAAAGTGGTTGGTGGAAGGCGAAATAAATATGCTCAGCAAATATTTGCTGCAAAATGGCTTTTCTATGCAAAAAGTTGTTTTCGCTGTTCCTTTTTCATTTGCTTTTCTTCTACTCGATGTTGTCCCCATTGTTGTTTTTGTTGTTGTTATTATTTCTCAAGTCTTGTTGCTATGTGAAGTGCAGAATTCTTGTTTTATATAATCAAAAAAAACCAAAGGAAAAACGAAAACTTTTCCCATTCGCTTGTCGTTTCCCCTACCACAACAGGGAGTTGCTGAAAAACTACATGAGAAAAATCGTAAACATAATTTTGCCACTCTACTCGTACCACATATACGCAAAAAATGTAAAAAAAAAAGCTAAAAAAAAATCCTTAAACTTTGCAGCTCAAGAGCAACGTGTCTGCTTTAGTATCCTGGAGATGGAATAATGTTTTCCCTACAAAGAAAAGCGTGCATAGCTTTTCCTCTTAGCAAAGCATTTGACTTATCACCTGTTAATTAGCTACAGCTCCCGCCCCTCCCCCTATTTACTTACCAGCTATTAGCATTCCCTTTTAGTAAAGAAATAAAAAATTATTTTAATACTTCATGCAGGGTATTAAGCGGGTTTTATAGACAGCAGACATAAGTACGCTAATTAGTCTGCTTTCTTTATTACTTATGTGGCTAAAACGAATTAAGTCATTTAGTTATTGTTCTTTAAATCATATACCATTTTATTAAATTAAGTTTAATTATATATTCGTTGAAGGCAAGCCTTAGTAAATTTCCACTTAATAAATAAACTTCGAATACATTTAAACCCTGTATATATATTTTTTTCCTTATTACACTAGTCTGTATTATATTACATAAAATAACTATGCTTACAATTATTAGTTTTAATTTAATTTAATTTGTTGTTGTTGCTTAATTAGGTATTACTATACGTCAAAAGCTTTTTGAGATTATCCGTTTTCGCAAAAGCTCAGCTCCAACCAGCTCAGTTCGATATTAAAAGCTTTCAGCAAGAACAAGTTCACCTTCGCTCATCGGTAATCGATACTCGCTAATCGTTTAGTTCTTTTCGCGCATCGGTTTTTTCTGCACGCCTGAGTATGTGCTCCGTGTAACGAGCGTGAAAAAATATTTAATTTCGGTTCGATCGGCTTAAATTATGTGTCAATCAATAGAGCATTGTCTTGTGCACAACATGCATATAAAACACTTGTAAGTTGCAATGAATTAACTACTTTAATTAACGTTTGAAAATTTGTCTATTAGCGAAGGCTCTGGTGGCGTCGCATTTCGCCATATTTTTTCACACTCTCCCACTCCAACTCCAACGCATTTTCTTTTGTGCGCTTCTTTCTTTGCTCTTTTTGTCGCAGTCGATCAACGTTCTTGTTGTAAACTCTTGCGCCCGCTCTCTTACATATGCATTAGAATGCATGCGCAGCGTCGTGTCGGTTTCTCTTTTAATTTCGTTCGCTCGCTCGCTCTTCGCTTAGAATATGTAAACCGCGCGTCTCTTTAGTGTTGTTTTTTTTTTTGTGTGACGCACCAATTCAAAAGAAATGGTGTGAAGTGAATGTGCAAATTTTTTTTTGATTAAGCCCGCAGCCCGCAAGTATGGGAGGCAGTTGAAAAAGTGCAGTGAAATAGTGTTGTGCAGTATAAAAAGTGCAGTGCAGTGTAAAGTGTAAAAGTGCAGTGTAAAAGTGAAATGTAAAGTTCAGTGTAAAAGTGCAGCGTAAAAAGCACTGTATATAGTGCAGTGTATCAGTGTATTCGTAGCAGAATATCAGTCAATGCGTTTTTCTTTCTTTTTTTTTATTGTGAAGTGAAAGTGATAATGCAGTGCACAAATGTCTTATGGAAATTAATAAGATGTGAGTGTTTTCTAAAGTTTACTTAAAACTAATTTTACTTTAATATTGTTCTTGTTTTAATTTTTCTAAAAAAGCCATTATTTCAGTGACAATATTTTATTATTTTCAATTATTTATTACTTCACTAGTTTTAATGTTTTTATTCTATTTTCTTTACTATTTTACAGTCCCTATTCACAAACAAATGGATCGCTATCAAAACTGGAAAATATTGAGTGGTAAGTGACTATAAACTTTCATTAATATTGAAGACCTATTTGTATGAAAGAAGTGGACATTGAAATGAGTACGGGGTCTTTAGACATCAGACATAAGTACGCTAATTAGTCTGCTTTCTCTATAACTTATGTTGCTAAAACCAATTAAATCAATTATTTATTGTTCTTTCAGTTACATGCAATTTTATTAAATTAAATTAATTGGTTTAAACAAATTCTTTAATAAGCTTATAAATTCAGCTTTGAAAGTTTAATTATATATTTGTTAAAGGCAAGACATTTGTCTTAGTAAATTTTCCACTTAAAATGCAATTTATTCGCATACTTTTAGCTGCCAATTATTCTAGATTATTTTCTTTAATAATAGATTAGCATTTTATTTAAATTTATTTGAGTTGTGCATTTTAGACTTTTAGTTAAATGCTTTAATAATAGTTTGGAGTGGAGTTGTCGGGGGGAAGGTGTGGAGTAGGAAAAAGAAAAGGAAAAGCTTTAAAAGCAAAGACTTTGTATTATAAATTTTCCTCTTTTGCATTTTGCTGCTACAAAAATTATTTCAAGTATTTTATAAGTATTTAATTTGGCTTTTAATTTCGATTTTCTATTATTTTTAGTTCAACAAAGTATTTCAAATTAAATGCTTATCATTAAAGTATGATAAAATGATTTTCGAGTTGATTAATTTAGTTTGCACATTTTTGTTATCATCGAGTGATTGTGTAGTATTCTCATTTCGAGCCGCGATGCCCAGTCGCAACCCTTGAGTATTTGAAGTCAACAAGAATTGCGTTTGGACAATCATAGCTAAAAATCGAATTAACCAACAAATATTTGTTTACTCTATGAAGTTAGGGCCAAAAAGCTTTCAGCCGCTGGGAATTTTGGCCAACTGGCAATGATGATATCGTATGGCCAACTTGATGGCATTTTGGTATTTGGCATTTGCCATCAACAGCGTCAGCTGCTTCAATTCGCCAAACACTTTTGCTTCTCCCTTCGAGTCGTTGGTAAAACCCCTTTCTTTATTTAGGGGGAGGGCGGGATAAATTGAACTCCCTTTCGCCCTCCGTTCGGAACTTAATACAGCATTGGGGATGTCCAGGGCCATTCGGATGCTTGCTTAAAGTCTTTCACTCCATTATACTCAGTCACATAAAAACACAACTTACCCAACCAAGTTGATTCTTGGTTCTTGGCCATCCGCTGCTGGTGTCCATGTCCGTGTCTGTGTCCGGGTCCATGTCAGTGTCGTGGCATTGCGAACTGGAACTGAAACTGCAGCTGGAGACAGAGGCAAAGACAGTGAGAGCAATGACAATGGGTTGGGGGTGGAGGTGGAGATGGGGCTTAGGGCTGTTGGTTGGAATTCTTGGGACTGGCACTGAGGGGGAGCTGTCAGCTTGGCTGGCCATAAAGTGTCGGAAGAATCACAAAATCATTGTAAATGTTGAACGAATCTCGCATTACACGCAAGGGGCTGGCGCGTGTTGTACGCCAAAGAGCTTGTAGCAAAGGCAATGAGTGGGCGTGGGTGTAGCAGGGGGCGGGGAAATAGTGGGGGTGGTGGAAAAACGGGAAAACTGTTGGTGGCTCGCCTTGCGTTGCACTTCTTGATTAAATTTTTGCACTGCAAGTGCAAAATGAACTTGGCTCGTTCGCTCGCTTGCATATGTCCTAGACGTCAGAGAGATAGAGACAGAGAGAGAGAGTGGGAGAAAGTAGAGTGAAAGAGAGACAAACGGACCGGCGGACAGATGGAAAGGTTTAGTGTCCTGCTTGGTGTTGGCATTGGCGTGTTTTGCGGTTTTTATTTCGCCTGCGTTCTGTCTGTCTGTCTGTCTTTTATGTCCTGCCGCTGTCTCCTTCTTCTTCTTGCTCTATTCCTCCATTTTTATTGTGTCTTCGAGCTATGTTGCCCATTGTTGCTAACTGTAAAACAGCATTCCTTTCTTGCATTCTGTGCAGTTTTTATTTTTATTCAACTTGCACTACGGTGATACTACAAGTGTGTGTGTGGCTGTGTGTGTGTGTGTGCCCTTGTCAATTGTAGGTTGCGTGTCAGTCTACGGTTATTATAGTATTCTTTTGGTGCTTTCGCTGCGGTCGCCTTTGATAACAACATCAAACTGGTTGTGCTGATGTTTCCTTGGCCATTTGCCTTAGCCAAGTTTGTCCCGTTGTTGCCATTAAATTTCAAATGAAATTGTCCTGCTATTCTTATGTGCACTTTGTGGATCTATTTTTGAGCTGCTTTTATGGACATTCTTAATTGGAATTGATTGAAAGTTATTTGATGTTTGCCTTTCGGCCCAAACTCAAACCCAATCCCAATTTCCAAGCCAAAGGCGTTTCCCGCTAAATTTTCCACAGTCGAACGCAACAACAAAGTTATGGCATGAAACACAGCATGATTGTACGTGTCTATCATTGAGTGTGCGTGTATGTGTATGTGTGTGTGTGTGAGCTGTGCTGTTAATAGACTTGCAGAAGTAATTAACATAATTTAATTAGGTGCTCGGCATTAATTTTACGCACGGCATTAAGTGTTGAATTTTAAGTGTTTCCATTTTAATTGAGCGACATTTTTCAGTCACGGAGGCAGCCAATAAAACGCTGCTACATACAAATAACAATGATACCAGAGGGAACAGGGAGTTACCAGGAAGGTAGGAAATAGGCAGGGGAACAGGGGCGGATCAGTGAATCGTGTCACCACTGACTAATTAAATGAAACAATAGGTAATCCTTACCTCCAATTGCGCAGGACTGGCAGCGAAAATAAAGCTGAAAGTCTTTTAGGAAAACAAAATATATATATACTAAATATATATAGCAACTTGATAAATTATTCTTTAAAATGGATGTCAATATACATATGTATTTATTCTTGTTTTTTTTTATTTGTTTTTTTGCTTGCTTAAAGCGTATTAAAAATGTAGCAGCTACTGTTGCTTTTATGGGCCATGAAACAAAGTTCCCAAAAGTCTACTACAAGCTTACTCCTTCCAAAACCCTTCAGCCCCCGACCATGGCCACGTCTATCACATCCTTTCGCCTGGCGACGCCTCTAACATTAAAAGGATTCCAGCTTTGGCAGGACTCGTAAAAAAGTAGAGCCTAATAAAAATGCCACAGCACGTACGTCAACCTGCAGGCATTAGACAAACTGACATACACACACACACACAGTTGGAGTATATATATATATCTTAGATGTATGTGTGTGTTGAGTCTGGCTGGAAAACAACAACAAAGACTAAACTCAGCTGCTGTTATTAATTTGCGCAGCGCAAACTTGTTCCTCATTTTCCCCGCAATATCCTGTGATATCGGGTAATCAGACAATGTCCCCACCCACTACACAGCCACCCCCAGTACACATACCACCCCAACCCCCCTGCCACTCCCCTTTCGCAACTCTATGCCTCAAGTTGAGGCCTTTTATTTAGCTATTTGCAAGCAATTTGATTTTGTTTCGGCGCTGCCTTTTGTGTTTGTTCAATGAGACGGGAGAGAGTGATGACGAAGATGATGATGATAACGATGATAACCATCATGTAGTAAGAGAGGGAAGCTAGAAGCCGTTTGGAGTCCATATCGAATTGCAGTTGTTGGTCCATTAGGCGAACCACTTGATCCACCCAAGGGGCTTTTAGCCACCGGAAATATGTATATGTATATGAAGTGAGCTTTGGGTGCTATAAACCAAAAAACAAATGCCAAATATTGTATTGGCAATGCACACGCATTTTGGCCAAAAAGCCAACAAGCCAAACAGCCAAAGTGTTGACTACGAACTGTGTAAATTGAGCTGCTAATGGTGTCCCGACATAAACACAAAGACAACAACAACAACAACGAGAACGTCGACAACAAAGCCAAAGACGCCGTTGTTGTTGACGTTATCGTCGATGGCGTGTCGTTGTCTGATGGCCAAGACAAAGGCGTAGCTCAAAAAAAAAAAAAAAAAAAAAAGGGAAAACAGCAGCCGTTGTATTTCCCAGGACACATCACACGCCGTGTAAGACTTGCCCTTTGGCGTTGCCTTCGCTGCTTATGGTACTTGGTAAATTTAATCTGAGAGCAACTTTATTAGGCCACGTTAACTGCTACTTTGCCTGCTACTTGAGTGCCAACTTCAATACACTTTAGGCGGCAACTAAATGAAGTTGTTGTTGCTCCTTTTGTTGCAGCCGCTGACGTTGCTGTTGCTGTTGCACCTGTCGCACCTGTCTCAACTGGCGCTACTGAGAGGTTGACAGTCGTCGGCTGCTTGTTGAAAACTGCCATTAACTTGTTACAACTTCCGTGCCACGCCTACACAACTGCCTGCCAGCTTGGCTGTTTGCCCCTTTTTCCCCTTTTGCCTGGCTTCTACTTCCTGTGTTCTTTGCGATGGGAAACGCTTGAGTTTCCTAAGCTTCAGCTGCATCTACTACAGCTACAATTTCCTAAGTCTCTGTCGACTGTTTTTCCATTTTCTTCACTTATTTTTACTTGTGCATTTTATTTGCAATATTCGCGCCTAACTTTTGCTTTGACTTCCGCGAGCACTTCATCTTCTTCACACACACACACAGGCGAACACACACACTCACAATAAAGCGACGCATATTTGCTTGACATGCGGGGGCGTTCGCGCTGGCCAGGTTATATGGGGGCGTGGCAACAGCTTGCATTGTTTACTAGCTGCCTTGTCAGGTCTCAGACAAAGCCAAACAATTTGCGTCAGAAGCACCTGCTGCCCCGACTTCCAGACCCCAGCCACTCCCCCCAACCAACCCCTTTTTTCTACCTTACCTTTTCTGCTGCTTTTGCTAACAGTTTTTGCGTTCATCGTCGTCGTCATCATCGTCATTATAATGAGAAAATTGTTTCAATTATGTTTGTGTTTAGTTGCTTCAATTTGCTAAGCAACATCATTAAGTGCCGTAACTTAATTCAAGTCTGTACCTCCCCTGCTAACCGCTACGTCCATGGCATAAGCCCCTCCTACTTGGCCATAAAAATAGCATTTCAGTTTTGCAGCTCGGCAACGGCAACGGTAACGGCGACGGCAACGGCAACGGCAACCCTTGAAACGACTTGGAAGCGATTCAATAGTCGGGCGCAAACTATATGAATAAAACAACACACTCACCCACACACAAACACACATACGTATACACATAAAAAGTTTAGTACTTTGTGTTAACGTGGCCATGGCGTCGCTGCCAACCGGAAGTTCGAGCTACTGTTGCTCAGCTGCTGTTGTTGTTGTTTTTCCTATTATTCCTGTTGTTGCTATTGTTTCTCTTATAGTTGATATTGTTGTTGCTAATACTTTGATTTTGTTGCCAACAGCAGAGAATGCACGCTTCGATTATTTTCGCATTACAAACAAAAGCGCACAACAAAACTGGCAGTTGAACAAAGTTTATTTACAGGGTATCTGTCAGCTGCATAGTCACCATCTGCTTGCCACTCCTTTGCTATTTACCTCAACAATTAGTAGTAATTTAGTTTAATTGTTAGTTGCCTGCTTTATGCGACTTTGTAGTTAATACAGTGGCTCAATAATTATTTTTCTTTCCTTTGTTCTTTGATTAGAAGATTGAAGTAATACAGGTGTAAACTATTGTGTCGCCCATCTGGGAGGCCTTACACTGAATTAACTGGGAGCAGTGGGGTAGGCTAAATGGAGGGGGCGTAAAGGGAGTCTTTCGTTTGTCAATTGATGTAGCATATTGTGACGTTAGTCGCTATCAGTGCAAGAAATCCTGCAAAAAAGCTCCTGTATTGCATGCACAGCACGTATCTCTGTTTGTCTGGGTCTGCCTTCTCCTTCCTACAACTGTTCCCCTCCCTCGACGCTTGAATTGAGGTTCATTTGCAAGCCTCAGCGTCGGCATTGGCAATGTGATCAAGCCTGCAATCTGCAATTTCAGCCCGAGACGCCCTAAGGTATGCAACGAGATGTGGCAGGCAGCAAAATAAAGTTTAATTTGAATGCTTCCAGTTCAGGGTGTGTGTCTGTGTGTGTCTGTGTGTACAGTTTGTACGACTGTCTGTCTGTTTGACTGTCTCCAATGCCATTGGGGGACACTGTTGGAAAATCAAAGTTATTTGCATTTATTTGCAAAATCGTGCTGCGCTTGCAACAGCCACAATAATCCCCTTGCCCCAGACAATATGAATAGTGGGAGTGGCTCTCTATCTTTCTCTTTCTTGCCTGCATTCTCTTCCTATCTGTATCTTTCTCTGTCTCTTTGGATGTGTGAAATAACTCGCTTCATTGCTTACGATTGCCGTTACAATCTACGTATTTGTCAAAACATTTTTATACCCTGTACCAAAGAGTGTAGCAGGTTTATACAAATAATCGTTGTAGCTAACTACATTGACATAAAGTACTTAGTTTGCTATGTAACTAAGGATATCTAAGGAGTAACAGCCATTGGATTGGGGGTCAAATTGGAGCTTGTGTTGTATTAAAGTCGAGTGGACTCGACTTTTGCTCCTTGTTGTTTGTATTTGCAAGAAATTTGAACGTCAATATTAAATAGAAATCCTGCTGCAACACCAAAGACCTGAGACTCTCTTTGGCCTGACACGCACGTGCGACACGTTCACGTTCACGTTCCCGTTCGCATTCACATGCCAGTTGCTACGCAGAGAATGGAGAACGGAGTACAGTGGAGTACATGAAGTACAGGACATGGACTGGAGGACAAGACTCTTTGCCAGCTACTGGACGTGTGGCCATGTAGCCAGGATGCCGTCAATGGTTTTGGCTTTAGACATAAGTTTGCCTCAACACTTATTTACACACAACCCAAGGATTGCAACCAACTGTCAGTTCTTTAACAAATTTAACAAAACGAATCTTTAATTTGGCATTTTATTGAGTGCCAATAAATGTTGAATTCCACTTTTGGGAAAAGCCAATAAAACAAATACAAATAATCGTATTTCACATTTAAGGAGATTTTGGGATGAATTTATATTCAAATATGTTATTCTTAATAAATACAAATGCTAGATTAAATGAAGACCAATGAAATATGATTATAATTGTTAAGGCTTTGTGCACAATTAAATTCAGCTCCGAAAAAACTTTAAATTTCAACAAAAACATTGCTGTTTGTTTAATGTTTTGCAATAACTTCAGTAGCAATAAACCAAATTTATTATAAACGAATAACGTATTGATCTCTCACAGAGATAGAGTAGGAGTGAAAGGGGTTTTAAGAGAAGAGAACGCGGTAATTTGTTTATCCTGGGGCAATTTTCAACAAAATATTTCAAGTATTTTATCGGCTATGAAAGGAGATTTCAACCATTGAGCACATTTAATTGTTATTAATTTACAATATTTGCGAGGAGAAAATGCAATTTAATTGCATTGCATTCTGAATGAAAGGCAAAACGGTTGGAAAACTGCAAAACGGCAGACTGCAAAATTGCCGAATTGCTAATGCAAATTCAGTGAAAAAGTGCCGAGCACATTGACTGCTTATCAAACATTTATTTATGGTTTTAGTTCCCATTTGTAGTTGGAAGTTGGAGGGTATGAGTCCGACATGCACTGGAGTTCTCGGCTGTTCCCTTCCCACCTCTAACCTATGACCTCAGTCCTGCCACCTTTCGCCTCTGGCTAAAGCAATGCAATAGCCTCCCCCTAGTAGTCCCCCAAATCCGAATGCAATGCATAAATTTATTGCATGCCATAGCACAACACTCACCCCCATACACACACCCCCACACCCACACAGCACTGCAGACAATTAAGAGCCTCCAGCCTGAAGAGGGCGCAAACAGGGGCGTGGCATGGCAAAGAGGCTCATTCCCACACTCGAGGCGGCAGCCAACAGATTGGCTCGCTTGTCTCTGCCAAACGTGTGCACTGAATGCATAAAATGAAAGTCTCAAGCCAATGCTACGAGTGCCTCTGACTATAATGGACAGCTGAATGCTCTTTTCCTTAGCAAGTGTGCAAATGAAAGCTGCTTCAACTACAACAAAACCATCTTTATTAGCTTCATAGCATTGCATAACATTTTCTACTTTAATTCCATAAAATTTATTGATTTAAATATATTTTTGCATAACTGACGAAATGGGTTTTAATATTGGGAGCTGTTTGTCTGATGGAATTATGTCAAAAATATGCATAAATTTATCTGTCCCGATTCATTTGTTGCTAGTTCTTTGGACTATGAAACCCTTTTCTGCTGAATAGGGTAAAGTGAAGGCGTTGTGAGTGTCGTATAGACCAGTAGTTGTTGTTGTTGTTGTTGCTGTTATCCTTGTTGCCTTCATAAATAAAACAAGGGCCACAACGATCCTAGCCAACGACAACAAGCAGGCCAAAGTCCTATGATTGTGTGTGTGCTTGCTTTCATCCTTGTTGCCTTGTTGTTCGTATGTAATATGATTTAAATTCAATTTGCGGCATTTGTTATCGATATCAAGACAGACACCCACACACCCACACACACACATCCGCACGCACACTCTCTCAATTACATGCTGTAAAATTTGTTTTCAATTATACATTTATACGATACGCTCCACTTGTGTGTGTGTGTGTTTACATGGCGTATGCGCAATATTTTACAACGACTCTTTAAAGCAATTGGAAATTTGTGTTATTTTTTCAGCTATTATGCCTTCACCTAACAGTCAGCGAGGGGTGCACTTGTTGTTCTGCATTTGATTCTGCTTCTGGTTTGAATTAAAAGTGAAAATGAATCGAACATTTGTTATTTGTTTGTGCCAAAGTCAATCAAATGTTTAAGCCACGTTTCCAGGCAGCAACAACAGCTAAAACATATAGCAACCAACTCCCCTTTGTTCCCTTTTTACCCACTGCCCTCATGTGCCCCTAAAAGTATGCAGCATGTGTTAAAAATTTTAACAACCAAAGTGGTTTTTTGGGCAAATTGCAAAAAATGGCAAAGAGGAAACGCATTGCTAAGGCAACAAACGGGGTGTGAGTGTGTGACGAGGGGATAGAAGGGGGTGGTATGGGTGTGGGTGTGGGTGTGTGGAAACAGTTTGCAAGAACTTGAAACCGCAATTTACTCATTTCGTTTCGTTGCGTGGTTTTATTTCGCTTACGAGCAAATCCATTTGGTTGGAGCTTAACTTTCTGCGCCGTTTTTGGCAGCTGTTTGATACGAGTTTTGTTTCTGTGCTATGCTATGCTGTTCTGTTCTGTTTGGTTTTCTTTTTTTTTTTTTTTTTTTAATTTTTATGTAGAACCAACCAAACGAAACAAGCAAACCGATGGAGCAACTGTTGGACCAAACGAACCAAGCAGCTAACCAACCTCAAACCTCAAAAAACTCAGACCAACTTCAACTTCAAGTGGCGGTAAAGTTGTTTAAAAGGCTGATTCGCACAGAACTCTCTCTATATATATATACAAGTGTAGATGTGTGTGTGGGCGCTATACAAATTGCATGGCGCTTGGCTCATTAAGAGCTCCATGCAATTATAAAAGCAATGCAAACTGGCAACTGAAAAACGTTGGCATAGAGACCCGAAACGAACTTCAAAAGCAAACGGTTTATTTCGTACGAATACGTTAGCACAAAAGCGTACCAAATATGCGTCATTACACACACACACACCCTGGCACACATACAGGCACACACACGCATGCAGACAGGTAGAGAAAACTGACGTGTTGGCCACTTGACTCATTAAAAAGCCGTACTCGTTTTATGTGTTTGCTTTAAAAGTATTTTTTTTTGCGTTCAGGTTTTTCACTCAGCTGCTGAAAAGCGCTTCAATTGCAGTTTCAGTATTCATCTCTTTTTTGTGAGTACTGAGCTACCCCTCAGCTGCCACTGGCACTCACCCTGCCCTTCATCACTTTCCTCTCAAAGCTCTCAAAGTGTTGATGAAAGCAACTTTACCTGTCGTCGACTGTTTCACTTGCTCTCACCTACCCAACTGAACCACCTGTCCCATCTGTCCCACCTGGCACACCTCTTTTGGCAGCTTTTACAACGTTACACAGACATTTGCCATGTAGCAATTTGTAAGCACTTTTAAGCCGTTGCATGAGTGCTCGTTATGCCACTTTTCAATGAGCTATAGACTGTCTGACGGTGGGCGTGGCAGTGGGCAAACGAGCTCAACAGGTCGCTACTGCCGTTGCTGCCGCTGGTGGCAAATGTGCATGTCGAGCCATATTAATTATACATTATGTTCGTGTACACAAGCGCATTAAGTTGCATTATTTCCCTTTTATATTATTCAACTTACCTTTTTGCCGTGTTGCCGCCCCTTTCGACACTCCCCTTCTCCCTCTCAGGCCAGGGCTAATCTCCGTTGGGGGTTTGACCGGAGTTTGTCTGCAGGAAAGACAAGAAAAACTAAGTTAGTAACTCGTCGAGTGGCTTTCTATCTTTGCAAATACAATAAATTAGAGTGAGTAAAGCACTTTCCTAACTATAATATCTCCCACTCTCTCTCACTCTCTCTCTTGGCTAATATTTATGTGTATCTTTTGTAATTAATAAAAGTTTTAGCACTGCGCAAAGAAAACTTTGTTCATTTGCTGCTTTTTTCGCCCCGGCGACTTGCATAAATTGCGTCAAATTAGACAGAAATATTTAATTAATCTTCATGAAAGTTAGTTTATTGAATTATTCACGGCGCCAAACTTGGAGATTTTGGCGTCAAGCCGCCAACTAATGTGTGTGTGTGTTTAGCTTAAATAAAATTTTCGAATTACATTTGCAAAGGAACTCATTAAATGAAGTGTTGTTATTTCCATGTCCTGCATTGTATGTTAAAGGCATGCCGATTGTCATTAGCCTCATCCGCATTTCGTCTTCCTATTCTTCTTCTTGTTATTCGCTTTTCTTGCTGGGAATCTGTAGGGAGGGGGAGGGGGAAAAAAGAGGAGGGGGAGGGGAAGAAACAGCTGCCCTTGACAAATGACACGATTTACATTATACTCGATGCAATTTTTCCATGTCAAAATGGACAGCAAATGTGTAGACGCAGATGGTAATGGGCAGCAACAAAAGAGCACGAAGAACAAGAGAACAAGAACAAACATGTAAACAAATGACGCGCACTGCATGTTGATGTATACAATGTATATATATACAACTGTGTGTGTGTGTGGGTGTATGTGTGTGCTGCATCTTAAGCGGAAACGGAAGTCATTTCAAGCCACGTCGACGTTCATGATGTTGTTCTGATGTTGATGTCGAGTTTTATGGCAAATGCAAATACATAAATAAAAACAAAAAAAAAATAGGAAAACACAAATGTAATTTTTCATTTAGCCTTGGTTTTCTTCTCTCCTTTTTGTTTTTTCAATTTTCCCTTTGGTTTTCCTTTACTTTTCCAGGCGTTAGTTTCATGTTTTCGCTTCGCTTTTATTTTTTTTACTTTATTTTTAATTTTCACCCGCGGTCCGGAAACTTCGTCACAGTTACAGTCACAGCAAAAGCAACAACAGCAACAACTTTGAGCGGAAGTGTTGAATTTCTTAGAAAACTTTTAACGCCAGAATTTGAGTTTTGTTTTGTGGTTTCTTGTGCTTTGATGCGTCTCCGCTTACCGATAATTATAGTCTTCCTTTGAGCAAAGTTTTCGCATTTGCACTTTAAACTAAAGTTTAAAGATCTTTAAGAGGGTCACTCTTCATGCTGCGGATAGCAATCACATTAACAAGCAGACAGACACACCGACAGACACACACTCACACATACTCATTTTGCATGGCCCAAAACTCAATACCGATAAAGATGTCAACATGATGACAACAATTTGTAAAAAATACTTGATTTATTTACCCAAAAGAAACCACAAGAAAAGAGCAGGAGAATGTAGAGTAAAGAGGGGGGGAGTGGAGAGGGAGAAGGAGTGGAAGGAGGAATGGGAGTGGAAGAAATAGCAGCTACAACAACAAAATTAAATGTGCTGCTCCAGCTGCGCTAATGGCAACTGAGGAGGGCAAGTGACAATGGAGATGAACATGGAGATGAGTCTCTGAATGTCTCATGTTGTCGCCACGCAACTCACGTAATGAATGCGAGTGGAAGCATGAAAAATAGCACATACTCATAAACACACTCAAACACACAAAACCATAGCATAACTAGGAGTGGGCGTGGCTGGGCAGGAGGAGGTGTAGTGGGGGTGGAGTAATGTTTGCGGCTGGCTAGCATATAATTTTCAATGTTGACAGGCAGCTAAAGTTAATAACGCACCATATACGATAATGGTCAGGCCATTGCGAGGCACAAATACGTTAAGGACAAGGGGGAGAGGGGAGGAGTGGAGGAAAGAGAAGAGGGAGGAGAGCAGAGGGTACTGTGGGTGCTACTGAGGCCTCTATAAGTGGAAGTGACCAGTGGTCGTACTAATAGCGTCACAAATGGCCGAGATTTAGCTGCCCAAAGGCAGGAAAAAGTGGAAAAGTGGGGAAAAGCGGAAAATGCTAGCAAAGAGTCAAGCGACTTCAATTCGATTGATGAGCTTTGCTAGCGACAGCCAGGAGGAGTGTGAAGTGGAGTGGTGAGGAAGGGAGTCTAGCATAGCAGCACACGATGAGCACCACACTTCTTACCCCCTCCGTACCCCACCACGCCCCTTCAGCACTTGCGCCCACTTCTCTAAATTGTGAGCAATTAACTTACTTGATGGCTGCTGCCAATCACAGCGACCTGGCGCCTGACACTTACCGTTGTCCACGTTCTCCCGTTAGCCGCGCAGGGATTTAAAGGCTGTCTAGCTGCTCCTCACTCTCCACTTCCCCTTGCACCCGCTCCCACCACCTCACTTCCTTTTTACCACCTTTTGCTGTCGTTCTTTCTGCATGTGACATGAGTTGTTGTTTTTTTTTTCGCTTTCTTTCTTTGCTTTTTTGTGCGGTCGTCGTGCCAAGGATTTTCATTTTCATTTTAATTTGCTAAATACGCTGTGCACTCGACCCTTTCCCAGCTGCTGCCCAACTGCACCTGCAGCTCAGGTGTGCTGCGGGTGGGTGTAAAAAGGTGAAAGGTGAAAGGGGTTATAAAGTCGAGCACATTAGGCATTAAGCGGATTAGGGGCGTTAAATGCTTTGATTTAGGATACGTGCGCCAGCTGTGATATGCGATAATTAATTCAGCTACCTGCTGATGTTGAAATGTATGTGCCATGTATGTGCGTGTGTGTGTGAGGAGGGCACATCACACATACGCCGTGTGTAGCGCATAGAGCACAGTGAAAAGTAATAAGCTGAAAGCTCAGCTTTTGGAACACTGCTGATGATGATGATGATGATGATGAAGACATAGCAAGTCATTTGTAGAGAAATATGTGTACCATGTCGCCAAAATAAGTCAGCGTTATAGCAGCACCCAACTGCAGCACTAGAACCACCTGCACCACCCAATTTCCCGGTAGTCTTTCAAGGTGCGTGGTAGAATTTTCACATAGGCAAGCACATAACATAAAACACAATGCAGTGCTGAGCTGCAGCCGAGCAAATGAACATAAAATGCCACTCACTGTACGCCCACGAGTACCACACCCACAAGGAGAGGGGTACAGGGTGTAAGGTGGCACACTTGGTGGCAACATTGCATTCTTTATGCCGTGACAAATGCAATTCTGGCGCAAGCATCTTCATTTGCATTTTGGCAGTGCAAAACATTGCACCCTCACTGTGCCACTCCCCCTTTACGCTCCTGGCCACTGTGCTTGGAAGAAATATAAGGTCAGGATTGAGGTTGACTCGCCTGATAATGGTGGAAAATTTAATGCTTGTGGCAACTTCATTTAACTTTTTTAACCCAACTCAAATTCAGAATGTGTCTCTCGGTTGTAAATCTCGCGCAACGTTCGCTATTTTCTTTGAGGTGACAAAAAAAAAAGATGGAGGCGGTGAGGGAGTGGGTGGGCGGATGAGGCAGGATACGGCAGCTGCCACACAATCTGCCATATCACTGACAGTTTTATCGACTTAACAAAACTAACTGCCATTAGTTTCACTTTGCTGCGAGTGTCGCTGAAAGGCCACGAAACGATGCTGCTCCTTCAGTGGCAAAAAAGTTGGCCATTGTTGTGTGTGGTATGGTGTGTGTGTGTGTGAGTGGGTGTTGTATAAAAGCGGAAAAGGATTCAGAATAAACAGCAACACAGCAAAACAGCGAAAACAGACTAAAGGCGACTGCCAGAGACAAAAGCCAAAATAAACACCAACAACAACTACAACAGGCAACAAAAAAATACAGGGCAGAGATAAGGCAAGCTACGTGAGAAAGAGGGAGAGCGAGAGAGAGAGAGAGAGCTAGAGAGAGAGAGAGAGGGGAGTAAGGGAACTGCTTGGAGCAGGACGTTGAAAAATCACTTTAGCATGACCCCAAAATGTCTATTTCATTAATACAAATAAACCCCGAAAAACAGCGAACAAAAACCAATAGACGAAGCCAAGCAAAACAAATCGTTTGTGCGTCCTGCAACGACATTCGGACAAATTAAAATGAACATGAAAGCGCCGCAGCTACGAGGCCGAGGAGTTCCCCTTTCTAACCCCCCTTTCCACTGCCCCTTCTACCCATCCCTGTCTCCCCTTTGGCTTGACCCCGCCCAGTCGCCTTTTGCAGCGCGCACGTCTCTGGCTATTGACATTAAAATTTGTCATTCGGTTTGGACACATTTTTTTTAGATTCTGTAGCCCGCATCTAGAGTACCCTGCATTAAGCACCAACAGGGTTTGCTCGTGTGTTATTGCAAAATGGAATTTGATAGCTTTAAGAAGCTAAATCAATTTTCTACTTGAACTTATCTACCTATTTGTATAGGATATCTGTTAGTCTATCATTTTGTGACTTTTCGCCATCAAACGCTCGTTTGTTTTGCATCTTTGCCAGAACAAGTAACTACTTAGAATGCCGTGCACGTGGCTCAAAAGGCCGCAAAATGTCCTGCAAGATGGCGCAGCTAATCAGGCGAGTGCTGGAAATAATTTTGACTAGGCTGATTGCTAAAAAGTTTTTTCTTCACTACGCTTTTCTTGTCTTTTCTTTACTTTATTTTTTTTTATTGTATTTTTCTTTCTTTGCTTTTCAGGCGATTGATGAGCTTCATTTAAGTCCATCCGATGAGCTGTCATTGTTTGGACGACGCTTCATTTATATTTGTATTACATTAAAATTATTGCCAAGTAAACTCCTTTGTGTGTGCGTGTGTGTGCGAGTGTGTGTGTATGAGGGAAAACTAATTGATTGACACAGTTTTTGCTGGTCAGCGTGCGTCTGGTTGATCGATTGATTTAATTTATTGTAAAAAGCAGCTCGAAATTGATGGAGCTGCTCGTCAAACCGAGACGGAACTAAAAGTGTAATGCTATTATGCAGGACAGTGTACTTCAGAAAGAGAGTAATGGAGACAGGGAAAGGGGGAAGGGGGGTTGGAGTGGAACATGGGCGACTCTTGGTAATGTCATCAAAGTGGCTACGAAATGCATAAAGCGACCAACGTTGGCTCAAAAGAAAACCAAAATGAAAACGGCTCAAAGCAAAGGCAAAGGCAATGGCAAAGGCAACGCCAACGCCAACGGCGCGGACAAAAAACCAAGAAAAAATCGATCAAATTGTAAAGTGACTGTAGGGACACGACGTTAGGAAAGTGGCGAGGAAGGTGGGTGAGGGCGTAGTGGGTGTGGCTGGGCTAAAAAGTGGGGGCAGTTGCAGCAAACGATAGAAGCTCGTCTTGGGTGTCTCGTCTTCGCCTTTGCCTTCATCGTCGTTTTCTTTGCTGCTTTGTGGCACTACAGTTGCACATTTGCTTTTCAATTGAAGTAGGGAGGGAAAGTTGCTGGCGTTAGTGGGCGTGGCAAATTGCACTTTTCATTAAACTGAAAATAATAATACTCGTAACAAACAGGATGATGATGCTACTCATCCAACTATTGCAACGCTGATCAGCAGTACTCGATGCGCTACTCTGAACCACTCTGCACCACTCCACGGAGCCACTTTGAACTCTCCACTCTTCTCTCCTCACTTCCATCTCTCCCCTCTCCTTTCTCCACTCCCCTCTCGTCGCTTCCCTGCTTTCACTTGCTCCTTAAGGCATTTTGAAGCGCTTTGGCCGCATTACTCGACTAGTTCCTGGCGCCTGTCATCCATCAATAGGCGACTTGACTCTAGGGGTCTACAGTGGGGCATTGGAGGAGTGGCAACAACTGGCAGCTTTGAAATTAGTTGGTTGCATGCAACTGACATCAAAGTGTGTCAAAAGCTGAAGCTGAAGCTGAAGGCGAAAAGCTTTGGCAAAACGCAAGTGCAATGGCAAAATAATTTACACAACTTTTGTCAACTCACGAGAGACGATGAAAAATCGAAATGTAAATTGAGAAAACTTTAAAGGGAAGCATAGCGATGCTTTTTTCCAATTTCCGTGACAAAACGCGTAAAATGTTGGCTAAATTCAATTTGGCAACAAAGGCCAGAAAGGGGGAGAGGGGGAACAGGAGCCGGAGGCGTTAAAGGAGACGAAGGCAGTGCCACGTAGACGCACTAAACGCTGCCAAGCATTTAAATCTAACATTATTGCATTTGCCAATGAATATGTCAACAAAAATGCAGAACACACGCCAACGCCAACGCCACAGACAGCAACAGGAGTAGGAGCAGGAACAGGAACTGAGGCAAGGACTTCTTTGGGATATCCTGTGAAGACAGGAGCGTGTGCTCCCTTTTCCCCCTTCAACCCGCTGCTGGCAGAACAGACAATCAGCTAAATAGACGAGCGCATGCCAAATGTGCTGAGTGACATGCTAAGCAAATGATGAAGAATGAATGCGAAATGGTAATCGGAATGGAAATCGCAATGGAAATGAAAATAGCTGATTGGGGTAGGCAAAAGGGAGCAAAGAGACGGAGACGGAGATGGAGATAGAGATGGGAGCATGGAAATGGTGACTCAAATGGAAATGGAAATGAAAATGAGAATGAAAATGCGGGACCCGCACGTTTGATTTCGTTGATTTGCGAGTCAACGTCAAATGGATCAACTCGTCCCCCCACAAAATGGAAAGTCAACTAAAGCGCACTTGCTAACAGCTTAGACTTGGCCAAGTTTTTGGTGCAGCAGTTCATCTTATGGTCAATACCCAACAGCCAATAGCCAATGGTCAATGCTGTTGCATTAATCAAAACGTATCGAACAGTGGCCATGTGTGAAATTGTGCAGGGCAGCTGATTGTAGATAGAAGCACACCAAAAAGAAGATGCAATTTCAGTGAAATACAGAGAGTAAAAGAGTGAAAGAAAGATGGAGTGATAGATATAGAGAGAGAGAGAGAGTGAAAGAGGAGGGAATGAGGTACGTGGCGCCCTGAGTTATGCAGTGAAAAATTGTCGAGTGCATGATAAATGAAGATGCTGAGAACGTGGTCAGCGCAGCAAATGGCAAAGCAATATTAATAAGAAGAAGAAGAGGAAATAGAAGTAGTAGCAGCACTCGAAGAAGTGCCAGAAGTAGCGGAAAAAATGAAGAAGAGTTGAAGAAATGTGCATAGAGAATTAGAGTAGAAGCAGCAGCAGCGACCACAAGAAAAAAAGAAACTTTGCGTTGTCCAAGGAATAAGGAAAAAAAAGGGATAAAGATTGTGATGTCGATGAAAGTGTGTAGCAAACAGAGTACGAACTAGGAATTATGTGTTTAAGGATGCGCTGATGGCGCTTGTTTGGCAAGCAAACAGCACGTGCTCAACGTTGGCCTGGTCCTGGACAGAGTCCAGGTCCTTCTTCAGCTCCCATCCTGCTACTACTACTGCTCCTCCACCCTTTTGGCCACGCTTTGCACTTACTTTGTGCGCATTTTCAATTTGTCAAACGCATAACGAATGAGCGTGATTGAAGTGCCAGTCACAGGACATAGACATGGACATGGACAAGGACACGAATGGAACAAGGGACACTGGACATGGAACAGAGTACAGTGGACAAAGGACATAGGACATTGCTACTGCTACTGCTACTGCTGATGTTGCCATTTTGGTGTTGTTGGAGCTACTTTAAGAGACTTGGCCATAAGTTGAAACTGCCATGATTAATCATGTGCTCAGAGAGGCCCAAACTCAGTTTCAGCCTCAACTTTGGCTGTGCCTGTCAGCGCCTTCGTGCTGTTGCCAGTTTGTTTTGCAGTTGGCAATATAATTACAACAACAACAGCGACAAGTGGAAGAAGAAGATGGAGAAGGAGAACAACGAGCTGACTGCATGCATAATTGTGTGACAACACGAAGGACATGCTGACAGGATGCAGCAGGATATACGCAGCAAACACACGCGTTCACTGGCTGCCAACAACTTTGCCTGCGCCTTTGGTTTTGATTTTGACACTTTTCAGCAACACCAGTACACACACACACCACACACAGCCCCTGGCACACCCACACACTGGCACACACACACTGTGACACACATATAGTCTTATTGCCAGAGTGCAAACAAGGCTGTCATAAATGCATTTTATGATTTTAATGAGTTTTCTGTTTATGTTTTTGGGGGCTTTTCCTTGAAATGCCTTTAAAGTCGCTGACATTTTAAGCAGCTGCCAAAACGATAATAAAAACACACTGAAAGAAAACATTAATCAAACTGCTGCAAATTTCCGACAGAAGAATGTAAAAATCTCTACAGCAGATAGAGCATGACTATGACATACCCTAGAATGAAATGGTAATTTGATAGAGTCGATATAAGTTTAGCATGAGTTTACCTTGTAGCGGTTTTAATGGGTAGAAAATACAGACAGCCAGCCAGGGAGCAAAGGAGAGGGTAGGAGGAAGAGAGAGAGAAAGAGAGAGAGAGAGACAGAGACAGAACGCTGCTGGCATTGTTAAGCAAGTGTTATAAAACATTTTTGATAAATGCATGCGAAACCGCAAAATATCATATGAATGATTGCATTCATAAATAATGGTCAGAAACTCCGCGAACCTTCCGCGCCACCCACTCGTCTCGCTACTCCCGAACCCCTCTCATAACCACACACACACCTTCCGGTTGCCCTACCCCTCAGCACTCGCTTGTTGTGGCTTCCTCGCACCTTGGATTTATATTTATGTGATTTTTGCTATTTGTTATTTGCATTTAATTAAATACAAGTGTGAATAAAAAATGTACTCACATCTGTTGTTGTGCACACTCTCACACTCTGTTTGTTGTTGCACAATGCTTTTTAATTAGAAATCAAATAAAATGAAAATTGGTAAATAAAATCAATGCTAACAAGTGTGACAAGCGGTCGCTAGAAAATTCTAAAATCCAGCTCATAAAATCATTCCCCGCAGACACGCCCCCTTCCCTTCACACCATCGAACAGATTGAGGAAAACAATCATTAATTTTTGTATATATCGCCTGAATTTGGCTTTCAATTTTGATTGCAGTTTTGCACAGTTTGTTTCGGCCAAACAAACAAATCAACTCAGTCGATTTTTTCTAACAGGGGATGGGCATAGAAAAGCGGTGGGATCAAAGCAATTACTGAAAATACTAGAATACACCTGGATGCCAATATGCTGTCTCCATCTAACTGCTTCTAAACGGGCCTATACGGATTTTCCGCTCTCTGCATACAAATCTGTATCATGTCCGCCGGCAGAAAGGAGTTCGACAAGCGGGAAATGAAGTTCGGGTGGCGGGAAATCGAGTTTGGGTCGTCGGGAATGGCAGGAAAAGCGATAGAACGGCAGCTGGGAGCCATTTTTTATGCAACGCCAGTGACAGCTAAAACGTTATTTTATTTTGTATTTTTCGTGTTTGCTTTTGAAATTTATAGCTTTTGTTTTGAGGCCATTGTATGGATTAGTTTTTTATGGCAAAAATCGCAAAACTGATTAAAATTTTTGAACGGCTTTCAATGGCTGCAAAAATCAATGTTTATCCATGAAATTTATGTTTTACAAAAGTTTCATTTTATTTCATTTTTAACGATATACTCTCCTCTTCCTCTGCTGTCAAGTGGGTAAATCAAAAACCATTCTATAAATTATATTTACAAATACAATTTTTATATAAACTTCCATATAGACAGCTCTGTTTGCTCTGTTTGTTACGGAAACTACCAGGTATATTCCAATTTCCGTATCCGCACAAATTAATCGAAGTTGAAACTTCCGTTTTGAATTGATTTATTTGTTACCATTTGCTTTTCAAGTGTCAAAGATTTTCTGATCGGTAAAAAGTTGGCGTTGAGGTGTTTATAAATGAATCGAATAAAGTCATAAATAGTTATGGGATTTATTAAGAAACTTAATAAGTCATGTGTAAAGACTGAAAAAGACTGAGGTGACAGCATATTTAGACCCCGTACTCTAAAAAAGAGTAGAGGGTTCTATTAGGTTTGTCTGAAGCGAAATGTGCGTAACAGGTAGAAGGAGGCTTTTCCGATCCCATAAATTATATATATTCTAGATCAGTACGGGGTGCTTTACAGACGGCTCGCTCGAGCCATTCTTACTTATTTTTCCCTAAAATGCTTCTTAAAAACATCCTAAAATAACAAACAATTTCTTAAAGTATTTTAACAAGAATGTGTAGCAGAAGAAGTTGATTTCATTCCAAATATTTGTCAGTTATCTTGCAGACAAATATTTCATTTTAATATGTTTTATGCTCACATATGTCACCTCTGCATTTATTGATACAATTCATATTCCCAGAACTCCAATAACCAGTATAGAAGCAAACAAATAATTGGCAATTTAAAGCACATTTACCCATGTGCATTCTGGATGAGTGTGTATGAATGTAAAATTACCTTTTCCAAAGCAATCTCTAGTTAAAAGTCTTTGTCTTTTCGACCCTTCTCTGTCTCCCTTTCTCTCTTACTCCTTCTCTCTCCCTCTGACTCGTGTTGTGTTGCAGCTGTTGTAATTCAATTATCTTTGTCTTTGGTAAATCAGCAAAATAAATTTGCTTCAAAATCAGAATCAGCTCGATTCAATTCAATTCGATTCGATTCGATTTGATTCGCATTCTCAATATCATTCAGTCTCTGAATCGCATTCAGAATGTGCAATATCATAATTGCAGTTATTATTCTTGTGTGTTGTCTTATGCTGTGTGTGTCTGTATGTGTGTGTGTGTGTATTTCTGTGTTTGTGTTCGTGTTTAGTGCCCAAATGACTTTCCATTATGCATGCGGCACGTGTGTCGAGTTTGTAATTACTTTGCGATACGAAGACGCCACTTGCTTACAATGAACTTTGCCCTCAAGAATTAAAGCTCTTGATTCTAGTGAAAAGTAAGTGTTTCAATGGATCAATCAACCTCCTTTTCTCCAGTCTTAATTGGAAAGTCAACAAATGTTGTTTATTTCGTAAATGTGCATAGTTTACATTGCGTATACGCAATTTAATTGAAATTCATTATAATTGAATATTTCGAGCGAATTTTTCTACCCGTTCCGAGTGTGACAGCTCGCATAATAAGAAATTGTAATGTCATTTTCCGTTGCAATCGGAAACTGAGTTTCCATATGCCTGGCATTACAGTAAACACTAGCTGTGGGGCGACACAGACGCCGATGCCGATGCCGATGCCGATGCCGACGCACATCCAATTACGTTGTCATCGTTATTTACATATGCACATTATTGTTTTCTGATTCGCTTTCGTCTCACTTTATATCAGTTTATTTATTTTCATACGCTTTTTCCCCTTCATTCCCCTTCTTTTCCTCTTTTTTTTTTTAATTTACACAAATAAATGAAAAATCAGTCACACAAAATATCTTGCCAGTTTCGAAATCCATTTCTCATGCCATTTCTGTATCTTTTTCTGTATCTGTTTCTGTTTTCTGTTGTCTGATTTCGATTCCCTCCGCTGATTGTGACATTTGGGCTGCGATTTCCAGTTGCATTGCTTCGAAATACGCAATACGCAATTCGCAATTCTCTGATGCGTTTTAATTGGAATTTCCGCTTTTCGCCTGTATGAAAATTTAAAAATAATTTTCAGTCGACTGGACAATTCAGTGTACACGAATGCGGCTAGTTGAAAGTTTTGTCACACAAAACTGTTGACCATCACGTATCGCCGAGCATTTTCCAAGTAAAAACTGAGACATTAAGCACACAATACATTCATTAATTACGCAATTTTCCATTTAAATTCAGCTCGACAGTGATGAGTGTCGAGTGCTCATAATGAAATTAAAGTAAGAATAAAATGAAAATTTATATATATTTAAATAAATGTATTTAATTGCGCATTTGGTGACGAAATTGCAAAATACAAAACCCCAAGCACCGCAACAGAACTTTGTGCAGCTTCCTCTTGTCCCTGTAATTGCCTCCCGTTTTGGCCGTGTTTGATGTGGGCTTAGAGACCCATGAGGCGCCTCGCTGGCTCGCTTGCCTCGCTGCCTCGACGCTTGTTAAATGAGTTTTTAAATAAATTTTGTGGCACTTTGTTGGTCTGTTTACACAACTCGGGCCCTTTTTTAACGGCCCATAAACGTGCCCGACAGCAAATACTTTTTAAATGTTAAATAAACATTTTATGGCTGCAAAATGCTTAAAAATCGCTTAAAAACATTTCCAGCCACACTCTAATTATAATCTCAATTTATATAGACCGATTTCTTCTACTTAAAATCAGTGTTTCTATTAAATTTTAAATTATAATATTTATTAATTAACTAATTTTTGGGGACACTATAAATACAAGTATTTATTCGTTACATTTTTTATCCTTCCTGTCTCTGTTTGGCTTAAAAAAAAAGCGTGCTAACTGCTAACGAGGCCGCTTAATTTTTGACGCATTTCTGGCATTATTATCGCCCTCGAGCAACAACAAAATGAAAAAAAAGGAAGAAGTGAAAAACGGAAAAGTGAAAAGTGGAAAGAGGAAAAAAGAACAACAAGGACAACAATGAAAGCAGCTGCTGCCGCTTAATGCGATGAAATTTAATAAAAATTTTCATTGTAAGCAGCGAAATTCCATTTAAACTGTGGCCTGTCGGGCGATTAAGTTGCCAAATAAAGTGCGACAGGCGCCATCTAGCGTACGCTGATGAGCAGTTTGGTGCGGGGCTGATTTGGGGCCAACAATGGGTTAAGGGGCCGACTGTTGGCCAAACAGCAGCGATGGTATTAAATATCAAAGGGTTTACGTCCGCCTGTCTTGTTTGTAAAGTGATTTTCTGCCTTCCATTTCCTGTCCCCCTCTGTCTTTCCTCCCCTGTCTTCCCCCCTCTTCCTCCTTCTTGCTGATTTTGTACTTTTAATGAATTCATTTTTAAAATTCCTAGAACATTTTTCATATATTTGTAGCTGTCTGTTATGTATTTTTTTTCTCTCTTTTTGGCTGTCGTTTTAACTGCTTTCATAAATTTTAATGCAAGTCTTCCTCTCTCTCTCTCTCTCTCTCTCTCTTTCGCTCTCTCTGTGCGAACATAATTGAAATCCATTTAATGAAAATGTGGTGTCAAAAAGTGAGTTTTCCTCCGCTTTGCTGCTTGTAGCAACTGTACTTTTTGTCGGTTGTGAGGGGTGAGGCGGGAGGGGCAATTCGATAAGATTCGTGCTCCATTGTGGTCAGTGGGTGGATTGAGTTTTCGCCCAATATAATTAATGACATGCCATGCCTGATGCACAAAAAAAGATTATCTATCAATAGATGAGCCTTGACATGTGTGTGTGTAGTGGTCGGAATGATTTAACGTTTACGGCTTTGCTTCTACACAAAGGCGGCATTAAATGTTACATAAATTATAATTACAACCATATTAGATTAGAGCCAGTAACACGACAGATGTCGCAAATTGAATTAATTGTGGTTAAGCTTTTTTATACGCCTCTCTTTCTATCTATCTATCACTCTCTCTCTCTCTCTCTCTCTCTTTTCACTCTGCCACTTTTTGATCAGTTTGTAG
This sequence comes from Drosophila cardini, assembly GCA_018903735.1. NCBI lineage: Eukaryota > Metazoa > Arthropoda > Insecta > Diptera > Drosophilidae > Drosophila > Drosophila cardini. Next base: position 7,632,917 of record JAEIGM010000004.1, on the reverse strand, counting down.
TGCCAATACTTGTGTCTGCTTATTTTGTGGCCAAAAGGCAAGCTGAAAAGGCATTCGAGAGCAAGTTTAAAGCGCTGTCCAAATACCAAAAGTAGCAGAAAAACTTATTTATTATATTGACAGTAGGGCAACAGCCGAAAGGGCTTCAACTCGAATTGAACTCGAATTTCTTTTTCTTTCTTTTATTTTAAAAAACATTTCCCAGACTCCATCCTGGGGCGCTGGTCACTATACTTCCGGTACGCACTTGGCCGCTTCCTTTGGGTCCAAAAGAAAACAGGCAGAGAGACAAGAGAGGGACAGACTGAGAGACAGACTGAGAGAAATGCCATTTTGTGTTCAATTTGAGACATCCGTTTGTTGTGTGCCACTTGAGTGTGCTTGCCACAAGTATGCTGCGACCGAAAGGCAGATTGCTGACATTCAGGGCGTGGCAGATGGACATACACATACACACTCATACAGATAAAATGGAATATTATAATTTGCGCTTAAATGAAATCAATTTCAGTTACATTTAAATCAAGGCGCACGACACAAAGCGACACGATACGAAACGAAAGGACATTCCGGGTCTGACAGGCCGCCAACTGGGACATGAAACAAACAGGTATTGGCAGAGCACTCAACAGACAGAAAAGCAGTCGAACAAGCAGTCGAACAGTCATTCAGACAGACAGTCAGACAGTTGCTTAGCAGCTATTATGTGCACATGCTGTCCTCCATTTTCATCTAAGGAGTTGGAGGCTACAGCTGCCATATCCATTGAAATGGAGGCATTGTTGGGCGTTTTGTGACTCGCCTTCATTTATTCATTGGGGAATTGCTGTTTAGTTGTTGTTACTGCTGTTGTTACTGCTGCCTGCGTAGACGTCGATGCTTGGCATTTGTGTTTATGTAGTTGCCATGGCCATAACAAAATCAAACCACATCAATTGTGCACCTAAATGGCCAAGTGGGACCTCTTAGCTATTCATTTGGCTTTTGGCTCTCTACGCCCACACACACACACACACACACACAAAGCTACAAACTAAGCTGTACGGGAGTTGGAGAAAAGTATGAAGATAGACAAAATTCTCTTTAAATGGAGCTTCCTCTGTGTACTACTGCTTTTGGACCAGCATATAATGAAATTCATGTTAAATGCTTTTGCATTTTACAATTGTCACTTGCTTTTGTTGCACAACAAAATGAAATTAATTTTGCGTTTGCAGCAAGCACAAAACACTCATACGACATGTTTGCCACGTCTCCAACTCTTTTTCTGTTTTAGTTTCTGTTTCTGTTTCTGTCTCTGACATTGTCCAGTTTTTTGTTGTTATTCTAGCTGCTGTGCATTTTCATTTCCATGACCATTTCCCATTTTCCATTTCCATTTTAACTTTGGTCACACATGAGTTGGGTCCATCTCGGTTACAGTTGTTACTACACTGGCTACCTGTGGCAAATATCCAAAATTGTATGCATAGAGAGGCAAAATATCAACACACACACATTCGTACGACGAAAAATGCCACAAAATAATGAAAAAAGTTTTATAATTGCATGAAACTTTCCAATTAACAGGCTGCCTTCAGTTTCGGGCATACTGGCCAAAAGCAAACCCTAAGCCCGTAACCGAAACCGAAACCGAAGCCACAGGAAAAACAAAATGGCCATGGCCAGTAAAGCTAAGCTGTTAAAGTGGCAATTAGATCTTTTCATTAGAGGTGCATTAAATCTATTTAATACTTGTAGTTTTCCCTTCGTGCAAGCCAACAAAAAGCCAAAATACTGCACAGAGTCATCTATTTAATTGAAAGGCATTCTTTGAACCATCTCGGGCGTAAATATAAAACAACTTCCTTTGTACACAAACCGACATAACTTTTCGCTTGTCTCGAGCTGTGGCTAAATATGCAGAAACCGGTAACAGAGACACATGCAGTACATGTCTCAGTCTAAGTCTCTCTCTCTGTCTCTGTCTCAGTCTCAGAACCCGTTCCAGTTCCTATTCCAGCTTGGGCTCCTGCTCCTCCTGCCTCTTGTCTCTGCTGACATGCAAGCAGGCTCAGTCCCAGACTCAGACCGAGCCTTCGCTGGCAACATTTCATTAAGTTTTGCGCAAAACTTTTATTAAAACAAATACGTGCCACAACAACACTGACATGGGTCAAATGGTGGCAGAGGCGGATGTTAGAGCCTAACGTCTCGTTACATTTTGGCCTCAATTTTTTGTGTTTTTTTATGCTTCTTCTTCTTCTTCTTCTTCTTCTTTCCTTCTTAGCAGCTTTGCAGCTGTTTATTTGCTTTCTTTTCGTTTTTTCACTTGTACATTTCTTGTGGCAAGCAAAAGTCAAGTCAAGTATATTTCTGCTGACTTTTGCACAACATACAAAAGCCCAAATGCAACAATTTCCTGACAGTCTGTTTCACCTCCCACACCACCTCGTCCCCTCGCTGCTCTTTAGGCTTTACTCCTATCCCATCACCTTCTCCTGCGCATTGCCTAAGTAAGTTGTTTAACTCTGGCAGTCACTTGCCGTTGTTGTCTTTGCAGGCGGCGCCAAAGATGCAAAAAATTTAAAAAACTACAGCTAAAGCGAACACACAGATACCCAGTAATTGCCAATATAAAAAAAACTTGCTAAGAATTCAAAATAATTAAAAATGATAGATTTCGCAGAAAAGTGAAGCACACTTTTAGGCGCTGCATTAAAACTAAGTTCACTCTTGTTAACAGGTGCATTCATGGAAATTTGTTAAAACTTGTGGAATATTCATTAAGCTTTAAGCTTTTAAAGTCTTAATAGAAGAAGATGAATTTATGAGAAAGCCAACGGTTTTTTATGGAGTTAGCCTAATTTAAAAGCTGATTAAATCGCTCCTTAAACACTTTTACCTTACCTTCACCTTATGCGAGCTTCAAGCTCCTAAAACACAAATGATTCGAAGAATTTCACAATTCTTGGTATTGACTGCGACTTTCAGTTAAAAACCCATCAGTTCCACACTCTTTTGCCACTACAGGGTATTAATTTACACAAGCACGCCCACAACTACACCCCTTATGTGGTGACGACGGTGTTGCAGGTGGTGGTTTTGTGTACTGTTGGTGATGGCTGTGGTGCCGAGTACATTTGCTGAGCTGGCCGTACAGAAGTTACAAAAGTCTGAGAGAAAATGGCATCTTGAAATGTGAACTTTTTCAGCTGCACTTCTTTTTGAATACTTTTCCGCCTGAGTTTTTGGATTTTGGCAGTTGCTGGCAGTTGGCTTAAACTTGAGACTCTTTAGCACTTTGTGTACATTTGTGAACTGCATTTAAAACAGTTGAAGTTTAAGCCGAGAATCTGCAATTCAATGTCAAAATCTCCACATCGATTGTGTGACTCAAATCTCATTTTGATTGTCTGTTTCTATCCCTTGTGGATTTCGAAGTATTTCCTGATTGCATTCATGTTAACGACATTTTGATTTTGTCTACAACTGCTGTGAGAGTACTCAATGGCATAATGCACTTAATTAGCTTACACACACCTGTCAGGTACTTACCACAATTTGTAGTTGTTGCCCTCAGGGATCAACACTGCAAAGAGATTAAACAATGTTGAATTGTTATCATAGAGTTGGACACAGTGCGTGCTAATTTAACGACAGGCACTAAAAAATTCAAAATGAAAAAAAAAGGGACAACAAATATAACAAAAAAAATACAAAATAAGTAAATAAATTTGCAGACCGTAAATTGTGGCTGCAACTTTGTCGCAAACAACAGAGTTTCGCAACAACTTGATACATTTCAGTGCTTTTATCTCATAATTAATAGCGGCTGCGCTCACTACTAGCCACCCAGAAGGGGGAGGGGTGGGGAGTGGGCGTGGCAAAACTGGTAACAGGCAACTGCTACAAGCAGACAAGAAATTAATTGCGCTTTACGCGGCACGATAAACACTCCACCCTGCCACAGGACCAGGACTCAGTTACCAGTTCTCAGTTGCAGCTTTAGTTCCAGCTCTGACTACGTCTAGTGCCAGTTACAAATGAACTGAGTCTCGTAACTGTCGCTGGCACAACAAAATGCTCTACCATAGGACAGAGAACTATGGAGAAGCGAGGAGACTGAGGAGTGCCGAGAAGACCTCTGCCCATTCCGTTTGCCACAAAATTAATTAAAAGTAAATCCAGTAAAAACTATTAAAGTTAAATTTGGCATGAACTCGACCACAAATCAATCTGGCACACTGTAAGCGCTTTATACTCTGCCCAGGACGACAGTTGAGCCTGCAGGATGCAGGAGCAGCAACGGCAATATAAATTTTATTTTTGTTTCCTTTTTTTTTCATTCTCTCTCTACTGTCGCGTACGGCTGACAACGGCATGTTAAGCTGTTTATAAAGCGTTCAAGTCATTTCTTGTCATATGTTGCCAAGGACACGCCCCCATGCGCCCACTCCCCCACATGCCGGCTAAACAACCCATCAACCGAGGCTGTCAGGGGCTTACAGGTTTTACGGATTTTCAATGAGACTTGTATATCTTTTCCTGTCCCCTCTCTCTCACTTTCTTTCCTTCGCTCTTTCCCCTCTTGCTTTCTCTTTTTATTTGGGCCACGTTAAGTGGCAAGTTTTGGGCTTTGTGTCATGACTTGCTCGCTTTTAAGATGATCTGCAAACTTTTATATGATTTGCATTTCTCAGTCAGTTTCTTTATTTTGTTTAAATCACAAGCAACAACAATGACAATTAATTAAAAGCATTTCTTTTTTCTCCTGGGGGAATGAGAGGGGAGGTAGGGACTGGGTATGGAGTGTGGGGTGCCCTGTCAATGCGTCTAATCTGAAGTTTCAGAGCCCATCACTCAACTGAGAGCGGATAATAGAAAAGTTTTGCATAAAATCAATTTGACAACACAACAATGGGCCAATATCTTGGCCCTAATCGCAGCAATTTGAGTGGCCTTTTTTTATTGACTTGCCGCCAAGTTTTTCCTATTTCCCCACCCATGGAAAAGTCTCAGCTGAGTACACACTCACACACATACTCTGATATGTATTCACTGTTATTCTATAAACTTGTTGTTGGACAAATGGCAGCCAATCAATACACAATTTACTATTACTATTACTACTACTATTACTACAACTGCAAGTTTCCGGTTCAGTTGTGTAATTTAGTTTGAAAGTCATACCAATATTACAAGTCATTCATTTGGCAATCAAGTTGGCCATTTAATTAAGGACTCGCAATCCATTTGCCATAAGCGAAAACTGTCACATGAAACTCAACTAACAATTTTTAACCCCAAAAAACTCCCAAATAAAAAGTCATACGTAAATCGCTTTTTTTAAGCCAAACTGGTTTGCCTTTTTATAGCCAACTTTTCTCCAGCTGCTGTTTAAATAAACTCTTTGTGCAATCTGTACAATTAAGCTGCTGGTTTTGCATTAATAATATAGTTATATCTATATAAACTATTTTGTATGAACTTTGCAAATGACAGCATATTTATCATACAAATAAATGAACTACAAAGTTCAGGAAAAAAAGCTGAATTGTGACAAAAACAAACTGAAAAAAACATTAAAAAAAGTGAACAAACAAAAATTATTAAAGTAATTGCATTAAAAGGCCGCGCAAATATGACAGATAAATAAATGAACATTTATTGTAAATTGAATGGACTTCAAGTAAATAATAAATATTAAAAACTTTTACATTCAATGGATATTAATTAAATATATTTTATTTCAGGTATTTTATGGCACTTTTATTAACAAAGAAATCAAATAAAGTTGACTCTATATAAAATCTAATAAAACTGTTTATTTATGGGGCGTAGAAAGCAGAGAAACTCATAAAAATGCAGAGATATAGGAACTAAAAGATGCCTATAAGTATAATATAGTTAATATATTTAGATTGAAGCTGACCATTGTTATTTAAGCCAAGTCAAACCAACCCTCTCTGACTGAAGTTCGATTTATGTTTATCTCATACTTAACATATTATTCACAGTATTTCATTTCATTTCACATATACATATATATAAGCTAATGCCAAGTTAGTCTCATTAAACTATGGTGTGGCCAAAAGCAAGAAGCTTCTCTATTGACCAAGTGCTAAAAACGTGAATGTGATAAGAGCGTAAAATGCTAGCAATGATATCAAACGGTTATTTAGCTAAGCTATGGCCAACATATGAGCATATCGACCACAGGCGAAATGCTCAAGGCAATCAACCACGCACACCACTTGCCACACACCCACTCACACACAAGGACAAGGACAAGGACAATATTACTTATGTATATTGCCGCATAAGCCGTCACTTGTAGCAAAGTACAACCAATTTGAAACGGTGGCAATGCGGGAAGTACGAAAAGGGGAGTGGCACGGGAGATTGGGGCAAAGCAGAGCAGAGCGGGCTTTGCTGGCGGATAAGAAACGCATTTGTATTAGTTTTACGCGCATTAGAGTCTCATTGCCTGGCTTAAGGGCCAAAAGCAACTGGAGCAGCACGAGCATAAAATAAAGTAATAAAAATCTTAGCTTTGCTGCTGCTGCTGCTGCTTTTTCCCTGCTGCTGGTCATATCTGTAAGTCACAGACATGTATATTACACACACACACTCAGGCACACACACACACACACTGTGGCACACACTCACATGCGTGAGAACGTGACATTTAAAAGGGATAAAGCTGCTAAAACCCAAATCGAATAATAAAATACGAGCCAGACTGACACTTTTTTCTCTATCTGCCCAGTTTTTTAATACTTTTTCCTCACGTCCTTCTGGCATAATTGCCGTTTAAATTCTTACTGGTGTTATTTGGTTTGTTGACTTATGAAACCACAGCCATAGAAACTTCTGATGCTTGGTAAATCAGCCTGAAAAGCTGACTTCGACAAACTTTGCCAAACGACAAGCTACAAGTTGTGTGTCATTGAAACAAATGCAGCTGCAGCAAGCCAAACAAAAAAAATAGCTAAAAGGAACCTCAATCAAAGCCAATTTACCTAACGAGCAGTGCCATCAAGTAGCCAAGTTAACAGGGCAGAGGGGCAGATAGGGAGTAGGGGAGTGGAAGTTCGAGTGGCTATGTCACCAAGTTGAGCTACTTGAGCTGATCTCCGGGATGCTTTTAAACTTTTTTACGGTCGGAGCATCATACTCGTAAAATGGCCATAGCCGCTCTTCGCTATCCGCGCAAATCAAGTCAACTTTCAACAACTTTGACTTGATTTAAACCCATTAAAAGTCACTTTTTCAACGCTTTTGGCAGGCAGCTAGCTAGAGCATGATGTGTATTTCGCTGGGATACCAGGACACTCACTCACCTTCAAGTGGCAGTACAATAAAGCATACTCCTTCACCAGGAGTAGGTGGAGCGCAGTTGGGGAGGCAGGTGGGCAGCAGCAGCAAGCACCGGAGGGAGCTGTAAAACTGAGCTACTGCAAGTTTTGTGAACGCGCTCCACTTGAATCAACAGCGACATCAGCAAAGACTCTGAGACAATGCAAATCGGATGAGTTGTGAATGATAATGCAGTGTGAGTATATCTATTCATACGCTCTATTCGTTGTAGTCATGGCAGCTGTGAAAGAGATGTAGAAAGAGAGAGAGGGAGAGGGAGAGAAGAGAGAGATGGAGATGAGTGATGAATGAATAAGCACAAGTGTAAATTCTAGCTAAAGGCTAATCATCTGCATGTGTGTGTGAGTGTGTGTGTGGGTATGTAGGTGTGTGGGTGTGTGGGTGTGTGGGTGTGTTACACAGCTGGCACACTCCTTTAAGACTTAATTAATTTGGCAAGTCTTGGAGCACAGCTGCAAAATGATTTAAATACATTGAAGCAACGTGCGTGGGGAGCAATTACGTGAGGCAGCAGCAATAAAGCAGTAAACGCAATGCGGCAATCATGTAAATGAATGTCATCAGCGAGACATCAGCCAACCAGGCATTCATTCATTCATTCAATCATTCAGTCATTCATCTATCTATACTCCATGCGGTATACGAATTAGAAATGGGAAACAGGAACAGCACTGGGATGAGGAGCAGAAGCAGGAACAGGAACAGAAGCTTCAGCACGCACGAATGCTGGCAGACAAGGACAACGCCAACTCTGCTGATGCGGCGGAAATAATTGTCTTGACACAGATAATCTCGTTACCTTTTGGCCTGCACTGGCACTGGCAGTGGGATTGGCGCTGGAGTTGGAATTGGGATTGGGTACAGGAAGTGGCTTTGATAATGCGCCTGCGCTTCAGTTGGCTGCCAGCTCATCCACAAATCCATTCGGTTTGTCCGCATTATTGTCAATTTATTTGCGTAATTTATGCTGTGCCGCCCGAGGCGCTAGACAAACACATTGGGGGCCCACTCAGAGACCCTCGTTATCCAGTTATCCCCACCCTGCCTTCCTCTGTATCCCGATTCTTCAGCCAAATCTAACAAACTGTCAACTGTTGACTGCGTGTGGCGATAGTTAAGCTATTTCCTGCGTCTGTTTTAAATTCAAATCAAATCTCGTTACAAAATTGCCACAAAAATGGTCGCTAGTGTTTTTTTCCTCTTGTTTTTTGTTTTTTTGCTCGTTATTCTAACGAGTGTTTGGGGGCGACAAAGGAAGTTTGAAGAAAAGACATTTATTCAACTTTATTTTTATTTTTTTGTTGCTGTTTCTGTTGTTTTTGTGGTTCACTTTTTACCTTTTGCAGCTTTGTCACTGAGCTCTGGCTCTGACTCTGGCTGTGGCTCTAGCTCTTCACAAGTTTTGATTTCTTGTCACAATTTGTTGACATTTGTTATGTTTTTTTTTGTATTTTCTTCTTCTTTTATTTCCTTTAGGATTTTTGCTTCGTGCTGGTCATACAGCCAATTAAGGCCACAAACACGAGTGCCGAGCGTAAAATGAAAATACCGGAGTTTCTAAGAAAATTTCATCGTCACGTTTTGAACGCAACGAGGGCAACGGAGCGTATGCTTTATATTGATTTTGTAGCATAACAAGCTGCGTCTGCATAACCATCTGCTGCACTAACTGCACCAGCTGCACTTCCTGTTCTACGTCACATCCGCTGCTGTTTCTGTTTTCCTACTGCTGTTTTGGGCTTGGATTGCCTTTCACTTAATTGCACAATAATGGATCGCTTCAAAGTCGCTTCAAGTACTCACTGCAAGCTCTATAGTTCTGCTGCTGTTCTACTGTTCTGCAGTGTCTTTGGCAATTTCCGCATCTATTGTTAAACTAGTGAGTGACTACTTAGTCAGTTACTCAGTCGTTCACTCACTCAGTTAGCCATTCAAGTGAAAACTTTAAATTGTTTCACAGCTTAAATTAATTTGTGTGCTCTAGCAACTGTTTGACTGTGTGTGTGGGTGTGTGTTCAGGGCTACAGCGCTGAAAGAAGCTTCAAGAAAGTAAACTGGAGTAAACTAAGTAAATTTTTGGACCTTAATACATGATTTCTTTTCAAAAATTGTTGTCAAATTTGTTGCAAATCTTTCAAAAAATCGACTTTAAAATGTTTACCTATACAAATTACTTAAATATGCTTTCAAACTCTAGTTAAAACCAACTATATATTAAAATTTTATAGCTTACTAGACTAGACTTAAATAAATTTGGAAAGCTTCTCGAAAGATTCACTCAAAAAGCTAATAAATAATATAATTTTCAAACTCTGTGAGCTTTGCTAGCTCTCAAGCTCAAAGTTTTTGCTACTGCAGCCCTGGAGCTGAGCACTTTTGGGTGTTTGGTTGTCTGTTTACTTTGCGTCAACGTCTAAAATTGCCAAGTGTCTCAAGTTTTTAGAGAAGCGAACACACTTAATAGGCAAAGGCAAACACTTTTCCGCACACAGAAAAGTGCCAGAGCCACTTTACCCCCCTCCCCCGTCACTACCCACCCCTCCTCAGCCTCTCGTTCTCATTATTTTAGAGCAAACAATAACATTCATAATGCGTTATGTATTTTTCAACTCAATTAGAACATTGTTTACAATGCGCATATAAATTTGATGGTTGCGATGCGAAAACTTTTATTTCCATCCCTGTTTTTCCATTCCTGAAAGAAGAAAAACTTTAGGAAATACAAATAAAGAGTTAATGTTGTTCCAGCTCTCAAATATGTTTACGTAGAAAAGTGGGCGTGGCACACTCACAAACGCACACACAAGTTTTGAATTCAGTTTATTAATGTCAGCGGCCATGTTTCATGAGCTTTATTTAGAATTATGAGCGCATTTGCCTAAGCACCCGAAATGTTTGCAAATAAATGCGACAGCAAATGATGCAAGCTGCATAAAACTGCTGCAACAGCAACAGAGAGTGAGAGGTAGTGGCAGAGACAGAGAGAGAGGGAGGTAGAGGTAGAGGTAGTGAGCAGTTTGAACCCGTTTGTGGCGACGCCAACTCGGCCAAGTTTTTCGGACTGCGTCGTCTGCAGTTTTTAGCCATTTGTAGCCCTTTCTCGCTCTCTCTTCCTCGCTCTGTGTTTCTATCTCGCTCTTTTTCATTTTTGTGGCGTCAGTTTGGCGTTGCGGCAGCTGCCACACTAAAGGTTTTTTCCCTTTTCCAAGCGGACGCACCTACACAGTCAGCATTCTTCCGCAGACACACTGTGTGAGTGTGCGTGTGTCTGTGTGTGTGTGTCAATGTGGCGTATGCTTGTTTTTTTTGCTCGTGGTATACATTTTTGGCAGACACAGCAAAGGCAGCTCGACAATCAATGAAGATGCCATTATGTTGCCAGGGCCACATAAATACATACACGCAAAAACACAAGCACAAACATGCACAGAATCGTATATATATAACCTACATATAGGTATATATATATAGGTATATATAGATGCTACCTGGTGTCGTCTGAGTCTGAGTCTGGGCTTGTCATAAAGATAGCACGTCCATAACTTTAAAGTTCGAAAACTAATTATGCCTATGGCCTATGACTGAGCCTAGTCGCTGTCTGGGCCAAGATACTTTTGCTGCAACGCATAAATTATGCCACACTTTTATGTAGTATGCCACACTCCCCACCCTTACCCCTCTTGCCGCTGACACACTGCCGCCCCTGCCTTTTGGGCATGTTGTAATTTGTTTTTGCATTTGGCTGCATTTTATGGCTAATGGCTTTTGAATAGCAATCGCCATACGTTGACCATTTGATATGGATGCTGAACGAAAATATATATATAAATGTATATATACATATATATGTATATGTTTGTGTATGTGTATTACTTCAAGGGGAATTTGCTGGCTTAAGTGCCGCATTAAAACAGGCCAAAAAGGAAACAATCTAGTGCCTAAGGAGGGAGCTCTTTCTTTCTCTCTCCCTCCCTGCTTCTGCTTCTTCTGCTCTCCCACCCCTCTCCTTCCTGTAGCTCCTGCACCTCTGCGTGCTTGTCGACATCACCATGACAATAAAGGCAAATGACGAGTGGCATGTCGAAAATAATGATTAACGAGCAACGATCCGGAGATGGCAATGAAGCTGGAGTGGGAAGGGAGAGAGAGAGAGAGAAGGAGGGAGAGAATGAGAGGGGGTAGAGAGAAGGAAGGCTAGGGAGAGGGAGTGGGGACTAGAAGAGCTGACATGGCGCTCAGCGAGGCATATAAAACAAAAAATTAAAGTACACTCGAGCTCAACCAACATTCATATACCCTGTACAATTAAATCTTTTATAAGCAGTACTACATATGATTGCAGACACGACTCAAGGGGTGTGGCAGCCCAAAATTAAATAATTCTGAATCTACCTACGAATCTTAGGTAAGAAATGTTAACACAAAAGAACCGACAGCCAAAAAAATGCTTAACAAACCTATAATACCCATTGTAAGAGGTTGCAACAAAAAAAGCAGCACACAAACATCGATGCTCGTTGTGAATATATGTGTGTGTAATAGCGGGCAAATCAAATGGAAATGGAGATACAACCAGGTCAGGAAGAGGCAGAGGAATGGGTGAAGGATAGGAGGAGGGATATATCAGGATATGGGCATAGGGCACATGGAGGCAGGAACACACACAGGCAGACATTCGAGATGTAGCATCATCAATGATTTAAATTAATCGTCGTAGCACACGCAAATCTCGCACATGACAACCAAACGACAAGCAAACTGCGGGGTGTGGAGTACTTGGTCTCCCCCTACCACGCCCCCTGCCCCAATCCCCCAACCTTTACTGCCTTCTCTTTTTTTTGGTTTTTACTGGCAACGGATATGAAGTCGAAATCAGCATATCAGGCAAATTACAAGAGCAAACATAAAATGGCTCAGCCAAATGACTAAACGAAGTGGCAGCCGGAGCTCTTGATGGCCAACAAACTGGAAGTGGGTGTGGCACTTACGCCAAATGAGACGAAGGACGATGGCAGGAGCAGATAGACAAGAGCAAATTAAAGCGAAACGTTTGCAAAGACCATGAGACCAAAAGGAGAGGGAGAGGGAGGGGGTGAAGGAGAAGGAGATGGAGAAGAGACAGTGGAAGGGGAAACAGCGGGGAAACTGCGCTTGAGACTTGTGTGGAAATGTAGCTGGGAAATGGCAATGATGTCTTCTGCATTGACGCGACTCAAAGTCAATGCCAGCATAAGAAATGTGTTTGCCCAACATTGCATATGTGGGTGTCTGTCTTCGATCAGTCTCTCTGTCTATCTCTCCGTCCGTCCGTCCATCTGTCTTTCTGTCTGTCTACTTTGAGTGAGCTATTTTGACAGATTAACTCACGCGTTTGCCTGTTGTACAATGCTGCCCACTTTTGGCCACGCCCACGCGCGCTCGTTATGTCAATTGTCCACGGCAAAAGGCATCTGCAGTTGACTGGAAGTGGGAGTTGAAACTCCATAGTGGGAGTGGCAATCGCGCACAAAAATCAAACAAACAAATGGCAAACACAAAAGGGGATGACAGTTTGGTTTTAGAAGAGGGATGAGGAAGGGGGGTGTATCAGAGGGGGGAGTGGCAGAGGGAAATAGGAGCACAGGGAGACGGGAACTGCCATTTGCCGTCGCTGCATGTGTTAAATTTAAGTTTTGATTTACGACCTCAACTTTGTAGGCTGCTGTAAGAGTATATAGGCAATACACACACACCCTAGCACACACACTGGCACACACACACATGTGAATAGTGATAAATTGCGCTGTCAGAAGTTGCTAGCAACAATCGCAGGATCTCCACATTTTTTTCTGTATTCACTTCACTTTTTTTCTCTTCTGCAGCTGCGACTGCTGTCAGGGCGAGGAGTGGGGGGAATAGGGGGGAGAGATAAGGAAGGCATAGCCATATATGTGCCAGGGCATAGGTTGGACTAACTGGGTTAGCCAGACGTACAGACGAGCAGACAGCCAAACAGCCAGACAGCTTTGAGCCTCGAGCGTTTAATGGCTGTTGACAGACGTGTCAAGTCACGGCGTTCGCTCTGTTTTGTAAGCCTTTTCAGGCAGCCGTTACAGCCAACCAGACGGCCATGTTTTTTTTTCTTCTTATTTTTTGTAGCCTTCTCTACTCTACTCTTTTTTTATGGCCAACATCGTGTCGGGCACACTTGCAGCCAAGTTATGTGCTCACTTCATTGTTAACTGTGAAGACTGAAACTGAGCGACTAACTTGAAGTTTGAGTCCGACTCTCTGTCTGAGCCGGAGCCTGAGGGTAACAGCTACAACTTGAGCTCAAGTGCGCTTATAAATTTGTAATGGCATTGCCAGTCAGCTAGTCGCCACTTCTTTTTTTTTGCCGTAACACGCGGCGTATGCGTGATGACAGCGAACACAGCTAATTGTGAGCATTAAATATTAAAAATTATTGTCTAAATCAAACCGATTGTAACAAATACTACAAATTCAATTGAGACACAGAAGGGAGAAAGGGCTGAAGGGGGTGGGGTTAGGGGGGTGCGGGTTTGGCCCACAGAATGATGCATAAATTATGCAAAAATGATTTATAGGCTTGCAGCTGAAGCGAAATCCAGCGCACAAAGTAAAAACTAAACATTGACCAACCGCATAAATTAATTGAATTATGCAAGCACAAGCTACCCTGATCCCTCCACCTCCTCTCCCTACCCACCATTATGTAAATTTATGTATGTGTGTGTGTGTGTTTGCATTTAATCATGAGCTTGAACTTTCACTTGATTTGCTAGCTCGACTTCAACTAACAGTTTTACGTTGACGCCAAGTCAAATGCAATCCAAAGTCCAAAGATTATAGCAGACAGCAGAAAAGGGCAGTAAAAATTAAAATCAATTTGAATCACAAAAAACGCCTTCGGGTCTTAAAAAAAAATCCAATGCTGGTAATTCCTGTGTCTCTGTGTGGCTCGTTAAAGTCTATAAAGACTACGACGACGACGACTCGAAATCAATAAACCTTGCGCGTCTTTTTACGAGCCTGATTTATATAGACACACACATGTGTGTGTTAAGAGTGTGTGTGTGTGTGTATTGTTCTGAAGAAGACATGTGTCTGGGCTCGTACTCGGTGCCTTTAATTTCTTAGTAGCTGCATAAATAAACTATAAATTCAATTTTATTACGTAGCAAACGCATCGAGAGGACTTAAAAGACAGCAATGAAAGAGACAGCAAGACAGAGGGTGAAAGAGATGGGGAGAGAGATAGCGATAGAGAGAGAGGGGAAAACATTTGTTGATGCCACACGAATTTCATGTTCAAGTTGTATCAGTTTTCATATTTGCTCAGCTTGTCTACTCGTTGGTAACTTGAAGTAATGAACGGACTGCTCTTTGGGATTGCTTCTTGGTCAAAGTCTGCAATTGTCACAGCAGCTGAAGCAGCTGTAGCAACTGATGGTAAACGTTTAGTAGCCCGTAAAGCAGAGCTCTATATTTTACGATTCCATGTGCTGCACAGAGTTAGACTGAGTACCAAAGACAGACGCAGTGACTGTGTTAGAGCCAGGCCAAAAGGCAGCAAACAAGCTGTGCTTAAATTTTAATAGCCATTCAAGACACTGAAGCCAGGCCAAAACTACTTCGATGGCGTCTTTTATGAGCTGTGTGATTGCTAGCCATGTGTATGTGTGGGTGTGTTGTCTCTCTGTGTGTGTGTGTGTGTGTGTGTATGTTGGTTTGGTGGCAAGTGCCAAGCCAAGGACAACAAAGTCAATTTGAAAGATACACAGCAAATGACAAAGGGAGATAGAAACAGAGGGGTGTGATAGAGATAGAGACATCGCGTAGGTAAATGCTGCAATGCAAATAGCGAAAAGCGAACAAAATGCAAAAATATGCAAACGAAATGCTGTCATCAAAACTTACAATCAACTATAGAAGAGACACTGAATACACTGCCAACCACCCCCCTCCCCCACCACCCCTCTCCCACCTGCCTATACCACTTACATACCCAGAAAAACAGAGGAGACAGTGAAAGATACAGATACATGCTGAGGAGCATTCAATGTAAACATGAGTTTCATCAGTCTAGAGGGGGAAAGCAACGTTGCAGCAACAGGGAAAAATCAGGGAAAAACCTGGAAAAACCATTGAGAGAATCAACTCCTGTGGCCTTCCCGTGTCAATGCAAATTCAAACAAAAGTGCGCAGCACAGACCGACAATCCAATACCGTCTATAGCCGCCTAGCCAAGCCAGATTAACAGCATCAGCAGTTGGCCAACATGAATGCACAAAATGCAAAATGTAAAAAATACAAAAAAAAACAGGAAAAAAAGAAGAAGAACAACATCAGAGTATAAAGCAGGGCAAAATGCACGTCCACATAACAGTTTATACACAAACATTGTTGTTGGCTTTGCATTTTGTATACCCTGTAGTTATGCAAGCGGAGTGTTTGCTGCACACTGTGAATGCTTAGGAAGCTAAGGGAAACTCAGGGAGTTATAAAGAAGTTTTCCTTAGAAGGAATGTTTATAGAAATTTGAAAAATTGGATTAGATAAAATAAATGTATATATAGAAATTTATTTTAATATGAAAAGGATTAATTTTAGAATTTAGTGACAGATTTTGCTATAAAAATAAATTAAACTTTCTTAAAATACTAAAGAAAATTTCTCTTTTTTTACCTTTAAAATTTTCTACATACTTTTTAAAGGGTATTTACTAGTCGTCTACTTTGTCGGTTAACATTGTCACTTGTTTTTTCTGCCACTTGTTTTTTTCATCAGCCATTTTGCATATTGGCCGCGTGCTTTGATAAGTGAAAATTGGAAAAATCCGCACTTTGCATGCAAAAATAATTACAAAAATATTTCCCAGCGATGGCAGCGACGAAAGGATTCATGTTGTTGTTGTTGTTGTTGTCTCTCTTCATGTTGTTGTTAGTGAAGAGGGAGAAAAGTTGTTCAATTGAACGCTTAAATTGTGCAGCAGTTGATTTGACAGCTTTAAGCATCCACTTGCAGCATTTTGGCCATTTCAGTGCTTGCGGCTTAAACAGCAAGTGGCAACGATAAGTGGGAGTGTGTGCGAGAAAGAGAGAGAATGAAAGAGAGGGCGAATTTGGAGCGGGTAATAGTAGTAGATAGTATTACTCGCACTGCACAGACAATGGCGTTTCCATTGTCATTCTACGATTTGGCCAAGTTGTTTTTTGGCTTTTTCACGTTCTCCTTCTGCTCGACTTTTTTATGATCTTGGGATTCTTTTCTATTCTGTGGTATTTTTGTTGAGTGTTTTGCAGTTTGGCTGCAAATGAAAAGGCCATCGAAAACAAAAGCCCACGTTGGCTATAAATAGCGTGAGCAGAACTTGACTTTTCAGTTGCCAACTATCTGGCTTGCTTTCTTTCCACCCTCCCCTTCCCCCCTTGCACCCCCTTCTTACCCACCTACTCCTACTGACTGGTAGTTTTCGCATTTACCCTTTGTCTCCGGCGTTTGTAAGTTCTCTTATCTGTTTATAGCATTTTTCGTGTAAGTTTCGGGGCGTTGTTTCTTTTCCCTCTCCCTCACCCCATCCCCAACTGCCCCTGCTGCTGTGTTGGCCATACTCTGCTGGTCAACTGGGAGTTTTAAGCTCTTAAATATCCGACGAATGCATTAGTCGCTAGTCGCTCTGTAAATTGCAATTGTTACACACTCGTAAATCTAATTGCAATTATACAATTTGTTCCGCAATGTTCAAATAAATTCCACTATAATGTTTTATGCTTCATATTAAGTATTAACCCGAAATCTGTTGAAATCTGGTAGGGTAGGGTAGGGTAGGGAGTATGTAGCGTGTCGACGCTTGTTTGCAAATAAACAGAAATTGCTGTTACAGAAATAATAATAATAATAATTTATGCACATTTGGCGCGTTCACATGACAACGAGAAATGTGAAAAGTTAATACGCTTGAAATTATAATTTACATTACGCATTGTAATTACACAGAAATGGCGACACATTATAGTTATTATTCTGCATTGATTTAAAAATAATCAAAATATGACCAGAGATTTTATTTATTTTACATAATTTTCAACTTATCTCCACTTTTTATTGTATTTTTTTTTTGGTATTCGAACTCGATTTAATAACGTTAGTGGCAATTGCAGCTAAAAATTGATTAAATTATATACGAATAATCGAATAACGAGAATTATTCATGCACCAACGCGCCAGGAATTCAATTTTTTTTTAAATTAGGTTTATTTTAAAAATAAATAACTCCCAGAAGTATGCAACATTTTTTGCATTCGACTAATTCAAATTTATTTCATTATTTACTTAATGATCTGTTGGAATGTAAGAAATTAATACAAAATTCATTATTGTATTAAATTGAAATTGGCGTTAATTAATAAATAATTCCGTTTGGTA
The DNA here is from genome assembly GCA_018903735.1 of Drosophila cardini. Taxonomy (NCBI): domain Eukaryota; kingdom Metazoa; phylum Arthropoda; class Insecta; order Diptera; family Drosophilidae; genus Drosophila; species Drosophila cardini. The sequence continues at coordinate 7,615,127 of JAEIGM010000004.1, read as the reverse complement.
ACTGCGCTGAAAGTTGCCTGTTGATTTCCTGAGAATGTTGCATAAATAATTATAATTAGTGAATTTTAAAAGGGTAAACTACAGAGAAAGTTTTGGGTTTCCTTATGCTTAAGCTGTTAACTTCATTTGGGGCTCAAATGTTGCTTGACGGATGCTGGCCGCAATGTTGGCCCAAAGCTATTCCATGCTGTACTTAGCTATACTTAGTAAAAATAACAAAATTAATGAAACATTTCACAGCACTCCAACAGAGTTGTGGACCTCAGACTCTGGACTCTGGCTGTGCAAATACAGTTATTTATACTACACTCAACTTAATTACAAGGAGCAGTGGCAACACTGGCAGCCAGTACGGCATTAGCCAAGTCGCTTAATCCAGCTACGTAGAGCTACGCTTCATTAATCAGACGCGACTCTAAGCCACAACAAAAGCAGGCAACCAGAGAAGCAGTTAGTTAGTTGTTGCTATAGTTGTTGTTGTTGTTGCTGTTGTTGGCTGTGTGGCAAGGTAGCTACTGGCAACATAGTTGAAACAGCAGCATAGAAAGAAACAAAAAAATTAACAAGCAACTTAACACTTTAACGCCTTTCACTCCTTGCGAACAATGTAATTACTTCAAACAAGAGGACTCACTGTCTGCCGGCGGCTTCTGCCAACCCCATTTTAGCAGCTAACTTGGCCAAAAGCGACCAATAGCTAGACGTTCTGCCTGCCTGCCTGCCTGTCCAACTGCCTGTCTGTCTGGCTTTGTGGCTGCCTGATGTGAACGCTTGGCTGGGCTTTCGGGGCTACGCAGCGGATATTAGGCTCAGACTCCAACAAACTACAGAGTCCAAAAGGACCAAAAACACCAAAAAGTCCAAAAACTGCAAACTCTGATGCTGCTCGAGTGCATTACCATTTGATTATAGAAAACATTTATTTTAGTTGCTTGCCTTGGCTTTGGGCTTTAGACTGACTCTGACAGTGCACACAAAATGGCTGCCTGCCCCACACACACACATACACACACACTCATACACACCCGTTGCACCGCCAACTAACCACAATGCAAATCCGCAGAGCAAACAAAGTCAGGTGATGTTGGTATTAGTGTGTGTTTGGTCTACAGAGCGAGCTCAGTGCCTGCTCCTACTCCCACCTTCTTGCCTCTTCTTCCCTCTCTTGCTCTCCTCTCTCTCCCTTCCTTGACCTGTTTGAAGCCACTGACAGTCTGACAGACAGCGGCGCACCTATGCAACTTTTCACATTTGAGTTGCCACACTCTGTGCTGCCTTTCCACTCCTCCTTTCTCCACTGCTCCTCCCTTTTCACCTGCCTCTATGCCCCTTTCAGCTTGCCACGTGGATGCACGTAATTCAATCTGCAGTTTCAGTTGATTTTCAACAGCTGCAACAGCATTTTGTCGTGTGGAATGCTCTGAGTTGTTAGCCAAGAACTGAGAATTGCTAGACAGTTGACAGCGTATGTTAACACGGTCTTCACTCTCTCACTCACAATGTGGCAGTTTTCAGCCATTTGTCTGGCCAAAATGTTTGGCACTCTGACAGCTTTAGGCCAAGTCGAAATGCCGTCGCACACACACACACACACACACACACACGCACATAGAGAGACTCACTTTGAATGCAAACTGGAGTGCAATTAATGTTATCACAATGCGAGTCTCAATAGGCAATTGGCTGTTAAGACTTGGCCATAATTTTATTTCTTTCTTTTAGCCTACTTTTGCCACAAGTTGTGGTAGTCATACACACACACACACACACACGCACTATGCGTGTTGCTGCAACTTGGGCAACATAATTAATTTAAGCGCTTGTCCGCAAATGTTTGCGAAAAGTGTCAGATGTTTGCTTCGCAACTATATATCACAAAAGAGGTGAGTGTGTGCGAGTGTGTGTGTGTGTGTGTTGGAGTGTGTGTGTGTTAAGCTGCATTTGCATAGCTGTCAGCAGTGGACTTATTGGGTTGATTTATTATAATTGCAATGCAGCTGACAGACAGACAGTCAGACAGTGGCACTGGGAGACGGACAGGGAGACAGTTGAGCTGCTCCTTAATTACGCACATAAAGGTAAAGATATATTTACATTTGTATCAATTAAACAGAAAAGCTGGCTTAATTAACAGCATGCATGTAAGCCACTTTCACATACTTACCAACAAAGTATTCTGTATATGTATATATGTATTTACATACAAGTGTTTGTAGTTTCCAAACTTATTTGTGGCCCACTTGATTTTCAATAATAAAACAGCAAAAAGTTCAGCAGCGACGACAGAGGAGCACAATGGGCATTTCATTTGCAGGCAAAAGTGTTTCATCTTCTTCTTCCTTACATTTAAACAGCCAACGGCAAAGTTTTGACACACACACACACACAGGCACACACTCACACACACACTCCGTGTCTGACAACATATGGCAAAAATCATGTGTGGGTGAAAAGTTTGTGAGCAATAAGTATTTTCTTGGCCACATAATGTCCACCACACGCGTTCTCAGAGAATGTCGAAAGGAAAATGCCACAACAACAAAACATAAAATCAAGGAAAACGACAACAACAACATGGAATGAAATGTAGCGAAGTGTAGTGAAGGAAAAAATATGATAGAAGCATGAAAAACGGTTTAAGAACAAAACAAGTCAATTGCAGGAAAGCACAACAAACTAAAGGAGTGTGTTTGGGAGTGTGTGTGTGTGTGTGAGTGTGGGTGTGCGTGCGTATGCCTTAACTATGTCTGGGCGTAACCGTACACAAAACGAGTCTGTTATTTTCCATTTTTCCAATTTTGAACGGCTTTAAACGTTTATCGCTACGAAGTTTCCTCTACAAGTTTTTGTTGTGTTTTTTCATCCTTTTTTTTCAATTTCCTTTTTTTTTTTTTTTAAATTTTTTGATTTACACTGCACTCACTTAAGACACTGAACTGGGTAGCTTGGGTAGTTAGACAGGAGGCCAAGTGAAGCGCACACAACTACCGCTGTCGTCGCAGGACGGCAGCCAACTGCGCGCTGAGCGAGGACTCCGTGAGCAGCGCAGGACATGGCTAACTCGAGCAGCAGCTCCAAACTTGTTCGATGTGCTTTCGCAGGCGCTCAAACAACACGACAGCAACCCTCAAAGTGGGCAGCAAACCCAACTGTAACCCCCTCTCTATCTCTGTCTCTCTTTCGCACTCGCTTGCTCTCTCCTTCTCTCTCTCACTCGCTCGCTCGGTAGACGCTGCCGAGCTGCTGGCTTTGTTTGCGCGACACTTGTTATCGTTAACGTAACGAGCGTTGGTGTGTCTGTATGTGTGTGCGTGTGCGTGTGTGTGTGTGACACAACTACAACCACAGCGGAACACAGAACATTTGCAGCCGTGTGTACAACGTGTCGTATGCGCACTTGAGCGTCGGCATTTGTTCTACGCTTTCGTTTGGCCGCATTTTAGGCAATACTTTTATATCTTCCGGCAACAAAGCACGCACGCACACACAGGCACAGGGCCACACTCCCACACACACCTATACTAGTGTATCAGACATGACTATCATTATATAGCAATTTAAACGATTTGGCCGTGGCGTCAACTATTTACAACTCATTTGCCCGCAGACTGCAACTGCAACTCGTTGAGGACCTTTGGTAATTGCAGCATCAACAAACGATGTCAGTTGCTGTGGCAGAGGCCTGACACTGGCCATAATGGGCAGCGAACAAGTCAACACACACACGCACACACACACATGCAGTATGTAAATACCAGTGCGTGTGTGCGAATGTGTGTATGTGTAAAGCGAACACAGTCAATTAAATTTCAACTGGCATCAAGTGTTAAATCGCTGAGAGGCGTAACCAAAACTGGGAGAGAGCCGGAAATTTGGTAAAAGGGAAAGGAAAATGAAAAAGTGGGAAAATGGCAAAGGGTTCGGAGGTTCGGGGGTTCGGGGGATAGAGGGATTCGTGGCATTCCTGTTGCCATTTATTTGCGTGTGTATTGAGGCACACGGCTTTGGTTAGGCTGTCTTTAAACTATTATATATGCGCCAGCAATTTGATTAAATTTTGTTGCACTCGTATACAATTTGTAATTCAAATTAAAAGCGCAAAAATAAAAAATAAACAAAAAATAAAAACTATTTTGGAAAACTACAGAGGGAAGCAGAGACAAACAGTGAGGCAGTGAGGCATATAGGCTGGCTGAGAAGACAGTCAGACAGAGCGAAAGACAGAGAGACAGACAGAGAGACAGGATGGCAGGCAGGCAGGCAAAGGCAACAAAAGGCATACCAAATTACTGCTGAAGCAAAGGCAACAACAAACCAGAAATGAAATGAAACGCAGTCAGTGGAAATGATGCCCAGAGAGAGACGATGCCAGCAGCCAAAAACAAGCAAGCAAAATGGAGAGCAAGGAGACCAGAGAAGAGTCAAGGAGAAAGCACAGCGGAGGGAAAGCAGAGAAAAGGAAAAAAGAAGAAAAGACAAAAACAGAAATGAAAATGCTGCCGCATTTGAATGCTGCGTGGAAGCAACAATGTTGCATTCCACTTGGGCACTTTGTTAGCAGGCGGCAGCAACAGTCATATTGTGGCCAAAACGCACACACTTACACCCAAAAACTTACACACACATACATACATATGTGGGTATACTCGCTGTTTGCCGAGGGTGAAAAGTAAAAGCCCCACAGGCATTTGGCATTTTGGCACAACAACATTTTAAAATTCCAACAACGAAAGTGTAGACAAAGCTCTTAAATGATGATCAGCACGTGCCCCAAATGAAAAGCTGCCACACACCCAACACACACCCAACACACACTCACACACAGTAGTGCTGAGCCCATAAATACATATTATACAATTTATTTAAATATATTTCATTTATTCTGTAAGAAAATCCAACTAACATACATCAAATTCGATATTTCCTACGCTTCAATCAAATAAAGACTTATGTATTATATTAAATTTGATCTAAATATTACCAGTTCGTTCCTTATTCGTTATTTATGGACCCTTTGATAACCTTTGTTCTATATTTGATTAAGTTTAGCTTTGAGTCTTCACCCTTTTTGATTCCAACTTTTCGGCATTCCTCTTGCGACACAATTCTCATAGCTGTAAGAATATGGTTTAATATCTGATCAGCTTTAATTCTGATCCAACTTACGTGTTGTCGCATAACAGTTTTCAAATTCATAATAACATTTTGTAAAGAAGAAATGACACTGATCATCAACAGCAAAAACAATGTCCCAAGTCTTGACGTCTTTGGTGATAAAGGGACATTTATGTGGACAATGTGTCTTATCGTCTCTGAATAGTATTAAAAAAAGCCAACAAATTAGCAAAACAAAGCTCAGTAGCAAGCTAATATTAGTCCTAAACTTTTTTCGTATCATTCTCTAAATGTAAAGAGTTGTGATCAATTTTAAAGATTTATTCTTTAGCCATTTCCGTAATATGTGTGAAATTTGTAATCAGCTGCGCTTATACCCTATCTCGGAATAGCTAACAGTAGGGCATACTGTTTTAGTTATTCCTCAATTGTAACATAAAGTCGGATTTAATTAAATCTAAGTAGCTTAATAGTTCTGATTTTACTAAGTTCTTAAAATTATCGTCTTGTTCTGATGCTTTGATCTGCTACAGGGTAATATTTCGTTGTGCTTTTGTTACCGCTCTCAGTTTTGACAAGAGCCGTAGCCTAACGATTAAAAGAATGTGCTCTGTTAACAGAATCTGTTATGCTCTCAGCTCTGTAATAAACTACAATTATGGCTACTTGCTATAGCAAGTAGCACAAAAAATAAAGAGATGTGCTATGAGTAGCCGTAGTAGTTGCCGAAAACTAAGAGCTTTGCTCTGCTCTCATCTTTCTCTCAGTTTTTGGCTTGTGCTGATTGCTATAGCTGTAAATTATTACGCGACAGAGCTGAGAGCCATAGCATAGCAGAGTACATACTTTTGATCGTTAGGCTACAGTTCTGCTACGGCTCTGCTACTGCTCTACTCATGCTCTGCTGAGGCTCTGCTACTGCTCTGTTATAGCTTTGCTACTGCTCTGCTATGGCTCTCAGCAGCAGAGCATTTTCAAATGCTGCTATTATGATCTGCTGATAGTTTTTAATAATTTTAAATTTAAATACTTTACATATTAATTCAATAAAAATTAAATCTACCATTTAAAACACTAGTAGTTCCCAGTGGGTGTAGTCAGCCAAATGTTTACGGTGTCAATAATCAGTTTTACTTCCGATTTTCAAACATGACAGACTATATAATAGTTAGTAAAGTTATCAAAGCGAATTTTGTAATGAAACAGGAAACTGTAGATAAAGTTAATAATAATAGCAACAGTCGTAATGTGGCCACACACACAGACACACACACAGAGACGATTGAAAAAAGGTGAAAAGTAAAAGCCTCGACAGAATTTGGCATAAAATGTTTTAAAATTCCAGAAACGAAAGTGCAGACAAAACTCTTAAATGACGAGCAGCACGTGCCCAAATAAATGAAGAGAAGAGTGTAGTTACGAGTGAGACACCCCAAGCAAACACCCAACACGCACACCCATCTACACTTGTGTGTGTGTGTGTCTATGTGTGTGTCAGAAATTGTGCAAGCGGGAAATACACGTATTTTGAATGCTGTCCCAACACCAAAGAGAACAAGGAGTAAACTCCCAAAAGAGTCCGCTTCACATGCGTTTGCGACTCAATTTCGCACAGTGTTCCACAGCAGTAAGCGGACAGCGGCAGGCAGTCAGACAAGCATCCCATACAACTGGGAGCTGCCACGTTGCCACTTTTGGAGGCATTGTCTTCCACTGGATGAAGACTACTGCCTTCAGCGTCTTGTGTATTGCTGACTTTCCGATTTCAATGTGTCAAATTGTTGCAGCACCATATTGCACTCACTGTAAGGGCGAACAGGAGTAAGCAGTGCAGACTTTGACAAAGCTGCAGATAAAGAGTGCAGTGTTAGAACGAGAGGGAAGAGAGAGAGAGAGCAGAACTTATGCAGATGTGACAAGTGGAAAATGGCTTCTTTATATTGATATATTGAAGGAAATCAATGCCATATGGCATTAGAGTCACACATAAACAGAAAATAATTGCATAAGCAGCAAGTAAACGATAGCTAAACACCCTGTAAAGCCATCATAACTCTCCAGTGTTGACTAACAAACTATTTTGCTTACCTCTTCTACGTGACTCACACAGTGCTCCATAGAATTTTATGCACTGCTCACTTTATTACGCTCGAGTATGACAATAAATGGCAGATAATTAAAGTTGAACAATAATATTAAATTTATGCACTCGCCACAGTTTTTTTTAAATTTCATTATTTGTTTTTCAATTTTTATTCTTCTTTTTTTTTCGTAGTGAAAGAGATGCTTTCGGTCAACTCGAATTTGCATAAAATCAACATTGGCGTTTACAACTGAATCCGCAATATATTCTGTGTGTATGTGTGTGTGTGTCTGTAATAACAAAAAAAATTACAATTTAATGGAAAGAGGCAACAATATCAAAGTTTTTTCACTTGCATGCCAATAATCAATCAAACGTGAAATATATGAAAATATGTAGAGTTAAACAAAATGAATGCTGTTTACTACTACCGATATATATACTCCTATATATTTGAGTCTTGATCGAAAGTTTGATATTATTTATACCAGATAAAGATGTATTTGTTGTTAGTATTTCTGATTTTTTTGTCGTTCAGTCTGCTGGTCTTTAATACGACTTCCTGTGCCATTAAATTTTAGCATAACAAACAAAATACTTTTCGAGTGTTTCCGTTTGCTTGTTTCAGTGACATTTTGGACGACGACGCGACGTTGGAGGAAAACTCAACCGTGCAGCAAACGCTAAAAGTGCAGTAAAAAATTTGTTGAAATATGCAATGTCCTTTGGCTTTTCCCTGTCTCATCCCCCCGTCAACCCTAAACCCACAACTACGCCAAACTGGCCAGCACAAAAAAAAATTGCATAGCTTTTATTTGCACTTCAATTTTGCCCTCGACGATGGCTTCGGGTGCCCGCCGGGTCAGCAGCTCTTTATAGCGATTGCAATCCCCAAGTTGCACTTTGTTAACTGCACTGCATTGCAATGCTAACTGCGAGAACACGGGAACACGGGAACATGGGAACATGGGAACACGGGACTCAGAGTACAGTACTCTGGACTCGCTTCGAACTCATTCCCAGTTCAAGTTGAAAACTCGCTAGACAAGTGCTACTTGCAGCTATTTTATTTTTGAATGTCCTTTAGCGCTTATCAGCATTTCAAATCAAAAGACAAAAGTCTCACTGCCTGCCCAAAAATAAAAGTGAACTCGTTCCATTCGTGGGCCCAGCACAAGTGCAACGTGCAACGTGCAACGTGAAATGTGAAATGTGCAAAAAGCTGCAGGTAAAATGCACGGAAACGAGCCAAATAAAATCATGTGACACTTTGTGGTTAATAATGTTGTGTGTACTCGTATATCCAAAAACACAACGTGACTCTTTCTCTCTATCTTGCTGGAAAGACGGCCCTTTATTGTAGCGCTTGCCCCAAAAAGTGGACCGCAAATTTTACCGTCAAAAAAAGCGGGACAACCTGGCCAATAGTCTGGCGTCTGTGTCTGGTGGTGATGGCGTTGGCGGTGGCGGTGGCGATGTTGGTGGCGGTGATTTAAATGCAAATTTATTATCATGCAGCCAGCAAAAATAATAAAATACAAACCGACCCTCATGCAAGCACACACACACACACCCTCACACCCCCTCACACACACACGTACTCACAAAATAGTATAAATAAATGGCAAAAAATGTTGTAATAATATTTACAAAATGTCTGCTTGCTCTTTTTTCCCCATCGTTTCCCTTGTTTTCTTGTTGTTGTTTTTCTTTTCTTCTGCAGTTTGCAACATTTTTATGGGAACATTTTAATTTTTGCATTTGCATTTACATTTTGATTAAACGATTTGCATATTTGCTCATATCATTATTATTACTATTAGTATTAATATTATTATAGCAATGATTATTAAAATTAATATTAAGGTTATATTATTAATATTAATTGATTTTTTTATTAACATGATTAATTTTATTTTATATACTAAATCCATATTTCCTATCATTGTCATTATCATTATCATTATTATTATCATTATCATTATCATTATCATTATCATTACTACTATCATTACCATTATCATTATTATTATTATTATTATTATTATATTTATTGATCATAGTATATTACTATTACAGTTATTATTATTATATCATAACCAACTTTTAAGTAGAAACTGATTAAATTAATAGCAAAACTATTGAGCTAAACTCAGTTGCATCCGCTCCATTTCCTGGGCTACATAGAACTCATTTTGATTCCTTGAGTGTTCCTTGAGCAGAATCCGTATACGATGCTGAAAGAGCAGGAAACTGCAGTAGCAGCCAAAGGTGACCAACATGGCCACCACACTGGCAAACGCGTAGAGTGAGGCAATTCTCTCCCAGATCATGGCCAGTCGGTAAACGCGTTCTCTGATTTTATAGAGGAGTATGCCAAAGACGATGGCAAACACAGACACGTACACATAGATGTTGTGATATAATCTCGACAGCTGTTTGGTCAATCCAGTGTTATCACTCTGTTCGTTCCTCAAGTCCATCATCCAAGTTGAAAAACTTTCACAATTTTAGCTATGAAAGCAGCGTCTGTTACTCTCCCTCTCTCTCTCTCACTCACTCGCTTTTACTTACTGATTTCTAATCTATTTCTCTCTCAGTTTCTCCGTTTTTCTCTTTGGCATTTAGGTCGTGGCCAACTGAGAGCGTAACTGGCATCAACTTTTCCAATAACCATTTCTCAACTCAAATGTCTAATCATTTTTTACTTGCTGCTAAAAGTAATGTACGAAAACAGGAGGCAGCCACTGTGAATTAATCACAGTTCACAATCAAAGTGCATTAATAAAATTAAATGCTTTTAAATAAAAATTATCTTTAATTATTGAGTTTTAAAGCGTGGCAAGTTTAGAGTTTTATTAAAAGGAAATTGGTTTAAAAAAAAACTGCAATTTGTGCAGAAAATGCATTAATTAAAATTGTGTACAGGAATTTATTACGAATAGTTCTATATGAAAAGTAAACCTGTTGTTATAGTTAATAAATCAAACACGAATTTCTTGGGAAGTGTTGGAATACCCCTATTCAAACAATCAAAGTGTACCATTAGTCAACACTATTTTGACATTGTGACGATATGTATATCTGGTCACATCTATATTCTGATCTCTTCTTTTTTATACTTCCTTGAACGATTGTGCATGTGGTGTGGTGTTGCAGTTGAAAACAAACAATAAAATAAATCTTATAAAATAACAACAATCAATTAAGAGGACTTCTATATTTAAATAGGTGTACTTGCGTGGTCATTAAGGCAAGTCTTACAACAGGAAGAATATAGAAAAATATCAAACAATATTTTACAGAATTATCAAACAAATGAAAAAATATTTATTTTTGATCATTTCTGTGGTGAAATAAAATTCTGGAAACCAGATAAATAGATGAAAAACTTTGTTAATATACTAAGAAGCTAATCAAAGGGAAAACTAACTTTAATTCTTAATAATTTAGTTATATGAACTAAGCAGTTAAGTAAAAAGAAAAAAACTTTAGTTCTAAATAATTTAGGAATTTGAACTCAATACTCAAAACATAGCTTAAAACTAATTGACCTAAATGCATGAGTAATTATCACACAGAATCTGTTAGTTAATACCCACAGCAGTCAATAGATGCACTTCTTTGTTTTACTGTACTTCCCAGTCCCAGACAAAGTAGTTCCCATTGTTACTGGTAACACTGTGGGCTAACATGTTTACCTGAAGTTTAACAGGAATTCAAAGATTACGGCGTAAGACTCGCACTCGTATCGTTAGTCAGTCGCTTTATGTGCACAATGTTGTGAATTCCGGGGCGTATTTCCAGCGAAGGTCTTCTTAGTCTTATCTTAGAGCCAAACTGTTGTTTAAGTTTGCCATTTGCAATTTTTCAACAACTCATCAATCTGTAGTCGATGGCAAAGCCAATGCTGAAGACGGCCTGCTCTTCCGGCTGTAGCTTGAATTTTGCTGGCCGGAAACAGGAAAAAGCATGGTAAGGGTGAAGGGGAAACGGGAGGAGGGGAAAGGGAAGGAGCGGGGAGGGAAAAGCAATAGTAAAGTGAGGAGAATTGAGAGGAACTAACTTATGCGAGGCACGCACTCACCGCAAATGCAGCAGCATCAGTCTTCCTCATCGTTGTCCTTGTCGGTGTCTGCAGCACCCAGGGCTACCAACTGCTGCGTCTTCTCTCCTCGCCGTTCCCTACCCTACTTCCAACTCCTATCTCCCAGCTCCAGTTCCAATCTGCCTGCTCCAGAAGCGTTTGCTGAGCAAATATGACAACGTTTTGCTGATTTCTTTACCAGGCTACGTCTCGGTTTTGGCCTCGGGTTTTTTTTAGAGGGTATCTCGGTTTGAAGTTTCACTCGCAGAGCGAGAGCGAGAGAAAGAGAGAGCGAGAGAGGGCTAGAGTCACAGCCGCTGTCGCCAATGACGCCAAAACTTTTTTATTATGTATTTTGCGCTTTTATTATTCATCTATCATCGTTGTTATAGTTTAATAGAAAGTTTAAAAGTCATCATAGCAGCCGTCAATGACTTGCAAGCGTTCCCCACTTCCCTCTTCCCACTTTTCCCTTCATCTCTCCATTCCTTAGCTTCATTTCGCCATATGGAACACGCCCATAACTCACATACAGAATGACAACCTGCAAAAGGGACCAAGATGGCATTCAGGCTTTCATTAGGCCCGGCCAAGTCAGGCTCGAGGCGTTTTGCAGTCCGTTAACTGTAAAGAGTTGGCCAAAAGCCAGAGTCAGAGACAGAGTCAGAGCCATGGCCAGAGCCACAGACACATGCCATCTTTGTGCCTCAGATAAACAATGAAATTTACGAGTATGCAGCGAACGGACGTTTCATTAGCATTGAAAATGCCGCTGTCCCTACCCAGAACCACCCAGGCCTCCTACCATACCACGCCCACTCTGCTGTACTCCTTGGACGTTAGTGTTAATTAACTTGGCGCAGAGTCAAGTGGCAAATGTTTAGTTGCCATGACTTCGATGCAGTCAAAGAAACGCTACTTAAAATGTCTCTCTCTCTCTCTCTCTTTCCATCTCTATCTATCTCTCTCTCTACTCCACTCTCTCCCTTTTCTTCTTGACAACATGTCGCACAATAACTCATTGCCACAAATTCAATAAAAATGCGTTGCAAGCGACCATGAGACGTTTATGACCAAGTTGGCTCTTGGCTCTCAGTTCTCAGCTCTTGGCTATTAGCTGTTGCCTGTTAGATGTTAGCTGTTGTTGTTGCTGCTGTTGTTGCCTGTTGGCTATCTGGCCACGCATGCAAAAACCAAAACAGCCACAAAGTGTTTCTAATAAATTGTGGAGCAACAACTTTGCTTACAACTACATACAACAAGTGTTTAAAGTTATCGCAGCTGCGATTTGCCTCCAACTGCCATCGCCACGTCCACTGCCACTCCCACTTATTGCACGCCCACTCGCAGTCTCTTTTGCCATCTCATTCTCACTTTCTATTGGTGTTTGAATAAATGTAGAAAAAAAAGTTATGCTAAAAGTCATTACCTCTCTTTAAATACCCTGTAAAAATTTTTACTGCAGTACTAGAAAAGCTTGAGTAAATTGAAAGCCTTTTTAAATAGGTAAGCTTGGATTGAGCCTTGAATACCCTCTTCGATGGGTATTAGTTTAAGCTAGTTCACTTTTTATGGACATAGGATATTACAAAAAGGAATAAAGGCTTCGGAAGCTTTTAAAGCTTTAATGTATGGCTACGAATTTCAAAGCTCATTAAAGCTACAAGCTACATAGACACGCAGTAGTCTCAGATAAAAGCTCAAAGTAAACGGTTTTATTTTCAAAGTTTACATAAATATATTATGTGCCAAAGCTCATTAAAGCTCGCTCTTGGATTAAAAGCTAAAAGCTTAAAAAAGCTTCTCAGTTCACGCTCATATACCCCAATTGTGTTTTGGCTCAAAGAGTGTAACAATATTTTACATGAGCCCAGCCTCAGGGCCACTTTGTAAACGCGTTGGCCAAAAAGCAACAACAACAAACAACAACTGTTGGACTGGCCAACATCAGCAGCCACAGCGAAGCAACAACAACAACAGCAACGAGAACAACAACAACAAAAGCCACGAAGAGCAATTATGATATCGGGCATGATTTTGTGGGCAATTGGCTTTAATGGCTAACAGGCCAGGCCAACAGAACTGTTAAAACTTTGCGGCCTGTCTGTCTTGCTGTAGGTAGGCTGTAGTGGTGTGAAGGGGCGTGGCATGGCTAGGAGTGTGAGCTGCAAATTTATTTAAACGCTGCCAAATGGCAAAGCTAGTCAATCGGTGGCAAGTGTCTCCTCGTTTTTGGCTATTTAAATTGTGAGTCTTACCAAATAAATAAGCTGGGCATTTGCCAGCTGGAAAATGGCTAAAAGTCTCCCAAGTCTATGGGGTCTAAGAAGCAATCCAATTTGATCAGCAGTTGGCCAGGCCAAGCACGATTCTCTGGCAACATCTTTCACTGGTTTTTTTTCGTATTTCGTATTTTGTTTTATTTTTTATTTCATTTTTTTCTTGTTTTTTGTATTTTTGTTGTCTTTGTTGGTGGTAAAGGGCTGCAATTTATTTTTAGATTACTTATATGATAATCGTTTGCATTAAAGACCCTCGTTTAGCCCCTCGTCTAACACCAGTTCCACATACCCAAATCCGTTTTGCCTTTTGCTGTTGCCAAAAAAAGAGGAAAAGTGGAAAAACTGTGGAAAATTGTTGCTTGTATGTATTTATATTTATTATTCAAAGTGTTATCGGCTGTGACTGCGGCAGAGGCTGTGGCAGCCAAAAACCCCAAAGGATTAGTTATGATAAATGTGTTTTATAAGCGTGACACACACACACACACACACAAACACACACGCACACAGAGAGGCCTGAGCCCCATTCGGGATCCTGTTCCATTTAATGCACAGATAATGAGTTCCTTTGTTGGCAATATGTCAAATCGTTGGCCCAATATTTTAGCCACGACTGCAAACTGGAAAATGCTAAAGGATTCGAAATCGCTCACCCCCCTCTCTCGCTCTCTCCCTACCCCCTCTCGCTCGCCTCTGTGTGTGCGCGTCGAATCGTGTTAATTGCCGCAGCCCCCAAGAACCCAAAATTGTCCACTCTCATCAGCATCAGGAGATTAGTCTCTACTACATAAATCACGCAAAATTTGAGCTCAAAATCAAATGCCAAACTCCTGTTGTTATTAGCCTTGGTAGTAGCTGACTAAACCTTAAGCAGAGCAATCAATTAAACTGCTTTTCAATTCATTTAGTCTTTCCCCTCGTTTAATTTTAAGTTGAAGTTTCCTTTAGATATTTCATTTCAAGTTTCAAACTGGAAACTGGAAACTGGAAACTGAAAACTGCTTCAAAAACGACTTGAACTGATTAACAGATGTTTATTTCATTGGTTTAGTTGCGCTTACTTGGCTTAAAGGAGCGCCATGTGTTTGCAGAGCCACACTTGATACACTGCGCGAAAAATCTTACCTAAGAATGAGGTAAAAACTCTAGAGGCCTGAAATGTTAATTGGGAATTAATTTTAAAAATTTTAAAAATATATAAAATTTAAATATTAATTAATTAAAACTACACTGTAAATTTTCAACTAAAATATTTTAATTTATTACAGATATGGACGCTAAAAAGTCGGTCCCAACTTAAGGTAAGATATTCCAGATTCTTAAATTTCTTCTGGTAGTTTTTTCAGTGCACAAACTTAACGGAAAACCTTCGACAATAGTTTGTTTGAAGGACAGAAGACTGTACGAGCAGCTTAAGCATAAATGAATGAAAATTTAATTATTTTCAAGGGGCAAAGTATAAGGGAAGGGAAGGGGAAAAGCTTTGCTCCATTTCTGGTCCCTACTTCTTAGACAGATTGTTAGATCCTTTCTGTTTTGGTCGTTTATTCCTTTGCCGCCAGCAAATGCAATTATGTAAGTCAGGCAGCATAATCGATGAACGACCCTCGTTTGTCATTGATGAAGCTGCTTTCTTCTTCTTGTTGTTGTTGTAGCGATTGTTGTTGTTGTAGCGATTGTTGTTGTTGTTCTGGCTATTGTTGTTGTCATCGTTATTCCGCTTTTAGCCATCTTTTTGTTGCCGCTTAAGCCGTGTCTATTATGTGTGCTTTTTCCACAGTTACACTCGTATCTAGATGATGTTACAATAATTAAATAAATGTCAAGCACAGAGCACATCTAACCTACTCTTCACCTACCTACCTTCCCTCCCTCTCTCTCGCTCTCCTACTCTCTTTCTATCTGAGTCTTCCATCTCTTCTTTCATAGGCCTTTTCAATTGAATCGCGTGCTGCGTCCGCGTGACTCGCTGCCTTGGCTAATAAATATTTCACTTAATTCACGATTTTCACGCCTACCTCAAATCTTATTGTTGCTATACCTGTTAGTTGTAGAACAAAGGGTATATTAGGTTTGTGTAAAACTTAATTTATGGCATTTTTAAACACTTTGTACTCAATATATAACCAAAATTTAGCTCAATAAGTTATAAATTCAGCTGCTAAATATATTTTAAATTTAGTTTTTATAAATTTTTATAATAATTTTTATTTTAAAATTTTTTTAAATATTTTTTTAGCAATATAAAGCGCACACAGCGCACTTTACAGCTAAATCTAGCCATAAATAAGTTAATAATACAGCTCGATGTATAAAATAAAGTAGCTACAATTAACTAACGGGTGTTTTCCAGTCATGTACTGCGTGCTTAACCCTTTGTTGTTGCTGTTGTTGTTGTTGTTGCATTGCCTTTGACTTCCAAGTGAATTGCAACAAAACGTTTACACAATTTTTCTTCGTTTGCTTTGGTGATGAAAGTTCGCTGTTAATGTAGGCGTGGCATGGCTGCAAATGCCAACTGGGTGGAGATGTAGGGCGGGATTGGGGGGCGTAGCTGGTTGGGTCATGCCTCAAAATGAGTTGACACTTTGCATGTCACTGTAATTTTGAAATATTAATCACATGCTACACTGCAAGTGTACGAAGACTGTTGTGTGTAAGTGTGTGCTGTGTGTGTGTGTGTGTGAATGAGTACTGTGTGTGTGTGTGTTTGTGTGATTCGGAATGTGTTTGCCATGGCATCATATGCTATAAACCCCTTGAATCCCCCCTCTGGATCATTGTCCAAGAGGCATAACTATTGTTGCACTGCATATTACGTTACACACACACACACACACACACACACTCATACACACTCGCACACACTCTGAGCACTCTTGCTGCATAATCAAATAGAAAATGTCGAGTCGAGAGCGAAGCAAGTGAAGCGGGTATGTTAAAGTATTACGGGTAGTCCTGGTGTAAAGCAATTAGTGTTGCATTTTATGGCCTTTAATGTGGTAATGGTTTCGGGTAATTAACAATTATGTCTAACTACAAATGCGACACGTTGCCGATTGCGTGAGTTCAACCAGCTTCGCCTCCATCTCCGTCTCAGTCCCTGACTCCGTCTCTGAGTTCTCCTCCAACTTCTACTCCGAGTCCGCTTTCAGCTGCTTTGCCTTTCTCGAGATTATTACAAATTTTGCATATTTGCGGAGAGCAGCGAAAGAGTAAAAGAGAGCGTAAGAGAGAGAGAGAGAGGGAGGGAGAGCACACCAAATTAGCCATTGCTGTGACTAAGTAAGTGGTTTTGCTTATTGTTAGAGCATGGCAACATTAAAATTTCAGTTCTAAAAGTTTCGCAACCATTGTACGTACATTTCTGCACTTTCAACTTGGCCATTTCAAAGCTCCGCCCTCAGATTAATTGCCCATGCAAATGTTGCACTGAAATGTGGTAGAGCGAGGGAGAGAGGGGTAAGTCCGAAGTGGTACTGAAAGTACGGGGAATACGTACTGCCGCCTAATGAGCCAGCAGTCAAAATAATAATTTACGAGTCACTTATGCAATTTTCGAGTTTTCTCCTGACAAATCTATGGAAATGTCAACTCACAAACAATATATTGTTTGTCTCTTAGATAGTTAGCACTAATAGCTTTTATTAAAGTGATTCCCAGGGAACGTAATAATTAAAACTTGACTTGAAATTAGAACAAAACATTAGTAACTATATAAAAAATAAGTAGAAATAACTGAAAATTGAAGTTATTTTGGAATATTTATTTTATGTCCACGAAAAGTCTGTAATAACTTTAGATATATTTATATTTTCTACCTATTTTAAGCAAATATTTGCTTGCTTCTACATCTAATTCTGAGCCAAATTCTATACACTATATTGTTCAAAGACTACTTAACTAATCACAGAGCAACAAAAGGGGTTAAAGGTTATGTTTGTGAGCTATCAAAAATGCATTTATTGCCATTTGCACTAAACGCATTAGAGGCAACATAACGACCACATGGCCATTGATGACTATCAACGCCAGCGGAGTTCCCCAGTGAAACATAGACTACAACAGAGGAAAAGAGAGAGGGAGTGGGAGTGGGGAAGTGAGAGACAGAACGACTGCAGTGTGCATTGCGCCCAATGTAAAAGTCTATTAACGCACGCGAAACTGTTAATTTCGCTGATGCAATTTCGGCTCAATTTATTGTGCACCCACGAAACAAGAGCAACAACAAATTGAAAGCTGAAATAATATGAGGAAACGAGTCTCGAGCGCACCAAAATTGAAAAGCCAAAGTACATAACAACAAACTGACGGTCCCAGTTACAGTCGCAATACCAATCCCTGTTCCCAGTCCCCGCCTCCCTACTCCGGATGCCCTCGAATGATCTCAGTGCCAGTGCCAAGCTTGGGCGGCAAAATCAATATAAATATGCTACCCGGCACATGGCCATGGAGGCCACGTTTCATGGTGGAGGCAACATGACAATTTATGTGCATTTTGTATGCAGCCAGCTAAATAGACAAGGCTGCACTTGTAGCCAGAGGGGGGGCAGGGAGGGAGAAGTGGGCTGAGGGGACTGGGAGAAGCAGGGAACTGAGCTCCTGATTCTGGTTTGTGTTCGGGTGCGTGCACTGCAGTCAGACAAACAGACAGACAGACAGTACTCAGTTCCCCTTTCTTGTTTGGGCCAAGGACACAATAGCTACCACCTCACACACACAAACACGCACACACACACACTCGCACGCAGACACGTAGCGATAAAAACTTGAAAATGCCGTTAGCTACAAAATTTGTTGTCCAATGCAGATTTTTGGGCTCACTACTAATTTGAGGCGCAATAGCTTTTGACTCAATATATGGCGTACAATAAGCGACAAGATAGCCCCTCTCAGTCCCCTTTCAGTCACCCCTCCCACGCCGCTGCCGCTCGTGTGCGTGCAATTGCAAATTTATGCACTGCGATGTAAACAAGGCAAAACATTTCCGCATCGACACACAAAACCCAAAGCCGAAATCCGAAAACCGAAAACCGAAAACCGAAAGCCGAAAACCCAAAGTCGATAGAAGAGAGTTAAACCCGAAACCGAAATCGAAAACGAGGCCCACTGTGCACAGTCCAAAAACTGCAACGCAATAAAGCAGCACATTTCTGAATTATTTACAGCATACTTTCGGGCTGACGTAGCAGCGTGGACTGCGTGTGAGCGGACTGAGTGGAATGAGTAGACTGAGTGGGCTGAGTGGTCTTTGTGGGAGCCATGTGGGTTGCATGTGAGTGTGCGTGTGCGTGTGTGGACTGCAACTGCAACTATAATTGTAATTGTAACTGTAACTGCTTTGCTGACTTTGTTTGAGCGCGCGGTCGACGCTTTGGCAAAGCGGACAAACCTAATTACAGCTGCAGACAAGCAGTCACGTGCACACACACAGTCACACACACTTACACACACGCAGACAGGCAGACAAACGCAGTCATGACCCTGCCCACACTTTGGTCGCTTTGTCAGTTCGTTTAGTGGCGTAAATTGCTGTCCATTGGGTTAGTTCCCACTCTCTCGCAATCTCTCTCTCTTCTACTCTACTTTTTTCTTTCACTCTCTTCCTCTCCTCTCCCCTTCCTTTTTAGCTGCTGCTCCCATTTGCAGCTGCAGACACCTCTGGATTCAGGCCACATAACTCAGCATTCGCGACAACTCTGGCTTTTAAGCTACGCAGCCGCCTCAACTCAGCTCAGCTGCTAACTACTTACAGGGTATTAAGGGTATGCATGCCATTTAAAAACTGTAAAAGCTAAGCTTACAGTAGAATTTATAAAAGTTATTCAGAGTTTATAAACTAGACTTTAATTTATTAAGTCTACTCGTAACATAAATTACAGGGTATTTAAGCTTTCTTTACTGCCCAAAATTAAATACTTTCCTTTATTCAAACACTTTTGTAGTACTTTCTTTAAGCCAGGCCTACTTCTAGCTACCCTTTAACTTCACTGTTTACAGGGTATCACCCAGTGCAGCCTTAGGCCTGTTACTCACTGTTGCAGTCAAGTGGACAACGGCTGTGCACAAAAAAAAACTTACGAAAGAGCGAGAGAAAGCAAGCAACAAAAAATAAATAAAAGATACAGCAAAAGGTGAAGGATTCCAGGGGCGGCAGGCAAGGGGGGTAACTGAGAAATATATATTTGTATATGTATATATGTATGTGTGTGTGAGTGTGTGAGTGTGTGTATTGTGCACTGCGCTGTGCTGTGCTGCCAAACAACAGCAGAGAAGCCCAAAACCTATAACGTCAAATGTCGAACGCTGTCGAGTCGGTTTGTCCAAATGTCCCAATGTCTGTGCCCCTCCCCAGCCCTCCCTACCCCACCTCTGCCCGACTGCGGGCTGTCCGTTTTAACTGGTAACTGGTTACTGGTAACTGGTAACGGGGCAAATGCGTCTGTTTTATTTTACTTTTGCATATTTTTTGGCGTGTTTCAACTACTGCGGCGCTGTCTCTACATTTTTCAAGTTGTCTGCGTTTGACGTGCTCCGATGGGCGCCTCCATCGATGTTGGCCCGATTTCACCCGCAACAGATAGGCGAAAGGGGGTAGCAGGGGGTATGCTGTTGGTTGGCCAGACCACTGTGCCAAGCAGTGACGTAGACGTCGACTTCGACGTCGACTGAGGCGTTGGCGTAGTTACAGTTCGTTCTATGTGCGGTTGTGGTTCGTTGCTTGGTTATCGCCCCAAACTTGGCTCACAGTTTTTGGGCCTGGCCAAGACCGTGCAACGGTTGCTTTTTTTCCACTCCCTCACTATCTCCACTGCCCCCCGCCTTGGATGGGTAGTGTGGGCGGGGGTGTCCGCCCGTGACTTTAGCTTCGTTTTTGGTGAGCCTGTTTTTTAGTGCCTTCCGTAACCATTAAATTTTACGTTTTTATTAGCGCGCCGCAGACCAAGTCAGGCCCGCCACACCCCCTTTGCCGCCCTCGCTATCACAACGCCTCTGCCTTCTTGGCGGGCAACAACAATTTTTGAATATTTCCGTTGCCAGTTTTATATTTTTTTTCTTTTTCGGTTTCGACTTGTCTACAAAATGCAGTTTTGCATGCACTTTTCCGCTTTTCCCCTGCACAAAAAAGAGTTGAGCAACAAAAGGAAGAAGAAAAGGAATAAGAAGAATAAGAAGAAGAAGCAGCGCAGACAATAATGAGCGTGAATATAAAATAACGAAAATGTTATGGACGAATATTCAACGCTTTTTGCCATTTCTTACTTATCTGTGTCTCAGAATCGCTGGCAAAAGTTGACGCGATTGTCGAAATTACCGTTAGCAGCAACGCCAAGAACGCAAAGAAGAAGCAGCAACAGCAGAAAATGGAGCTTAAGTTGTGGGACAGCAGCAGCAGCAGCAGCAGTTGAATTAGTGGAAGCTGTCTTAAAGCAGCGCTACTCAATTGAGTGCAAAGCCAAGCGAACATGTTTGAGTGACTTTCGTGTTGCAGTTGTGGGCGTTGTGTGTGGACTGCAGACTAAGCGAACATGTTGTGCGTTGTGCGCGGCGATAGCGAACACGTTGTGTGCTCTCTGAGCGAAGGCATAGCATCCACAAACAAGTTGTGTTAAGCGTTGCAGGGGTAGTTTAGTCAGGTATGACTGCAAATGCCTGTAGGGGAAATTGCTTGCCAATTCCAACTTGACGCTCAAACTTGAGCTTTAACAGCGTTTTTCTGCAGGGGAACTGTAGCTCAAACTCGAGTTATTTGTAGCTTTCTGTAGTCAAAGTAGCTCAAGCTGCACAACTCATTTCGGCACATCACGCTCAAAATTAAGGAGAAATCAAAATAGATAGAAATATACAAAATCGGATAATTGCCGAAACATCCGACAAAAGCCGCCATATTAATAATAAAATAGCTGTATATATAAACCGATATGAATCTTTTGCACAATCTGCGTGTGCTGCTCAATGAGTTCTTCTACCAGAATTATCCCTTCATTTCGATTTGCAGTTGTCTTGTGGCACTGCTAACGGCCTATTTGCACTACGAGTGGAAGGTGCATAACTACGATCTGATGTCCTGGAAGCACCTGAGTGAGGCATGTTATGCCACCGACATTGACATCTTTCAACTCTGTGTCCTGCTCACAATTCTGGTGATTAACATTATCTTTGTGGGTCTGATTATTGCCGCCTATATGCATCCACTGGGACAACGGGACACGGAGTTAACCCTACTCGAGATTAAGGACCGTTTCTCTCGTTTCATTTTACTGCGTCTCATCGCACGACTCGATCGCATTCAGGGAAAATTGTCAGCGAAACGGAAAAGCTTGAATTTCCATCATTTTGCGAGAGCTCATCATAGTATGGTCAAAGCGGTGGCGGTGTTCCGTAAGGATGCCAGAAAGCTCCTGCTACCCAACGAATCGGAGATAATGCAACCGATCGAGGATATATACGGAGTAGCGGACGATGAGGAGCGTGCTCTGCGCAGGGATGGATACTACAAGTTACCCATTGATATCACCGATGCCACTGTCAAGAGTCTATTTAACGCTCAGTAAAGGAGCGTGTATATCGATGGCGATAACGATAACATTTGCAATTCCGATTTTGTAAAAATAAGCTAAGCCATAATATAATAGTATCTCTAAAATACTATAGAGCTGACTTCTGTTGGGGTTTTCATTTATCGATAACGATAACTCTTGTTGATACAATTTAAATACTTATACTTAGTAATAGTAGTATTTGTTGCCTTCTTTAAAAGAGGTTATTGTAATAGACTCCATGTATAACAGATAATTCTATGCTGTTATCGATAACCGTGTACCACTGATGTACATTTTATGTTTCAACCAGAATTTTAGTACTTGTCGATATTACATAGCTACCCATTATAACATTCCATGGAAAGTTGCTACAAAATGAAACGTAACAAGTTTTTTAAACGTACTAATTTAATAAAATCGATAACGATAACATTTGCTGCTGCAATTGTGCTTAAACTTTCAGTGCAATAAAAAATTGTAGTTTCTTTATCAAGTCCAGAAATGGCAAAGTGACTTTTAACAACTCCCACTTCTAATTCCGAATGCAGTTTCAACTCTTTGCTGCTCCCCCGCTCTCCCTCCCTCTCTCTACCCCCTCTCTCCCCCTCCCCTTTCTCTTGGTGAGCAGCTCTCAGTTTCTTTAGCTCTCGCCGGTGCTATCTCTCTTAAAGCCGTTTTATTGTTTCAATTGTTCTGTTGTGCGGGCTCCTTTTGTTGCAGCCGCACTTCGACTTGGAGGCGCGGGCTTTTTATGCTCGCATTGTGTGCCACAACAGCAACAGCAACAACAACAACAATTGCTGTTGTCGTCATCGTCGTTGTTGTCAGCAGGACAACAGAACACAACTGCTAAAAACTAAAACGCCATGTCTGCAGCTCAAAAACAATATCTAATGTTGTCTGCAGGCAAAAATATTTTTCCAACGTCTTTTTCCACTCTTGCCACGCTTTGTTGCAAGCTCTTTGTGCTTGTGTTTGTTGCTGTTGCTGTTGCTCTTGCGCCTGCTGCTGTTAGTTGTCTTTAAAATTAGCTAAAAGCCAAAATGTGCTGCTACAACTTCAAAGCATTGCGCGCTTCGCTGATGCCCACAAAAGTAGGCAACAGAAAAAACCCAGGCTAACACACACACACACGCACAGATATATACACTTACGTGTGCACACCAAAAGTTAAACATGAAAAAAATTACGCACTTTTCGAAAAAATTGTGTACGGCTGGCGCACAAAATGACTGCCTAATTTTCGTTAATGTGCCGTGTCCGTGTCCATGTCCGTATCCGCATCCGTGTCCGTGTCCACGTCCACGTCCATGTCGTTTCAAGGCGATGCCAGAGTACACACATAAACACCACACGCCCACGCCCCGTCGCCTTTCAACCAAATAGGCCTCGACTTCAAATATGTCGAACTGCATTAATTCATTTTTCTTGCGTTTTTTCTGCATACCCTACAAAGGAGGAATAAGGCATAGACGACAGTTTAATAAACACATGGTGTTGTCAAGCAGTGTTTGGCAAGCCGCTTGATAAGCGTAAGAGATGATGGAGAGGAGTTAGTGTAAAAAAGTCTTTAGACCTTGTTGTCAAGCCGCTTGACAAACCAAAATCAGTAATGGTTACTAAAAAAAAGGGTTTGTAGAGGTTTTAAATACTTTATAAATCTTTAAATGTTTTAATAAAGAAGAAGCAGAGAAAGCTGAACTCAAGAGATTTATATTTTCAATACTATTAATATTTTACTTAGAAGTATTTAAGAAATCTGAGTAAAGAGAAACAGTTTTATGTTGGCAAACTAAAGTTAACTTTAAAATATATTTATTTAAAGTATTTCCAGTTAACAACTGTTTGCTCTAGTCTTAGCCAAGTTGACTTTAAAAGAGACTGCTCATTTCAGTTCCTTATTTTTTTTTTAAATTTAATACTTTTTAAATATAAATATTTAGCTCATAAAGCCAACTACTTTAAACAAACTCTTGACAATGTTTTAATTAAATGACAACTCTAAAATGATTATGCACACTTTAATTTAATTGATTTGAACTTAAAACAATTGCAAGTTCTTTGCAAATTACTTTTTTTTGCAGTTAATTAACTGTCTAATTATTGTGATGAGTTTTTTTAGTCAAAGAAGAAAAAATAGAGGAGACAAAATGGCTAAATAGGGTGTTTTAGACTAGATAAAGTACGCTTTAAATATGTATGAGTTGATTGATATGTTGCACACTTTTAGTACCCACTGTAAGCCATTAAAAACGACAGCTAATATACCCATTCCCTACCTAAACAGGGTAACAGCTAGTCCTAACAAACCTCTCTTCTCTGGACTATTCATACTTGTCTGACTTGTTGTTGTTGTTGCTGCAGTGGTTGTTGTTGTTGTTCTTGTTGTGGTTGGTGGAAAAAGACATTAAGTAGATTATAGTCTGATTGCATATTTGCGGATATGCGCGCCATAAACACGTACGGACGTGCAGCAACCGCAACAAGCGACCGTTAGCGAAACACGGCACAGAAAACAAAAAACAAAAAAAATGAGCGCGAAAAGCGCGAAATATAAAATGGCGAAAAAAAAATTATAAATACACACACACACAGAAGCAAACACACACACATAAGCACACTCTCACACACACACATAGCTGCTCTTATGTGTGGGTATTATGAAAGAAGAACCTGTAAAACGTACGTGCATCTAACCGCAGACTAAATGACGTCGCCTCTCCTCTGCCCCATCACCTCCTCACTTCTCATCTCCACTCCTTTCGTCTCCTCGCGTCTTCTCTTCTCTCCTCTCCTCTCCCTCAACACCTCCTCTTCTCTGTCTCTTCTTGTCTATTCGCGTCTCCTTACTCCTGCTCGCCTCTCCTCAATCACCTCCTTTCCTCTCCCCTGTCGTCTCCTCTCCTCTCCTCCTTCCTTCACTCGTCTCCCCTCCCCTCACCTCCCTCTCTCATCTTTCATCCTCTTCTTACCTGCTCCTTTCGCTACAGCTTCTCTGTCTTTGCTATTGTTTTTGGCTGCAGCTTCTGCTTCGAAAAATGTGTTCGACTTCCGGCAGTTGTGTTGAACCAACGAGTTCTCACTGTACAGGTTCTTTTGATGCCGATCTTAAGCACATTAGAATCTTAAGGTTTCTATGGATTTAATTTTAAAGACAGCTTTCGTCACTAGCAGATACTAGCGAGCAGAGTTCTATACAGAAACAGATTAAAATTCTCAAACTAATTTCAAATAAAGTATCAAATTGTTAAACTTATTCATAAAGTAATGGTTTTTAAATAAATATTACATAGTTTATACAAGAAGCATTAGCTTTTTTCTAGCCAATCGTTCAGTTTATAAACACTCTCTATATAAAATTCATTATAGAACAGCTTTTCTCTCCAACTTTTGACTGTTTTTAAAAAACTCTAAAATTTCAATCTTTCAGTCATTTTTCCCAACTATTTTCCACACAATTTAAGTAATACTGTACTACAGTTAGTTAACTGCTAAATGTTTCAAATAAAATGTTTATAAATAAAATTTGTAAACGAATAAAGTTTAAATTTTGGTTTTGAACCAGTTCATAAAACGCCGCAACTCAATTTCAAACAGGAAACAAAACAAACCACACATACCCACACACACACACACACACACACATGTGTGTATCTCTTTTGGTGTCCATGTGTGTGTGTGTGTGAGTGGAGTGAGAAGCCAGTTCGCGCCATAAACCCAAATAGCAGCTATTACTTTATCGCCTGGCGAATGCCACAAAATTGCAGCCAAAAGCGCTTTTCGGCCATTTTATGCGGGTGTACAGAGTCCATGTGTGTGTGTACTGGTGTGTGTGTGTGTTGTAGGGGTGCTCTAATGTTGTCAGGTAAGCAATAAACAAATAATCATAAATAATGGTAAAAGAGAAACATTTTTAATAGGCCATGTTGTAAATTAGGTATTAATCGCTTCGTAGAAACAAGAGACAAGCAAATTTGGTTAAAAAAGGAGGAGCAGAGGAAGGGGAAGGGGAAGGGGGAGGAGGCCAACTGGTGCTTCAATTAGGCTTATGTGGCATAATATGCTAATTTGAACGCGCAATGTGCAACATTAGCATAGCTAGAAGGAAGCTGTGAGTGCACTTAAGAATTGATTTGATTTGATTTGATTTGATTTGATTTCCAGGCTGGATAATTTGTGGCCAGGCCAAGACGCTGTCTATAGCCAAATGTAGATGGCTCGGTCTATGGCTAAGACCAAGGCAAATGGGTTTTAACATATGCGAACGACTTCAATCAGCTATGTAAAATCTATGTAAAATATTTATATTGCACTGATGCAGGGTGTGCGTGTGTGTGTGTGTGTGTAACGGGACATGGCAAATGTCATTTGCATAAACATGTAACTAACCAAAGAAAGAGACAGAGCAACAGCGACTGAGCGACTGAGACAGCAAGAAAGTTGTGCAAGTGTATGCACAAGTATCTGACAGATACAAAATTGTAGTCCTTAAAGCAACTTGTTATGACATTTTGATTATTTATTTAGACAAAAGAGAGAGTTGCAGGCCAAAGTCGCAAGGCGAAATTAGTTTGTTTTTGCTAAAGAGAAACCCTAAAATTATGATCAAATAAATAAGTGCACACATGCAG
The DNA here is from genome assembly GCA_018903735.1 of Drosophila cardini. Classification (NCBI taxonomy): domain Eukaryota; kingdom Metazoa; phylum Arthropoda; class Insecta; order Diptera; family Drosophilidae; genus Drosophila; species Drosophila cardini. The sequence continues at coordinate 7,588,386 of JAEIGM010000004.1, read as the reverse complement.
GCAAACAGCAACAGCAACAGCTACAGATACAGATACAAGCACTACAGATAGCTAGCTGTATTTGTATGTAACTGAATGTATGTGTATCTATGGCTATCTAGCTGCAACTTAGTGCCACAAAACTGGACACACACACACGGCAGACATTCACAAATTCAGAGTTTGAGTTTTGAATTTTGAGTTTTTGGTTTTGGTTTTGGCAAACAAAATTGCTTAAGCTTCTTGGCCCCCTAAAAATGTAGCATAAGTAAAGTTCTGCCAAATAAATATGCAAAGTGCGTATCAGAGTGTGTGCGAATCGTGTGTAAGTGTGTGTGTGTGTGTGTTTATCTGCACAACTTTCCCCCCTTCCCCTCTGTGCCCTGCTGTCCACCCACAATTCGACCATCTATGCGTATACGTATTTTTCAGTGGTTTATGCATATGATTTTAAGCTTGATAAAGAGACCGTAAGAGAGGTAGAAGCAAATGCGATACTGAAAGGCAATTGCGGTAAGCATAAATCACTTAAAATTTGTGCCAAATAAATACAGAAGAAGCCACAAATTCTGGATTTGCAGAGCTTTCAAAAGCAGTGCAAAAGTCAGTCCGATATTCTTGTGGAAAATCTAAAAAAAATATAAGAAAATAAATATGTTTCAATAGCTAAGCAAATGAAGCTGACTTTAAACTTGTTATTTGTTATTTGACTTTAACAGATTTTTGCTAAAATATGCAATACAACAAAAAATTCATTTACTTAAAACTCAGTTTATTTGCATAGACGTTTTTGGGCAGAGGTAGAGGAAGAGGCAGAGGCAATGGCAAAGCAAAGCGAAAGTGCAGCTTAAAGGCATACAGTGTGGCAAATGAGAAACTTTGTCATACAAACTACCCCCAAGTCACACACACACACAGACACTGCACACCCATACCGCACACCACAGCTCACACAATAGTCAGAGCGACACGCTTCGAGTTGAATGGCAATGTGTCGTATACGCAACGTAAAACTTAGCCAGGCGTAAATGGATACATCTTGGCTGTAAGTGCATGCCAAACGCACACACACACGCACACCAGAGTAACAGCGCTAGAGACAAAACATGATAACAATTAAAACTTTGTACACTTGGCGTATTTACATTATTCATTTTGGTGTTGGATTCTCTTGTCACATTCGTAATCGTCTGTTGCTTTTGTCCTTTTCCACACATATATATATATTTTTGCATTCCCCATACACATACACATGTGTATTGGTGTGTGTAGCGAGTACTGCCAGCCCAGTTTTCTGGCTAAACAAATATCCGTCTGCAGACGCAGCCCCAAAAAGTATGCTTTAACTTTGTCAATTCTGCCAGAGTACAGCAAGGAGTGAGAGAGTGGTAGAGAGAGAGAGGGAGAGGGGGGTAGAGTAAAAGGCAGAGCAAAAGAGACAACAAATGCGTCGCTTAATAACATTTTAAAATAAATGTTTAATTTATGACAAAAGGTAATTACGTAGGTCCAGTCCAGGACATTTCGCACATGATATATGAAACCATAATTACTTTAATTAAGCAAATATTTTTACGCGCCAAGTTATTGTCGTTATTGTTGTAATTGTTGTTGTAATTGTTGTTGCTGTTGTTGTTACGGGTCAGCACATTGATTGAACATATTTATTAAATGCTTGTTATTGCCCTCATTGTTGCCCAGGCAACAGTAGCAGCAACAGCAACAGCATCAGCATCAGCTCACAATAAATTGATGCATTTTAATTATCATTTATAACGCCAACGTCGTCGTACCAGTAACACTCGACTACAAGCTCCTGACAATGGCAACCAATTGGTTACCGAGACGCACTCAATGCACAACAATAAGCACACTTTGTTGCAGTTCTTACGCTACCAAATTACAGTAAAATAATCTGGTAAAATCCGCAAATGAAACTGAAATTAAATGGAACTTTAATTGGGAAAAAATATATAAACTCGTTGTGAAGACTTACTTATCTCTAGATCATGTCTATGTAAAAAAAAATACTATATCAGATTTTAAAGTTAAGCTTAATTTAAATTTTATTGACTCTGTCTCATAGATTTTGTTATCAGCTTTGATATAGTTAACATAACTTTAAGTTTTGCCCAAGTTAAGTGCTTGGTAAGAGTATTTATGCTTCGGCTATTTAATCTTTGTTCAATTATGTGTTTTGTCTAGTTCACTTTTATACACTTTTCACTTTTAATCAACTATGTTTGCTGCCTTTGAGTGTAATAAGACTGTGAGTAGATGCACTAAGAGCAACCGCTGTAGTCTTAAGACGATTCAACTGTTCATTTTTATGAGCTTTGCCAGCCAAACTGATTTCAGCTGATTACCTCCTACTAAACAGCCAAATTTATTCACAAAATATTGAACAAACCTAAGTGATTCTTTATGTTTGTTTGTCTACAGGGTAACTGCAAGTCGCAGCCACTCAACTGCTGGCTTTATACACGCTAGATGCACACACACTTTCAGTGAATTCAAGTTTATATCAAAATCAATAAACTTTATCGGTCTCAAGTTAAATCAATTGGTTAATTTATTGCTGTGGTTTCTTTACATTTCCGCGAAAGTCAGGTAATGACAACAATTGGTTACTGCTAAGTGCACTCAAACGGAATCCATATCGAACTATATATTGTGGTCTGCTCCAAGGTCTGAAATGAAATAGAAATTCACAGAAGCGAAACATGAGTAATTTATATAGTTAATACCAATATATATATGTATATACAAATTTATATATTTGCTTACCAGTCATATAGTTTATAGCAGCGTTAAGATAATAACGACGGTACAAAACGTCATAACGATCACATTTACCGCTATGATTAGATATTTGTTTTCCTTTGGTTTAATCATTTCGTTCTTATTATCAAAGGCTGAGAACTGAATGCTGACAGCGATTTCAGTCGACTGAAACGACTTCGATTCAGACTTTGCAATTAAATCAAACGAGGTGAGTGCAATGCGGTTGTCATATGTCTCTCTTTCTCTGTCTCTTTTCCTTCTCTCTCTCCCTTCCTCTTTTCCTCCGCCTCTCTCTCTCTCTCTATCTGCCCCTCCACACACAAAATGCAGCAGAGCTTTACATATCAGGTAACTTGCATCTAAATGGGTACACTTTTTATTGTTGGGTACATTAGATCATGTTTCATATTGGTACATCTCTATGGCTGCTACAATTGTGCACTGTTTATAATGGTACATTAGTGTGGTTAGTGCATTTGATCAGTTTAAGTCTGTTAAAGCCATGCTGTTGGCACTCTCATAGCTTTTGAAAGCAGTACATTTCAATGGTTGGTACATTTGATCATGTTTTATAATGGTACAACTATATGGCTACTACATTTGTGTACTCTTTAGAATGGTAACTCTCCTTGGTATGCACATTTGGTCAGTATTATAATGGTACAACTGCATGGCTGGTAAGCTTGAGTACTCTGTGGAACGGTACCTCCACTTTGGTTTGTACACTTAATCCGATTTTAGTATGCTATGTACACCTGTCTAGTTGGTACATTTAGTTACTTTTATAACGAATTGAAATTCGATATTTAATACAAATTCTATTTAAAATATATGAGTTTTATAAACACTTCAAAAAAGACTCTAGTCTAACTATAAGTGAATAATACTAGCACAAAGGCACAATACAGATTTGCCAGTCCTTCTTCATGATCCAATTGACGCCAATGTTGTGCAAATCCAATTGAATGCTAAATGTGTCCAACACAGGACAATCTACAGCAGTTCTCTTGTCCACTTTACCTTCGAGTGCATCCTTCAAGAGAGTGCGCAGCGTTATAGGAGCCAAAATGTTAAAAAGCAGATGAAGTCGTGGTCCTCGCCTGCCCAATTGCCGCTTTATGCCATAGTTATAGACGCTGGAGCCGATATCCAAGTAGCGATTAAAGCTGTAGACACAAAACAGATTAAAATTAAACAAATGAATAACTGAACATTAAAGTATAATGACAGTTACCCAGTTTCCGTATCGCACAAATCATAAACCAAGAGCTCGGAGACAATAGTCATCAAGTCGATGAGTTTATCGCCATCCTTGATGTTTGGAACTCTTACATGATTCGCCGAAATGTGAATCCCTCGTAGCTCCAAGTGCAACTTCCAATGCATCAAATCCAAGCTGGAATTGACCTTACGAAAACTGCTAAATTGCTAAGAAATACTAAATTTTAGTATATACCATATGCCGTAAGAAAATACATACTCTCAGTAGATTCAACAGTGTCACCATATAGACCAATCGACGACGATACAGATGCGTACGATACAGATACGTACGATCTGCAGCTCCCACGAAGCTCTCGCTCCTGGAATACTCAAGTTCGTGGTAACATCTGTGGAGCAGCTGCTGCATATTGGCCACTTCGACGTCCTCTCTGCCTTGAAAGAAGAGCGGCAGATTGTTCATGAAACTGGACACATAGCCAGAGACGACAATATAGTTGGTAGCCTCCTCCACAACCTGCAAAACAACAAAGTAGACATTTAATTACAGGAAAATCAAATAAAATTCTTTACTCACCTTGAGGATTTTGAGCTCTACACTGTTTCTGTTGTTTGCTTCAAAGTTGCGCAGTTTATGTGTGAAGGATTTGTAATTGTGTAGCAAAAAGTCATTGTGCTCATCCCTCATCTCCCTGGAGGCGTTGCGCAATAGCTTCTGACTCTCCAAGGGCACTTTAGAGAAGATTAGATGCAGTGGTCCCAACGGTAGATCCAAAAGACGCACAGGTTTCTTTAGATCCATTCGCAGACGTTTCGCTGCCTGCTCCTCATCCCCTCCGTCACCTTCTCGATCAATTTGACGCTTAACTCCAGTAATCTCCATATAGATATATATAAATTATATGAATGTGAACAATTTGTTTATGTTATGGATAAAGAATTGAAATCCAATTTGTGTATCTTAACGAAAATTTATTGAATAAGTTATTTTCGCCTACTAGAAATACTAGAAATTATTGAATTTGACCTCGTTAATTACTAAAATGTACAATAAATTGTTCAAGAAGTGTGTTATATATATAATACATTTCAGATTGCTTTTTTTTTTTTAATAATGTTGTTAATTTGTTAAACAAATGCGCATAGTAAATATTTGTTTGCAACTCTTTATAGCTAATATGTATATAATTGTTATAAACATTTGATTATTTAAAGTAGAGCACCTTAAATCGATTAAATATTTTATTCTTTATACACTATATAATCATTATACAAAAGGCCTGCAAATTGGTCAAAGTTCTTGGAGTTTCGGAGATTGAGCAGAGTTCAGAGTTTGATTTTGTTTTGGTTCGGTTAACAGAAATGCAATTGGATCCTTCAGTTTCAATTTTGTAGGACAGAAAGTACAAGAGTTTGTATAAATGTATCTCACATCTAGCTAACAGTTGAGCAAAAGTTCATTAAATGTATCTCAAGTTGTTACTCTGTTTACTGACTTAATACTACTGCATAATCATAATACAAACAATATTGAAATCAATGCAAATCATTGACAACTTGAATTTGAATTGGAATTTGAGTTCGCAATCAATGTTTGACAATTGTTCATGGCATTTGCTTCAGTTGACAACTAGATTAAGATACAACTTAACAAACAAATACTAAATGAATAAATTTAACTGAATTGCCTCTGCTGTTTACATTTTCTTGAGCCGCACAACAGATTTTAAGTACACGCTGATGCGGAAAGCTGGCAATCAGTAATGTTCCAAGAAAATGCTAATGCTCAAGGGTAAATGGTAAATGGTACATAGTACATAGATATAGATTGATAGTAGTACATGAGTGTAGTACAAGTTTAACATTACATATTATTATGTATAATATTTGGACTTAAAGACTATGCAAATAGCTGCACATAACTAAGTAACCAACAACGAAAGTCGTCACTCCTCTTAGGGCTTATCGAAGCCAGCGAAATCCGATGCCTCCGACTCATCATCATCACGTTCAACGCCTATGCAATGAATGCCAGTCCTTAACATGGGCGTACCCTTGCCCTTGCCCAGCACACGAGCAGCAATCACCAGATTCAGCAGCTCCTTGGCATTGTTCGAGTTCACGATATGCAGCATTTCCCGCAACAGTTTCTCCTTGTAGGCAAAGAATTCGATTTTCATCTCATAGAAATCATGTTCATCATGTTTGGTTCCAGTGAACTCGGTGATTCGGCAATGCAGATTCGGTGTGGCACTCACAACTGGCTCAAATTTGCCATCTGCTGTGCCCGAACTGCTAAACAACGATACTGGCAGATTGAGATCAATCAAATAACGATGATTGATCTGCAGAAATCCCAAACTGACAGCAATTGTATCCCCCGATCTCTGGTATGTCACACAACTGTCCGATCCAAAGTCATCAGTCTTCAGTGTGGCCGCATCAAAATGCACGTGATGATCTGTAAAGAGTCAAACGGGAATTAGAGATTAGCTTGATCAGCGTGTGCTTAATCTTAAAACGACTGTAGCGTGACAAATTTCATTTACTTGGAGGGTAATTACTCTAGCCTTCGTGGTTTGAATTTGTGCTCGCAGCTAAGGCGTGCTTATACATACATACATAAGCTGGCTGCTATGCGCTTACTGCTAGCTGACTAGCTAGCCGCTAAGTCAGCTGTCTTGCTCCTACACATGCTAGCATATGGCTAACTTTTTTGTTCATGAACCGATCTGAATAAAATTTACAGCGTCGTTTTACAACACTACTATCTAGTTACTCATTAAGTTTAAAGCATATAGTCTTAGATACAGCTGCTAAAATTGAACTGCAAACATTTCTACTGTAAATTTTGGGCGAAGTGGGGGTGGTATATCAAATTTAAGGCCAAACTGTTAAGCCTGCATATCTAAGCAATTTACATACTAAATTTGATATTTCTAGCCCTCAACAAAGCTGAGAACTTTCTGTTTTACCTGCAGGGACCACGCTACTTATGCGGGTCGGGCATATACATATATACTTAATGCTGTCAGAGTACCCAGCTTTTGTCGCTACACACTTCTAAGAAACCTTTAAACATTGTTTACTTAAATTTCTTAAATATTTTTAGCCTTTTTTGCAGACCAGTGTGGCTAACGAGTGCACAAGACAATGAGCTTGGCAGACAACTAGTTGCATCTATTGCCATATGGAGGAGACTTTTTGTAATTTGCATATTTGCCAATGGTAAACACAATCAATTACAATTAGTGGCAAAATCAATGGCAGCAAAGCCACAAAAATGAATATTATGAATATTCGTTTTGCCTTCCCACATTCCACTACCCTTGCCCCCTCCCCTCTCCATCACATATGCCCCGCAGATAGGTAAATAAACAAATAAACAGAAGTCAAACATTTACAGTTGCGGTTGGCAATTAAGTAAACTTCCACAATAATAAAGACGACGACGGAGTCGGAGACGGAGACGACGACGATAAAGACCATGATGATGATGATGATGATTATGTGGAAAATAATAATGATGATGGCGCCGAGAAGGAAATTGCGTGTAAGCGCGTAATTAAACGTGACCGACGACAGAGGAGGTTGAAGTAGGAGGTAGGGAAAGTGGGTGGGGGGCGGTAAAGAGTAAGGGAAGTTTTTCGGATTCAAATTCGTTTACTCGTTAGCCAAGGCCAAAAGTTCTAGCGACGTTACTCAGGTTGCTTTGGGCTTAAATTGCATTAAAATTAGGTCAATTGGGACTAGAAAACGTCTTGTGATTTCCCGCTGATTAAAACAGAGGGAATTCTATACAAAAATCTAAGCAAATTAAGCAAAAAATATAAAAATAATTCTATAGAAATGTTTTGTTGACATTTCTACAAAATTTTTCAATGAAATTTGTACAGAAATTCTAAAAGTGCTATAAATAAAGCCAAATAAAGCTAAATAAAATTAGCAATCAGATTTACAGTGTGCTAAACGTTGGCATGAGACTAATAGTTTGGTCCAATAAAATGGCTTGTTTTACAAACCAATTAACAAATTTTGTTACTCAGTTATGAAATTGAACAAATTGGAATTTCACGAGTTCAATGATTTCATTCAGGGGGAAGTCGATTGCCAAATGGAAATAAATATAGTATCTTGGAAATAGAAATGATCACTCCTCGGTCATAGAATTCTTGGCCCCCAAAAGCAACTTGGCTATAAATACAGTACTTGAGTTGGCCAATACGCCAACGATGACCAATAACAAGTGAGTGAAAGTTCTTGTCGAAATCTTTAACAAAATTTTACAGTTTATGCGCTTAAAGTTGTCACGAATTCGTGTAAAACATGAGTATAGAGATACGTTTGGCTTTGAAAATTTTTTAAGTAAGTTTAAGTGGCAGATAGGAAAGCTATAGGATTAAGTGTGTTTTAACTTTGCTGATTTAAATAGTTTATATTACTAAAGCATCAGAAATTTAAAATATTTTGGCTATAAAAAAATTATTTTTCACTTAAAATCAATACAAAGAATACAAAGTATTTTAAGCTTGATTTGGTTAAAAAAAAATTAAATATTATTTAGTGGAATATCTATAAAAAAAAAAAAAAACACTAACATTTACAGCCTTCTTCAATCAATTTTAAGCTTAAAATTCATCTGATTTCACGTTCTGTTGATCATGAAATTACCAACGCATAAACACAAATTCTGCATAAATTGTTTTTGTATGTTTTTATGTGATATTATTGTATTTCTTTTGTTTGTTGTTTAAATAACAAATATTTATTTCGATATTCATTCTGCTGTGTTGTCTCTTTTGTAGAATGAAGAATGTCTGCGCAAACGATTCTTTTTTGGCTATACGCCCGCTCAGCAAAGACGTCACTATCTAGTCTCCTTTTCTATCTTTTCTTGCTTTCTTTCTTTCCTTTTCTTACCTTTTATGATTTGCGAAATTGAGATTTATTTGCGTTTAATGTGAGTTTGAGTTTACCAGGAAAAACTCGCATTGCGACAGTGTCGTGAGGTCGAGTGGAAAAAACAGCAAAATAAATTTTTTTTTTCTTCCATTTTTTGCTGCCTAATGTAAAATTGAAGCGATTTTCAGTGACTGAAATTTGTGGTGTTTGCAAACAATTTATTGTAATCCAGCAAAATCTACTTGAACGCGACTTGGCTTGTTGTAAAAGGGCACGTTGTAACAATGGGGTATATGTATGGGTATATATATATATATACCTGTATTTTTATACCCCCTATTCCCCTCTATTTGAACCCCTATGTGCTGTGTGGATTGCGCATTTAATTTAAGCACAAGTAAAGCTCAAGTATCGCTAACAGGAAAGAGTTTATAATTTTTAATGGAAATTCTATGGAAAGTCACGCACCGAGTGACTCTAGCAATCAGCTATGATCGATAAAAAGAGCATTATTATTGACCCAAACAATTGAGGAGCCAAAAAATAAAGTCTTCGACTGTGATTTGACGTGCTCTCCCTCTCGCGCTTTCTCTTCCTCTATGTGTTTCTCCCTCTCGCGCTTCTGCTTTGTATTCCTCTCTCTTTTTCTCTCTCTCTCTCTCTATCTTTCTCTATATGTTTCTTTCTCTGTCACCTTGCTCTCTATCTTTCTTTTTGTGTTCCTCTCTCCCTCTTCACTCTCTATGTTCCTCTCTCCCTGTTCACTCTTTATCTTTCTCTCACCCTACTCTTCCTCTCTTTCCCTCTCTCTCCCCCTCTGATCAATTGATTGACATTTTTCAGTTTCTACAATTTTCAATTGTTTTGTTATGCGTTTTTCTATTATACACGAATATATATACTATATAAATATATATATATTAATTAACTTTTATCGTTATAGGGGCAATCTGCGTTAAGTACAGTGAAGCTATACATTTTTCGACATCTTGTTACGCTCCACAGTCCGTCGTCCGCCGTCCGTTGTCCGCAGTCATCTCTCGCTATGACGTCTGCTGTCACATGTTTGTTCTGTTCATCTGATACTTTGGATATATTGTGTTCGCTAACAATGTTACAGGGGGGGAGGGGCACGTACTCCAAATAGTATATTTAATTTGATTGTTCAGACCAATTTCAATATTTCTCTAGCAATAAATAAATCTCAACAATTGGACACGAATTGAATAGAATTTTTAATAAATTGAGGCGACTACAACATTTAATAAGAGTTTACTATAATTAAGTTAAGGTTGTCAAGTCGTAGGGTTGTCATCCTAGTTAATTGTAGCAGTATTTATTTTAAATAAATTAATATATTTAAATACTGAAATATTTGCTTCAAAAAGCTAGAAGTTGTCAAGTCGTAGGGTTGTCATCCTACTTAATTGTAGCAGTATTTTTTTAAAATAAATGAATATATTTGAATACTGAAACATTTGCTTTAAAAAGCTAGAAGTAGTTCTGAATTTGCCAAGATTATATATTAATCTGTCGTTAGGGTTGTCCCCCACTGCTAATTAAACAAATATTTAAGCATTTTAAGTCATTCTAATAATTTTATAAATTTTTATGTGAACATAACAACTTTAAATCCAGGGTTACCATTTATATGAGTAAATCTATCTTCAGGGTTGTCGCCCGCTCGTCACTAAACTAATATTTAAACATTTTGAGTCGTTTCAATTATTTTTCTTTAAAATGTAATAACTTTTTATGGGAATATAACAATTTAAATACCAGATTTACCATTTAAAAACAATAAAAAATAAAATTTTAAAAATATTTAAATTTTTCCAACTAAAATTTCACGCGCTTTTAAGTGGAATCGACCAGTTTGTGCCACTTTTTCTGGACTTATTTTCGGCATGCAGTGACGTCACTGCTATGAGGCAATAGAAATTTGTGTTATTATGTGAGCATCCAATAATCTAGTTCTACGTGTCCCCCCAAAAAAAAGCAAGAAAAAGCTGTCAGTGATGCCGCGATCTGAGTGCACAAAATTGATGACATAAAAACTGAAACTAAAACTGAAAAAATGTTTGAAATCAAAACAATTGTGAAGGTGTTTCTGTTTTGTGGGACAGATGCCAGTCAAACACCCTCGGAAATAGATGCCTATTGCATATAGTTCCACATTGGGGGCCTCTCTCGAGTTAGACAATGTAAGCTAGCTATAAATAGACAACAAGTGCGATATATATGCAAATGCATATAGTTACATACATATGCACACACTCACATGCACACACACACACATACACTCAGAACTGTATGTTTTCCTGCATCTCGTTTAGCAACAATAAAACATTTGTTGACAACATTGCAATTGTGCAATTTAATTAAAAATCCCAGCGGCGCCTGTAGAAAGGTGCTGACAATTTAGCTTATTTAAAGCTAGATTTATTGAGTTTATAGCAAACTTACATTTCTTTTAAAAAATAATTAGCAGTTTTGGCATAGTTGTTTTTAAAAAGTTGAAAAAATATATTAATTTAAATTAATTACAAAAATTTCAGCAGTAAACATTTGTGTTTTTAGCTTGAATTAAGCTAAATAAATAATTTAAACTACATTTACTTAAAAGCTTTAAGCTAAAAATGTTTAAAAATCAGTAAAGAAATTTTACTTATAGCATTTTTCTTTTTTTTTAGCTACTTCTAACAATCCAGCTTCTTTGCGGCCAAACTGCCAGCACTATTTCTGTACTAGAAATGAGAGGGAAACTGAATAGACACTTTCGTTGAGTGTCCCAGGTGGCAAATGCAAGGGATTGGCTAATTGGCCTGATTGATCAGATTACTAACTAGCTGAACACCTTTAAATGTATGTATATATATGTTCACATATCTGTAGAACAGGTTCTTAAGTAATCTAATGACGCTTTTCACTTCACACGACAACAACGATGACAAATTGTTCAATTGATAATTGAACACAATCTTTTTTTTTTGTTATTTCTCTGTTTTTAGTTTATTACCTGTAATTCATTATGGCCATAAATTATAAAAGTATTTATAGAACTTAGTGGCAAATTAATCTGAGCTGACGTTTTAAAGTTTAGTTAAGCTATAAAGATTTTTAAATGAAAAGTGTAGAATAAAGTTACTATAATATTATATAAAACTGGAAATATTGTTTATATAGTCTGGATATTAAATTATATTAAATACAAATTTGTATTTAATTTTAAAACTGTTTTTTATAATTTTTATTTAATTTTTGATTTTTATTTTTTAATTCTTTGTAGTTACTAAATTGTTTTAAAATATATTTAATTTAATTTATTTAAGTCTTAGTTAGTAATTGTTATAATTTTGTTAAATACTGTATTTAATTGTTAACAAATTATTTTAGTGTATTCTGTGTGCGCCATACAACTAAACCAAATTATCAATTTCTGTTAACAATATTTTGATTAAGTGTTTGCAATGCGCTTTTACTAGGCTTTTTGGCCAATTTGATAAGCTCCCAGTGGAGCAGTCAAACATGTTCTGATAAGCGAAACTGAAAATGTTGCGACCTTGTGATTTAATTGGAAGGCGCCAACACTGTCGCCCCCACCCCTACCCCTTCCGTACTCTACCCCTGCCCCTTCTAGACTGACAGCTGCAAGTCGTGGAGACACTTGTACTTACATCTATTGAAAATTGGCTTAAACTTGACCATGAACAAATATTATTTTTAATGTTATGAAAGGGAAGGAGAGGGGGATGGGTGGGGGTGGTTGAAGCAAAACAACACGAGGCCAGAGGCAGCAACAAACGGGAATAACAACAACAACAAAAGTGTGGGGAAACTGTAAACTGCCGTTGTTTTGATTTCCTCCAGCTAAAATCCGCATACATAACGAGCGCACTGTCAAGGCAACGGCAAAAATAAAAACATAATAAATTCAGCCGCATACGCATTTCGTAAGAAATTTTAGTTTTTCAAATTGCCGGCACATTTAATATACTGCGTTTCAAAATATAAAGGGAAGGAGGGGGAGGAGGGGAAATCGAAGGTAAACAAAATTGAATTACCTGGCGGTTGTTCCACAACCTCGCTGGAGCAGTCAGCCATTTTATCTGTTGTTGTCTCAAACTGATTGTCAATGGAAAGTGCTGTTTCTCACACGATTTGTTATTAACGAGTATGTGTATTTATACACTTGGCTACGTTGGTTTTTTTAATTGGCAGCAACACGGACACGAGCGACGCTAAACAATAGAACAAACTAATGCAGTGTGACCAGCCCGAGCATGTGTCTAAATGGCAAACAACATTGCATCGATATCGATACTCCGATGCTTGGCGTCATTCCCTTACGTAGTTTGTATCGACTACGTTATTCTGTATTATCGTTGGCTATCGAATGCTTAGTGCTGCCAGATTTTTGACTGCGTACAGAGTTGCATGGATTGTTGTTCATCGAGAGTCGCAAAATGGTGGCTTCTGCTATACGCGGAGAAATTTTGTTGTACCATTAAGAACTGAAAAAACACGCATTTGTGCTAATAAAATTTAGTAAAATTATAGTGTAAAACATTAAGGAGCCCGTGTTGTTGGAATACGCGTGTGGATGTGTACACAAATTGTGTTTAGCAGACAGCGAAAATACATTTCTAAACTCTCGGCAGCAATAAAAAACGCAAAGCAAGCAAGCGAAGTGCGTGAGTGTGTGTGTGTATGTTTGTATGCGCGTGTAAGTGCTTGTGCATGTGTATTGCGAGCGTGTGTATGTGTGCGCAAAGTGTATGCAAAAAAGAAGAAGACAAAACAGAAGAGCATTAAAAAAAACGTATTGTTGGGTTGGTAGCCACTGACAAGTTTTTACGCGCACACACAACGACAGCAGCACCAACAACAACAACAGCGTCGACAGAAAATTTACAAGTCTCTCTAAATGTAAGCAACAACTACAACAAGTGTGCAAAAATTAATTATTATTTAAGTGTGTCACTAATTTCATTTGAAGCGTCCGAGTCGCAGTCGATGCCTTCGCCGTCGCCGTCGCTGTCGTCGTAATGCGCAGCGTAGAAATCATTAAAATTTATTAGTGAAAAAACGTATGAAAGCGTCGCAGTCGAAGTCGCTGTTGACGTCGTTTTAGTTGGCGTCGGCGCTGCAACTGTTTGCACACAAAGCAAAGTGAAAAAGCCAAAAAGCGGGCAGAGGAAAAGTAAAGACACAGACGACGTCGTCGTCGTCGTCGTCGTTGTTCTTGTTGTTGCTGTTGTTGTCGTCGAATGCTTGTGAGCTTAGAGTTGCGGGGGATTTTCTATTATGAACTTTTTGGGGTAGAACAATACAACAACAACAGCGATGACGACGACGGCAACGGCGGTGGCGATTGCGACAAAAGACGGCAACGTTTTCAAAGGCTCAACAAATTTTTGCTGAAAAGGAATCGCAAAGCGCAGCAGCAGCAAGCAACAGAAGCAGCAACGACAGCAATAGTGAAGCTAGCGTCACCCACCACCAACGCAGCTGCTGCGTCCACCCCCTGTATGCCTAACCGACCGACCGACGGACAGACCGCCCGTTCGTCCGTCCGAACATCTCTCCTTGCAGCCGCTAATGCTGCTGCCGTTGCTGTTGTTGCTGCTGCTGCCGCTGCCGCTTTGGGTTTTGCTTTGTTGCTTTTTCGCTGACGTTGGCTAAAAATCTTCGTTTTTTATTGTTGTTGTTGCTGTGTAGCTGTATCTCGCGCCTTTTTTTATATTTCTGCATTTGTTTCTTTGCTGTTACATTTTGCGACGTCTTTTTTTCTGTTGTTTGTTAATTTTTTGATAATCTGCTGCTTCAGCTTCTTATAATCAACATATTCGGCACTCACCTACGTCATCTCTTCGTTTCCAGCTGTGCCAGTGCAAATTAACCAAAATATATACATTTCCGGCTATATAATCCTCAACAACGTTGCTGTGCATCAAGCAAACCAGCAGGAGCAACAAAAAAAAAACAATAACAAAGGGATTGATTCAAAGTTAACGCCTTGGCAGCATCACACGCAACGGGACTCGGCACCAGCACCAAAAAAACAACCAGAACGCCGTCAGCGTCGTCAACGATACCCGGGCCAAGTGGGAGCCACAGTCCAATCCACCCGGTTTCGAGTTGCTCGCTGGGAAGGTCTCTCACACACACTAACACTTACATTGGATTCATGGTGAGTTGCCGTTATGAAACAGCTGTTAAACTAGGCGTATATTTAATTATTTGTTTGCCTAACACTCACACACACACAAACACACTCGATACTTGCCCGTCGGCTCATGTGTCATCTTCTTGTAATTTGCTGGGAAGGGGAGAAAAAAGAAAGGAAAGGAAAAAGTCCTGCCACATTTCGGTTCAGGGGCTAAAACTATTGAACAAACCAAATACAGGCACAGTCTGTTGCAAATTTATAAGTACACCACTTAAAATAACAAAAGATTTCCTTTTATGAGTAGCAGAAAATAATTGGTGTAAAAAAAGTATACCCTGCAGTCAAGGATTAATTAGAAATTGTGTGAAATTTCCTTTATTTTTACTGTAATCTTTCTCCTAATTATTTATCAATTAAATTTCAAAATGGAGAGATCTGAAAGTTCCCTATAAAATCCCTTTTTCTTGCTGAAAACTTCAATGGAAAATTCAATAATAATATCATGATACTGTTTCTATTCTTTTGCGCACAGCTGTACGCTTATTAACACGTGTGTGTGTGTGGGTTTGGGGGGATTGCCCGCTGTGATAGAGACAGGCAAATTGGCAGTCTCACTTTGCTCTCTACTGCATCATAAACTAATTAGGTAAAGTGCTTCAAGTGCACACTCACTCACCCACACACACACACACACACACACACATACTCCCATGCGTATCAGATTATAATAATTTTGAAATGTTTCATTTTAATATAAACACACGAAGATGAAGAAGAAGAATAACATCATAGAAGTCAATCTAGAGCTTTGATGTGTGTGTGTGTGTCAACCCTAGAATAAATATATAAAGTTCACGAGACAGAAATCAGTTACTGAGTCAGTAGTTCAAGTTCACTCAGCTGTGATTCCAGTTCAAAGCGTTGAACCACAGACTTAATACTAGTAAATTCACATAAATACTTACCAGGGTAGACCTGTACCCTGTTGTACATTAAAGTTGTTTAAATTTGTTGCATGTTGTTGTTGTTGTTGTTATGGTTGTTCCATTGCTCAAGTCCCCGTAGAGCTGTCAGAGCGTAACATCTACAAGCTGTCAATTAGTTTGTTCACTGTCGCTGATTAATTGCTGAATGGTCGATAACTTCTCATGTTAACCACAATAAAAAAAAAAAAACGAAATAAAATTAAATAAAAATGCAATATTAATCTATAAACATACATATTAACTCTGTTGTTTATTCAGGAAATACATTCGTAATTTAGTTAAAATAATTATTGCTGTCTTTGATTTTTTTTCACCAAAAACAAATGGGACTGTAGTTAAACATATTTATTAACTACTTTTAAACAAGTTTTTCTAGTTTTATTAAGTGTGTTGGAATTATTCATTATCATATCATTTATAGTTCTACAGCTACAGCAATAAATTAAAAGTATTAATAGGATTATATATTTATATTTATAATTCAAGTGTTAATTTATTAAGTTTTGTTAGAAGTTTATGATTTAACTTAAATTCTTAACAAATTCCAAATTTTCACAAGAAACTTTAAATATTTTAATCTCTCTGACTTCTTAGAAGTATTCACCACCAACACCCCCCCCCAAAAAGTCGTGTCAAGTATTTGAAATTATAAGTGAGTTCCATGGAAATTTCTTAATGTTTTCCACTCTCTCTCCACTCCCCCCCTTTTCCTTCTTCCGAGCTTATCGCAAAGGGCATAAAAACCACTATTTGCCCCACTTCCAAGTTGCGCTTATCTCGCAGTACTCCATCCGCACCCGCACAGTGGGGCAAGGCTTGGCAGGTGGAAGAGAGACTAATTATGATGGTGTGGGTAGGGAATAAAATCTGAAGTGTTTAATTAATAAATAACGTGCTAATAATGCATTTAATGAAAACAGAAACAAACTTGAAAGCGTAAATTTGAGGCCAGAAAAAAACACAAGAATATTAATGTGAGACGAGGGCAGAGAAAGAAGGGGTGAAGGTGAAGAGTAGAAAGAACATTTGAGGAATTCGTCCATGCCCACGCCCACGCCTATATCTACGCCTACGCCCACTGATGTGGTTTTCTATCTGTTGGTTATATTACTAGCTTATGTAGCTGGCCTTTTTTGAGTGCCAATGACGACGACGATGATGATGATAATAAAGAAATTTTTGGGGGCTCTGTGGGGTTAAGCATTGAGGGGTGGCAGTTTGGTCGCTGCTGATGGTGGGTGCTCTCTTTAGTGGTGTTGGTGGTGAATGAAAACGGCCTTTGATGTTTGGGTTTCGTGCGCTTTCATATTTTATTATTAGTCATTTGGCTTATTTATAATGCGCTGTTAAAGTTTACGTTTTATTAATCTGTTTGGTGGGCTTTTAATTTATAATTGCCGCTTATCTGATTGAAAAAAAAAAGGAAAAAATTCGAGACACTTGGAACTCAAGTGTCGATTTATTGGTAGCGATTAGAACTCTGCCCACATTTCCACACTCAAAGCGAGAAAATGAATGCCAAGTAATTAAATTATATAAACTTGGTAATTATAATCACGTTATAAACAAACGGAAATCTTTAATAAATGTTTTGTATAATTTCAATAAAATTATATATGATTATTACTGTGATTTACTCTAACAATAAATACACATTTCAGATAGTAAACAGTACAAATAACTTATAAATATCTATTTCATATTTATTAAATTAATAATGAACAGTAAATTCTATATCTCATAAATCAGTTGCCAAATAAAACTACCCAAGTCATATAGAGAAGCAAAGTTCATTTATAGCTTTTTATCATTAAAAAAAAATAGAAACAATACAACAACAACACACATTATTCGGGGTGTGCGTGTGTGTGTGCAGACCTCTCACATTTTTGTATTCGTATTCGTATATCAAATAATTCCAGCTGTGCGCTACTCCATTAGCGATAAGATAATTAACACACAAAGCGGTTATTAAATTTATATATACGAATAAAGCTAAATAATTAAGCGCAATTTAATCAGTGTAAAATCAATGAACGAATATGTTTGTATGTTAATACGTACATAATCGTGCATAAATCGCAATATGAGCGTATAAATCTTTTCTATTGTGTGTTATTCGATTACAAGATTATTATTATTATGCATAGAGCGAAACAGAGTAGGAGAAAGAGAGAGAGGGAGGGAGAGGGAGACAACAACTTCATGAATTTCACATGCAAAACTCTCGTTTACAATATGCGAAAGACACGCAGACAAAGTGCCAGACACACATTCTCTGACACTCGGTTGCCATACAACAAAGTACAACAACAAAAACAAACAATGACGACAGTGCCATAAACACTTGAAAACAGACCCAACAACAACAACAACAATGAGAGTAAGAGCTAAGAAAGGGCAAGCGGTCTCTTTTTACATGCCCTTATTCTCCTCTAACCTACCCTTCCCTTCTCTTTTGCTACACTTCACTTCAGTTTGCCCTTCCGTTTTGGGCAAACAGGGCGACATAAGTAACACGAAACAATTTCCAAATGAAGCGCGGATAAGCCGCAAAATCCTTAAAATACTCGATAAAATTACATAAAACTAATCGCACAAGCACACGCACACAATCAAGCATACCACACACATATAGAGACACAGACACTATACGCAGTGAAGAAGATTGAAAGAGACAAAATAGATGAGGAGAGCAAGAGCTGAAAGCAGTGCAGAGAATTGGCTGTATGACTGCCTGACTGGCTTTGCGATGAATGTGGATGGAACTGTGAGAGGCAGGCCGACAGACAATCAGACAGACAAACGAACAGAGAGACAGAAAGACAGACAGACGGAGAATGATGAAGGTATCTACACCGACAATCTGTTTAACAACTTCATGAGCAGCAAATCCAACAAATCGTATAAACGACAACAACGATGGCAATGGCGATGACGCTGACGCTGACGACGTCGACGTTGCGACGATGGCAATGGAAACGACGTCGACATCAACGACGAAACCGAAGTTCGGCATCGACGAGACGAGCAGTCCCCAAAATGTTTGTGATGCCCAGCGTGTGGTGTGAAAGACAGAGATAGAGAACGAAGTCGTAGAGTCGTCGTGATTCGTTTATTTGTTGTGTGTGTGTGTGTGTGTATGTTTCGTTTTCGGTTTTGGCTTTTTGGAGCGCCGCAGTAGTCGCAGTCGCTGAATAGATGCTCAATCGTTCGGTTGAATGAAAAGAAGCGTATGGGAGTTGTGTTTTTTTTATTTTCTCCTTTTTTTTTGTTGAGAGGGTATCACTATGAATGAAGAGAATGTGGCGTAATGTTCTTGTTGATGTTGAGTAATGGGCATAACAACTGTAAGCTGCCTGCACTCGAAAAATCTTCAGTTGCCCTCATAGCCTCACACATACAGCTATACACACTAGCATATATGCGGTGATTTCCATGTGGCCCCCAAAGAAAAGAGAAATTTGTTGGTTATTTATTTTTGTTAGCATGGGGTTAAATGCAGGCTACAACAAGCAACGTTGAGTGCTCCAATGATGTCTAACTGCCTCCTCTTTCACCTCCAACTCTTCTTCCTTTTCGTCTGCCTTTTGCTTCCATACGTTTTTTGACTTTTCGGACGTCTGTTTTGATTTGTTGTGAAAATTTGGCTTTCACAACAAACAGAAGTGTGTGAGTGTATATGTGTGTGTTTGTGTCGTTGACCGGCCTCGAGGCACTTTCAGGTGCCTACAAACATTTAATGGGGTTTCCGCACTTGACATATACACTCAAACAAACATATACACACCGACATTCCAGACTATTGAGCTCTTTATCTACTAACTCCCTTTAGTCGAGTGTATTACGAAGTTATTTTAATGGAATGTGTATTTGTAAATGAGTGGAATTTTGTGGGAAAATGAATTTAAAGCAAACAAAACCTTATAATTGATTGAATATAACAAATTTTATTGTACGTAGTACGAATACCATTGAATTATGTACACTTCCCTGAGAAAGTAGATTTGATTGGAATCATCTAAGTGTTTCTATAAATAAAAAGAATAAATAAATATAAATTAATCTCATGATTTAACAAATTAAAGATAAATATTTACAAATTATCTTAATTCTTTTTGTAAACTATAATTTCAAAAAGTCCACAAATTGATTTTATGAGTCTCATTTTATACGATTTGCTTTTCTTTTGTGAAGAACAAAGTAAACAACTTTCAAAACTCTTAAACTAAAACTCAATAGATTTTATTATACAAGATTTACTTTTGTTATTAAATGATTTGCCAATAATATTTCCATTTGCTATGCAAACTCTTCTAATAAACTGAGTATTTAGTGACTGTGTCATATTTTAAGTGTTGCAATCGCTTAATTACAATGCAATTCATTAATATTCCACTTTAACTACATACAGAAAGAGAAAAAAGCAAAGTAAATAAAAGTCTTTGTATAAATTTGCATAATCATGAAGTAGTTAGTGCATACAATGTTCGACATAAGATCTACCTGACCTCCTAATAGGTAAACTAACTTGACTCTGGGCCAAGTAGATTATTAACATCCAGTTAATAATAACCACCCTAATGTACAGTTGTGTGTGTTCCAAACAGAACAGAGAAGTAAAACGACGAAGGCATTTTAAGTTGTCTGCTTTTGCTGCTCTTATTAACGCCGCATTTCTGCTGCTCTTGCTGTTGTTGTAGTTGTTGTTGTTGTTGTAGGCTATTTGTCAGTCAATTAGTCAGCTTATTGGCAAGCGATGATTGCAGAGAGAAAAACAAGCTAAATACAAGCATACACATAAACACAGGCCCCAAATGAATGCCAGAGCCACCCAACCACACACACACACATACACGCACTAATACACTGAAAGAGACTACAACCGACAGCTTTTCCATTTCAAAATTACGCTCACACTGACAAACATACACATACACACACTCGAGGGAACGAACGTGTGTTCGTCGTCGCTGTCGCCGTCGTCGTTTAGCCGCGTGCGTACACACAATTTTCCGCTACTCATGATACAAATTGTTTATTGGATTTCCTCTTGCTTGCTAAGTTTTATTTTCATTTACATTTCTCGTTTTGTTTCTTTTTATGTTTATGGGCTGTTTAGAAAACAATTTGCGGCACCATCACCACCAGAGAGTTCCCTCTCTCTCTCTCTCTGCCTCCCTGCCTCCCTTTGTCCCTCTTCTCTCTTTCTGGCTGCCCCTTACAAAGTAGACAAACTCAACAGAGTTGTTAATCTGTCTCTTTTCTATACCCCACTCATATATCCCCTCTCTCTCTCCCTCTCTCTCTTTCGCTCTTGTGCGTGTGTTTTGTAAGTTGATAAAGCGCGTGTTGACATTAATCGAGGGAACGCGCCGTTTGAAATTGACAGCATTATTGGCCTTAAATTTTGTTAACCCTGGTAGAACTGTGTACCCGTTGACCAAAGACTTGGACTTGGTTTCAACACACAGTCACACACATTGGGTGCTGTTGCTGTTGCTGACTCACAACAAGTACTCTCGAAACTGGCCAACACAGTCAGTCACGTACCCACAACGACAACAACAACTGTAACAGCAACAACAACAAATGCCCCATCAACATTTTCTGCTGCTGCTGCTGCTGTTGCCATAATTTGTGGTCTTTTACTGTAAACTGTTGTTGCAGCCGCTGTGCTTTCCCATTGTTGTTGTTGCTGTTGTTGTTGTGTGCCGCAACCTCAGCACAGGGCATTATGATACGGCTATTAATACACACACACACACATACATACTCTGAAAAGGAGGATAACGAAGGGAGGAGGAGTAGGTAGTACTGTAGCCCAAAACTCAGGGCTGAGAGCCATCACAATTTTTGGTGGTGGCAAAATGTTCGAGCCTTTTTCATTTTGCCTTTTTTAGATTTTATGGCTTTTGTGCGTTACAACAACGGTGCTTTTTGTAGTACATTTGTTTTATAACAGCCACCGCAGAAGCAGCAACAGAAGCCCGGCCACAACGCTGAGGGGTCGTCAGGAACAGTAGAGAGTGTGGAGAGTGAGAAGAGTGTGCACACACACACACACATATATACACACAGCTTAGCACACTGCTCGCAGTTATTACACAATTTTTCCCAAAGCGCCAGAAGCAGCAGCAACAAACAGCCACTTGGGTCCTTCAAACAGCAAGAGCGAACGAGAGAAATTGAGAGAGTGTTGTGACAGAGAGAAAGAGAGACGAGAGACATAGAGGGAGGGAGTGAGGTAGGGAGGGGGGAAGGTCTCAGCTCACCTTCTGTTTATATGAAATTTTTCCACTCACGACTTCCCCCATCAAAAAGAAGTAAAAAAGAAAATGTTGCTAACCAAGCAGCAGTTCAGAGTCTGGTGCCAGTAAGCCAAGTTAACCAACCAACCAGCCAGCCAAATAACCAACAAGGCAGGCAGTCAGGCAGCTAGTAGTCCACCGAGTTGGCCAACCAAGCAACCAACCAGGCCAACTAACTCGGTGTTGCTGCTGATGTCGCTGATAAGCGTTGGGCCCCAAACGGCAGCCAAACGTTGCACAGTGGCGTAAAGTCAATTGTTTAATTATAGCCAAAGAAACTTTTAATGCTGTTAAGCACTGTTAAGTTGTTAGATATGGTAGGACTATTAGCGGGAGTAAAGGTCCTGTAAGTAATGAAGTTTTGGAAGTAGTATTATGACATGGGAAAGTAAGAAAAGTAGGAAATTAAAGTTTAAAATTTAGTGTGAAGAGTTAATACTTATATATAACAAATTAATATTCAAAGCAGTTCGTACTTAAAGGGTGTTTTACAATTTATATAACTATTCCCACATTTTGTATACTGTACTTGCTTTTATTGTACATAAATGAACCCATTAATTTAAATTTAACCTGTCTGATTTTCTACCCAATTATTCACAAATGCAATTAATGTAGCATAAATTATCTTAACACTTGTGAATTGCATTTACATGGCCTGTTAACCACTGTGCAGCGCACATTTGTGTGCCTCGTCCGTTTGTCCAATCGTCCGCCGCTGAGAGCCCCCGACGCCGGTGC
This sequence comes from Drosophila cardini, assembly GCA_018903735.1. Classification (NCBI taxonomy): domain Eukaryota; kingdom Metazoa; phylum Arthropoda; class Insecta; order Diptera; family Drosophilidae; genus Drosophila; species Drosophila cardini. The sequence continues at coordinate 7,565,290 of JAEIGM010000004.1, read as the reverse complement.
TGCCTCTTCGACATCAGCGTCGTCGTCGTCGTCAGTCATTTAGGCGGCGTGTCGTGCCTTATTGAGTGTAAATCTGTCGACAATATTTTCCTACAATTTTTTTCACTCGCCTTTTTGCGACTGGGCAATAAGCCGAGTAAAGTCGACTCGAATCGAATCGAGGCGAGTCGCAATGCTTTTTATTTGGCCAGGCATTGCTGCCGTTGGCTTTACCTCTACCTCTACCTCTGCCTCTGCTGCTGCTGCTGCTGCATTTAATTAATTGATTTTAATTGCCATAATTTGTGTGTTGTTGCCACACAACCGCAAACGCCGGCAGTCGATTGAGTGCGTAGAAATGTGTGTGTGCGAGAGAGTGTGAGTGTGCGTGTATGAGTGTATGCTTGTCATTGTATTGGCACTCATATTGATTCGTAAGCAAATGATGATAATTCCTGTCTCTGTCTGTCTGTCCCTGTCCGTCCATTTGTCTGCCCCTCCCTCGTTACAGTTATTCGCCGAGTTACTTGAGCGGAAAATCTGTTTACAGCTGCACGCACACTTGAGAGCAGTTGCCCAAAGAAAAGAAACACAAGCTGAATCAGTTTCCATCCCCTCACCACTCCACTCTCCCCCCTCTATCTATCGCTCTGTCTGGCTTTATTAACATATATACACGTACATATTGTATATATGTTAACGTTTAAGTGGCCGGGTAGAAACTCCAGTCATTCCCCCTCTTTTTTTCTACCCGCAGATTTTACATGACATTATATTTTTATGGATTATTTATTTATTTTGCATGTTACTGGTATTCGGCTCTAACGCTTTTATTGAAATCTATTATTATTATATTTATTTCTGTCTTTTATATCGATATCGAATTTTGATCGACCACCTTTTCACCCAAAAACAATTGATTTTCTCTCTTCTCTCATTTATTGCAGTTGAAATTTCATATCATAGCGGGCATAAAAAGGCTTAACACTGGACCGGAAGCGTGTTTTTAAAGGGTGATGGCGGCCTCCACTCAAGGAGAAATACGAGTGGGTCCCGGCCACCAGGTAAACGATGTCTATGTACGTACATAACTCTCACAATTCAGAAATTCAGCTCACGGTAACAAAATAAAAAAATGCAGAAAAAAATAATGTTTTTTTTTCTTTTGTATTGTAATCGTAATGTTGCAAATTCTAATTGTAATCCCAAATTCCAATCCCAAACCAAAATATACCACTTCCTTTACTCCCCTCGGAGACACAAGTATTTTCTCTCAAAAGCTTTGAATCTTTTATGAGTTTCCCCATGAGATGAGATCTAATTTTTTAATAGTTGTCTATAAATTTCAATTAAATCTCAATTTGTGTAATGAATAAATAATTGTACAATGTTCATACAAGTGACAAGAATGATGGATTACTTCTAAATATATCAATTATATAAATGAATCGTTATAATTTAAACTATTTTGATTGATTACAATGTTTATCAATTTTCAATTTATCCTCATTTTTAAGTGCAGAGTATTTTACAGTTTGTTTTCGACTCTTTTTCAAGGTCAGTTCATTTTGTAACCCAAAACAATTCTTGGGTCAAATCGTTTACATGACCAAAAGCTCTCCACAAACAGTCAATTATCCTTTTCTATCCTGTTCCCAATTCCTGAAAGAAATCACACATACATATACACCCAACATTAAGACATTGTTCATACATTTCATGCATTAGTTTTAAGTTTAAGTGTGTATTGGTCGTAATCGTCGGACGACAGGACAAGCAAATAGCTACACTGATAAAAAATTATATAAAAGGCATTTTTTAAACATTAAATAGTTTAAATTAAACCTTTGATATTTAAAAGATATATTTTTAAAACTAAATTTAAATTTGTAGAAATATTACTTAAATAAAAATATCATAAAATAAGTAAAATTACTGGCTGTTAGCCATAAAAGAAGACCATTAAAATTAAAGTCTAAAAATGGCTTAAATTTTAAACCTTTAAACCTTTTTTTTTTTATCAGTCTAACGCTTTGTTTGCCTTGCTCTGTCTGTACGTGTGTCTGTGTGCTGTAAAGTGTGTCTGTGTGCGTGTCTGGCTGTGTGACTGTGTGTAACTAATCCAAAGAAAAAGAGAGTATATTGTTGTTGAATCTGTATGTCTCTTGATTTTATTTTATTTTTTTTTTTTTGGCGTGTGTGTTGTTTTTTTTTTATCAACTAATACCGCAACTTCTTCTGTCTTGTCTTGTCCTGTGACTGAAGGCAAAACTGCCCGATTATAATCCAATCTCAAGCTTCCCCGTTGACAAGGAAACCGATGAACGTGAACTAGAGGAAACAAGATGGAGTCCAGGCGTTGTGGCCGATGGCGACTTGTTAATGTTTCTGCGTGCGGCACGCTCTATGGCTGCATTTCAAGGAATGTGTGATGGCGGACTAGAAGACGGTTGTTTGGCTGCCAGTCGCGACGACACAACAATTAACGCACTCGACGTGGTATGTAATCAATTTAATCACCCATCGACTTTTCATTATGTCCAACACTTCCTTTGTAGCTACACGATTCTGGCTACGATCCAGGCAAAGCTCTACAAGCGCTCGTAAAGTGCCCCGTTTCGAAGGGCATTGACAAGAAGTGGACCGAGGACGAAACGAAAAAGTTCATCAAGGGTCTTCGCCAGTTTGGCAAAAATTTCTTCAGGATCCATAAGGACCTGTTGCCGCACAAGGATACACCGGAGCTGGTCGAATTCTACTATCTGTGGAAAAAGACGCCCGGCGCTAACAATAATCGACCACATCGTCGACGCAGACAGAGCGCCTTGCGTCGCAATCGTGTTACACGAGCAAATAATACACCTCCCAAAAAGGAGGACACTCCGGAACCACAAGCTGCGACGACGGCGACGGCGGCGGCGTCGGCTGCAGAGACGGCGAGTCGATCATCACCCGCTGTCTCCAAGGAGGAGAATAGTTCTCTAACCGAGGACGACGCCAGCGAGTGTGACAGTGATTCGAGTCTGACCAACAAAAGGGATGAATCACCCTCTAGGATGAGGACGAGAAACAAACAACAGAATAATAATAACAACAACAACAGCAGCAGCAGCACCAATGCATCCAGTGGCAGTGGAGGCTCCGCTGCTGCTGCCTCCGCCTCTGCGAATGCCTCTGCCAACAGCTCAGCCAAGGATCAATCCTCGACATCAGCGAGCAATGCCAACAATTCGGTGGCCAATGGCAAGCGTCCCAAGCGAGGCTCTGAAACACCGGATGCTGCAGCTGCTGCTGCTGCCGCAGCTGGTGACAGTCCCAAGACGCCCACGAAGAGCGTGGCCGAGGGATCGAGCAATAAGCGCAAGGGTGGCAAACAGGACACGCCCAACAAGAAGAAGCGCACAGAGACAGAGACCAACAGCAGTAGTGATCAGACGAACAACAGCAACGAGGATAACATCATTATTAAGGAGAAACAACGCAAGCGTCCCGACAGTCCCGTCGAGAGCATGAACTCCGACAGTCGTCCCGATTCTGTGATGGATGATGGTGAATCGAATACAACCGATACGGATGGACGCACAGCGGAACAGCAGCAACTGTTGTCCAGCAAGGACAGCAAGGAGATCAATTGCAAGGAGGAGAATGCGGTGACGATGTCGACAGATTTGGATACCAAACCGGAGCTTAACGATAAGTCAATCATCAAGACAGAAACATCCTGCGTGGAAGACAGCAAAGATGCCATCAAGAATATGGACGAGGAGACCAACATTCAGGCACCAAGCAGTATTCAACCGCTGCTTAGTCTCAAGCCCGCACATGTGGATGGTCTGATAAAGGAGTCCAGTTCACTGGAAGCACCGCCTGTAGCAGCTCCAGTCGCTCCCATTGCCATGAAAGTGCCCACAATTGCCACAGTGGAGGCATTGAATGCATCTGTGGATCGTGATCGCAAGGAAATCATTGAGAAGATGGAAACTTGTGAGAACGTGGACTCGGCAACACGTGATCCAGAGCTGCTCAAGAAGCTGGCCAGCATCAAGCAGGAGACATCACCGCAACAACAGCAGCAGCAGCAACAACAGCAGCAGCACCTGCAACAGCAGCAACAACAACAGCAGCAGCAGATGCAGCAACAACAACAGCAATTGCCAATTGTGCCACCAGTGTCGGTTGCCTCTGGCCCACTGCAGGAGCCTGTCTACATTAAGAAGGAGCCCATGGAGGACTCCATGGATGCCACATGTAATCAAAATAGCAACGAGCCCCAGGATCTCAAGGTTAAAATTGAAATCAAAAACGAGGATCACAAGATCAACACCAGCGTTGGTTTACCGCCAACAAGTACAGCACCTCCTCCCAATTCCCAAATGGTTGCACTGCATCACAGCACCGCCGATGGCATGAACCCAGAGCCATTGCATCTGCAGCATTTGCAACACTGTCCGGCCCCGCAGGCACCACCGGGTTACCTTATCGAGGGCCAGCTGAAATATGGACCACCACCTGGTCAGGCACCACCACAACCGCCGCCACAGCTGCACAGCGATCCGGGCAGCGTGGGACCACCGACTGCACCGCCTCAGAAGTATCCTGGCGATATGGAATTGAAGTACAACGAGGCCGCCGTCAAGTTCGAGCCAGGCGCCAAATTTGCGCCCCAGGAACTCAAGTATCCAGTTCCAGCGCCACTGGATGCCCTCAAGTACAGCCAGGAAATGCAGGCGGCAGCCGCAGCAGCGGCAGCAGCAGCAGCTGCCGTGGGCAAGTACGACATGAAGTACATGATCGAGCAGCAGGGCAAGTACCCGGTGGAGTTGGCGCCACCAAAACCAGGCTACCAGGAGGCACTAAAGATACCCGATGTGAAGCCAGGATTTGGACATCTACCGCACAATATTGGCGCATCACTGGATGGACCTGGGCCACCACATAAGTATGCACCACCAGGTCAGCCTGGTGGTCCCGGGCCTCTGGATCAACAGCCGCCGGGGGCGACGCCGCCACCAACGATTGCCATGCCGAAGCCACATTATCAGCACGATGTGCAGACACCGCCGCTGGGTCGTCCCTTTGAACCTGCCGGCCTCATGCTCAAGTATGGTGACCCATTGGCCGCCAAGTATGGGCCACCGCAGCCGCAGGATCTCAAGTATCCGCCAATGCCGCCCGTTTCTGCTGCTGGCGGCGAGAATTTAATCAAATCGTCGCCATACGGTCCACCGCCGGAGAGTCCCATTGATGCCTCAGCACGTTCGACGCCTGGTCAGGATAGCCAAGGCAGCAATAGCAATAGCAACTCACAGCCGCCATCGTCACAGCCGCAGCAATTCCAGTCGCCACATCCCTCGCCGCACATGCCTTCGCCAGCTGGCGGCGGCCTTCCTCCAGGCATGCATCCACAAAATCTCATCTCGCCCCACGCCCACGGACCGCCGCCAAATTCGATTGCCGTCTCTGGCCCAGGTCCACAGCCCCCCACATCGTTGCACCAGCCCATGGTCAGTACTGTGCCTGGTCAGGGGCCACCGAGCTTACAGCATGGATTGCCACCGGGTCCAGGTGGTCCACATATATCGATTGCCTCCTCGCTGCCTGTGGCCGTATCGTTGGGTGCTCCAACGCTTTCGACGATGGCACCGTCGCATGTCATGCATCCGCATATGCATCCACACCAGCATCCGCATCTGCAATCGCTGCAGTCACTGCATCGACCGCATCCAGATCTGCCGCCAGCAATGCATCCACATGCGCCCATGCCAATGTCATTGCAGGCGCCGGGTCCACCACCACCGCACAGTCATGGCCATCCACTGGCGCCATCTCACGCACAGCAGCAGCTGCAGCAGCAACCTGGTCCAGGTCCTGGCCCAGGTCCAGGTCCCGGACCTGGTCCAGCTGGCACAGTGCGCACACCATCTCCAGCACAGCAGCAACAACAACAACAGCAGCAGCAGCTGCCTCCGCGTAGCCTCCACGAGCCAACGCCGACATCTCGGGAACCGCCTTCGTCGCACACATCGACGGCACCATCGATTGGTAACAGTGGTATTAACACTGGACCAGGACAGGGACCAGGACCAATGCCACATCAGTCACCGCATGCGCATCGCACATCGCCGCTGCCGGGATTGGCGCATCCATCTGGACTCATTGGTCATCCAATGCCTCTGCATCCACATCTGTCGCATTTGCCGCCAGGTCATCCGGCCCATGCAGCACTGGCGCATCCTGGTCATCACTTGTTATCGCATTCGATTGCTGGTCTGAGCCATGGCGGTGGTCCGATTGCGCTGCTGGCGGGTCCTGGAGGATTGGGTGGCTTGCCGGAGTCGGCGTTAAGTCGTCGCACACCGCCCAGCCATCTGTCGCATCCACATGCCTCCTCGGCGCCATCGACGCCACATTCAGCGGCCATCTCAACAAGCATGGCGCTGACCACCACACCCAGTACGGTGCCATCGTCCGCCTTCAGTCGCGCCAGTCCCAGCGTTCAACTCTCGAGCGGTGCTCCTCCAGCTGGCCCTGGTGGCACCAACAGCAACAGCAGCACGCCAAACAATTCCTCGGCAGCTGCTGCTGCTGCCGCCGCTGCTGCTGCTCATCGTGCTGCATCGCCAGCCTCGAGTGTGGGCAGTCTAAGCCGACAGAGTCCGTTGCATCCTGTGCCACAATCCCCGCTGAGTCATCATCCTTCATCATCGGCACTATCCGCTGCGGCGGCGGCAGTTGCCGAACGGGATCGACATGCGTTACTGCGTCAACAATCACCGCACATGACGCCGCCGCCCGTGTCGAGTGCCTCTGGTCTGATGGCCAGTCCGTTGAGCAAAATGTATGCACCGCAGCCGGGTCAACGTGGATTGGGTACCTCACCGCCGCCACATCTGCGACCGGGTGCATCACCGCCAGTTATACGTCATCCGCAAATGCCCCTGCCATTGCCACTGATTGCACCAGGCGGAGGCATTCCACAGCTTGGCGTACATCCTGGCCAGTCACCATATCCGCATCCGCTGCTGCATCCCTCGGTCTTCTACTCACCGCATCATCACAATCCATTCAACTCACCCTATGGCTATGGACCCTATGCACCCACCTTCCCCGCCTATATGAAGCCACCCCCTCCAGCCGGTCCCCTCGATCCGGCTGCTGTGATGGCCGCTCATCATGCTGGTTTGCCTGGTCCACCGCCGCAATCACGTCAGGATGAGCAGAATGCTGCTGCAGCAGCAGCGGTGGCAGCTGAGAAGCAGCACGCAGCAGTAGCCGCAGCGGCAGCAGCTGCGGCACAACAGCAACAACAGCAGCAGCAGCAACAACAACAACAGCAGCAGCAGCACAAGGTACAGCAGCCACAGCCACAACAACAGCAGCAAATGCAACAACAGCAGCCGCAGCAACAACAGCAACCACAACAGCCAGGAGGCCCGCCACAGAACAAGCCACCAACGCCAAAGACACCGCAAGGTCCTGGAGGTGTGGGTGTGGGCGTTGGCATGGTTGGGCCGGGCACGCCCACTGGACTACCGCCTGGTGCATATCCAGGTGCCCATATGCCTGGATATCCGCCACCACCGCATCCGTCACCATTTGCCCCCCAAGATGGCCAACCACATGGCCTAAAGCCGACCTCCCACATGGATGCACTGCGTGCGCACGCTCACTCGGCCAACTCGGGTGGCCTAGGCAGTGCACATCATCCAACAGAGCCATGTGAGTATCAGGGAATAAACTCAGATTTATTGATCATACCTTATTTAATACTAAATACTTTCAGTGCCCATTGACATTGAGCCGGATCCGGAGCCAGAGATACCCAGTCCCACGCACAACATACCGCGCGGTCCCAGCCCCGAGGCAAAGCCCGATGATACAGAATGCCATCGCTCCCAATCGGCCATGTAAGCTACAACCAACAGCTGTCTGTGAGGACTCTATTTAATTAGCTTCATTGTTTTACTTGCAGCTTTGTGCGTCACATCGATCGTGGTGATTACAATTCATGTACGCGTACGGATTTGATCTTCAAGCCAGTTACGGACTCGAAGCTGGCACGGAAACGTGAAGAACGTGATCGCAAATTGGCCGAAAAGGAGCGTGAAAGAAGACAGGTGAGAGCGAGTGCTTAATAATAAACTAGAGAGATTTAATAACTACTCTTTCCTCCCCATTATTCTCAGCAGCAACAACAGCAGCAGCAGCAACAACAACAGCAACAAGCAGCTGCTGCACAACAAGCTGCCCAGCAGGCAAAGCTCAAAGCCGAGCTAAAACCTCCATATGCGGATACTCCAGCATTGCGTCAGCTGTCGGAATATGCGCGTCCACATGTCGCCTTTAGGTAAGAGTCATTGAGGATCATCAAAGGATTAAGATAAATCTATTTATGTATTATTCTACTTGTTCGAGTTGTTGATTTGTAGCTGTAGATTTAGTCGTTTTATATAGTGTATTCGTATATTGTAATAATTTCCATTTCGATTTCAGTCCTGTTGAGCAGATGGTGCCTTATCATCATCCAATGGGTCCCATGTATAGCAGAGAGAGGTACAGTACCTAGTACAAAAGCCTGACAAATCCTCATCTCAGCACTCATCCGACATCCTACGCCAACCAACCTAATCGCTATTATTATTTTTCTCTTTTACTACGCACGTTTAATTTGACGCTTTAGTTATTGATCTAACCCGTTTTTCTTTTGCTTGCCCATAACCACAATCCATTTCATCTCCTGACTTGCACTTTATTAAATTCAGTTTACTCACTTTGTTAACTTTAATTGATTACAGGGAATTGGAGGAGATTAAAAACGCACAAGCGGCAGCAGCGAGTCAATCGCGACTGGATCCACATTGGATGGAGTACTACAGACGGTAAGTCTAATCCACTCTCTCCTTAAAATACATAATTTAATGCTTCTCTTGTCTCTTCTTATAGTGGCATACACCCCTCTCAGTTCCCGCTTTATGCAAATCCAGCGATTTCACAAATGGAACGCGAACGTTTGGGCATACCGCCGCCACATCATGTAGGCATGGATCCAGGCGAGCATATGGTTCGTATAAAGCATGACATCTACTCATTTGTAGTACACCAATTCGAATGTCCACTCATATTCACAAAATCAATCGTATTTGGAATAAAAAACAAATGTTCAAAACAACAACAACATCTGCACAAATCACATGTCCACTTTGTCAGCTCAATTAACCACTAAATGCTACATATTAGTTTATATATTAAATGAGTCCATGTCCATATTGTCCAAGCACGTGTGCTAACACACTCCTGTTTCAAAATTTCTATGGCCAATCTAACCACAATTTATTTGTTTAAAGCCATCAGTCGGCGGTGCTCGTTCGTATTGTCATTCTAACACGCATTTCACAAATTTCCACTACTTTTTTTCACATTTGTTGCGCATTATTTTCCACTTAACCAAACTGTCGCTTGGCGTTCCGTTCGTTCAGCCATGCTCCATGCTCCATAATCCTAATGGCACCACTGGCTCTTTTGAAACTATCTACGATATTCAATAATTTTCAGATACGATTGACGAGAGAATATCATGCACACTCTCATACTCATTTACATTTGCCTTTGCATCCACAGCCGCAACCACCGGAGGCCGGTTTCCAACTGCCACGTGAGTTTGTATAGCCCTTGTGACGACTCAAGAAACAAAACAAAACTAATATAATTTTATTCTCTATTTGTTATCTTTGTATTTTTTTTTAAAAACATATGTGCAGCGAATGTTGGACAATATCCACGGCCAAATATGCTTATACCTAGGGAGCCCCACTCGGATGTTTTGCTGCGGATGTCGTATGCGGATCAGCTACAGGTTTCCCAAATCCCTAGCAAATTTCCTAACTGATTAATTACATATATACAGTATTTACAGGCCGCCGAATTCCAACGTCAATCGCTGCACGATCAGTACTTTAGGTGAGTATTAATAATCGTTTGAAACGAATAGTTAACATTATTCCAATATTCGTGGCAAATGAAACAACAAGTCCATCAGTCACATCATCATCATCTGGCTCATTTGATCTGTAACTGTATTTTGACTTTGTGACTTTTGTTTTTGTAACGTTTATTGTTTTTTTTCTTCGTTTCTCTTTGGTTTTGGTTTCTTTTGCGTATCTGTATCACACCCAATTTCTTTCCCCAGACAACGGCCCAGATAAGTGGACTAAAGAGAGTGAAGAGAGAGAGAGAGAGAGAAGTGCTTAAGAGAGAATCCCAAGCAACTGAACAAAGAATATACTCATGGCATCAAGTGGCCGTGAGGAGAACGCTTTGTGTGATTTTTGTGTTCAAACGTTAAACTTTTTGCTTTTCGACTCCAACACAACAATAAACAGAAAACAACAACAACAGCAGCTACTAAATGAACAATTTTCAACCAACTAAATATAGTAGATATAACCAAATAAAAAAAAAGAAAAAACTACAACAACAATAGAACGTGTAACTAGCAACTTTAAGTTGTGCAACGCTTTGTCCAGTTTATGTATAAAAAGTTAGTACATTTCTATCTTTTGTTTAATTTATGCATTCACATTTCACTTTCATCAAACATTTCTAATCCCTAAAAGAAAAATTTACTCATTATACTTGCTTTCCTTCCCATTGTTAAACAGAAATCAGCTGCGTTAAGTGAGCCTGAAATATCTGGAAAATCAAAACTCTACAGAATGCCCCCTCATACTGACAAGGAATCAAAAGCGGAACGATAAATGCAATGAAGGAGGAACAAAGAAACAAATAAAACTAAACAAACGAAACAAAGCAAACAAAACATGATGGTCGCAATATTTTAAGTAACGTCTTTATAGTGTATAGTGTTAAAAAATGAAAACGTGTTAATTATCGTTTAAGCTTACGTGAATTGAATTAAGGCAAATGGAACAAACAAAACAAAACAAGAACTTAGCACACAAATTTTTGATGGTTTTCAACTGCATAAACTAAATGTGCAAATACATTTCAAATTGTAGCACCACTTTGACTAAATACTATGCTCTACATCAAATCAAATTCACTAGACATACTTGCAATGGAGCTAAACCAAAACAGACACACAATTAGTATATGTATTATGTACATGTTGAAGAGTTTTATGCAAACGCTTCCAACCCTTCGGAAGACACAAAAATGCGCCTTTTTTGTAGACCAAACAAAGCCAATAAATAAATTGAGCTTATAATGGACTCGAAGAACTTAATTGTCGCTAACTACAACTGAAACTAATTTTGACATATTGTATATGTAATTTAAAAAGAAGAAAAAGAAAGTTAATACTTCCAGCCACAATTGAACTATATATATTTATATATTTTGTAATTATAGAACGCTTTGCTGCTTAACTTGATTTTAATTTAAGGGCCAACCCAAAGCGCCTATTTAAGCCCATTTTCTTGAGTTGGCTTTCCCGCTTTGCTTACTTATTACTCATTAATTTATTATTTTTTGCTATAACTAGAGTATTATAACAATTATCGATCGAAGAAATCAAAGCAACTAAAACTTGTTTGTATAAAGTGCTTAACAAAATAAAACAAAACATTTTAGTTAATAAGTAATCAATTTATAAATGTATATGTGAATTACGAATGCGGTTTTCAAAGCAGACAAAAGCGATGCAAAGAAATTTATAGAAGATACCCCCCAAAAAAACAAAAACAAAATGCAATCCATGTACTATATCTATAAAGAAAGAATGATAAAAATTATAAGATAGAAAGAATTCAGCCCGTGCTTTTGTAGCAGCTGCTGTTTTTTCGAGTGCTTAATTTATATAATTAGTAATTTATACACAATATACATACTATATATATATATATATTTAATAATTTGAGATGCATGCATTATAAACAAAAACAAATAAATCAATCTATATTTCAATGAAAGGGTTTATATTAAATATAAGGCCAACAACACATAAACAGCAAGAATATAATAGAAAAGCGTGCATTAATACTATAAAAAAATATACATATTTTTAAATACAATTTTTTATTTGACATTTTTGAATATACTACGCATTGAATTATAGTATATAGTATATTGAACTTATAGTACATAAAATCATTATATAAGTATATAAATCTAATTATACAACGTTTATTGTAGAATTTTGCGAGCATATTTAAAAAAAAAAAAAAAAAACCAACAATTATAAAGCAAATGAAAATGATAAAAGAAAAGCTGAAAACCAAGCACACAAACAAAAAACATAATTTGCCACATCATTTTGGCAAATTTATCGTTTAAGATGTAAGATTGTAAAGTGAAAATCCAGGCGTACATATTTATATATACATATACAAAATATAAACAAAAAAAAAACACACAAGCAGCTATATATGCATCTGCTAAATATATAAAATAGTATATATATTTCACACAAAAAAATTAAAGTAATATAAAAACAAAGGCATATACACAATTCGATGATAATGATAAATGATAAAAACAAAAATAAATTATTAAAAACCTGTAAAAACTAAGTAAAGCAAAATAAAATTAGTTACATTAGTTACAAATCCAAGCACAATTTATTTAAATTAAAGCGATCTTAAAAGATAACTTTAAAGGTGATGTATTTAATAGTTGATTGAAGCAAAGTTTCATATTATTAAGTTATAAATATTTATAAATTAGTTTAAATTTTAAGCGTTTATGACAGGCAACTATAACTAGTTTAAAACTTAATGCTTAATGTATAAAATTTAAACACTATAAACTCGTTGCAGCTGCTCCATTGTTGACATAGAAGTGCCTAAACTACGACATCCAAGGAATTTTCAATAAACTATCGGCTCTTATTAAAATTGGTAGCAGAGGCAGCTAGACGACTCTAATTAAAAGCCACAAATATCAGACCCAGGAGCAGCACAATCAGACTAAAGTCTTGCTGGATAGTCACACCCCCATCAATTTGGGGAAAATCATCGAGAGTAAGCAACGATATCCAACCGTTATTAATCACAGGCTGAATGGGACTATTCTCATAAATAGTTCTATTGTTAAGCGGTTGAACTGGACGGAAATTGTTCTTCAAATGCTCATCACTGATAGTCAGTTGGCGAAAGCGCCACATCTGCAGTAAAAGGAAGGATAATTATTTATATTGAATACAATTTGCAAAGCTATGTCCACCTGGTACTCCGATAGATCAATGGGCTCCTGATAATCAATCCAAACAACCTTTTCCGTGCACGGTGGTGTTGTCAATGAACCAATATAGCTGTAATATTTAATGGAATCCGTCGAGAGATAATCCATTAGAGGTAAAGGTTGCATAATTTGATCCGATTTGCCCTTCTGGTCGATTTCTTTAAGAGCTTCTACGAATTCCCCATAAGCGTCAGTAGGCGAGTTGCTCTTAAAGTGAAAAGAGTAAAATTAATCAAATTCCAAGCTGAATTTTAAATTAGCTAACCAAAATGCTTGACTGCAAAAAGAAGGCCAACACTGCCACACCAAATTCCTGACCCAGTGCACTATCCAAATCCCTGTACTTCAGATTACGCATTACCACATGCATTTCAGCGGGATACCGATGGTTGTCTATCATATCCTCACTGCCCACCGTATCGTTCTCACCCCAATGGAAGTGGAACTGTTCAAATTGGTATTGAGCACCGTGTTCTAAGGGACCACCCTTCATGCGTGGCTCCTTACCCTTGCGGAAACGCATTGTGACCACCACAGTGTGCCCATTATTGGTCAGGAAAATTTGTTCGGGTTTTGTATCAAAATTGAAGTACTTTATTTCGGCGAAGTTCATAGGGGTAACCAACTCTTTGTCAATCATCACTGGACTCTGGAGTTTGCCACTGCAACTCTTGTATTCCTCTGACCAATGTTGGGGTCCATGCTGGCCGAGATAACCAAAGTCACGGGCAGTAACTAAGGTGGCTAAAAGGGAGTTCATTCGAATTAATGGCATTTTTATCTTAAGTACAGGGCCTTATTACAACTTACCAAGGGCGTAAAGAAATGCTGTAAAATTTACCGTTTTCATCACTGTACTTTGATGCGAAGCTCGGTATAAACTCGTCTATAACTAAATGAAAACTTAAAATCCAATTGGCAAAAGTTGCGCAGTTAGCCCAAAACGAGTCACAGTTTTATCCTTGATAATCCCAACTGGAATAAAATACTATATAATCAGTTTTAGTATAATTAAAAGTGCTTTTGTAAAGTTTAACAAAGAGCCTTGGCAACAGCTGATCCTTCTCAGATTATCGCGCACTTCAATATCGAAAGTGACGAATCAGCTGTGAAACAGACTAGTGACGAAAGCATTAACTGATAATATATGCTGGTTATCAGATCAATTTATGCCCCTCTGGAATAGTTTAATAATATTTCTAGAGAATAATTAACGCCACGAGTAGGTATTATCTTATGGATCTTATGTTAAGTGTAGTGGACATTAGTTAGATAAAACCAGGAATAAAGGCAAAGTAATTAAAAAACATTTCATGTGAAATACACCAAAAAAATTAAATAAATAAAAAATTAAATAATAAATTTAAAATAAAAAAAATAATAGGGCATTTCTTCTTTTCGTACAGTATTCTTGCCAATGCAGGCCATTCCTTTATTAAACGTGGTGCATACTTTTAGGCTGCACAATATAAATGGCCTGCGACTGCACGCCACGTACCAGCGAATAACTATTGCCTACTTTAGGGTGCAGTCCTAATTTTTTTCACTTTGTTTTTCGCTTTTTTCGTCCTTGCAACTGAATCCTGGTAAAAGGACACGCCGTTTCGTACTCCCAGAAAGCAGTTCTATCGATTGGCATTCAAAGATTTATCGATTTCTCTAAAAAAAATGTCGAAAAATTTTATAGGGGGAGGCCTTAAAAAAATGGCCAAAATACCAAAATGGCACCTTATCTCAGCCATTTCAAGGACTAGACGAATGTCCTTTGGTACGTAGATAGTCCTAGTCAAACCATGCACGTTGATGTAAGAAAAAGGACGAAAGTCCTTACAGGAGTCAAAATAAAATGCAAATTTCGTATACAGAAATTTATCGATTACTCGAAGGTCCTTTGAAGGATCCTGTCGTGACTCACACCAAACGGTTGCTTTTGACAATGACCATCGATGGGCCAAAGGACATTCCGATCGTCCTGATAGTTTTTGAATTATCAAGGATTTTGTGTTTTTGGCAAAAATCCAAGCGATTTTTGGATGGAAAGTTTTGTTGGGAATTTTTTTCTTAAAATCTCATTACCAAATTTGGGCATATTTAGACCCTGTACTCTAACAAAGAGTAGATGGGTCTATTAAATTTGTCTAAAGCGAAATGTGCGTAACAGGTAGAAGGAGTCTTTTCCGACCCGATAAAGTATATACATATATCCTTGATCAGCATCAACAGTCAAGTTAATATAGCGATGTCCGTCTGTCCGTTCCGTCCGTCTCGTCGTCTCGGTAGACTGTAGCCTTTCCCACTTGTTTTAATCATATTTTTTACAGATAACATTTTTATTTTTTATTTTATTAAAAAACTTTCAATTTATTTTTATTTCAATACTTTTGGATACAAATCTTTTTTGTTACGTGCTTCAAGTTTGTTTAAGTTAGTAGTTTTAAAATTTGTAAATATTTTTTATATGAGAAAATACATTTAAGAGAAAAATTATTTTATTACTAAAACTACAAAAACTGATAATAGAGCAAATCCAGCTAAACGACTATACTTGGAGGCTGCATTATCGGCATTGACAAAGGGAATAGCACTGAAGTGATTTACAAATTCCATAGGATCATCGAGTTCGTTTGCATAGATAATACGATCGTTGATCGGTTGAGTCGGCCGATAATTGTTCTTCAAGTGTATATCTTGCAATGTAAGTTGGCGAAAAAGATTTAGCTAAATAAATGAAACCAATTAGTAAATAATTTTATATATATCATTAGGTATTTACCTGTTTCTCTGATATGGGTATGTCATCCTTATAATCAATCCAGACTACTTTCTCGGAACACGGAGGCGTTGTCAGGGAACCGACGTAGCAAAAATAGCTATTTAAATCTGCTGTAAGGAAGTCTATTAGGGGCAACGGTTCCAAAAGATCAACCGCTAAGTTTTTTTCAACAATGAAAGGCAAACTTTCCATAAAACCTTTATAATTGAAATTATCTGCGGATCTAACCTACAATTGTATATAGATTAAAGATATGTTTAAGACTTGTCTTACATAACTTCCAATTGACTTACCCTGAGAAAGAAAGCCAAAACGACAATGCCATGATCCTGTCCCAAAGCACTTTTAAAATCTTTAAAATCCAGACTTCTCATCACCACATGCAGTTCCGCTGGAAATGCGTGATTATTGATCATATCCTCACTACCAATCGTGTCATTTGTGCCCCAATGGAAGTGAAACTGCTCGAATTCATATATCGACTTTCGTTCCAGTGGACCACCCAACATGTATGGCACTCTTCCATCCTCGAACTCCATGGTGACCTGCACAGTGTGACCATTATTGGTTAATCTTACTTTTTTGGGAGTAACTTCGAAATTATAGTATGTAGCATAAGGAAATTTCTTAGTCTTCACATTAAACTCATTTATGTTAATTGGACTTTGGTATTTTCCACTGCAGCGCTTGTAATCCTCTGCCCAATGTAGCGGTCCATGTTGGCCAGTATAATCAAACTCTTGACCAGAAATGATGACAACTGAAAATGGGAGTAAAAAAATAAATGTAAAAAATTATATGTATTCAATAGATATTGGAAGTTTATGGGAGTACATTTCCCTTTGGGGTTTTACTATTTGATATACAATTGTCACATATGAATCTTTTGTTGATTATGCACTTAGCACGTCTGATTTAAATAAAAATTGGATAACAATCAGTTTAATTATGTCTCGAGAATTTCTGGTTTACATTTCAAATTTATTTTATAGATAAATTAATAAGAAACTCTGGTAAAAAGTTTAAGTTTAATATGATCTTCAAGAAATAAAGCTTGTTTTCATCCCTACTCACAGGGATAAAATACAAGATATGTTAAATATATAAATCTTTATTGAACAATCTACTGCGTTTAATTTAATTATTTATTTTACTTTAAACCACTTCTTTAATAATTATTGTTTACATATTACCACATATCCAGTTACATATAATAGTTATACAGAAAGCACTTTGCATAATTTCGACAAATCGAAAGCGAAACATTTTCTAATATTTATTTCCTAAACCGACCACTTCCAGGTATTAACTGAAACTGATATATTTTTTATAGGTCTGACTTTTGTGAACCCTAGAACTGTGAACTGCGCTTTGGGTTCGTCCGCTGTCAACACTTTTAGTTATTGTTATAGTTTATTCACTCGCACAAAAGTTAATTTAAAATGCAACCTTAACTCCGGCGTCATTGTTGAGGTGAGCGTCTATTCCTAGGGGGAATACTGTTCCAATATTGTAAAAGTTACACATACTATATAAACTTACATGCAAAAGTACATTATTTCTAGACAAACTGTACACATAAAAAAATGCTTGACCAGAAATACTTCTTAAATTAATGTATTAATAATAAATATATTTAAATTTAAATTGGAAATATTATATAAAAAATCATACTTGGCTTAAAAAGATCCGTGAATAGCAAACTGTCTCCATTTTAAATTTGATTTCCGTACGATATTCCAATTTTTCTCGGTGTACTTAGTAGTTTCTTTCGTGCCCACTCAGCTTTAAGCTTTCAGAGAAGAGCAAGATATATTTTCACACATGTTGTTTAAAAGCACTTTTTTTATAGGTACAATTTTTAAAACAATTCCCATTTCTTTCTGTGTACTCTGTTGGGTTGCATTTAATAAACTTAAGCCAACACTTTAAATAAATAAACACGTGTGCTCTGAATCCTTAATAAATAGTTTTTAGTGACTTTATTCGTACGCACACTCAATATGACTAAAACTCAATTGTGCGTAGCTTGATTAATTCAGCTTGTTATTTTGTGCTCTTCATTTCCATGATACCCAAGCCACCCATACATACAAATATATCACGTACACCCGCTCTCATTGCTCTCCGCTCTCCTTTTGTTTTTGTAACTGCTCCCTAAGCAGGCAAAGCTAAATTACACAAACAATTTTCCATATTCCCTTGCTTATCTTTATTCGCTGCCAATGCGCTTGAGTTTTACAGCAACAACTACATGCATTTGTGTTGTTGTCTCGTCCACGAGTTTACACTTGCAAAAATCTGTTACATTCCTGAGTTTACAGCGAAATGTTGAAGAATTTTAAAGTCTAAGTAGATCAGCGTTTTTTTGTAGTGTATAAATTAAAGTTTTCTCTTTTTCTATGTGTATTGTTAAGTGCTCTTTCGTAAGCAGCTGTTGGTCATTCATGTATTAAACACTTACCTTATCTTGATTTTGTCAACTGTAAATTATTGCGAAACAAAGAACAAAAGTGAATAATAAACTCAATAAATTACTCGATAGAGCGGCACTGCTTTAAAATTTATTTATTGATAGCCAACTATTTCGTACTTATTATAAAAATCACATGGTGCAGTATAACAGTATAAATAACTTATCGGGTGATAATGAAAGAAAATCGCTGATGATTTAAAAATAGCTGCAATTAGTTGTGCTTAAGGCTAAAACAGCATCTCTAACATACTTATGCATATAAATAATTGAATTCCTGTGCCTTTTGTGTGGCATAAAGCAGTTTACACTCGTTTGTAGGTCAAGTCCCGACTCCACGCCCTTGCCACGCCCACTTAGAAGGCTTAATTAAAACTTTTTTGGGTCTGAGACTTGACTGCAATTAAATTCTACTAAAATTTAACACTCAGCGCACACCAGAGCAACAGAAGACTGCTGAGGAGCAGTACACTCAAGCCCCCTCGGTTTGTAGTAGTGCCCGATTTCTGAATTTTCTTGAGATCGGGTAAATGGCCCCACAAACTGGACGCCCGATTGAAGGCCACGGGAATGCTTTGATAAACTGTACGATTGTTGAGCGGTTGAGTGGGTCGAAAATTGTTCTTCAGGTGATCATCGTTCTGAGTTAATATGCGAAATTGTTGCAGCTGTAAATGGAGTAATATATAATACTATAACGGGTTAAAGACTGTAAAGAACCCACCTGAGCCTCCGCAATAGCTATGGGCTCGTGGAAATCTATCCAGACCACTTCCTCGGCACAAGGCGGCGTTGTCAATGAACCAATATAGCTATAATAATTAACTGGATCTTCGGAGACAAAGCTCATTAGGGGCAGTGGTTCCCTTAACTCTACAGATTTGTCCTTTCGACTTATAGTGGGTAATACACGTGTAAATTCCCCATAACTGGCACTGCCATAATTTCTTATCTACACAGGAATAAACATTAATTTTTAATTATTATAAAATATATTTTTTATACCAAAACTTACCTTAAAGAAGTAGGCCAACACTGCTATGCCATGATCCTGTCCCAGTGCACTCTGAAAGTCCGGATAGTCAAGACTACGGACTACGACATGCAACTCCGCCGGATAGGCTTGATTATTGATTGTATCCTCACTTCCCACCGTATCGTTCTCTCCCCAATGGAAGTGGAACTGCTCGAACTGATAGTAAGTCTGTCTTTCCAAGGGTCCACCGCGTATACGTGGCTCCTTGCCCTTGGGAAACTTCATGGTGACCAGCACAGTGTGACCATTATTGGTAATCTTTACTTGTTCGGGTATGGCATCAAAATTGACATACTCCAGAGAAGGAAAATTCTTCTGCTCCACATTCAGGTCATCAATGTTAATGGGACTCTGAAATTTGCCACTGCAGCGCTTGTAATCATCTGACCAATGCGACGGACCATGTTTGCCTACATAGCCAAAATCTTGACCAGAAACTGCCAAAACTGTAGAAAAGAAATTAAGTTAAAACGAAACGTTGAAAGTCTGACTAAACTTGCTAATTGATTGAACTAACGGAGACATTTATATCTATGTTAATGGTGACATCGAAAGCCACGTCACGCCCCCATGCCACTCCCCTATTTAATTTTGTCGACTATTTTTGGTAACTGAGGGACGTGTCTAAATATAACTGTCTGTTGCCAAAAATATTTATTGTGCTAAAATATTTGTCATGTCTGGGATCAATTTGTCGCTTGTCAATAACTGATTTAGTTGGTTTTAATACATAATTTCTCTCAGTGTCGTTTTAATAGTCCTTAATTAGCATTAATTACACATTGTTTATGTAACAATTACAGCGTAAATCTCATTAATGTTTGTGGTTTTAATTATGTGTTGAATTTTCATGAACTGATTAATTTAATATTCGATATTTATTGAGAAAATAATGCCGTCGGTTATTTTGTCCGACATTGAACTTTGTTACGCTACATATATATTTTTAGACACGGTACTCTAGAAAAGAGTAGGGGGGTCTATAGGGTTTTGTCAGCAGCGAAATGTGCGTAACTGGCAGATGGAGGCGTGTCCGACCCCTTAGAGTATATATGTTCTTGATCAGCATCAGAATTTGTGATTTGTATGAAGACATACAGTTTTAGTTGAGCGATTGCAACCAAACTCACTTATTACCATTATAACTATCCTCACTGTTTAGAGTTAATCGGATAACTATAGCCTATAGCTCTGATAGGTCAAATCGGTCGAAAATGAGTAATTTGTATGGAAAAACGCGCACTAGTATGAGTACGTGGTCTTTTACAGTCGGCTCGCTCGACTGTAGCCTTTCTCACTTGTTAAGTAATAAAATTTGGGCATAGCGTCATATGTATCTCCGACGACATATCTCCGCCTAGTACATTTTCTTGGCGGAGATATGTCCTCGGCGAAGATATGACGTTTTGGAGCGACATAACTCCGCGGATCGTTTCAAGGCGACATAACTCCGCTGAAAGGTCGGCGGAGATATGACGTTTTAAAACGACATAATTTCGCGCGGAGATATGTCGTTGAAATATCGGCGGAGATATGACGGCGGAGCTATGTCGTTACCCCAAAATTTGTTTATAATAATATTACTAACCAAGATTTTTGAACAATTTATTACTTTTACAGACCAAATGTTAAAATATTCAAGAGATAAACTGTAGTTTCTCTCCCATAGGTTAGATTTTTAATTTTATAAATTAAATAATTTATTTTAACCCAATTTGATAAAATTGTTAGTATACATCAGACACTAAATAAACAACTTTATTTGAAAAATTTTCCCTTAAACGATTATTTAAGTGTTTAAATTTATTTATTTATTTCAAAAATTATCTATGCCTCAAAAAATTGCAACTTTTTGCTCACGTGCTAATGCCGTAAATTAAAAATAATTTTTTTTTAATAAGCGTAACTAATTTATGGCACTAAAAATTTTACACAATAGATTGATAGACTAGAAGATACGCTATAAATGCCCTTTGCACGCATTATTCTTAATTAATCACAATTAATTTCGCTTAATTAATGGAAACCGAAAAGTTTTCCAATAAAAATACTCTATTGTCAAGCTTACAGGGTATACAGTATACAAACAAACAGTTTAGTTAATACTAATACAGGCTAAACACGTAAAATACACGATTTTCTCGCTTAGATAATTTGACGACATTTATCCATTGTATTATTAATTGGTAAATTAACCAAATTTTGTCATCAAATCGTTTTGTAATTTTTTGTGCACAAAATTTGTTAGTTTTTGTACAAAATAAAGAAAAAAAGTTTCCAACTATAAAAGCATTTTTGATGACTGTCTAGTCAGTCTGACAAAAAAAACTTACTTTAAGTCAACTGATGAGTAATCAAAAGAAGTAAAATTTTACAATCAGCTGACCTTTTTTATGGCCCATTGACGGTTTGATTTAGACACGTTAGGAACGTGTTTCTGATTTAACAAATAGATAATTAGGCACTGCTCGTCGTTTCAAGGACAACAAATGGAAATTTAACATGAAGGGGCCTTAGAAATGGGTAATACTTTACACAATTTTCATAGCAGTGAAGGTAGAACACATAGCGGTTTTTTTTATAGTAAAAAAATGTCGATTTTTATAGCAAACTAAAGTTGAAATGGTTTATTTTTGGGGTCTTTATGACGATCGTTAAATTTGATTTGACAATAAAAAGTCTCAACATTTGTAAACTGATAGTAAGACATGTTTTGCTACCAGTAAAACCCGTAAAGAATCAGATATCTTATCACAACACTTAACACTTAAAACTGAACACTGAACACTGAACACTTTGAGAAGAATGCAATTTAATCCTTAATTTGTTGCTCACCACAAGTCACAATCAATGCCAACAACTGAAGATTCCACATGTTTGCGGATAATACTAGTTCAGCAGATCAAAAGTAAACTTTATAAGTACTTTTTTTAAATAAAATAAAATAAAAAATAAAAAACTTCCCGATTGTCAAACTGTTCGTTGAGTGTTCACCCGCCAAATGCGGTCGCACAACTGCGGTTAAGGCCCGTAAATCGTCGAGACTTTATATCAACTTTTGCCAAAGCTGTGCGACAGTCGACAGACGACTAAAATTGAATTGAATTGAAACTTAAATTCAGACAGAAGTCCATCCCTTACGGGTTTATATATATATATAGTACATATGGTGTATGTGTCGGAGTGTTGACATCGATAATGACAACGACATTGGCCTCTGTTTGGTAACTTGGCATAGCCAATTTCAACAAAATTGTCAGTGGTCAGTTAATTTTTTAAGGCACTGTAACTGAAAACTTATAGTAATTTTTAACTAAACTATTTAAATTTCTAGAAAACTTATTTAAATTTATATTTTCAGCTTTCCATTGTTTACTCTGGAATATTTTACGCATCTCTATTGGAACATCGACAGCTCTTGAATGACTAATTTGTGTGCGTGTTGGGAATGAGAGTTGATTGGCAGCGTACTACTCGTGACCACTGTTTGTGTGGAAAGAACAACTGTTGAAAGACCAATTGGAAAACACAACGAAATTCTATTAAAAAGTACTTTTTGTCTCTTTAACGTTCAAACGCTATTAGTATCCATCAGATACAGATACAGTTACAGCTACAGCTACAGATAAATATAGTTACAGATACTGAAAGCACTTTAGATACTTTGTTACTAAAACACGTTCTTATCTTGACTACCTATCGGTATCTAAGGGATATTTAGACTGATTGCCATACAGTTATCTGTCATAATAATACAGCAATTGAGATTGAAGTCAATGTCATTAGCGCCTACTTTGAAATACAATTACTAATGGAAAATGTAAAATTTCCACTGTATTTAATTTTCTAGGTTATTCATAAATCCCCTAAGGATGATATTTGGTTGTTAACAGCATAAAGTAGAGTGAAAGTCAAGTGGATTTAAGGTTAATAATAGTGTCAATCAATAAGCAAACAAATTGCCAGTTGCACAATAAGAAAAGTGCTTGTTATTAAAGCTGATTCCAAGAAAAAGTTCAGAAACTTGACTTGCAAATGATTGAATGAAAAATGGTAGAAAGAGCGATGGGAGGGACTGTAAAAGACCCTGTACAGGCATGGAAATATAACTAAAGATTTATATAAATTAAATAAAATGTAAGTTTAAGAGCTTTTCAAGCAAGTATTATATTGATTATAGCTATGATATAGATTTCTGTTGCTAAATAAATTGGTATAATTGGAATAAAGTATCTACAATATAGTACTTTACATTACTGTTACATTTAACAAATTTTGAGAAACTCTGCTTTACAGCAAACTTACCCTACCCTCTTACTTTTACCTATTACAGAGTCTTAAATTTGTGACATCGACTGACGTCATTGAAGACTATTACTCATCGTCTTGTGCTACTCCTACTCTGTAAATGATTCAACAATGGAAACTTTAAGGTTTTTTTACGCTTATATTTTGGGGCGGAACTTGAAACTGATTTGTTTGTGTTAAGCATTAAATACTTTTAGACAACTTAAAAAACAGTCTAAACCGTTGTATAACCGCGCCTTGAGGTCTGAGACCTTTCACAGACTTCCACAAAAAACATATATATATATATATATATATATATATATATATATATATATATATATATATATATATATGTTTTTGTGGAAGTCTGTGAAAGGTCTATATATATATATATATATATGCAGAAAACTACTTACTTATTTACCTGTTTTAGCACAGGTAGCACAAGTTGGTAAGACTCTTAAACATTTTGTTCAAGCCACTAATTACTTTGTGCGGTTAATGGTAATGGCACCGAGAAGTGTAAGTGCTTTCTGAAACCAAGAAGAATCACGCTAAGACTCATAATTCGTACAAGTATACATATATAGTATATATATATTTACAAACCCACCGACATAAAAGAAATTGTCGTCTGGTTTTCTGGTTGGTAAGACAACAAAGACAGCAAATGAAAATCTTTCAACTTTTATTATAAATTTTATTTATTTTATGTAATATTTTAGTAAACTTTGTAATTTAATTTACTAAATTTCTATATTCCCTAACTGCTTTGATTTTAATTTGATTAACTTGATTTAGCTGTGTGAGTTGACATTAACTTTTAAAATAAATCACATAAAGTTTTTAAGCCAAGTTTGCAACAAAGGCGGAAAAACTTAATGTTCAAAAGGCAAAAAGTACAATCAACGTCAATAATCATTATACCTGATTGGCATTTAAAAGTGCTGTAAAAAGGGGTAAATGTGTTTTAAAGTCAACAGAGAAAAAAGATGAGAAATTCAGTAAAACAAACAGCTATAAAATACTTGAGTTATGGCTTAAATTAATATAATTAAACTAGAAAAATTTAGTTAAAATGTAGGGTATGTGGTGGTTAAGCAATTTTATGTATAAGACATTTTTATATACTAAGCAAATGGCCTAAATGTATTAGAGCCAAGTGGCAAAAAGGCAACTATAAGTGCTAGAGATTGTAATACTTTGAAAATAAGTTCATAGAGATTTTTTTAAATTTTAGCTGCTATTTTTAACTGTATTTTCTTCACAAGCTCAGTAACTATAACAGCTAGAACTACCAAATTTGGCCAGTACCCTAAATTTTAACTCATTTATCTATGTAATTCTTGACTTTTAAGACATTTTTTAATTTTAATAGCTATTCTAGGGTATTGTCTAGTCACTTATGATCTCTTACTACCCCGTCTAACTTGCTTTTATTTGTTTTTAATTAAAGTGCAGGCCGCCAACAAATGCGGCTTGCTTTGCTCAATTTGCGCCCATTGAATTGAATGTAAAATGACCAGAAACCAGAAATAGATTGAAACTAACTGTGATTGAAACTAGACGTAAGCATTGAAAATATCTAAAAATCCACAAATCATACAAAATATGCGAAAAACGCAGAATTTCAAACACATTTAACCCGTGATTTGCGGTTAACTTTGCCAGACAAGAAAAAAATAAAAACAATTCAAATGTTTGCGGCTGTAGTTGACACGTACTCGGCAGCAGACAGTAGGCACAGGTGAGCCTATTAGGGGGAGATAACATGTGCACAGGCAGCATTAAATTCTAATCAGCAATTAACTGCATACTTGAGGCTCCTTTAATCCAAAACTCTTTTTTTTGGTTTTGGCAATTGTCTGGCGGCTTAAGTGGACACGTTAAAGTGTGTGCCAAGTCACGTTTAATGAACGCCATAAAACCAATAATAAACAAACAGCAAGTGATTAAGAAGCCAGTCAACTCTATGCTCTTCAAATTAAGAGAGAGCAACGCATGCCGCTCTCTGCAGACACACACACTCTCCTTCTCTCTTACGACGCCGCTCTCTCTTTGCAGTCTGTTTGAAGCCGCGTCGGCTCTGCAGCATCCATGAAGGCGGCAGCATAAGCAACAATTTTCATTGATAAAAATGCTGACAGTTGTGTCCTTTGGCTCAGTCGCACTCAAACCTTCAGACAGTTCAAGTCGTACAGTTGAGCGCAAAATAAATCAAAGAAATCTTACGGAATTTCAATTATAATTACGTATAAGTCGCCGTATCTCATACGTAGCGTGTGTTATTGTTTTTTAAAAAGCCAAATTGCTTAAGCCGCGTAAAATTTTCCGATAATAATTTACGGCATCGATTCTCCATAACTTTCGTATATACACTTATAAAAAGGGTTAAGCGTCCCGTTGGCGCCACTTGTGCAAATATTTGTGGAGCAACTTTGGCATTTCCTGAGTTCAATTTACAATAGTCGAAACTTTAAGCGTACTCGCGGTACGCCGAAGTCATAGCCGTTGTTGACCATCAAGTTTACACGGGTAAAAAGTTGAAAAACAAAAGTGACCTGCGATAACCAAAAGGCATTACTTAAATTTCTGCCAAAAAGTAAGTTGAAAACGGTTGAGAAGACAATAATAATTTAAGCAGCTGGAACTTATCGGCTGATTAAGGTGTGACAATTACGCGTAAAAAAAATCTTTAAATTGTTTAAAATTAAAGGAAAGTTCTGAACTGATTTTTAAACCCATTTCGGTTAAACAAAGTCTGTTTTCCTTTGTATAAATTTGAAATAAAATTTCTTTTAAATTGATTTGTAGAAATATGTATTTTCTTTTGTATAATTTTGCATTTAAATGTATGGAATAATAATTTTACGAATGTTTTTATTAAATTCCATACCTAGCCAAAGTTAGCCAAAAAGCTGACCCTTATCAAAACCTTGTTAGATTCAGTTCAAATCAAAAAATAAATAACAAGAAAATAGAAATTGATGTGCACATAAATAAATAGAAAATTGAGCAATATCAAGAAACTAACATCGACCATTGAAATATAATAAATATTTAGCTTTTGTCGCTGATTTTGTTGATTGTAGAGAACTTTGCTTTGATTTAGCTTTTGTTGGCCCTCACTTGAATTCAGCTAACGTATTGGCAATCAAGCTAACTTTCCGTTAACTTCAAGTTTATTTTTTATTTATTTTTCTGATCAGTTATAACTGTTGTTGGGAATGTTATGAAGCACAAAAGGGTTTAAATTGTGCACATCTATTTGAATAATAAAAAAAAGGAAAATTGCAAATTTGTTAGAACTGAATATCTTTTGTTTTTCTCCGACACACCTGAGTGGAAACGTTGTGCTTTGTAGCATTTATCAGGCTCTTTGCTAACAAGTCCTTGCCTGCAAGTCAAGCGGACTGCATTAAGTGGTCGTCCTGCATGTCTCAACCATGTTGGTAACAAACATGTCTTGAAGTCCTCAAGCGGTTGGCCTTCAACCAGCTGACTGGCAAGTGAAACCCTCTCTGAGTTAGCCTGGAGTACAGGCCCCAGCATTGGGGGTGTCCACTTGTCCACAAGTCCACTATTCCACTTGGCCAACATCTTCCAAAAGATACTTGAGCTGTTCTCACAGCCAGAGTAAATTCCGTCTTTAAGGACCGGCTAAACTAGCATTAAAGCCATACCAAATTCAATCGTTTCACATGGCTTATATATCTATCAATACGGTACATTCAGGCCTTTACATGTTAAGTGCCTGGCAGCCTTGCAGCACGTTTAAGTACACTGCACAAAAAAAGTAGCTGAAAAAAACATGGCATTTATGTCAACGAGCGTGCCGTTCGAGCCATGTTTGCAATGCGGCATAACTGAAAAATAGTTAAATGAAAACCAGCGCGAGCACAAATCAATATGAGCTGAGAAAAATTACGGAGGGGTCGAGGTGGGGCCGGGGGTCACAGGGGTCATGGGGGGAGGGGGGTCGGCCTGTTGCAGAGCAACAAAGTAGCATATTAAAACCGAGTTGGAACCTGCTAACAACCAATATTTGCCTAAGCTCGACATAACTCAATACACGCACACATGGCTAACCACACACAAACACACCCACACCTACACACAGACATAGTATACCTCACATACACATATAGTCAGTTCTTTCGTCATGTCGTGAAAATTCGATTTAAGAAGCATAATGTTCATCAAATTATTTATGAATACATTTGTGCATTCGTTCTCAAGCTGAACAGTCCCATCTTCAGACTTATATACAGTTTATATATTTTAGCCACGGCTGACAGCTGGCAAACTAGCTAAAATACGAAACACGAGCTCCCCCGACAGCCATATACCATGAGCGCTTTTTATAGTAGCAGTATCTTTGAGTATCTTTAGCTAGAGTATCTTTGAAATACTTTTATACTAAGTGTTGACTGAAATGGGAATTGAAGTTGTCACCCTTCGTCTGTATCATAGTTTAAGCAAACTTAGTGTACCCTCGTCACTGGTTGCTAAAATGAAACCTTCTCTGAATTTATGATAAAAACAAAAGCCTAAATGTCTGTCGTTCTGTCGCTTAGTCTCTCTGTCATCTCTCTCTCTCTAGTTCGTTAATCAACGTGTTTTTCCATGCAGAATTCTTGTAAATTGCTAGTTGGTGCCGAAAGTAAAAGCATTGCACAATTTTCAGCTATTTCTAAAATACAGTGAATATATCTTAAAACCTCTTTAGGGGTTAAAAAAAAAAATAGAAGAACAATTTGCTGCTCGAAATTAATTAAAAACTGTTTTTGACTTTGTGCAGGTATTTACTCAGTATTTTAATTTTAGAGAAAGAAATAGAAAAAAAATTATTTTTGACAATTTTAATAAATATTTGTTCATTTGTTTGCAATGGTAGTTAATAAACTGTTGTAACTTTTGCAAATATTAAATTTCTTTTAAAAAAGTCTGTTTCAATATTAAAGCTTTTAAAGACTCACAAAGCCAAACTATTTAATTGGAATAATTGGAATAATAAATTGGTCACGTAAATTCAAGGAATTTTAAATGACTTTCATTTAAATTTCTGCTGCTTTAAATACGTTTTTCTGTGTAACAGCCAAAAACAATATTGACAGCACAGCTCTTTTTTGACAAGTGTAAAACAGCAAAAGATATAGAAAAACTGAAAAGCGTTTGAAAAAACATTAACCAACGAGCGAATGAAATTGAAACGGGTTTTTTAAAACAAATAATTGTTGCATGCTTTTAGGCGCGCGCTTTTCGCAATTTCCGCTCTCACTCTCACTCTCCTCTCTCTTTCGTTTCGTTTCGCATTTGATTCAATTCCGTTTTTACTTGCGCCCACTGAAGAGCGCAGTGGAGAGTGCAGTTTAATTGTCACAATGTCCCGTTATGTTGCTCTCCTCTCCCCCTTCGTTTGTCTCCCACTCTTCACTGTCTGTGGTTAGTTGGTGTAGATTTTTACTTGTGTAATTTTAATTGTAAGTGCAGCTGTTCAAAAAAAAAAAAAATAAGAGAATAAAAGGAAATCACGCCTTCGTCGCATATTCTTAACGAGTGAACAACTTATGTACATGACTTGAAAAATAGCCAAAGCAAATCGCTCTCGAGTTGCAAACACATTTAAATGCATTTAAATGACAGCAGATGCGCAAAGTGTTATACATATACATACATATACATATTAGAAATGCAATTGTAACTGTTTCAACACAGGCCAAATACGAAGTCCAGACAAGTTAGAGACGGATAGTGTAACAAGCAGTGTTGTAATTTTAGCTATATTAAAGCTAAAGTTGGTAAAATGGTTAAAATCTTAAATTAAAGTTGTTTGAAAATGAAAACCATTTCACAAAACATCTCAATTTAGCTATTTTTAGAACAAGTATTGCAAAATTACCAATATTTCCAGCTATTACTAGCCGTTTTTTCTAGTCCTCCCAGCTAAGTACTCGAAACAAGCGAAACGTGCCTCTGTTTTCTATAAGAAATAAATAAAAGATTTTTTTCCAATTTGGTAGAAAATGCAAATTGACTTAAGAGGTCAATGCAGTGTGAAGGTTAATCGAAAGCGAGAATTCAATAGTGCCAATGGATGAATGGGAATAAAAACCAAGAAAACCTAGAAAACAAGCTAAAAGGAAGCACAATTCACACTCAATGGCAGCCATTGTCAATGCGGATATGCATTTTACAAGATTGTAACACAAAAACAGTTAACAATGGCTGCTGACTTAATTAGAAGTTTGGCAAACTATTAAAAACACTTTAATTACTAGAAAGCAACACTTAAAATTAGGGAAATTTTCCAAATAAGTTTAAGAAACTTATAATATAATTTAATGGCTAGCAATTAAAGTTTTAGCTTTAAATTGAAATTGTCTTCAAAGCGCTTTTAAGTCAATTTAAAGACTTTAGACATTTTCCCTGTAATGCTTTTATGTACTTACCTGAAATGCCATTAGCATGTCAATGATTAATTGGCCAACAATTAGACACAGAGCCAAGAAATCGTCTCTGTCATGACACAAAAGGAGTCAAATAACATTTGAATACCAACGAGTAGTTCACTTTTGTATTGATGACAGCACAGAAATGCCAAAATGAACTAAATAGCTTTCAGACGCATATTTTGGCCAATTGAAATTGGCCAATTAGGACCAATTATGTGACGTGCACAAAACACTGAAGTAATAACTACAAAACGAGCAACATTTTCAATCGCTCTTCACTGAGCAAAAAGCTGCTTAACCTTTTACTTTTTTCCTATTATTTTTTTATTACAGGTAAAATTGAGGAAAACTCTCCTCATTTTGGTTACTATCTTGAGGGCTTGAGAGGAATGGACTTTGGGACAGTTGAAGTTGTAGTAGTTGTTGAAGCAGTTGTTGCTTGTAGCACGTGTATACTGTACACCGAGCAGCTGTTGCTTTGCTAGTCAACAAAAAACAGTAGTAATCGACTTTAAAAGGCCCTGTAAACGAAAATTCTTACACAAACTAAATTTTTTACATGTTCTAAAGCAACTTTTATTATTTTTTTGCCTACAGGGTCGGTAGGAAAATAGATTTCCCAGCTGGCGGCTACAAGTTATCTTTTACTTTCAACCGAAAAAAAAACTTTATTGCAAGTGCTGTGTTTGAGTTGAGTTGAGCTGTTGTACTTGAAGTTTCTAGTTCCTCAGTTCACAGTTCTCAGTTCACAGTTCTTAGTTCTCAGTTTGGAGTTCTTATGTTTGAGTTTGTCTCTATGTTTATTCAAAAGTGCTTACGGCCCTATGACGACTCGGATACGTTCATGTTTTCACAGCTTCAAGTTATTTAATAAGCAATTAAGTAGATTTAATTAAAATGTCCGCAACGCTAGTGATTTGCATAATCAAAGGACCAAATCCGGATTCTTGTTACATGACCACCTGAAGCAGGTGTTAAATGACATTCATATTCAAATGATTGGACGCCACAACTTGGCACATTTGCAGCTCAATTAGCTCAATTAAGTAATTCAACAGGAAATACAACTAAGTAAGGTGCTTTCACCTCAGTCCAAGTTCGTAAATTAATAAATAAATCAAAACTAGAATTGTCTTGAAATTAAATGTCATTTGCAGTTGAACAAACATCCATCAAAGGATATAAATTTAATAGTTTAAATTGATTGAAATCAAATTTAATTTTCTACTTTATCGGATTTGATAATTTATTTAATTAATGTCCTCCACAGTGCGTGCAAATATTTATAAAATGGGGTAAATGTACATAAACATTTTCCCCCAAAGAATTTTGTTTTATTTGTTTTGTAATTAAATTCAAATAAAATATTGATTTTATTACATATTCAGCCAACAACAAAAACAATAGAGAGAAATTTAAATGAAAATTTTATAAACATTCAAAGTACATAAAAAAATATTTGAAATTTAATTGATGCCATTTTTTAATAAATATTTCATTATTTTCTTTTTGTAGTAAATGCAGCTTTAAATAATTTCCATAAAGCTACAGGGAGCTACAAGTTTTCCGTCAATGTTATTATTTTCACCGTTGGTTTTAATCAACTTTTCATTGCTCACCTGGTGCATGGACCATAAAAAGTTATGAAATCGCTTATGTAAGACAAAAGCAAAAAGTTTGATTTAGTGTTAAGTACACTAGGAATGCCCGCAATGTTCCAAGCGTAATATTTACCCAACTTTAATGAGAGCACTTAGACTAAATCCCGCTAAGATTAGTTTAAAAGACACTTTTAAGTGTGGCTTTAAGCAGAAAGTACTTTAGTCTTAATATAGTTACTCTACCAAACTAGTGGTAGTTAAAGAGAAGCGTTCGATTTAATGAAATTGGACTTTTATTTGTACTCTTTTAGGACAATTGAATGGAATTAATGGCAGCCAATCCCAATAGAGTCAACATGCCGGTGTCCAGGTCGCTGGACAGCAATACCAATTGCTGTAATTGAGCTGTAATGACAAGTAAATAAATAAAGCAGAAAACCATTTGCTCACCGGAAAACTCACAACAATTGAACTGTAGCTGGAAAAAAGAAAAAAAACTTTGAATTTATTTTTGGCACAAACAGAGTTTTAACTCTGTAGTTTTAGTATCAACTCCAGCTCCAGAATGGAGTCCATTATGTCAACGTTGCCCACTCTGACAACCAATGAGAGCAGTCTATGGATTACCACGGCCATCACCGAAGTCTTGGTCAACACTAGCCAGGGAGCAGCGGAAAATGCTGCTGCTGCAGCGGCGGCAGCTGCAACAACAGCGGAGGCAGCAACATCATCAACAGCTGCAGCAGCAAAGGCCCATGATAAGCATCCACATACCGTAAATGACAACGACACTGACTTGAGGTGAGTGTGAAGTCGTGTATGAGTTCGTTTAATGGATTCTGCGATTCAATTTCCTCTGTTTTCGGGTTCGCATTGATTTAACACCCAAAAAAATTGTAACAAAGGAAAGCACTTTAAAGCAAAATAGCGATTAAGGGCAGTTTAAAGACCCCAAATCCTATACAGCTTAAAATATGTGTTAAAAGGTACTTCTATGTTTGTTTTCACTAAAGACTCACTTAATTTTCTACATTTAAAATAAAAAACCTCAAAAAACACATTTTACAGCCTAAGAAGTATAAATAAACTTCAATAGATTTTGAAAGCATCACTCTCTTATAAGTGCTCAAAGCAGCTTACAAAGAGCGTTTACCAAAACAAATAAGTGAAAACACCAATACATAGAACTACACAAATTTGTTTTTTTACACTGCTCAAAAAAGTAGTTCCTCATAATATTTCTCAAAGCTTAACATTTCGCTGAAAGTTCAAATTTTAAACTGATTTTTACACGTGTAAACTCGCAGACAAGACAACAACAACTTTACATTGGAATTTGCTGGACAACAAAAACAAATCGTTTACAGTTATTGCTGTCGATCTCCAGCACTTTCAAGAACAGGGATAAGTAACAAAATATGCAAAATTGTTTGTGTAATTTGCATTGCCCATGCTGCAAGCTATGAACACATATACTCACATACACACAAACATAGAATGAGCTACTCTAAAGTAGAGACAATGAAATGAGCTCAGACAGCTGTGGAGTGAGCAGTGCTGCTGCTGCTCTCCTCTCGCTTTTAAGGTAACAAAGAGGAACAAAAAGCAAGCCCTTTTAGGAACCCAGTTAGAGGCTCAAAAAAAATTAGTGCCAAGAGCTATGGAGTGAGCAGTGCTGCTGCTGCTGCTGCTGCTGCTCTCCTCCTCTACTTTAAGGTGACGAATTTTTAGAGAGAAGCAAAAAGAGAGCATTGTAAGAAATCCAGTTGGAGGCACAAAATTAAATTAGCCTCAAGAGCTATAGAGCGGGCAACGCTGCTCTCTCTCTTTTGAGGTGACAAATTAGAATTAGAGAGAGATGCAGTGTTAGTAGCAGTTTTCTTTTTGGTACACTTTAATTTAAGCATATTTGCCTTAATCTCTTTCAGCTCATATCCCGGTTATATGCACTACCGCGACAAGTACGATCTGAGCTATATAGCCAAAGTGAATCCATTCTGGCTACAGTTTGAGCCACCGCAGACGAGCACTTTCTATATCATGGCCGCACTGTACTGTCTGATCTCCGTTGTTGGCTGTTTTGGAAACGCCTTTGTGATCTTTATGTTTGGTAGCCGAAAATCGTTGAGAACACCTGCAAATATATTGGTCATGAATCTGGCCATTTGTGACTTTCTGATGCTGATCAAGTGCCCGATTGCCATTTACAATAACATCAAAGAGGGTCCCGCACTGGGGGATATAGGTAAGTTGGATGGAGAATTCCAAGAGAGTTAACCCAGATTTCTCTGTGTCTGCAGCATGTCGAGTCTATGGATTTGTTGGTGGCCTTAGTGGCACCTGTGCCATTGGAACACTCACAGCAATTGCTCTGGATCGTTATAATGTGGTAGTGCATCCACTGCAACCCCTGAGACGTTACTCCCGTCTACGATCCTATCTGATAATCATACTCATCTGGTGCTATAGCTTTCTGTTTGCCGTAATGCCCGCTCTCGATGTCGGATTGTCGGTTTATGTGCCCGAGGGTTATCTGACGACCTGTAGCTTTGATTACCTTAACAAGGAGACTCCCGCACGCATCTTTATGGCCCTGTTCTTTGTGGCCGCCTACTGCATACCATTAACGGCTATAACATACTCCTATTTCTATATACTCAGGGTGGTATTTGTGGCCAATCGCATACAGTCGAGCAAAGACAAGGCCAAAACCGAACAGAAACTAACGTTTATTGTGGCAGCCATAATTGGTTTGTGGTTCATTGCTTGGTCCCCGTATGCCATTGTGGCCATGATGGGTGTCTTTGGCCAGGAGCAGCATATCACACCGCTGGGCTCCATGATACCGGCGCTCTTCTGCAAAACGGCCGCTTGTATAGATCCCTATTTATATGCCGCTACACATCCAAGATTTCGAGTGGAGGTACGAATGCTCATCTATGGACGTGGAGCACTCAGACGTATGTCCACTACACGATCCTCGTACATGACCCGTTCCCGCTCCTCCTTCACGCACCGCTTCCGAACCAACTCAGGGGAAGGAGATGTACGGAATGATCCCTATATGCTGAACAATAACCTGATGATGGTGCCCGAGGAGACCGAGGAGAATGAGGAAATAATCGTTGTGGCTGAGATTAATAATTCCACACACACGAACATGCAACAAAGTAAGTTTTAAGTTAAGATCGTGATAATAAATCCCAGAAGAGCTTATCTAAGACCCATTTGAGATTCTTAACTTAAGTATTAAATATTTTTATATCAAACAGATATTAATTATATATATATATGTCTAGGGAAGTACAAAGATATATATGTAAGGTGTATAGAACTCTCCTTTTCTAAGTTTATTTTGCAATCCAAAGTCAAGAAATCTGGAAACATATCTAAGATAAGATAATTGAAAATGCTTTCGCATTCAGAAAATATATTTCACTTTCCTTCAAGTGTTTCCATAACAAAATCTGAATGAAATAAGATACTTAACTATTGTATATCTTAACCATTGATGTCTGTTGTGAATATTACTGTTATTCATGTTATTGTTGTTGTCTCTAAGCTCCCAAAGACTTTCCTACTTGAAGCAGCATGATAATACAACATACTTATGTACAGCTAAAAATTCATTTAATATAATTGTACCGTTATGTCAAGAGGTGTTCACATCATGTTTGGAAATAAGTGAAAAGAGCTTACGAAGTATTTAAGTATGTCAAGTGAGTACTAAACTTAGTACTTAGTTATCACGTGGTGACTCCCTGCTGTGTCATACATGAGGTACTTATTTATCAAGCTGTATTGCTTTAATAAATTTACGTAAACTCTGTCTGCTTTTAATAAGTATACCTTTCTAGCCAAATGGTAGTAGGAAATCCAGCTCAGACTATCCTAGACCGTATCTTGTGGTTTGATAGACAGCTGAGACTGAGACTGCAGCTGTCAGTTTTAAGGACCTGACAACTGATTTTCACAAAGCTTTAACCGCTGAAGTTGGCTGAAGTTATTGTTAGAAACAGTTTAACATGCAAGCTAAAAATATAAAATTAATTCTCTAAAGAAACCCTCGAAGGGAAAATAGAGGAAAATTCCTTTGTTAAACTGAAGAAAATTTCGATTCATTTGCTGCTTTAATAATTTGCAAAAAGATTTCGGATATTGGCAAATTTTGAGATGACAAGCACGACAGAATTTTCCATTATTCATTATTGTTTGTATTACACTCTACAAGTAAACGCAAGTCATTGTCAGTGTGAACATAGCATAGAATAAAGTATAGTTATTTAGTTATAATCTGGCAAAAGGAACGTAGACAGCAGTACAAAGCGAAATGTATCTTATAGATACATTGTATGATAACATAATTTCAGGGAAAATCGAAATAATCTCACAACAATGCTAACGATTGAGGACAGATGCACAAGTCTAATGGAAAATCGCATTTGATTACTATTTCTGTTACATTGCATACACTAAATCTAATTCTAAGTCGAAAATTTGTTAATTGAAAACGTCTCAAATTATAAGCCTATTGTCATTCCCAAGGACTTGGAGCACATCAATGCAAATTGACATGTAAAACTTTATACAAAAACTAAATTAAATATTTATATATCTATTTTATGGACAAATAATCAATGTATCTTTGTTGAAATTGCTGTCTATATATAATGAATTTTGTATATTGATGTCTATGTTAAGCGTGGTTGTTGGGCAGGGGTCTTAGCCAGGCCCAATGAGTACTTGTACCTTAAAACAAATAAAAAAGAAAAAGAGTTTGTTATAAAACTGAAAGCTATGCCAAATAATTAATATTTATAAGTAAAAATTAAGTGTTCCGTGCTCTTAAATATTTGTATATAAATGTCAACTTGTCAATATAATATAAATATATATATAAATATATACAAATGTATGTCAGTCATAATAACAATAGAACAATAGTTAAACATGCTATAAGAGACCTGGAAAAATTCTAATTACAAATGTAAAAAAGATTATTTGTGGTAAGTCGATGTCTAAATACCCTTAAAGTTGCATCACAAACATTTCCTAAATATAAACTTAATTTTAAAACCAAAAACTACATGAAATCTTATAACTAACATATTCCATTTTGTTGTTTAAATTAACCACAAATGTTTACAGGAAATACATAAAAAAAGAACAAAAATAAAACGGAAATTCAGCTAGTGTAAGTATTCGCTTTGTGGGCAGGTCTAATTTGGTCAGAGAGAACAATGGAATGAATGAAAAGGTATATCGCACAGTGTCCCAAAAACAATGCGCAGCTGAAGCAAAAGTAATTTAAAGTGAACTAGAAACAACAACTTAAACAAGAACTAAATTAAACATTCGTATTTAAAAGGCATTATCACAACTTTACGATAACCATTTAAGTTAGTGTTTAACTTGGGTTTAACTAAAGTGGATTTAAACATTAAGCTGTTATTTAAAATAATGCAGGAGTAGATACAAACTGGCAGGAAAAGAGTTATCTGGCTTTAAATAAATTAACTAATCAAAAGGTAAGTAGGCTGGTTTAAACTTAGTTGGTTTAAAAAACATTACTTTACTCCCCAATGAACTGACTGAACAGCAGCCGCAACAGGTGCACGGGAAACCAAGAAAATAGTTATAAAAAGACTCAAAAAGTAGAAAAAAAAACATACATACATACATACACATATGCAAATATTCTATCTCTTTGTAGTTGTGCTGGTAAAGTCAGACTTTTGTCTATGCAATGGCCTCTAACTGACCGGCAAGCACTGACAAAGACAACGCCGCCTGCAATGCTCATTTACCCAGTATTTCCCAGTATTCTTGTGAGAGAGCGCACAGAGCGCACGCAGCCAGCAAATATAGTTATACATATACACATATTATGTATATGTGTGTATACGGAAGTGAGGGTGTCAACAGCTGAGAGCTGCGCCCCAGTATTTTGTTATTGCAAATCATTGGCCAAGCAACAACAACAACAACAAGAGCGACGTCGGCGCCGGCGCCGGCGCTAGCAATGCCGATGGATTCGTTGCTGCTGCTATCGCCATCGCTATCGCTGCTGCTGCCTCTGCCTCTGCCGCTGCCGCTGTCGCCGTCAAAGCATCGTGTTCAAGTCAAGAGCAGACTTCACACGCAGCAAGCATAACAAAAAATTCAGTCGGCTTTTTCACGACGCGCTCGCGGTTGTTGTTCCAAAACGAAATTTAGTGAAAAACATTTAAAAGTGCATTAACTTTAATTAGTTTTTCTACTAGAATATTGTGCAAATTAAGCATAAAATTATGCTAATGAAATAGTGTAAAATATATAAATTAAAAGAGCGAAAAAAACGAATGAAATCAGTGTAAGTGAATGTGAGTCTCGCTGTGTGTGTGTATGTTGTGGCAGCATCCCAGCGGCGTAACTTCCACGCGTGTGTGTGTGTGTGCGTGGGTGTTTTTTTGTAACTGTTTTGTAAATGTATGTAATGTTTGGCAACAGCGCAGTTCAGTTTTTTTAGGTGACTTAATTTAATTTCGATTTTTCAATGCCCTCTGAGGGTACACTTTACACTGTACACCCGCATTCTGTTTTTTTTTCACCTTGACTATACTTTGTGTACACTCAGTTAGCCGGGCTTCTTGTCTCCTACTGTCTGTCTCGACTTTGTGTATTATAACGGTACTTGTGCGCAACTGTGCGAGGATGCAGCGCTGCCCTACCCCACTCCGAGCAGCTGAAAGCGATTTGCAATCAAACAACTGTAAACTGACAGCGCTGAAATTCTATTCGAAAACTTGCACAAAGTCTGAATAAGTACATGTACATGTATATGTGTGTGTGTGTGTCGATTCGCCATATTGTGATTGTTGCCAAAATAAATATTGACCAAACAAACGTCATGTGGAGGAATTCAGCGCCAAAGTCTGATTGCCAACGATTTATCTCAATAATAAAACTCACACACATGAACACAGACACACACACACATATACATATATATACATTATAATAGTAACGACTACAGGTTAAAGTTAGCCTCGTTAATACACCCATAAAAAGGTTGGAAATGCGTGGTATCGTGACCCAAACTCATCAATCAATGCACTCACCCAACGTACACATATCATTTGCAAGCAAACACACGCGGCGTATGCGTAATAATGTTGCATATCGAAGGCAGCTTTAATGCCGGCTCTTAAATGTATGTATGTAAATCAGAAAACACTTTTATGGCTGCTCTAAAAGCTCACTGTAAACAGTGACAACAACAACAATGGGCCGCTGGCGCCGAGACAAAACGTCTGCCGCACTCCAAGCAACAACAGCGACAGCAACAACAATTGAAGTAGACACAAATGAGCATGCAAAGAACAGAACTCAATGGTAAACAACAACTGCCTAGACACACCCAAGCATTAACAAGCTCAGCGTGTTGCAGATTTTAGACACTCCCCACATTACACATACGACACGTTGTCCCGGCTGCCACTGCTGTCGCTGTCACTGCTGCCTTCGTGCTGGTCTTACTGTCTACTGTCGTGCAAGTCAAGTGATGAACGTCCTGACTGTTGACGGTTTTACTGTCACGAGTATAATTATTATTATTTGCTGTTGTTGTTGTTGCTGTGGCTGTAGCTGTTATTGCTGCAGCTGAATTTGTTTGTTTATATGAAGTCTGAGGAGAAACTGTAACTGAGAGATAGATAAAGAGAGAGCGAGAGGAGCAGTGAGAGGGAGGGGAGAGAAGGAGGGGACAGAGGGACGGGGCAGAGGGTGGGGAAAGAGGGAGTGCAAGTCAGAGAAAGTGGTATTCTTGTTTTCCAGTTGAAGCTCAGACATTTAATTTTATATGCATTTGGTAAGTGTCACACTGAGAGAAACAGTTGTGTGCTTTGCCAGCTTGTGGACTAAAATTTAAGCTGTTAATTAGTTAATTTTTACTTTTTCTCTCAGTGTAACGACTTGGCAAACAAAGCGCTTGAAATGAGATATCTTGATAAGACAGGACAGTTGGTTACGTTAGTATTCAACACCAACTACCTAAGTGTGTGTGTGTGTGTGTGTCTTAGACCTGGCTGATTGTCTATTTGAAATGCCGATTATTTGGCAAGCCAAACAGTTAGAGACAGCTACGAAGGTGATATTTAATTACTTAACAAAACTAACATTTCAGTTTAGCTTACCAGCTCATAGGCCCAACATTCCACTGACCATTTCAATTTAATTTAATTAAATAAATTCTCTTGATTTTCCTTTGTCTCAGAAAACAGTCGAAGATTCTAATCAAACTTTGGTCAATCATAGATTTTTTAGTTACACACTTTAATCACCTTATTTTCAATGGAATGTAAGTCCCTAAATTTGCTTAGGATTTCCACTGGAAAAACCTGTGGCAAATAGTTGCTTTCATGGTTCATTTACCACCTGCCACAGAGTACGTGTTGCGGTTTATAAAACATGGTGTGAATGTTGATGGATGGTTCAAATCAAAGCTAGGCGAATGCGGTTAAGGGCATCAAATAATGATGATCACACGATATAGGCCCAGAGTTAAAAGTCATAGAAATTCAAGTGAAATCAAATTTAAAGTGATTTAACTTTCCTTTTTAATGCTTCACTTAGTTTTTCATTCTCGTTTGTTTTTGGAGAATTTCAATTTTTTGACTTTGCCTCGAAAATTTCATAATTTGAATAACAGAAAAACTTTCATTGAGCAACAATGACGTCAATGTGCAAGTTGCGTTTGCTTTTATGTATATACGTGTGTATTTATTTATTTTTTAGACCCTGTACTTTGAAAAGAGTAGAGGGGTCTTATAGGTTTGTCAGAAGCGAAATGTGCGTAGCAGGTAGAAAGAGATGTGGTCGACCCTATAAAGTATATATATTATTGATCAGCATCAACAGCCGAGTCGATATAGAAATGTCCGTCTGTCCGTATGAACACCTGGATCTCTTAAACTACAAGAGCTGGAGCCAGCAAATTTGGAATGAAAGTCTGTCTTTATGTCAGGCAGATCAAGTTTATTTCAATTAGTTGCCACGCCCCCTACCACCCACGAAAACTGTAAAAAACAATGATCCCCTCGTCAAAAACTAGTTTAGAGCACCATAACTTGAAAGCGACTAGAGCTATAGAGACCAAATTCACACATTATGTGTATGATACTATTACATCTATCCACAACCAGTTTGGTCTGGATCAGACGACTATATCCTATAGCTCCTATAGGACAATTTAGTCCAAAATTGCACTTAAATGCGTACGGGGACATTAACAGTCGGCTCGCTCGATTGTAGCCTTTCTTAGTTGTATTTCTTTTTGTGTTTTTATTACAGTCGTACTGTGGCGCAAAAACACAACAAAACAAATCGAAATACTTTTTCACTCACCGCTGCAGATTCAGATATAAAGCGGCATCGGCATTAATTAAACGGATGCGGCAGGAGGGGGAGCAGGAGGGGCAGTGGGTGCCAGGAGGGGCAGAAGGGGACAGTGGCAGCAGCAGGGTTAGGGACTGTAGAAATGAATTCTCATTTTTTCCCCCCATCATATTTGGCTGGCACCCTTGGAACAATGCTGATGCAGCCTGCAGAGTTGCCACCGTCCAATTTACACAGTTTTGAGGCACTAATGACCGCGCGATTTGCTTTTTCTGGCAGCTGTGTGTGAGGAATGTATGCTGCCAAAATGTATTCTTTTATTTTTGAATTTATAATTGGTTCATTCTTGAAAATGCTGTACTCTGTACCCACTGACAACTCATTCTCCATCCCTCGTTTACCTCTACGCAGATTTCGAGAATTGCATTAAGTACTCAAAAAAAGATTTCGAATGCAATACCAAATGGGCTTTCCAACGCCTATGTTTATTTATAGTGATAGTATACCCAAATACG
This sequence comes from Drosophila cardini, assembly GCA_018903735.1. Classification (NCBI taxonomy): domain Eukaryota; kingdom Metazoa; phylum Arthropoda; class Insecta; order Diptera; family Drosophilidae; genus Drosophila; species Drosophila cardini. The sequence goes on along the minus strand of JAEIGM010000004.1, from coordinate 7,523,596 downwards.
AGTCGACACCAAGAACACACACACAAACACACACACACGCACACCTATATATGTAGACATACCTATGCATATTTCTGACCAGGGCAACACTATGCTGATTCTTCTGTTTATTTTCATAAGTTGAGAAAGCATTTTTCAAGTAAACAGCTAAAAACTTTTTAAAATCAATTCTGGAAATTCCTTGAAAACTAAAGTTTAATTCGAAGCTGATAAATTGAACAAGTAAGAAAGGCTACAGTCGAGCTAGCCGACTGTAAAAGACCCCGTACTCATAGTATTTGCAATAAAACACTTTGAAACGAAACCATCAGTTTGTAATAGGGATGCAAATCGCCAAGAAAATGCCGATATCGATATTAATTAAAATATCACATCAAATCAAATATCGATATTATCAACAACTGAATTCAAATACGATATATCGCTATAGATATAGACATAATGACCAAATATCGCAAGCGATATTATATCGCATTTATAATTACTATGGTATTGAATATCGATATATAATAAATCGTATAGTATACATGTGCGTGCATCGTCCGCAAGCAGTGCAGTCGCTACACAAGCAGTGAAACGTTTGCTTTGACGTTGCGTGTAATTGTAAACTTTGTTACGTGTCTAGCTCTTTTGTTTATTGTCCGATTTGTATGCAACTTTCAGGATAGTTTGTGATACTTTGTCTCCAAACGAATTTGAAATTACAATACCGTACGATAAGTGCAAATGCCTTAAAAATGGCATTGAAGTTTGAAAATTATTTCATTCTTGTGGGAAAACGGGGCGTGGCAGTCCAAAAATTTTAATGACAATGCATTTATGCTGTCTCTAGCAACTTACATACCAAAAATGGTATTCCTAAGTGCTATAGTTACTGAGATATTTGCTTAAAACATCAATTTTTCCGAGGTGACCATAGTTTTTTACAATTTGCGGGGGCGGTAAGGGGCGTGGCAAAGATTTGAAATAAACTTGATCTGCTCGCGAAGCAAACGGACTTTCATTCCAAATTTGGTGGCTCTAGCTTTTGTAGTTTAAAAGATCCAGGTGTTCATACGGACGGACGGACAGACGGACAGACGGACAGACGGACAGACGGACATTGCTATATCGTCTCGGCTGTTGATGCTGATCAAGAATATATATACTTTATGGGGTCGGCCACGCCTCCTTCTGCCTGTTACGCACATTTCGCTTCAGACAAACCTAATAGACCCCTCTACTCTTTTTTAGAGTACGGGGTCTAAAAATTCATAGCAAATTCGAACTGAATTCAGTGGAAATTTTCCTTAAAATCAAAGCTAAATTTGGATTTATAAAGTTAGCTATATATTACGCTATAATTTAACAAAAAAAATCTACTACTAATTTAACAACAATTCATTTATTTAATTTCCATGCTTGCAGTTTCATGGCCTAAAAGGAATTTACAGCGTTTGCTGTTCAAGACGCAGTGAAGCGCAAGTGTCGCTCAGAGTCAGCCACAACGCATATATACCCTGTAGTTGGCGTGGACTTTTTGGCACTTGACAGCTGAGTGATGTTTGAAACACACTGGTTGCCCACCGCCTGTGGCTCTTTGGCACCCGCATTGATACCGCCAGCACATATCGTAGTGCTCTGGTATTTTTGGCAAAACTATTCCCGCTTTGTGGACAGACAGTTCTGTACATGCTCCTGTTGGGATACCGTTTTCAAGGGCCCCTACGAGTCCGGTGTCGCTGCCTACAAGCACATGTACTTCAATGCCACACCCAACAGCTTGAAGATGTGGATACTCACAGTGTTTGCCGTTATTGCACTCTACGAGTGCATTAAGCGTCTCATTGCCCTAATCCTTCAACAGCGAGTACGTTACTCCATGTTGTTTCTCTTCATGTTGTCCATCTTCTCGCACTACTATGCCTGGTGGGTGTATATCAACTATTACAACGATGACTACTACAATCAGTGGAATCACCAACTCTTCTTCACGGTAAGCCAAGCCAAACTAAAACTTAAACCCTTTAGCCATGTCCTAGTCCAAGTCCAAGTCCAAGTCCTCGGTCATAGTCGGACTCCAGCTATTCATAATTTATTGGCAAAGTTTTAGCTGGAAATGGCAAATGCTTAAAACTTACACAATATTGTGTCCGTGTCCGTGTCCGTGTTCGTGTACGAGTTGCACGTGCCCCACTTCTAAACTGTGGGCGGCATTCAACTGACCACGCCCACTAGTGCCAAGTGGTAGTATGCTTCCGATTCCAAGTACTCCAAATAGATTTGTGTATAGACGTGAAAAGTTTAGTACGGCAACTTGAAACTTTGGGCAGGTTAATGAGTACCGTCAATTGGCCATCGAATCGAGTACCAAAACGCAAACCATATAACATAGTTTAAGCCAATTTCAACAGCATTTGGTAGTGGTGGTAAGCTCATCAAATATTTTAAGCCAAAAGCATTGAAATTTATTTGGCTTTAAAGCTGTTGATAGGAGAGTATCAAATGCTTTTAAGCTTCACTTTTTATATAAATTATTAATTATATATAATTTAATAATTATTAAAGGTAGGTACAGTGAATACTCCCTTGGCCGTACAGCCACGGTTACAGTATTTTTGTCCGCCCAAGGGAGATGTCCGCCTGCGGGAAAGTATTTTGTATGAAAATCATGCTCCTGGGACTGTACAATTCGTACGGCTAAGGGAGCTGTCCGTCTGAGGGAGCTGTACGCGAGTAGAGCTTTCACTGAATATTAAATAAATATAATTTATATAAAATTATAACATTAAATTTTAACAAATATTAAGTTAAAAACTTATAGATACATTTCTACTTCTACTTACAGACCACCGAACTGCTCTCCACGGTGCTAGTGATGCACCTCTCCAGCATCAACAATGTGGTGAAGCCAAAGAAAGTCTTTTGTATTGTGGGCATTGCCCTGTTGCACATTTTAGCTGGCAGTTTTGATCAGTTCTTCATCAATGTGGTGCGTGGCGAGGGTGCAGCGCATCAGATAGTACGAGATATTGGATTTATGCTGCCGGATCTGTTGCATCTCTTTGTGCCACTTTGGTTGCTCCGCAAGGAACGTAGTGAAAACTTTGCGACGCGTCCATTTAAACGGGATCGTAAGCTGCATCGGGATATAGTCGCCATGTTCTGCATGGTATCGTTGCTGTTTGTGATCTGTACGATTTTGTGAGAACGGGTAATGCTGGGCGCCTATGAGGAGGTGCACGGCAAGATAAAACCCGCACCAGATGCTGGACTAATGCTATTGAATCATTATCGCATGTTGGCCAACAATAATTTGCATAACTAATTGATGGCCAGAAACAGAAATTGGACGAATTGGGATGAAATGAAATGTGGACAATATGCTGCACTATTTGTCAGTAAGTGGGCCACGCCCCTTATCAGCTTTTAGTAATCACTCTTATCTTTCTTTTGCAATTGAAGATTTGTGATAGTTTTTTGTGTTTCTTTGGGAACATAGAATATCGAGGCATATTATCTGAATAATTAAGTAGTAACTAGTAGGTAGGATATGTACGTTCTGGGTCAGTTTTTTCTGGTGCACAACAATACAATAAATACCACAAAAATTGCACTAGAAGAACTGACCCAGAACGTACATATCCTACCTAGTGTAACTAACATAAACGAATACAAAGTACATAATCAAGACGACAAACTGACTGTTGGCTTCCATTTAGAAATGTTGATCAATGCTCTGTTAAAACATATCCAAAAATCCCCTCTTCCAAAATCTACACACCTTCCCCACACACCATTGCACTAGGCACCACTAAAAGATACAATATCTCAAAAACGAACGCTGGCTGGGTGCAGCTAAAGTAACGAATATCGAAACTAAGAAATACTTAAATTAAGTACAACGAATAGTTAGCATAAGCTATGACAAGGCATAATTAAGTTATGATTAACATACACTTTAAATAACGACCTCAACACCAACTTATTGCCAAGTATTGCATATTTTGTAACCCACCCAGTGTTATTCTATATATATCTTAGTGTTAGATCCGATTTAGACTGTTTGTTGGATGATATATTTGTATTATTAGAAAACTGACAGAAATATTCCAGTACCGTAGTAGAAAATAAAAAGTTTAAATTCAAATTTACTAAATTATATTATTAATAAATAATAATTGAACCCTGTAGTAATCAAAACTAGCGTTAAACGATATTGTTATAAATAAAATCCATGCGATTATATTAAATATATATATGGGAATAGCCTATAAATACTATGTATACACCCACACACACACACACATACACACAAGTTCACACACACACGTATATTTTTAGTATACAACATTATATTAAATAAACTTTAAGAGACTGAAAAAAATTAATTAGTTTAAATAGTAAATCCATCAAATGGTAAGTTCATAAAATAATTTTCAATTTTCTTTGCTTTTCTTTTTATTTATAATTAATTTTATTGAAATTTGAAAAATCTTTATTATGTCAGTGTCTGTGTAAACACACAGTGTATATAGTAGCTCAAAACATATATATATATATATATATATGTTAAAGTATATTTCAAATATGCAATTGCATTTTCCAAAAATACAATTCGTTTCCATTTCGTTACTAAATGTTTAATGTTTAAAACTTAGCATTTTGTTCAACTACAAAATGATTCATTTGTTTCGTTATTTTTATGTATTTTGTAAATTAGACGACATTTGAAATGATATATAGTACATTATATACGCTAGACAGAGAGATAGGGAGTAAATACATATTATATATAATGGAATGTCTATGTATATTTGTATGATACGTACAATACATACAATAAATGTAATTGGCTGGTTGACAGGGGGACTTAATAATACAATTGTAACTTAATTTGGTTAACAAAATAATGTATACAAAAATGTCAACTAAAAGAAAATGGACGGTTTTCAATGACTATTGAGATTACAAAGTTCAAAGTACAAATTAAGTCAAATAAAATAGAATGCCATTAAATAACAAAAGTAAAATAAATGTTTAAATAAGCAGCAGATGTTTTAGCAACCAGTTGTTAACCAAATTTTGAAGCAGGAAACTTGCCCAAAATAATTGGCAGTGTGTCTGTGGAAAAGCCTTGATAATTCATCATCATCATATCATATTAATATCCTAATTCGTTTGATTGTGTAAGTGTACATATTAATTCTTTTCTTTTTGGATGAGTCGATGGACTCCATTTGTGAGTGTTGCTGTTGTTTTGTTTAAGGCAATTGAATTTTAACAAAATTGCGTGTGCTCTTCTTTGTGATGATTGCACTTAGATGAAAATCTCTGTACGTTTTCGGACCTGGTGACCCGTGGTCGAATGCAGCACCGCATCATCTGGATCATCAGCTCCATCGGCACCATGATCCTCATGCGTCAAGTAATCGCCTTTGTGTCGGTGCAGATAGCGACCAATCAGGAAGAACATGAGCAGCAGCAACAGGAAAAGAATTATCAGCAGTACTGTAAGCAGAAATGACAGTTAATTAAATAAATGCAATGTTTAAAAGTTAAACTAATGACTTACATGCCAGCAGCACAGTGTTGAACTCATTGTAGGCCTTGCGTAGCTTCTCCTCATCCACCAATGGTGGAGGACGTGTCTCAATTTCAATAGGTGGATGCGTTACCGGCTCAACACCGCAAAAGTCTTCAGTCAATTGTGCTGAAAATCATTGATAATTATTAAAAACTCTTAAGGCAAACACTAAAGACAACACTTACTGCCCAGTGACTTGATATTTTGAGGAGGATTCTGTTGGAACATCAGCTTGAGAGGATAAATATCATCGAATTGTACGCGAGACACACAACCAACGAAACCGTCAGTCATCGAAACGTTTTTGCCAATGTACATGTACTGAATATTATTGAATTGAGCATCAGCCGAGGCCTTGATGTCAAAGTTGTACTCCACGGGCTCATAGTTATCCACATACAGCACCACAGTGGAGCCGCTATTCTTGCGCGTAAAACGCACATCGTGATATTGACCCAGTCCAAAATGCTTTTTGGGGAATATGATTTCCTGTCGCTCGAAGCCAAAATCGAAGACGCAACGCAAGTGACCTAAACAACAAATATATATATGTATATAGAAAACTATTTGATAAACCATTACGACATTCGTTAACGCACCTGAGTTGGAGATTTGTATAGTTAGGTATTCGCCAGTTAAGTTTGATGAGAATCCCAGCAGGAAACCCTTTGGTATGGTCGTTGTAAAGCCCACGCGAATGTTCTCCGCAATTGTGGAACGGAAAGAGCCCTCGAACTCGTAGCGTATAATAGAACTGGAACGCAAATTAACGCCAATCTCTGCAAGAAAAACAAACAAATTAGCTTGGAAGAAAAACAGACAAGAAAAATTCTATACCATCTGCACAAATGGGTCCCTTGAAGGCGCTCCAACGGCAATCACAGCCGTAGCCATCGTAACGTTCAATGCAGGTGCCATTGTTGAGGCAGGGATTTGATTCACAGCGACCCACACAGCCAGTGCTGATGCCGTACAGACCACGCATGGAATACTGTTTCAGATCCACCATTTTGCCATTGAGCAGCAGAGCACGAATACAGCCGACGTAACCATCGCGGTACTCAGTTGTGGCGCCGATAACCAAATCCGATGTAAGATGAAGAGCACGCACTGGGCCTGGTGGTTCACGGACTTCTGCCTTAATGGAGCCATCGACTACCAGTCGAGCTTCCTTGCGATTACGCTCCACACTCACAGTATGCCAGTTGTTGTCATTCAAGTGGTAACTGGTGCCCACATTAACACCAAGAGGACCGCTGCCTGCTTGATACTGGAATTGCAGCTTGTTGCCGCCATTTATGCTTAGCTTGATGTAGTCGGTGGGTCCGGTAGCATGGAATAGTACAGCGTTCTCTTGTGTGGTACGGAACTCCAAATAGATATCACCCGAGTGTCCCATGTCAAAGGGAGGCAGATTTATTGAGGCGTCGGCTATGCGGAACGTAACAACATTGCTAAACAGATCATCACCCTCGCAGCGCATGGGGCCAAGTGTGTAGCGACCTTGCTTCTCGTCCAGCGGTGTGCCAGTGTCTCCAAACTTGACTGCACGCACTGGAAGATGCTCCTTTTCACGTATATCACCACCATCCTCAGCCCACTCCAGTGTGTTTGAGTCACAGTTGCACCACTTGGTGGGATCATGGCATTTACCCAGAATACCGCATTCACATTTACGCGAACCAGGCAAAGCACCCGCCCAATAATCCATAGGCTGATTGTTGCGCGAGATCCACCACGAGAAGGGACGGAAGTTGCCAGCTTCAGCTAAGAGAGGAATGAAAAACAAATGAGCATGGGAGCATACTAAAGTTACTCTTGATACATACAAGGTGAGTTGAAGAGACGCGAGGAGCGGCAGGAGTAGCTGAGGCGCTGCCAGCAGCTGTGTGAGCGATTGAGCAGAGCTTCGATCTGTAGTTGATTGGCGTCATACATGATGGATTGCTCAAAGGAACCCGGCTCCTGGAAGCCATCAACCGTTGTCGTATGCTCCTGGCTGTGACTCAGTGTCGTGATCACACGACCATCAGCTGTAATCAAGTATTAGCATTAGTTTCTATACAACAAAGATTAGAAAAATAAATTCTTACAGTAGAATTCACAGGTAACTGGGAATGGTTCCAATGGGCCGCTGCCATCCACATCGATATTGAGATTAACACGTTGTTGCACGTGCTGTACATTCTTCAAAGCCTGGCACGAAAGTGGATTGTTGGCTGTAAACGGTATCAAGGAATTAGTTTTATTAGACATTCAAAGAATTTGGTTTGAACTTACAGGTGTGACACACCGCACCAGCGTATCCAGTATGTGCACAATCGCAGAAGAACTCCATACTGTTCTGATGGCACACACCCTTGTGCTGGCAGGGATTTGGATTACAGCGATCAACCATTTGGCAGGCATCTACAACAACCTCATCACCACAGCAGACTTCTTCGCCCTGCACCCAATCCTGTGGCAATTTGTAGTTGCCATCTACTGAGATTAGACGCATGCAGCCTACAAAACCGTTCTTCTCCTTGCCACCAGCTATGTAGTATAAAAGACCAGTAGATATCTGCAGATTCTTGGTCGTTGTCATTGGTCGCTGATCGATGTTGACAATGAGACGATTGCGTTCAATGGAAAGCACAAAGGAATGCCATTTGCCATCGTTGAACTGTTCATCATAGTTGTCCAGTATAATGCGTGGCTTGTCCTTGGCCATCAGATCGACCTTGACTTTGCCAAACTCCAAAAACACTTTGATATATCCACCGGAATAGAAATCATGATGAACCATCACGCCACTCTCCTCGTAGGTGCGGAAATAGAAGGAAACATTCAAACGCTGCGAGTTCTCGTAACCTTTCAGCTTAACAAATGATCGTCGGGTGGTAAAGGTAACCGGATAAATTGGAGGCGAGGGACACGCATATATCGTATTCACTTTGGTGTACAAGTAAGCTTCTCCCAGTTCGTAGCTGTCCTTCATGGTGCGTATAAAGTTCGTAGAGTTTAGGTAGATATTCTCTAGACAGCCTGAAAAGTTCTGTTGGACAATGAGACCCTCCTGAACGTTGGGTACACCTCCCCACCAGAGCTCTCGATTGAGATTCAAGCGACTAAATTCGCCCTGAATACGTCCACGTACAATAACACGATCCACAGAGAAGATAATGTCACGTTTATTACGCGAGATGACCACATCATGCCAGACATTGTCATCCAATAAACTGCCCACGGAGAGCGATGTCATCATGCCCGATCCCAAATCCAGATTCAGGACCATTTTATTGTCTTTTAGCTGCAGCGCATAGTAATCGCCTTGAGTGCCACGAGAGTACATCATAACGCCATTGGCAAAGGCGGTTTTAAAGCGGAATCTAATAGATTCTCGCCAAGAGGCAATGGGCTCACGACGCAGATCATAACGCACCAGACCAGTGCCGTTAAAGTAAAGATTCTCCGAAACTGGAAGAGATGAGGGATTATATAAATTTATGTACATAGTATATATACCGAGTACTTACTGTATTCACAGCCGTAGAGCTCGACACGCATGGAGATGCGATCGTGCCAACGCGTGGGATTAATGCGTACCCATTGTGCAATAATGGGCACCTCGAAGACATTATAATGAATGGAATTACCATCGGAATTGCCCTTGAACATCTGTGAATGCGTTAACAAAATAAGTTTAGTATTAAATAGTTCATTAGTCAGCGATATGCCGTTAGTAACTCGTTAATTACGCTGTGTTTTAGTTACTTTAGTTATTTCGGTCTTTAGTTATTCAGTTATTAGACTTAAATTTAGGGTTAATTAAACAGTACCTGCGGCTCACTCGTAGGATTAACGTACGAGCGCCAATATTCGCCATCATCCGAATATTGGACAATGTATTCCGTCACAAATTCATCCGTATGCATGCGTCCCATGGTCGCGATCTTACGCACCATTACCGGATCACCCAAATCGAGTGTTAGAAAATGATTATATGTATTCTCGACGGGCGTCCAAGCAGCGTTACCTGCACCAGGTGCAATTTTAAGGGGTTAAAAGTTCAAGTGATCAGTTGGGTTAGAACACGCGCATTAAATGTGCATTAAGTTAACTACAAAGTATTACTAAAAGTACAAAAATCAAAGACATGCAAAGGAAAATAAAATAAAATAGAAGGAAAATAAATAAAAAGAAAAGTTATTGAAACTCAAGCCGTAAGCAAATAAAGCATAATGTTAATACAAAATCTGTAGATTTATGCAGCTGGTTGCAGTCTTAGCTCATAATCAGGCTCAATTGCGTGATGCCACCACCATAAACACCACCAGCACCAGCAACACCACCACCACCACCATACACACATAGAGACACAGAATTGGATTAGAGACGTGTGTTGTTTGGGTGGAGGGGGGTTGGGGGAAATGTGGATAACAATACGCTTACCTTAGTATTACCGCCCGGTTCTTTATAGTCGGCAAACTCGAGGTCTGTGATGCCATAACTAATCGTATATTCGGTCACATACTCATTACTATGTGGACGTCCTTGCAGCGCAATGTGCGTGACATTCTTCACCAGACCCAAGTCAATAATCAGACGTTGATCAAAATCCGAGCTCTTTGCTGACCATGAGGTGCCAGCTTAACAATAACAATAGTTAAGAGAATCAAAATAAAAACCAAAAATATATAAAATTGTAAACTTAAATGGCAATTCGATTAGCAACAGACAAATGTGTTGGGCCTTCATTTTTATTGATCCTCTGCCAATTAAGAGAACATAATTTAAGGCCATTTCGCTTGACAGCTGCAAGTGGTCTATGCTGTGAACCCTACAATCCGACAATCATACTATCCATAAAGGTCCTACACAAGAGAGCAAGGGGTGAGTTCAACCCCCCGAAAAATTCGCAAGGGTGTGGCACAGTGTTAACACTAAATGGACATGGCAGGCGGACTGAGCATAAACAATTGTTATACAATGCCAGGGAATTCTGCTTTTATTGTTTCACTTAATGGGCCCGGTGTGTGACCAAAGACTGTGTGAATATTGTGTGTATATATACTTGATCGTCGTCGGGGATTATATATATAATATATGGACTGCATTGCGCTCAACTTGGGTTCAATGCCACCTCAAAAGTTTCCAATCGACAAAACTTTGCTAAACTATTCGGAAATACCAAAAAACGAGTGGAAATACAAAAAAAAATATAAAAAAAACAAAGCTGAACCTAACGACCAGGAGTAGCAGTCGCTACCCTCTTTATTCTTGTTTGCGCATACATTTAGCAAACAAATTTGTGTCTGGCCCATGTCTGGAGTCCATTACAAGCGGCCCATGAGCTCCTACATTTGGGTTTATTGCCTTTTAATCATATTTCCTTCCGGCTTACTTTGCTTTGTTATTTTTAGCAGGCAAATATATATAGTATATACCGACAGCTGCCTGACACGACGACAGCCAGACATTGGAGCTATATACACACACATGCCAGTAGCGAGTTATCAAAAATATATATTACATTTATTTGCGAACCAAACATTATGCTAATTTCTAAGAGTGTCTCTTCTGTGGCTTGAGCAGCGCCTGCTTGCAATAGGCCACCACTTCTGGCTGCTCTGCAGCTGCAACGTTTTCCACAATCAGATCCTCGAAACGCACAAACTCAAACTTTGCGTTCTCGTGGGGCAAACAATTGCGGAATGCGATGGCAGCACAGTATTTTTGTGCGATTAAATGCTCCTCGAAATGCCATTGGGTCATGGGTGTGCCGTTGCAACGTAGCGTGGTGGCACAGAGTGGAGAGACGGCTTCTTCCAGTGGATGCGTTGTGTCCACCGCGAAGCTTATCTTTTGCAAATCAACAGTTATGCCAACGCCCAGTTCCTTGACGTAGGCCTCCTTGAGGCACCAGTGTCGCATGAATGCCTTAAGCTGTGCGCCCTCATTGTGCTGTGGCCTGCCAATGTAGCTCCATTCCTGTGCCGAGAATTTGCTCTGCATGAGGCGAAAGAATTCGGCAAGGGATTTGCCTCCACTGTACTCGATCTTCATGACATCCGTGCCAATGCCAAACTCTGAGTCATCTTTGTTACCCCTGATGCCAGCTAGCAGCACTAAACTGCCCTGATGTGATACATTGAAGCTGAGTGCATTCGTTGTTGTCTGCCCCTGACCCGGTGCCTGTCCCTGCGGCACCCAATAGGGCTTGCCGCGTACATCTCGCTCAAACTGCACTTGATGATAGGGCTCGCCGCTGCACGTGCTCACAAATTTGCGCATTAATAGACGGCCAATTAACGAGGACAGAAAATCATCGATAAAGTGAAACTTCATCAGACGTGTCCGCTCCTCGGCCTGTATGGCAGCGATGGCATGAGTCAGCTGCGGCAGTGTGGGCGTCCATGTGCTCAAATCGAATGCCCAACGTGTGCAGATGTGTTTGTTCATTGAATTGCCGGTGCAAATATGATCCAAGTGTGATCTATTATTTTATTAAAATTTTAAACATGTCGAATGTTTTCCCTTTACGCTTAATCAACTAATTTGCTAATGAGCTTCTTCTTACAGCTGTCCATTCAGCAAAAGCGGCGACATAATTGCGACGAGTTAGCAAGGCTGACCAGCGAATAGAGCTGTCAACCCGCTTTAAAGTAAAGCTTTCAAATTTAACAAAATAAAATGGCGGCTAAATAACAACAACAATACGAAAGAGTAAACAAAACAACTCAAAACAGCTAGTATTTAAAAGAACAGAAATCAGTAACTATAAAAACAGAAGAAAAAAAAAAAAAAGATAGTCGACTACACTGTGGACTTACCGTTTAAACGCGCTTTTTCCGGACCTCGTTCCGTTAGTGACGATGTAGCCGTTAAAACGGCACGCTCCATCAGCGGTTGATTGCACTCATAGTCGGAAAAGTAATCACTGAAGGAATCTGCAATGAGAAAAAGATACAAATCAGACAAGGAACAAGTAATAATGGCATTGCTGACCCACTTATTGGCAACATTGCTTAAACGAACACATACATGTGTATATGAAATCGTACACATTGGGACTGTCACAGGCGAAAATAAATGAAATTGAAAATTCCAAAAAACAAAAGCAAACAAAGAAAAGTTTTACGAATTGGACAGCAGCCAATACATTTGGATTGCGTACATAATTTCAATTATAATTCTTTGAGTGGCATTCATTCTGAGTCCTTGGTGGCCATCGTGTGGCTTTTTTATTGTTTATTTTTACGAGCAATAAATAAATAAATAAAGGGTAAACAATACTGCCATACATTTCTTGCCGTGCAATTTGTTGTCTAGTCTTATCATTTGTTTGTGTAAATACTGTTGGTTGCCATGACATTATGTTTATGAAAAGTGCCCACTTAGACTGAAGGAGGAGCAGGCGTGATAACAGGGCCCGGAAATCCTTGCGTCGACAATTGCGTCTGTCTCAGACGACCCCTCACCACCTTTACCATCCCCATCCCCATTAGGTTGGCGTCGTTGTTTCCTTTGTGGGTGCAGTTCGTTTGTAAACAGAGTAACAAAAGCAACCCTTAATGCAGAGAAGGCTGTCCGGACTCCTGAGTTCATGTGCACGTTGAGCTTTGACTTTAAGTTCTATACTTTAGCGAAACGTGTAGCAGATTAGCAAAAGTCAATCTTGATATATATCTGGCATACGCACATATACATAGACTGTGTGTACTTTGGTAGGACCAAACCCAGTTGGTTAGGAGACCTGCACCTGTGACAGGTACCTTAGGAAGGGAGTTAAGTAAACAACTGAAACACGCACGACATTTCTCGAAAATAATCAATAGAGTGAGATGGGAAGAAAGGGCGTAGCAAGCATGAAATTTGAACTAGTTTCTCTGATATCTTAACTAAGTCGAAGAAAAACAATTTACCTTTATATATAATCGTCAAATTACACGCAATTCAAAAGTATTTCTACTATAATTCTACATGCCAATCACATTGTAGTACATGCATACATACAATGTTCGTACAATAAAATCAAAAATCTGGCTAATGTTCTCAATGAAATAAATATGACGTGACCGATTTTGAAAAGTAATTTCCGCCTGGTTGCCAACAACTGAAATGTGAAGTGTACATGATTCGCGCCTTGGCCAAGAAGTATTCATATATAATTATAAGCATGGAAATAAATTAGCAAAGAGTCTGCAGTCTATCTGTCCATCTGTCTATCTGTCTGTATGGCTCTCAATGGCATGAAAAAAAGCGATGAACATTTTGGGGCAATTGTTTATTTTTAGTCATAAAATGTTTTCATATGAACTTTAAATGTTTATTGTTTTGCAAGCATATAATTCATTGGAACTAAACGGAAACATTTCCAAATATTTTGGTAATTTAGTTGACATATGGGAGAAGACACGTGTAAATGTGAATGCATTTCACTGCGATTATCTGCATATACTATATTTTTTACATCGCATGCGCACTACAAATGCCGCATTGAACACAAGCAAAAACACCGGCAACAAAACATAACCAATTTGAATTTACAGTTAACTTTACTCAAGTAATTTTCTAAATGGAAAAACAACGAGATCTAAGTACGAGTAGACAAAAAAAAAAAGGCGTTGTTTGTTGGTTTTGTTTTGCCAACGCTGTTCGTAAGCAGCGTTTGGGTCTCGTGAGCGCGAGAGCGAAGATTTAGGGAGCGCAGCGAGCGCGATCGTTGTATTTACAGAGAAAAAGAGATAGACCGAGAAAGAGAGTGAGAGCGAGTTTTAAACGAAGCACAAACAAAAAGAAAATGAAAATGACGAGTCTCCAGCGTTGGGGAACACGCCCTAAACATGGCTTAGAAGAATTTATTTTTTATGCAACTAAAATGTATATTTTCTGGACAAAATTCTGCTCTTCGAACAAGTGTTAGGTGTTTTTCTTATCTTTTTAAATATTACCTGCTTGTGCGATTCCCACGCTGTTGCTGCATAGCAGCAAAATACAGCAGCAAATGGAAATTGTTGAAGTCGTTGCTTTTATTAACTGCTTCATTTTGGCTTTTGTGCTAACAAATCACCCGTAATGACTTAAAGACACATTTAAACTTTAGTGCAATGTGGCGTTTCACAGATCTATTCACAGTCAAATGCACTTATTGAATTGAAATTGGTGCAGCCAAGTCCAGGCCAGCGGGGCTTCTTGTGTTGCCAACCCCGTGGTACTGGCGTCGTCGACGTGAACGACTTGTAAATATAGCACTTCAATTGATTCTTATTTATTTATTTAAACTGCACTATTTTTATTCATGAAAACGCCTATACTATTTTCGACACGCGCACAAGTTACTGGAGCGCTTCGCGTTCAATTATAAAAAATAATTAACTCTGCGGGTTTTGATGACACACACACGTCTGTCTCTCTCGCTCGTTTTATTTTATGTTATGATGTTTAGCATCCAAAAACGCTTACAGTTCTGTCAACTGTAAATAACAGCGATAGCCTAATGAATTCTGATAAACCAGCTATGTTACTGTTAAACTAATGCAATATTTTAGATTGTTATAAATTTATAGCTATAGCTAGAGCAATAACTAACGTAAAGACATATTAAATATAAGAGTTCTAGTCAAGTACAGGTTTGAAAAGCACACATAAAATTAAGCTTACGTTTAAACTTAACAGCTGTTAATAACAGAATCAAAGAAGCGCAAATGTTATCGATTATTTCGTTAGTAGCAAATACCTAAGAAAGACTTAAGACAAGACCGAAAATATTCCACCCGTGTTGTTAGTTAGTTAGTAAATGTTAAAAGTGTTTGTAATCCAAAACAGAAAAAATCTATTCAGTAATTTCACATTATTTAAAATTTGCTGCGATATAAACAACACAGAAATCAGTATAAGGAGTATCCTTACTGTATATTTGGCAACAGTGCGTTTACGTTTCTCTTTTGTGCGTTGCGTGTACATGTTTGCGTTACGTTACGCTCCCTTTCTGCTACGCCAGAAAAATTTGTTGGCGTGTTTGTCAGACGTTGCAAAGTAATTCGATTTTTGTGTCAAGCAAGAGATAATAAAATAGCGAAAATGTACGGCGGTGAAGACTTTGGAAACTCGGTGAGTGCCTGTAACTCAATTACAAAGACGCGCGCCGAAAATACACAAAATCGCAAGATGGGGATACAAAAAAAACATAACCCAACTTTTGTTGGTGCCCGCTATCGTCAACAATCCGAGAATTTACTAATGCACAAAAAATACTTTAATAATTATAGGACTTTTACGATGACTACGCGCACACCGGCGATCCGCAATTGGATATGGAGTACGAGCGTAACTACTACGCCAACCGCATGCCGGAGAATGTCAAGTACTTCCTCATGAACTTCTGCCAGGCGATAAAGGAGGGGAATCTCTATGACATACAGAACATGTATGAGAATACATTCCCGCAGATCAGCGATCATCATTTTGATAAGAGCGCATGGCCAGAGGAGCAGGAGGTTGGCGCCATTGTGGACAATGATAAGGTGTTTCTGATTCTCTACAAGGAGCTGTACTACCGCCACATCCATGCACGCATTCCTGGAGGTCCCAAGCTGGAGCAGCGTATTAATTCTTTCTTCAACTACTGCGATTTCTTCAACCTAATCATTTCGGCCCAAAATCCCGTGATGCTCGAGCTTCCCGACATCTGGTTGTGGGAGCTGGTCGATGAGTTCGTCTATCAGTTCCAGAACTTTGCGCAATATCGGTAAGTGAGCCCTGGAAGTTGCAATAAAATGAAAATTTTCCTTAATCTCATTGCTTCCCGTAGTGCACGTCTGACGGACAAGTCCCAGGACGAGATTCAGCAGCTGTGCGTGAATCACAGCAACGTTTGGAGCATTCTGTGCATCTTGAACGTGCTTCACTCTCTGGTTGATATCTCGAACATCAAGAAGCAGCTGGAAGCTATCTCGCAGAGCGTTGATCCACAAACCGTAGCCGGTGATTTTGGTAAGCTCGGCTTCTACAAGATGTTGGGCTATTTCTCTCTTGTCGGTCTGCTGCGTGTACACTCACTGCTGGGTGATTACTATCAGGCCATCAAGGTGCTGGAACCCATTGAAATCCACAAGAAATCTGCCTATTCGCATATACCCGCCTGCCAAATCTCCACGTCATACTATGTTGGATTTGCCTACATGATGATGCGCCGCTATGCCGATGCCATCAGAACCTTCTCGGACATCCTGTTGTACATTCAGCGTACCAAGCAATTGTACAGCACTCGCTCCTATCAGAACGATCAGATCAACAAACAGGCCGAGCAGATGTATCACTTGTTGGCCATTTGCCTGGTGCTCCATCCTCAGTGCATTGATGAATCCATTCAGCAAGTTTTGCGCGAGAAGAACTATCACGATGCCATGTTTAAGATGCAATGCGGTGATCTGGATGTCTTCAAGTCATTCTTTGTGTTTGCGTGCCCACGTTTTGTTAGTCCCTGCCCACCTGCCGCCGATGCGCCCATGGAGGACTACGTCAAGGATCCAATGGAGCATCAGTTGCTCGTCTTCATGGACGAAGTGCGCCAGCAAAAGGATCTGCCTACCACCCGCTCATATCTGAAGCTCTACACTACGTTACCGTTGACCAAATTGGCCTCCTTCATCGATCCCAATGCGAACGACGATGATGTGTCAAAGCTGCTCATCCGTTTGCTCTGCTTCAAACACAAGATGCGCAACTTGGTCTGGAGCAAGGGACCCAGTGGCCTTGAGGGCAACTTTAAATCCGGCTCTGAGGTAAGTCTAACTGTCGTTAACATTTGAATTTGTTAATAACTTTAATGTTTTTAATTGCAGCTTGACTTCTACATTGATGATGATATGATCCACATTGCAGACACAAAGGTCTCACATCGTTATGGTGACTTCTTTGTGCGTAAAATAATGAAATTTAACGATCTGAATCGCAAGCTTAAGAACATTAACATTTAAACGCTAAAAATCCAACTACTTTGTAAACGTTCTTGAACTATTTAATATTCCAAACTGGACTCTTTTTGTTTTGATACCAATAAAAAACACAAAATGCGCCACAAAAAGGGCAGCGAGAGGTCAAAATCAATGTATTGGAGTTTTTAACATTTACTTTATTTGTTAACAATACCGTTTTGTTATATAAAATTCGTATTTCTATAAGGAAATTCAATAATCTACACTTATCATGCATGCGAATCTTTTAGTATTAGTTTTGTTTTGTAGAAATCCAATAATCAGCTAGCAGCAGTTACTTACATTTAGTTTTAGTTTGGAATGTGCGTATTTTATAAATAACATTTTCTTTTTGTTTATCATATTCGTTTGCTCAGTTTACTGTTTTCGAAAACAAAGTTAAAACAAAATCATTCTTTGGTAAATTAACAAATGAGTTTGGAAAAATCGTTTAGAGAATAATTTCACACACAAAAGATTACAGGATTATAAATTAAAATAGAAGGAGATATATTAAAAAAAATACAAAGTTTGAAACTTAAGATTAGTACACTTTATACACGAAATAACGCTTGCGCTCTTCCACTGTGCTTTCACTCAGCGTGGACTAAAGACTTAATTCTAACACTTAATGAAACAATTTACAAAATTACGGACTTGATTGTGGGATTCAGCAGCACTGTCTTCGCTAACCAACGCTCACATTGCGCTGATTAACGTCGATCAGATAGATGGCTTTGTGATTCTGTAGCACAAAGTCAACAAATGCATTTATCGGTGCAATCTCCTCCAGTGAAGTGCTATTGCGGCCCGACCACAAGAAATTTGGGCCAAATACAATGGCCAGATTCGATGAGGTCATCTTGTTAAGATCCGCACAGTCCACGACGCGTACAAGAAAGTCGACAATGTATTTGAATAGCTCATAGTTCTCCTCGGGCAGTTTTTCGCGTATCAGCTGGGTGACATTACGGGACCGCTCCTCCTTGGGCCAGTCTAGGAATTTGGTTACATCATCGTACAGTTCAAACGTTAGCAATGGTTCGGTTAAATCTCGTAGGAAACTTTTTAGTAGACCCGCAATCACATGCACATTAACGCTACTGAGATCAACATCCTCGCCACGATTGACACGTTCCTTGAGGGAAATAATCTCGGCATGATTACCGGAACGCCTAAAGATGCCCTCTGTATCGATGACACCCGTAATGGAGAGCGAGTCCACGCACTTGCGCACAATTGGCGGTATGGAATTGAGGCATGGACTGTGCATAACGATAAATTTCAAGGGAACACCAAACTGCATCGTTGGCAGCCCATTTGGGGTTGCTGCCTGTGACACAACACGATTGCGAGCGGGATTCTGTTTGTCGTCAAAGTCACAAATGGTGTCCGGTAGCTTCAGCTTGTTCAGGCCCAACGCCTGACGCAGCTCATCGAGGCTGGATATGTACACTAGCTTTTTGCGAAACTTATCGCTAATAAATGGACTAAAGAAGTTCCAAACGATGCGTATGAACAACGTCGGATGCACCACATACAGCGTCTTTAGGTTTTTGCGAAAGTTACGATCCAGCTCTTTGTACGAGTTCCACAAAAATTGAGGCGATGGCTTGTTATCCTCCTTGAGGCCCCGATGGAAGTACACAAGTATGTAATCGTTCTCCACAAACGGTTCAATCTCTTTAATCACTTGGCTGTAAAAAAATATCAAAAATCTCTTTAGTTGAAGACTAAAAATGATCCTACTTAAACCTACCGCATAAATCCCTCCAGCTGGGACTTTTCGGGAAATCGAGAGGCGTAAATACCAAATATATGACGTCCTTGCTTATCGGTGCCCAGAAAATCACAATTATTTTTCACTGCTTGAAAGTTTTCCAACTGCTCACGCAGCTGATCCTCAAAATCGTCTTCCAAGGGATTCACAGTTTCTTCGCTCTCAAGTTCGGGATCTAAATGGAAATAAGGAAGCATTTTTAAAATGCGACAGAACGAATCGAGGTATTCCGTTGTACTCACCATCGGCTAGCACAAAATCACCGACCATAACATCTTCTATGAATAAATCAAGTATTTAGTCATTATTACATTACATGCAAATAATAATTATAAATGTTTATTCTTACTCTCTAGTGGCGCTGGGGTCAATAGCTCTGTATCATCAAATTCCAGCTTTGGTTCGCAGTCATGCAAATCGGATAGACTTGGCAGCGGCTCCTCCGAGTTCCCCACAATGGAGTTAATGGCTGGGCCTTTAGTTTTATATATTTATTCCGGGGTTTTTTTTTTGTGTTTTGTGCATGTGCGTGAGAAAGAATAATTGATTAATCTCTTAGGATTTCTTAGGGAGTGGTTACAAATTTCAAAAAGTTAATCTTACAAGTAATGCTTTTCACTTAAGTATTTTGACGGCCTTAGGCAACAAGTTAGTTCGGATTTGTGTGTAATTGAGTATAAGTGAATAAACATGAATCAGAAAGAATTTTTTTTTAATGAGTTATCGGGCTTATTAAACGTATTGTTTCTTATCGAATTCAATTAATTACAATATTTACAAAGAGATCTATAAAGAGAGGATTAGCGAAGAAACAAGAGAGCGAAAATGCGAGCGAGCGAACGAAGGAACGAACGAAATGGAAATACAAAGTGAGAGAGAGAGAGAGAGTAAATTTATATTACATTTCTAAGCCACAAACAACATTCACAATGGTTATTAAACAACAAACAATTCAAAAATAGCAGTAATTATCGCAAAAATATGTACATTACACGAACTATATTAGAGTTATGCAGTTCATTAATTAAAATTCATTCATTACTACCATTCATGGTAAATAGATGAGTGTACAACCAGTATTTACAGTGGTTAATCACCTAATATTGTTTTCAACTGAGGGTTAGTAGCACAAAGTAAGTTTGCTTAAAAGTTATTCTAAAGCAAGCCAAGAATCGTTTACAGTTACATTTAATTCTTAAGCGAGCGCAAAAGCATTCAAAGTAAAAACGAAACGAGAACTAAACTTAGTTTTTAAACGAAACACTAAAAACTAACGGGTGAACTGTTAGACAGCGGATCTTACCTGGTAATCGCGTTGGAAAACGTGAATTGGCATCCATTGCCCTATAGACGAATGTGTCGCTGTCGTTGTGCAAATTGGCTGATAAAAAACGACGACAGCTGAAAATAAAAATAAAGGAATAAGAAAAGAACAAAAAAAAAAAACATTTCGAATACATTAGCTTTAAGTGGGTACACAAAACTACAAAACTTCGATGACGTCACTTTTATTCGACTTTGGCAAGCCATGAATAACATCAACGTTAGCGTTAACAAGCTTGTTTCTTGCTCTTATCGCTGCTGGCTCTGCTGCTGCTGCTGCTGGTACTGCCACTGCTGTCGATGATGTTGATGTTGATGAACGCTGATTCATATTTGCCTTTATCGCAGTATGTGACACAACTCAACGTTGTCGTTGAGAACAGGAAGAACAAGAGTTGCGTAAAGCAAACGATTTATTTACATTGGATAGCAATAGGTTATATTTCTTACTCCCATTGGCATCGACACGGCAATTGGTAAAGTTCAAGTCAAGCCGAGGCCAAAGCTAAAAAACACTTGCACGCAACGCGCAGTCTTAAAGGTGGTAGGAGGCAGAATGGCGGCGACGCCTACGCCCACCACCAAAACAAACTACAGTATTTTGCATATACATACATACACACACACATGTATGTAGCGATACGTTCACACTGCGCCACTGAGTATGGAACTATGATACTGAGTTGGTACGCAGTGTGAACCTGCCATAATATGTACAAGTTTACACTAACGGACATTTTACTGACACATCGACTAATGTTTAAAGTTGCTCTATAAATAGATAAATATTTCTTATAGTGTAAGACATCTTAAATTATTCATTGAAAGCTTGGAACTATAAAATCTTGTGCTTTGCTGCGAAGTCAAGTACATTATGTACTCACATACATACACACATATACTCAGTATATAACGTAGAATGAATTTGCAATCTTTGTTTTCTTGCACAAGACACAATAAAATGTTTAATACAACAATGTCAACTTTAGAAAAAAGTTATCATTCCAAGAACTGCGCATTTACTGACAGCACAACTACACATATTGTATTATTTACTTTATTTTTGTCAATGAGCTTTTATCAGCAACAGCGCAACGGCCACAGAAAAAAACTTAAAGTTCACAATGATTAGCAAATTTTTAAGATAAATAACAATTTGCTTTGCACTTTGCTTTACCTTTAAGTTCAATAATTACCTATGCCTTTTTCACTGCCTTTTATTATCAATAAAACAAATTGCGTTAATTTTGATGCTAGACGAAAAAACTTTGTGTTTAACTCTGCATTTGCGCCAGAACAGGGCTGGCAAATCACTGAGGGTGACTTTTGAGCAAGGGCTACTACAAATATTGAGAAGTCTTGAGCCTGCGGAATACCAATTCCGATGAATTGTGCTTAATATTGATCAATTTTCGGTTTGCCTTTCAAATTTTCTTTTCTTACATTTGTCTTATTTTTTTCGTTTAATATCTAAATTTGAAAGTTAAAGCAGCATTTGTCAGAACCAACACTACCGATATCGATAAGAGTTATCGAAAATTTTGATGGAGCACAACAAAAAACTTTTCCCAGCCCTGGACTGACCGACTGTTCACGTTATTTGGGTATAAATCAGAATAGCGTAAATTTTAGAAAATAAAATGGTTGGTTGGAGCCGTTTGCTGTTGCCAGCGGCGCAATTCGCCAAGAATCGTGCAGTGCTATTAACGCCAGCCTCCCGAAATGGTAAGCACAATAGAAACATCTGATACAGACTGTAAACAGAGCCTACATTACGCAACCACAACCAATACGATTCCTTTACACTGTTAACTCTTCCAGCTCTACAGCAACAGCTGCGCCAAATGGGCGGTGATCATGGACATCATCATATGTCCATAAAGCCATCGCGTTTCCAATGGGACAAATTCAAGGATCTGATGCACTTTTACGTAATGATCGGCATAATACCAATCACAGCTCTCGTCTTCTACGCCAACGTCTTCGTTGGACCCGCGCAGCTCGCTGAAACTCCGGCGGACTACGAGCCAAAGCATTGGGAATACGAGAAGGTTCGATAAAGCAACCACAAAAATATATTAACTTTCAATAATATCTGACTTAAATCTCTTAGAACCCAATTACACGGTTTATTGCGCGCTACATATTGCCCTCTCAGCAACAGGAATACGAGAAGGCGTGTCACAACGTCTTCGAGGAGAACGAGAAGGCGCTTATTCGGTGAGCATTGAAAATCTATCAACTAAATAAGAGTAATCCAAAACTGCCTATCATTGCTTACAGCCGACTTGAGGACGACGTTCGCCGCAAAATGTCCGAGCGTAATGATTACCAAGCCTATTATTACCGCCCAACTGTTGCTAAATATCATAGAATATCCAAAGAGGCTGCCGACGAGCTGGAAGCACTGCGTGGCGACTAAGAAAATGGCCCAATTGAACTCCAGATTTCAGTTTATTTTGTTTTCAAATGTGGTCTTTTATAGACATAATTAAAGCCTCGAATTGAGGAAATAAAATGTGAAATTTATAAAGTTTTCAAAGTCAGTTCATACAATTAAATAACATAAACATAAACGTAGACAAATAAATAATTAAATGTACAATGCACGTATCGATTTAGCCCCACGCCTGATTCTTGCAGTAATAGAGCACCAATTTGCCATTTGTTCCATGGCAATCGTACAGATTCTTAATTACTTGATCTGGAGCAGGTGCAAATGTTTGGTTCACATAGAGAAACTGCAAGGGAAACAATTTTAATTAATTTTTTAAGACTGATTTACTATAGAAACTACTTACTATTTGTTCATTGGAGTCCAGCTTAAGGTATTTGTGTATAAACTTTTGAATCCAACTGACTGTTTTGTTCGGATCCACTGTCCACGTACGTTTCTTTATAATAGGCACATTTCCAGTTGCATTTAACAAAACACAAACTACAAAAGAATAAAAACAATAAAATTCATGTCTATATGTACTTGGGTGGGTAAACATTTATTACTTTTGGCTGCATCTTTGTCGGTGGGTGTTGTGGAGGTAATTGATGTTGATGCCGCCGCTTGGGTGTCCTCCGAATCCGTCATGTTCTTGGAATGTTTGAAATTACTTTATTTATTCTTGTATTGTAAATAATTATCTCTGCATCAGCAGCTTTTGTTGTATTTGTCAGTAAGGGCTGCATACGAAACTATCTAGGTTCCTGGGTTTTGGAACAATAGTTCACCGATAAATATGTTGGTTAATCGAACTAGTTCGACTGCAATCGCATTCATCACACGTGCAGTTGTATTATCAATAAAGCGAAAGGAAACAATTTATAATGAGTAACAAGTTATTTGATGGTTCTGACGAGGAGGCGGATGATCTGAAGATATCCACAAACCAGGACTATGCTAAGACATACAACAGCTTGCGCAAGAAAGAGTTGCTCCAGAAATGTAAGCAGATTTAAGTTATAAACTCTAATACACATGATTGCTAACAACTTGTTGTGCAGATAAAGATCGTGGCCTGGACGTATCGGAGTCGGAGCTGGACAGTGACAGCGAGTCGTCGGAAGAGGAGGAAGTAGATGTTAAGTTTGATAGAGATTTCTTTAAAACGCTAGCATCCCTAAAAAGCAAAGACCCTAAAATCTACGACAAGGAGACGCGATTCTTTGAGGAGGACGATGAGGATGAGGACAACGAGGAGGAATCACCTAAAAAGAAACCAAGCAAGACAAAGCCTGTCACCCTGAAGGACTATGAAAGAAAAGTAATACTGGAACACAATGGTAAATTTGAGAGCTCCGACGATGAAAAAGAGGTTGATGAGCAGTTTGAACGTGCTCAGTCACCAACAGCTGTGGAAGAGGAGCAGCGGTTAAAGGCTGAGTTTAAGAATGTTATGGAGCAAGAGGACGATGGGGAAGATGAGGAGTTTGGTGGCATCTTTAAGAAACGCAGCAAAACCAAGGCACAAACGGACGCCGAGGAGGCAGACTTTGCCAAGTGGTTGGCCGGCAAGCAGGCAGATGGAGAGATTGAGC
The DNA here is from genome assembly GCA_018903735.1 of Drosophila cardini. Classification (NCBI taxonomy): domain Eukaryota; kingdom Metazoa; phylum Arthropoda; class Insecta; order Diptera; family Drosophilidae; genus Drosophila; species Drosophila cardini. Next base: position 7,498,935 of record JAEIGM010000004.1, on the reverse strand, counting down.
CCAGTACGCAACAGCAGCTGGCCCCTCTCAAGCAATATTGGAATAGTAGCAAGCTAACACAGGGCGAGAGTTTCCTACGCGACTATATCCTGAACAAAGGCTATGCGAATACAGACGCATCAGAGATTCCTACGTACGACGAGATTGTTGGAGACAATGCACCACTTTCGGATGACGAACAGGAGCTGGAGAAGCAGGCAGAGTTTGAGCAAAAGTACAACTTTCGTTTTGAAGAGCCGGATGCAGATTTCATTAAGCGTTATCCACGTACCATTGAGCAATCGATTCGACGCACGGATGACAAGCGCAAGGAGAAGCGCAAGGAGCTGAAGGAGCGCAAACAGGTAGAGAAGGAACAGAAAATGAAGGAACTGGATCTGATCAAGGATATGAGAAAGAAGGAAATCGAGGAGAAGATTCGCAAGTTAAAAGCTGTCACGGGTAACGATGAACTGGGCTTCCGGGACGATGAGCTCGATGAGGATTTTGACCCTGAAGCTCACGATCGACGTATGCAGGAATTGTTCAATGATGATTACTACAACGTGGACGAGGGAGAGGAGAAACCGGAGTGTCCGTCGGATATAGAAGAATTGGCCATTGAGGACTGGGATAACTATGATCCAAGACAAAACAATGAAGCTGACGATGAAGATGCGCATTGTGAAGACGATGATTTCAATATGGACTGTGACTTTGATCCTGCGGCAGCCAAGCAGCAGTTGCAACAGGAACTGATTGAGAATACGCGTAGTCGGAAAGGGCGTAAGGGAAGACGGAATCGATTCATGGAAATGATACAGGCCGAGAAGCCAGCGTTTAATCCCGAAGATGAGAAAACCTATGGCGAATATATCGACGAGTACTATCAGTTGGACTATGAGGACATTGTGGGTGATCAGCCATGTCGATTCAAATATGTGGAAACAACTCCAAATGATTTTGGACTAACAATCGAAGAGGTAACTTTCCCACATGGTTTATTTAGTTGCTATAAGAGTTAATAACTGATCCTCTTTCAGATCTTGCTAGCTAAGAACAAGGAGCTCAATCAGTGGGCCAGTCTGAAGAAGGCCGTGCAGAATCGCCCCGATTACGTGGAGAAAAAAGAGCAACGCTTGTACAAAATGAAAGCCAAGAACGAGGATCTCAAACGCAAGATCTTTAAAAGCTTGTATGGCGATCCGTAAGTGAACTAATCATGATCACAGTCAGCAATTTTTATATTCCATATTTTGTACTTTTACAGCTCTGACGATGAGGAGCAGACTGAGGAGCAAAACGAAACGAAACCAGCTGTGGCTGAAGCACCTGCAGCTCCGGTGATAGAACCAAACTCCACTGAAACTCTTTCCAAGTCCAAGCGAAAACGTCTTAAGCGAAAGGCCGCAGCGGCGGCAGCAGGATCCAGTGCATCAACATCAGCATCCCCAAGCAAATCAAGCGCTCCAGTCACGATAACTAGCGGAAATGAGGTAGACAAGAGCACAGAGAAATCGATTGAAGCTACAACACAGAAAGAATCACCACAGAAAAATGAATCACCGAAACATCCACCGCCGAAAACTGAAACTCCGAAGAATGCACCGCCACCCGCCAAGAAGAAGAAGTTGGAGCAAGTGCATCAAGCAGCGAAAAAGCCAATGGAAAATGGAAATGCCAAAAATCCATTTGCTAAAAAACAATTTCCTAACAAAAATGTGGAAACTTCAAAGCCAACAGGAGGCAATCCATTTGGAAGGCAGAATAAGACGCAGCAGCCACCAGTGGGGCAGAAAACAGGAGCGAATCCCTTCAAGAATGCAGGCAATAAGCCGAATGAGCCACGACAAGAAAATGGCGACTTTAAATCTCGTGCCAAGCCGGACTTTAAGTCCCCAAGACACAAGCGTGACTTTAAATCACCAAATCCAAAACGGGACTTCAAATCCCCACGACCCAAGCGAGATTTCAAAGGAAAAAGTAAACCGAACAGTTCCAATCCCAATGGTATCACAGACGATCGCCTCAAAGCCTATGGCATTAATCCACGAAAGTTTCACAATCGCCAGAAGTATGGCAAGAAGGAGCAGTGAGATTTCCAGGACACGCGATAATATTAAGTATAATTATTTAATAGTCGAGTCCTTCGTATGTAAATACAGATTAAAAGAATTCAAATGTTACACAGATATGAGTTTTAAAAACATTATTATATAGTGACCGGGCTAAGACGATGTGGATGTATCCACCGGCTGCTCTGCATCGGTAGCGTCGGAGGCATCGTTGGCACTGTGGGCATTTTCATTGTCCGTCTGCAAGGTGGGAGATCTATCCAGTTGGAGTCGTCGCTCTTGGATACGTACACACTTAGGGCAGATCATGTTCTTGCGGGTCAGGCAAGCGCGGTGATAAATCGAATTACATTGATCGCATTTGATGCAACCATCGTCGAAGGGAAAGATCACCTCGTTGTTGCTGCATATTTCACAGATATAAGCTTTGGCCAGGCACATGTCGCAGGCACGGATGTGAGCGCCAAACGCCTTGAAGACACTTTGCAGGAACTCGGCCAAGGCGCCGGATTCAACCTGGATGAGATCGCTTAGCGAATAGAATTCATTGGACTGCGCCAAGTGGCGTCGACCGCCCAGTTGTTGGTCCACAAGTTTCTGCTCAACGGCCACCTTACAGGCAGCCAGATATTGTCGCATGTAGATAAGGTTTTGCCTCAATTTCTTGACGGTGCAGAGCTTTTCAAGAAACACAAACAGCTTGGGATTCTCCTCCTCCAGTCGGATAAGCGGTTTGTCCAGGAACAACTGGATTTCCTGCAGACCAGTGCGTGACACACGACGTGGTGTAAAATCCCAATTGTGTACAATTCTAGCTGGGATTAAGAAGCTATCGTTCCAGTGGCACGATGGACAGTAGTAAAGACCGCGATAATCACACAAGCGTGGCTCAATCCACGAGTTCTCTGCAATAAAGAGTGATGAGTAACTAGAGACTAAAATTAACTAAATTACTCACTGAAATTCAAGAGCGTCGAGCATTCGGCACACTTGTAACGTTGCTCTGAAAGTCCAATCTCTGGGCAGATTTCGTTGATGGGATACTGGCGCTCTGAGGCCAGAACATGAGCGCATACACGCTGTACACTATCAATGCATTTCTGATGCACAAGATAGTTGCAGTCGCTACAAATGTAGGCGGATTGGACCACTCGCCAAATGATTCCAGTACAGTAATCACAATAATAACGCTTGGCAGCTGCTTGCAAACGATTGCGTGTGCTTGGATAATGGGGCACAAAGTGATGTCCAACCACAGACTTTATTGCATTCATTACCACCACATCGTCGTTAGCAATCGCCTGGGCTTCCTCTAGCTCCTGTAGAGAGTACCGCAAGTCAACCAAATGACGAACTAGCCATCGACGCTCCTCGCTGCATTCGTCGCTAAGAAGTACCAGATCACGGCTGTGAGCAATGGCTGCCTGTAGGTCCTGAATATTGGCATCCGATGTAAAGATTAATCTCCATTGTTCCTTTATCAGCGATGCGGGTATGGGCAACGCCTTGTAGTCTGTGTGCTGAGGTGCACTCTCCTCGGAACCAGATGTAAACGACTGCGAGTGCAGGAAGCTGGTTGCTGTTGATGCACTTTCGTTGACAAATTGTGCCACTGCACCGGGCAAGCTAGTTAAACTGTCACGCCAGGAGCTCATTTTAGGCTCTTATACCTCCAATATTTCAACTTACATACATAAATAAATTTGCGTTTCGCCTTTGTTTTGACAATGCAACAGTGTTGGGTAAAGCTGTCATTAATGTCTGTTACAATAACAGTTCCTTGTTCTGTTAGTTGACATAACCTTTTGAGTACCACATTGTGACTACCACTGTTAGTTGGCTCTCTCTCTCTAGTCGTTTCGATTGTCATGTGAATGGCATTATATAAGAAGAAGCAGTCATATTTTTTTAATAATTGCGAATTTTTGTTGGAGCGTGCGTGCAATGGTGTAATTCGGCATTTAACTAAATATATATTGCTGAGGTTTTCGAAGCGCTATCAATAAGCCTGTAGCCACTGAGAAATAGTGCGCGACAACGTGTTGGTGCTATTTTTGTGCGCGACTTTCCACTCATTCAGCATATTGCCGCCGACGCCGCAATCTTCATCTGCCTTTCAATGTTAAATTTTATGTGAAAAGAAGATTATTGCAGCGCAATCAACACTACGCCGTTATCTCTGGAGTCTGAGTGCTGAATGCATTATAACGACCCCATCAGCACCTTCAACAACAATTGAATAAATGAATGGAATCTCCTTGCACAGCAGTGAATTTCAACAAATTTGGAATTGAATATTAATATATATTTATACTGAAATAAATTTTAGTAAAGATATACTATTAACTATAGACAGGTGAGTCCATAAACCATACTGCAGTCGACCGCATTTTTCTGCAAGCGCATGTATGTATGAGTGTGGGTGCGAGCGTGTGTTTGTGTGTGCGAGTGAGTGAGTGAACATCGTGTGTAGGCTGCGTCTGTGAATGCTTGTTGATATGCGGTCGCGGTCTGCTACTAACTTTCGATGTGCTCTTTAGTTAGATTATGTTGTGATTCTCTCTCTTTTTTCAAATCGTAACAACAATAATGTTAGCAATGGTGGGCAATGGTGTTGCAGCCGCCACTACACATCTCCTCAGCCCCATTCCTCTTCCATTCATCACTAATGCATGTATTTATAGCGCTCATCGCAGTCCATGTGCGATGGATTTTTTCCCTCTTTCTGACACTATGTATATGTTCATATATGTACACATGTGTATATGTATATGTATAGACAAGTTTTATTCGATACGATTTGATTTGTTTGACTTTTTTTTATTTTATTTTAATATAATTCACACATTTAGGTGCAACAAAAACGTTAGACGATAAAAATAAAGTCTGTGTTGATATCTAAATAACCGTATTTTGTATATTTGTATATCTTATCATAGATTATTATACTAATTTGGTAATATTCTAGTTGTGTGGGTGTTTTAATGAAATACATGTACAGAGATACCCTACATAAACTCATACACATGTAGAATAGGTGCCTTATCGGCAATGACACATATATCAACATGTGTTTTACGAACATACTTTTTTGTTTCAAGTTGTTTAGAAAATACGAAGGTACAAATTTACGACTGTCTGTATGTCTGTATGTGTGTGTGTGAGTTTGTACTATATAATTGAAGAGTTTTGGGTTTTATCAATTGGCAATGGTCATGGAGGTGGCAGTAGTAGTATAGGTAGCAGCTGCCGTATGCTATATAAACAATTGGACACGCGAATCGCAGTGCGCTGAATGCAACGAACTGAATTATTCCATGACATGTGCATTTTCCCCTATTATTTTTTTTTTTTAATTTTCATTTTTATCTGTTTCTGCTTTCGTTTCGTCTGGTCTCGAGGAAGCGAAAACATTGCAAGGTGATTACCGCATGTTTTATTAATTGTTAGCCCTTCAATCCCACATTGTTCATTGGTACACTTACATGCTGTACAGTGGGCCAAAGATTACTTCGTACACTTAACAAATTTCAACTCAAAACAGATCAACTCATTTGCCTACCTGCTCTATGCCATCAGAATAGACATTTCCAGGTAATTGTTAGGGTTATGTACCACTGTGCGAGTATGTATGGTAGTAGCATATTAAAAACCTATAGACCATCGTAATTTACTGCTTGTTATGAGTACAGTGTCGTCAACGGACATGGGAAGGTCATGATTTGGACAGCTACAAACGGCTAAAAGGTAGATTCAAAGCTTCGGAGAACAGATGAACGTGACTGACCGGTAAAATGTACTTGTAATCTTTGTATTATCCAGAATATCACATCAACGTTACTTTGTGTCACATGATTGGACTTTAAGGTTTATGTCTAGAAACTGTCAAATCCAATTTTTTACCCTGTCAGCGGCTTTTTCGTGTAAATGATAACCCAAAGGTGAATCGATTCCCAAATATGGCTAATTGAACTATGGCTGACAACGCAGACATTTTGCAAAAACTTATGTTAATATGTATAAACGTGTGTACATATTTATATATGTATATGCTTATCGCTATCGCGGCTTTACGTATGAAATTTCAGTTTTTGGAGAATGCTCAAATTGGAGATTCAAAGCAACAAAAATAATAAATGACTCAGCACTGAAGTTTATTGCTACCGACTACTAGATTTAAAGGGGATTCGCTTTGCTTCGTGTGCAAAATTTAGAAATTTCGTCAGCACAGCACGATGAACGATTCGTAGATCTCTCAGTGATATTTAGAGAACTTACAAACGTTTGTTATTCGTCTAAACAAATTAAACAAAATAGATTCCGGGCTTTAAGGGGCGGCATTTTACCGATAACTTTATGATAAATGATCCTTAAGCTATAGCGAGCTTAGTAGGTTTCAGTTTAAGCTTGATTTCTGGTCATATATCGATCAAAAACTATATAACTTAATCTATATAAAGATCTTTTGACTAGAAAATATCTGTTCTGATCGTATTTTTAGTAAATCGGCTAAGGAATCATTTAATCTATCTATAGAGGCTGTGATTTTTATGATCTTTTCACCTGATAAGTTTGATTATTATATTAAGTAGTATAATTGTAGAAAGTTTATTGCTTATTCATCATATCAGCAATAAGCACTCTTTTTCTTAGTTCAACTTTAACATTTGAGCTATCAATTTTTATGATCAACATTTAATATTGATATTATTGCCCGTCAAACTACTATACAATACTTTAGTGCATCACTCACCGTTCCAATTTTTGATACTATAACTTTCAGCTGATTATCGCACGGAACTGGGCGCGTCAACGCCTTTGTAACTAAACGACTGATCGACAAACGCGACCCACACAACACAGCACAACAACAACAATATACTATAATATATGTAATACATAAAAACTTGTCTATAAAACAAGCTGAAAGTAACGCGCGTTGTTCAGTTTTGTTATGGTGGAAAGCGCGTTCGGAGCTCGTTCAACATTTTGGGTGGGTGGTGGTGAAATAATTTTGTGGCTCAGTGTGGCGCGATCGCTGTAGTAAATCCTCTTGAGTTTCATTCAATCGTGTGGTATTTGCGCGCGAAACCAAAGAAAATCAAACCTAATACTGATAAGAGCTTAATAGAAAAGGCGATAAAAAAATAAAAATGGGTTTCTTTCTAGCTCAGTACTCAAAGACGGAACTGAGGGCCCAATTTTACGAATTATGAAAAACGAATTTTGATAACTACACAGCTTAGAGTGCACGCTGATCAAGTTTTTGTGGAGACTTTCTAACTAAAATTATAAAGAAATACTTTTTGATATATAGGGGTCTCGAGAACTATGATTAGTGCAATTTCCTGCGAAAATACTGAAACTGGGCACAAACAAATTCGAGCATCTCAACTGTTGGTTTATATTTAGCAAACATTTAACTGATTTTAATCAAAGTAAAGCCGACTTCCAACAAGTATAGGCTGTATTTCGCTCAGTGTATTCATTATGTCTGATTTCATGAAATTCATGCAAACTGAATTTAAATGAGACTTGATTACATATACAAATAACGACAACAAAAAACCGATTGGCGGTCAGCACTTGACCAATTGACTCAGTTTGTCGTCTTGATTGGAAACGGCAAATTGAACAATTGCAAGAGCTAAAAAAATACTAAAATAAAAAACTAAATTAAAAAAAAACTGAAATCAAAGTAAACGATACTGTGAGAAAAATGTTTTCAGTTCAATTTTTTTTTGGGTGATATTTTGATTGATTTTTATTGTCAGATAATTAAGTGCCTTGATTGAATTTTGAGATTCCAAGGCATAAACTAAAGTCGAACTGGAAGTCGTTGTCAAACTTGGCTTGGAAACAACTTGTTGTGACTGACTGTGTTAACCTTTCACCTTCAGGCGAATGTGTGGTGTACTCTGTGTCCTTGCCAGTGGCAATGTGCAATGCCAATGGCAGGTACCGCCACGCCCACTTACAGTGTGACCTTCACACGCCCAACTTTATGCAACACCACGCAAGGCACTAAAAACATAAGGGAAAACGATGACGTTTCTTATGGATTCGATTGGCGTTTATTAGGTCGATGATAACTTGGGATAATGCGTAGGTGAAAGCTAACTCCACCTCCATTTCGAGCCACCCACGCGAAACAGCTGCCCGCACTCCCCTCCCCTCCCTCCCTCCCTTGTTTAACTCTCTGCGTCGTAAATATTTTGGCTAAAGTTTTATCAATAATTGGTTTTGCGAGGGAGCCAGAGTAGGAGCAGTTCAAACTAATTGCCCGGTAGCAGCTCTCGTTCAGTGCGCAATTGCAAAATAGTTGAAATCACAAAACCAATTTCGAGTGCGATTACAGTTAACATTCTTTTTGTTGTCTATTACATTTCTACTTCTTCTATTTTTTTTTGTTTTTAGCCACGCGCCATTTGCGGTTGCAGCGGCAACTGATGACGTCGTGAGCTTTGCAGTGGTCTTAACACTAACTCGAACTATTCCCCAAATACTAGTCTTGTTTACGTAAGCGGTCTTTAAGTTCCTAATGAGTTTTAACAGCGCTTAAGGCTCACAAATCAAGCACAAATTGTTTAAGGGAGCAGATAAAATGTAACAAATGCATAAAAAATTAGCTAAAAGGGATGATAAATGTATTAATTAAGTCATGAGTTAAAGCTAGTGACGAAAGTCATACCCTAAAATGTATATAACTTTTAAAAACAATGAGCTAGTGATGCAAAAAGTGATCAGTAAATAAAGTGAAATATACTTTAAAGAAAATTAACTAAAGTTGTTGAATAAATTAAACTATTCTCCAATTAAGACTCCAGTGCATACTAAAAGTTTACTTTTAAGAATGATTTTTAGATAAAGTTATAGATAAGCATCATTAATTAATTATTGTGTTTAAATAAAGCGTGTGAAATAAGCTAGAAACTTTAATTTCCCATCAGCTGTTTTTACTGCCAAGTTTGATTCACAATTAAATGGCTATAATGCTGTAATGTTCTAATAAAGCCAATCCAATAAAACGATTCTACAGCTCCTACACACACCTATTTGAAATTCAATAGGCAGCGATTATGAAAACTGGTTTAGAAATCAACCGTTTCACACCTACTTTAAATTGATTGATTGATTGACTGTTTTGAAAGCCAAAAAGAAAAACATTAATTTTTTTTTTTTATCTTCAACTTTAACTAGTTAACAAGAAATGCAACTGAAACGCACCTTTTATGGGCCATCTCAAAACGGTTCGACTGAGTTGATCAAGAGCGTGTGCGAGTGTTCGAGTGTTTGAGTGTGTGTGTGTGAGTGTAAGCCAAATACAAAGTATGACCATATTTGGAGGCATCAAGTTGCCGTCAAACGAACTTGAACTTCCGCTAGTTATTGCCGTTGTCGATATTATTATTGTTATTTTAGTAGTGCTGTCTTTAGTTACGCAATATTATTTGTAATTGTGATGGAACGAGAGGTACAGTGTTGCCCTTTATTGGCTAATTTAGAAGCTGAACTTGGCTATAAATATAATTGTAGGCAATTTGGTCATATTTTAGAAGCTAGATTTAAAATATCTAATTTTCTAATTAAAAATTATATAATAATATACAAAATGTTCTACCTTTTGTATAGTATATATAGAAAACTAACATCTAGCTATAAATGATCTAAACTGACAACACTGTTAGGGCTTTGTTTACCCATGTATTAGTCCCACACGCTTCATTGAACCTGCCAAAAGTTTGCTAATTCCGTTACGCCTTTTCGTTCCATTGCAGATCCAACAAAGCGCGCGGGAATTGATGAATGTATAATGAACAGAGTCGCACAATAAGCCGCAGCCAGAGCAAACAGTTAAGGGAGAGCAGCTAAAACCGGGAGAAGAGAAAAAAAGATTGAAGGAACCTGAAGAAGAGAGTAGAGAGAGGAGAGGATCACTTAGTCGCGATGGCGCGTCACATAATGGCCGTGTGTGTGGTGTGTTTGCTGTGTGCACAACGTTTGCACTGTCAGGATCACATCGCAGACATGCTGGCGACGCAGCGTAGCGAGGAAAAGCTCAATGCCCGCTTAGTTTATGGAAATCTAAGTCCCTCCAGTGAAAGAACCACCGATCAAAGGCAGTTGGCCGATGAGGATGATACCCAAAATTACAGCACAAGTCCGCCCTACAGGAGACACAAACGTCATGCCGGTCATGACCATGAGCATGAGCATGATGCCTCGTCCCATAAAAATGTCCCGCAAATTACACAGCATTTTCTGCAACAATTAATGTTGGAGCAGCAAATCCTCAATGCCAGCAGCTTTCAGAATCTGCTACAGCAACTTGGACTGCCGCAAATGATCAGCAGCAATGGCAGCGTAAGTATAATCAATAATTCCCACTTTGAATTCATAGTAATACCAAATTTCTTGCAGTGTGTCGAAGCTGATCGTCTGGTGCATCATGTACAGCCTCATCAGCCAGGTCATCAGCACAGCGAACATGCTGCTGAGCAGCCACTGCTGCTGACTAACTGCAGCATGTTCTCTAACAGCACCAACAGCACAAACTTAGCCTGCGCACCATTAGACACCTCTGCGGAGTTGCAGAAACCACCAACGAGCTATGAAGTCAGTGCTAAAGATCTGCTCCATCTATGTCCTGTGCTCCTGCACGAGCTGACAACCAGCAGCGGGGGTTGCATAGAGCCAGCAATTCTGGACGAGATCGACAGCTATGAAATGCAACAAAAGGATGAAATCTTATATGGTAATTAAATTTATAAAATACTTATTCGATTTGATTATTAATTATATTTATTTTAGTGTGGATTTATGCCTTTATTTCGGTGTTTGCCTGTGGCATTTTGGGCCTGGTTGGCGTGGCCATTATACCATTCATGGGATCTCGTTACTACAAGCACATTATACAGTATCTGGTCTCGTTGGCGGTGGGCACAATGACGGGAGATGCACTGCTGCATCTTCTGCCGCATGTAAGCAGAGTTAATACAATTAAAATTTAAACTTTTATATTAATATCATTGTCTATTTTAGTCACTGGCTGGACAGGATGAGCAAGGCATGATCATGAAGGGTTTGGGCTGTTTGTCTGGCATCATATTCTTCTATGTCACGGAGCATGCGCTGACCATGATATCGGAGTGGCGCAAGAGTGTGGAGAAGAAGGAAACGAAGAAGCCTTCACGCGCCAAAGTCATGCGTGATCCAGATTCCTCAGTGAACAATTCTGTGGCAGGTGACAAGATGTGCAAACAGAAGTATAGCTCATACCCTTATTGCTACGATGAGATCACAATGAACAATAAGCAGGATGTTTGGATGCACTTGCCCGATGAGGGCACACCATCGGCTGCTAATGCAGCTGCTGCTGCCGCTGCTGCTGGAGCAGGTGGCGATGCATCCTCGGGTGAGTGCAGCAATCGTCGCTGTGACAATAACATGGAACATGACGGCTCTAGTGAAGCGGCCGCACAATCTCTGCTCTCTACCTCTCACAATAACTATGCAGAGATGAATAATCATCATCACAATCACAACCATAACAATCATCAGAAGCATCCGCCGCAGCATCATCAAGATAGCAGCAATACGGTTACCACAGAACTGGATAGCAATCCAACAACAGCTAATGGGGGAAAGGATAAAAATGATCATGTGACTGTTATTTTGAGAGAACATGAATCCTCTCATCATGGGCACAGTCATCGACATGGACACGTGCATTCGCCACCAGAAACGCTGAGCGCCGTGGCCTGGATGATTATTATGGGCGATGGATTGCATAACTTTACCGATGGCATGGCCATTGGTGCTGCATTTGCTGAGAATATTGCCGGTGGCTTCTCCACCTCGCTGGCTGTCTTTTGTCACGAGCTGCCGCACGAATTGGGCGATTTTGCTATCCTTATGAAGGCCGGCATGTCGGTCAAATCGGCTGTCTACTATAATCTGTTAACGGGTGTGCTCAGTTTCATTGGCATGATCTTTGGCATTGTATTCGGTCAATCCCAAGAGGTGGCCCAATGGATGTTTGCGGTGGCAGCGGGTCTCTTCATCTACATTGCGCTGGTCGATATGGTGAGTTACAAAAAAGAGTTAGGACTTTAAATAGAAACAATGTTAACATAATTTTACCTCTTTTAGATGCCAGAGATTTCAGCTGCTCACAAGTCGTTGGCTCAGTTTATGCTGCAAATACTCGGAATGCTAAGTGGCGTGGTCATAATGCTGCTCATAGCCTTATATGAGGGACAACTGATGAATGCATTTGGCACAAAGCCGCCCAGTGGAACGCACCATCAGCATGTGCACTAAAAGGAGAGTTCACTGTAAACTACAACAATAACTAAAACAAACGAGTCCAGCAGAGAATCTTGTAGCGTATTATGTGTATTTTGTTTCGATAATAGGTTTTCTTTTTAATAATCTTGTATAATTTTGTAGTAGTTATGTTATATAATTTACCTCAGTCCGACTCACACACACACACACACACACATCCCCCAACACCCACACACACTCACACCTGTAAGACCCCTCAAACACAGCAAAGAGTCGCATTTGTTAAACAGTTTATGAAACACACTTTATCACAATTGTTAACTGCCACTGAAATTGTTGTCCGCAAATTGAATTTGTTCCTAGTTCCTGTACACCCAATTTGCGTTTACTTTGGAGCCAGTTTAACACACACACACTCACATACACATACATATGTATTGTAAGACACGTTCAATATGCATAAGCTATAAAGTGATTATGAATTTAATAACCATAAACAAAAAAGAAACTAAAACTTAAATAAGCAAGCGATGAATGAAAACAATAAGAAAACTTTAAACAATTAGTGAACAACAATAACAGAAATTAAAGAAAACTTGCACTGATGAAAATGATATAGAATTAAGAAAGAAAAAAAGGAAAAATCATGATAACATTTATGATATAAGTCTAACATGGTATACACTAAAAATGAAATGAAAGTATAAGGAATGAAGAGTAGGAAACAATCTTACATTTACGATTTGCGATTTAATAACTTTAGTATGTATGTATGTACATGTATATAAACAATTATATACGGATAGTTTTTTTGTATTTTGTAGTAGTCTGTCACGTCAGTTTAAGAGAATAACATTCTAAAAGAAAACAAACAAACAAACTATATAACTAAACTCAAGACAACAAACTAAAACTATTGAAATCCCACTGCACGCTTTCGTATACCCATTAACACACAAAAACACACACCCACTTACACACATATTTCTTGGCAGTACTTAACACTCGATGTTAAGATTCACAAATTAACTTAATTTATTGTTATATTTATCGTAGTACGATTAATTAAGGCATGCCCATATTACCTCCTTTATTTTTGGCACCTAAGTTTAATTATGATTTTTTGTAATAAACAAGGTTTAAATATATAATACACATTTGTATGTTTATTTTTGCTAGCAACAATTATTTGTTTTATTTTATTTTTTATTTAAAGCCGCATCAAAATACGCACACCCACACACACACACACATAAACACACTCAACTAAACGTAAGTGATTGTGATTGAAATTGAGTAACTAACATTTGTAAAATGGTGCAAATCGCTCTCTATCTCTAATGGGAATGACGCTCTCTCTCTTTTCTAGACCGGCTACAATATCACCCAGTTAAGCTGAGCAAACTCTTACAATATGTTTGTAAAGCCCAACACTAAAATTATATATATACTTATGCTAACGAGGCAGTAAAACCTATTTAAATTAGATCTAAGCTCCACTACATACCAAACTCATACTACTATGATTATATGAAAACAAAAACAATTTTTGAAAAAAATCTACTTTGGTGATATCAAGCAAAAGGCAATTGAAACGAAATAATAATATATACGAGTATAATATTAATTACTAATTAAATGCACTAGAACCTGATGTGCATAATACATTGTGAATCAATTTGAATTCAATTCAGGTTCTAGTTGACATTTTCACAAAGAAATACTAATATTTTTTGCTACATTTTAGTTAGTTAAACAACCATACAATGTGAACACTCTTTAGAACAACATAATAAAAGTTTCCACTTCATACAAAATTCATACAAGAAACAATAGACTTTTATTTAAACGCGCGCCATATTTAGCACTGTTGCAATCGATAGTTTGCCGTTCGATAACAGCTGTTCAGTGGGTTATTTTGTGTCATCGGGTAACTCGACAACCCTTCTGGTGTTATTGGTAGAAAAGGCCAACAATAGTGGCGTTGTCAAACTGTGAAAGATGCAAGCGACCGGGTCGAAATTACTGCTGCCAACGATTTGCAAATTTCTGGCCATATTCTGCATAATTATTCAACAAAACTATGTGGAGGCCAACGTGAATCCAAATGCCATTGGTGTGCATAGACGGTTTGAGTACAAGTACTCGTTTAAGCCTCCATATTTGGCACAAAAAGATGGCACCGTACCGTTTTGGGAATACGGGGGAAGTAAGTAGAAGGGGGCAGCTCCACGTCAGTTGTTTTGGCCGTCTAAAAGCCACTTGCGGCGCGTCCAATGGGTGCGAGCGAGATGGCTGGCGGCCAGCATCAACTAAAAAAAAAACAACGCAACGCAACGCTAAGCAACAAAGTGTACACGCAGGCACTTTGTTTAAACATGAAATAAATGCCAAATTAAAGCTCCACCTGTTGCTGTACATTTCAGATGCTATTGCCAGTGCCGAAAGCGTACGCGTGGCGCCTTCGTTGCGTTCACAAAAGGGCGCCATCTGGACTAAATCCCAGACAAACTTTGACTGGTGGGATGTTGAGATTGTCTTCCGCGTAACGGGACGTGGCCGTATTGGCGCCGACGGTCTAGCCTTCTGGTACACCACAGAGAAGGGTGACTATAATGGCCCTGTGTTTGGTTCCTCGGATCGCTGGAATGGTCTGGCCATCATGTTTGATTCGTTCGATAACGATAACAAGCACAATAATCCCTACATCAGCGCCGTGCTCAACGATGGCACCAAGCAATATGATCATGCCAACGATGGTACGACGCAGTTGCTCAGCGGTTGTCTCAGGGATTTCCGTAACAAACCATTCCCTACCCGTGCCCGCATCGAATACTACAACAATGTGCTCACCGTGCTCATCCACAATGGCATGTCGAACAACAACGATGACTACGAGATGTGCCTACGTGCCGATGGCGTTCAGTTGCCCAAAAACGGTTACTTTGGTATTTCTGCTGCCACTGGTGGTCTGGCCGATGATCATGATGTGTTCCACTTTTTGACCACGTCGCTGCATGCGGCGGGTCAAGTGCAGGAGTCCCAGAAGGTGGACAACCAGGAGAAGCTGACACAGGAGTATAAGGAGTATCAGGAGAAGCTTGAGAAACAAAAGCAAGAGTACAAAAAGGAACATCCCGATGAAGCGGTAAGTAGTTAACACAACGCAGTAGTTATCGCAGCTTAAGGCATAATCCACGGTGACACTTAATTGTGTGATTGTGTGTGATGGACACTGTGTTATCTACACTATTTACTGATAATGAGTTGATTTAAAGTAGTTTCAATATTCTGACACTTAATTGCACAGCACAAAGACGAGGAGGAATGGGAAGAATTCTACGAGTCGGAGAACCAACGTGAGTTGCGTCAAATCTGGCAGGGGCAGAGTCAAATAGCCGATCACCTGCGTGAGCTATCTCGCAAGGTGGACGAGATCATTGGTCGTCAGGAGAACACACTCTCACTAGTCTCACGTGGCTTTGCTGCCAGCGCTGGACAACAAGCGCTGCCCCCAGCAGCAGCAGCACCAGGCAGCGTGCCAGTACAGCAATTGCCCGTCGGTGTGGGTGTCACTAGGCAAGATGTGGATTTGCTAATCGCTAATCAGAATATATTGCTTAGCACCATACGTGAAATACGCCAACTTGCTGGCGATATCAATGTGCGTACTGATAACATACAAACGAATCAGAAGAATGCGCCCACAGCACAAATCCAATCCACTGGCTATGATGTGCAATCGTTGATCACAGAAATGCGCGATGGCATGAATCAGGTCAAACAGGGTATTTCCCACGTCGGTCAGCGGTAAGTTAACTTAACACCAAAGTATTTCCCTGTATGTTAACCCATTGTTACCTGTATTTTTGCAGATTGGGCATGCCACAAGGTTCGGCGCAGACAGCACCTTGTCCCACTGGCAATTGTGTGGGCGTGACGTTGTTCCTAAGCGTAACTGTAGTGCAACTGCTGCTAGTATTTATCTACAATATATTCAAGTAAGTAAAAGAAGGGAAAAAGGTATAAAAATAAATAGGTATAAAATCAGCAATTAGGTATAAAGTTAACTAATAAGTCAATGAAAGTAGCATAAAATGAGCGCAAAGCTCAAAGCTCTTTTGTTGCACAACTTAAAGTAAACAATTTTTTATAATTTAAATTTAAAATCAGCATAAAATGTTAATTAAATTTCTCTTTTTTACAGAAATCGCAGCGAGGCGCAAGCGAAAAAGTTCTACTAAGTCTGCTTAGTCAACCAATTGGCAACGTAAACAATTCACACACACAAATACACACACACACACACTACACACCTGACTCGGCGACAACTAAACTTAGTTGAAATGAAATACTTAAGACTTCAGCATAGTTTGCTCCACAATAATTGTATAATTGTTTTTTTAATGTAGACCTAATTTTACAAAAAACAAAAAAAAGAAAGGAAAAGAAAGAAAGAACCGTCAGGTGTCCCAAAAATTGTACGTGACTTAAAACCGTAATCAAAGTGAACAATTAATTTGAACAATGTTAGAAAAGCCACAAGACAAATTTATTGCAGTTATAGTTCTCAGCTGCCCTCCCTATTTGTAATCCCCCCCCAAGTCTAAAGTTTCGGTCTACTCTCAAAAACTGTGCATATCAGTGTGTACAGGCATGAACTATAAACTCTGCATTTCACTATATAATATGTAAACTGAATGAAAATAGAATGAAAGAAAGTTGAAATAATGTTAACAATGATACATAATGAATTCCGTAAATATTAGCTAATAAATACTTTATGTTTTTTCTATATAATAGTGCGTTATTTGAGCTAGAGCGTCTGAGTCTTCAAGTTGAATTGGCTTTAAGATCCCACAGACTTTAAACAAATGTTCCAATGTTCTCCCATTTCATGTGCTGTACAAAAACAAACAGAATTAAATGACACATAAAACATAGTTTTTATTTGTATCTCAAGCTTTTGTTATTAGCATTTTCTTCGCATAGACGTTTTATACTGAATATTATATAAAATAATTATAAATACGAAGGGAAAAAACGTGTTTTTTTATATGTTCCATTCCAGTCTCAATGTTTAAAATGAAAATTTAAAAAAATATATAACAATTTATAGAAAAGAAGTATGAAAATATATAACACAAAGTGTATTTTATTTATGAAAAGAAGGGGAAGGGGCTGGGAGAAGGTTTTAAAATTGGGATTCTTTGAAATTAAGGGAGGATTGGGTATGAATCGCTGCCTTTTCTTAAATACTTCATTACTAAAGTGTTTCTTAAGATAATATTTGCTTTGTTGTAAAAATAAATTTCTATTTTAATTTTGGCATGACCTTTAGTTGCCCTTCTTCAAGGGTATTCAGAGTACAAAAGCAGAAAATGGGATTTCCCCTCAACAATGCGACAAAAATGGCGCCACTTTGGCGACATTGCAACCTAAAGGGGGAGAAAGAGCAAGAGAGAGAGGGAGTGAGAGGGTGAGTAAGGAGCTGCAAAAGTTTGACCATAAAATGTTACTACCATTGGTGAGTATTGTGACTAAGTTTGGGTTAAATGGTTTGGGGTACTGCCACCCAAAAAAAAAAAGTTTCTCTAGCCGAAAGATAAATGGACAGAAGCCAACAGCAGTCGCGGTAAAGTTATAAATATTTTGTGCTCTGGTTTGGGTTTGAGTTCGGTTTTGTTTGGGAGTCTGGTTGGGTAGTCTGTCTATATACAGCTACCACTTATGTAATCCCCCCCGTTCACGTTATGTACTTCGAAACGCTCACATTGCGCAGGACCAGTAAAATTGTAGTCCTCGTCCGGGGAAGTTTAATGCTCGTTTGATGCCCGTTTTCAACAGCCAATCGGCGTCAACCACACAAAATGGCTGCGTTTTCAGTCGGGGGAAAAGCTTCAGAAACGAACTCGGGAAACAGTTAAATTCTTTAAATTATGTATTAAACTAAAAAAGTTATGAGCCAACAATTAAAACAATTGAGAAATTTTCAATTTCAAATTATTAAAGCACAAAATTAATTAAGGAAAGATCATTATTATATAATATTTAAGCATGAAAAGTATGTGTTATATTTGTAGAAATTTTAAGTCAGTTTTTAAAAACGAAATAGTAACTGGATAAATTTTAAAACCATTTTCAGCTACAGTAACTTGAGCGAACCGACTGTAAAAGCCCAGTACTTATTCAAGTGAACATTTTAACATACAAATAAGTAATTTTTGACCAACATGTCCTATGGGAGGTATAGGCTATAGAAGTCCGATCCGGATCAAGCTTGGTGAGAATAGTAACAATGGTACCATGCACATAAAGCGTGAGTTTGGTCCCGATAGCTTAAGTCGTTTCCAAGTTATGGTGATGTGAAATTTGTTTTCCACAGTTTGCGGTCGAAAAAATTTGAAATAAACATGATCTGCCTGACATAAAGACGGACTTTCATTCCAAATTTGGTGGCTCTACCTTTTATAGTGTCGAAGATCCACTTGTTCATACGGACGGACGGACTGACAGATGGACAGACGGACATTGCTATATCGTCTCGGCTGTTGATGCTGATCAAGAATATATGTATATACTTAGTGGGGTCGGAAATGCTTCCTTTTGGCTGTTACGCACATTTCGCTTCTGACAAACCCAATAGACCCCTCTTCTCTCTTTTAGAGTACGGGGTCTATATATGGTTAAATATGTTTCAAATATATATTCCACTAAGATTTTAAAATAATTAAATTAAATTTATAGTTAGACAATCTCTAAAAATTCACTTCAATTTAAAGCATTAAAATTTCTCCCCCAACACATATTTCATAGTTTTGAAATTTGACTTTAATAATCCATAGAGCAGGAATATTTACACATCTGTAAATACCTTTTTTTGCTCCGTTCACCACAATCCATTAGTAAATGAAATTCATAAATCCCAAACATTCAGAGAACGACAATTTGCAACATTTGCCCAGCGATTTGCGAAAAAAGAGGAAATAAAATCTGAATCAAAGTTATGTTACAATGTTACAGGGTGGATTGTAGTGCATGGACCCCGAGTGAGATACTCCTCCATATCCATATCCACATTCAGCACATCCTTTGGTCGAGGCAGCGTGACAAATGTTGCGTAAACAAATGGATTACATTGAAATGGGATATAGCTTGGAAGTTGGAAGTTGGGAGTACTACAACCCAAATACATGATAATGAATCATAAATTTCCATAACTGTCATACGATTCTCAGCAGCACATCTGGATTAAAGTCGGTTTGTATCAATTATTGGCAACTGGATTCAATTTGGTTAAGTAATTAGCTAATTAGTTTAAGACTTTGTTACTTAAAGACTTAAGGATTGTTTCTGGTAAAGTATGAGTTACTTAAATCAAGACTTGGAATCATAAATTATAGAATAAGTTGGAATTATGTTAAATAGTTCATGTTATTAAGTATTTAAATTTTATTCTTTAAAATTACTGCAATAGAATTCTAAGATATAAGGTTCCAAGAGTATATAGTAATATCCATTGTAATACTCCAGTACCGTATTTAGACCCCGTACTCTAAAAAAGAGTCAAAGGGTCTATTAGTTTTGTCAGAAGCGAAATGTGCATAACAGGCAGTAGGAAGCACTTTCGTCTCCATAAAGTATATATATTCTTGATCAGCATCAACAGCCGTGTCGATATAAGGATGTTCGTCAGTCTGGCTGTTACCATAACTTGAAAACGACTTAAGATATCGGGATCAAGTTTGCACTTTAGGTGTATGGTACCATTATAACTATCCTCACCGACTTTGGTCTAGATCGGACAACTATAGCATATAGCTTCCATAGGACAAATCTGTCAAAAATTAGAGATTTGTATGAAAAATTTTGTTTAGAAAAACCGAACTCAGCCAAACTCACACACTATGTGTATATTAATATTCTATATCTGCTTACTAAATTTGATCCAGATTAGACAACCATAGCCTATAGCTCCCATAGGACAAATCGGTTAAAAATTGATGATTTGTGTGGAAAAACGAGCATTAGAATGAGTACGGGGTCTTTTACAGTCGGTACGCTCAACTGTAGCCTTCTTTACTTGTTAACAATATAAGCATATAATCGGAAATAAAATGTTGTGAGTATTATACGGTTGGGTGTGCTCAACTGTACTTTTCTTCCTTGTTTATAAATGGGTTTTAAAAAGTCAGTAATACTTTAGCAAACTTTTCTATAGTTAATTACTTATTTATTTAAATTGAGTTCTGTTTTAATTTCAAACATAATCCCGAAATAGAATTCGCATGAAACGGAACTGAAACTGAGACTGAAATGAGTTTTGTATGGAAACTACGTCAGATGTTTAATGTTTGTGGAAATGCTTAAGTTTCCCAAGCCATTAGCCTGCCAAATGACAAAGGATTTTATTCCATTAGATACAAGTGACAGTATCGCTGACTGTTACCAATAGAGGAAAGTTCTCTCCCTCTCCCTCTCCCTTCCCCCCTCCAGTAGAGGGAAAAACCAAGCGAACACCCTTTTGTGTGATTTTTGCGAAAAACCAGAACAAAACTCCAACTCTGGATAATATTTTGCGCTTTTTGGTATGACGAATCCACATGTCAAATGGAATTCCATGTACCCAGTCGCAGTTCCCCTCCCCTCACATCCGTTTAGCGGGCAATCAAGCGTGTAGTGCAATTCAATAAGAGCAGGGCAGAGTTGAGCAGAGAGCGGAGAGCGGAGAGCGGAGAGCGGAGGGGGGAGTATGGAGGTCGAAGTATGTCGGGGAGTTGGAGAAGTTCGTAGAGAACTTTATCAACACCCATGTCGGCATTACTTTTGTTTACAAACTTTCCGTTGCCTTTTTGACAGCCCTCGGGGTGGGCCAGCACTATAGTTCCAAGGGGTCTCCAGGGGTGTTACGGGGTTGCTTCACTGGATTTTTATTTATGAGCACTTAAATCGTAGCGCAAACTAAAATTGCACATTGCACATCTACATAAATATGCAATTGCGGCCATGTGAGAATCTTTTTTCGGACAACTCACGCTGATAAATGATGGCAAACGAAGAGAGAACAGAGAAGAACGAAGAAAGAAGAAGGAAATTCAAAATAGATACGAGTACAAGCAACCCCAGAGGAAAAGCGGTTGAGAGATGACAGCTCCCGATAATGGTGACATCAATTTGAAACTCAATTGAGCTTGAGTTGTTGTTGTTTCAGTTGCTGTTGTTGTTGTTGCTGTTGTTGTTGCTGTTGTTCCTACAAGTTGTTATTCCTTGATAAATGCTGTGCTATCAGCGTCGTTTATCGTTGAGTCCCTTTTGACTGGGTGCGACAAGTCAGCGAATTGGAAATTGTCTCTCAATTCCGCCCTCACAGTATCTTCTCTGTCTCCTCCCACTCCTGCCCCTCCCCCTCCGTCTAGCGCCCACTACAGCCACGCCTCATGGGGCGTTGTCAGCACTTACATGTTAAATGCTTGCTTAATTACTCTGCCTGGTCAGATAAATGGCAGTCAGATATGTCAAGCTGCCATCAGATACATTTGTATCTCAAACTATTTGTATCTCAACATTTGCATCTTTTTATTCGTATCTTTAGACTCGTTTTGAAGTGAGTGTGGTAAAAATTAGAGTGTGCGACAAATTATGTGCACTTAAAAACAAGTTTTAAGGCTCGAGTTGAGTGGGGTGACTGTAAAAGACCCTGTAAAAAGGAATTTGGTGAGTCCAGCAGATAAAATATGGAATTAGGAAACAGAATGAGCTCTAAACGAATTAAGCGGTGAATATAATATTCTAGTGTAGAATATTTGACTTATCTAGGCGTCCTTTTAACAAGTTTTTAATTAATCGAGATCCAGATAAAGAGTCGTATTGAATATTCATCTATATACTGATCGATAATCAATTTATATAGAGTTAATCATCGAAAAAGCTCTGTTCGTCCAGTTTTTCATGTATCCCTATAAACCCTTCTAGTTTTCTTTCAGTTACAGGGTCTTCCAAAGCGCACAAACTCATTTGCATGCGAGCATAAAAAATTTATTATATTGAAGACAATAAAAATGTATGAAAAGCCATTAAATTGGCGTTGGGAAAAACAAGCTAACGACTACAAATTGCTGGCAGACGCGCGTACTCCCCCACCCCCCATGCCCAAAGCACCCAACACCCCTTTAGGAAAAAAGTGGGCGAAGGTTCACCACAATTATTATTATGATAGCTGAGCTTGATCCCAGGCACGAGCACGGGAACGATGACAGGAACGAGGACGAATGCGCATTATGGAATGATGGGACACTTCATAACTCTAAAAATCCTAAACCCTTGACTCAACCAAAATAGACGTCTGGGTCGTAAAAAAGAAAAGAAAATAAAAATAAACAAGGCGGAGAAAGAAGAAGAAGAAGAGAAAGAAACAAACTTATGCAATGTCACTGTCGTCTGGATCACGGTCATGGAAGAGAACAATTTTAATTGATGACAATTTCATTAAAATCCACAACGTACATTTTCTGGAGCAATAAAAAGTCGAGTAAACAAGCGGCCAAGCAGGAGGGAGGAGTGGGAGGCGGCTGGGGAAGGGGGTGAGGTCGCTTGTTCAAGCCAAAAACTCCCCAAGAATCCATGATGAGCGATTTTAAGAGCGAACGAAGCGTGAAGGATGCAAAAAGTTAATCGCTCAGGCGGACGACACTCTCGCTCTCCCTCCCTCTCTCCCTCTCCCTTTCCTTCTTTCTCACTGTAGATCTGGCCAGATGTGTTAATGTATGTGCGGGGGTTTTTTTTATTGCCCAGCTTAGAGTATCGGCCACAGAGTTCTCTTGTCGTGCTCACTCTAGACTCTAGACCGAAATATTCAGTTCGCAATAAGTAAATTGCGTAAATTTATAGCTGCGTAAATTGTTTAATGACTCAACAGTCTATTTATTTGGGCCGTGCTATGTGCCATGTGCTAACATGGCCTAATGGCTGTTGAGGTCGTGCAATTTTAACTGGCAACGGGATTCAAGAAATGTGACAAGTGCGGCAAATAGAACAAGTCTAACTATAAAACTCTAAATTAATGGTCGTATTCGAATTTTGGGTGACTGAACTAGATGAGAAATCAGAATCAGAAGGCAGTCGCGTAGAGCCCATTAGGGGTTTAAAAATTAACACGTTAAAGTTTTAAAGAATAGAGAAGTATAGATTAAGTTTAAAATTCTTAAATTTTAAATAATTTATGAATTTTTTGTTTAATTTTTAAACATAAAAATCGAAATTTAATATTTTCCCGCATAATTTAATCCCATTTCCTACATCCTTATGGGTCTCCCATGTGCTATAAAGCCTCATGTAGACAATTGGTAACTTGAAATGCATGTGTGCAATTAGAAGCCAATAAATCTAAGCCGGCCAAGAAGGAACAATACGAGTTAGAGAGAAAAACCCCTTAAATTTTGGTTGATAAAATGCCGAAATTATCGCAGCTATAGAGAAGATATATGGGCACAATTCGAGCACTTTTAACCCATTAGCCAACCGGAAGATCGCTCAATTAGTGCTGTTGTTGGTCAGCAACGCATCGCAGTCCCAAGTGGGTCACTTCAAGTCCACATATATGTATGTGAGAAAAGCCTTTTTTTTGGTTTGGTTTGGTGTTGTGCCAACAAAGTGACATAAATCTTTTGTGCGCCGTCAGAAATTCAAGCGGAACGAAAGGCAATGACGCAGCAGGACCTCAAATGCTACAGATACATAGAGATATATATCTCGAAGGGTTTTTGTCAGTCATAACAGAGCGCATGCATGCTGCCCAGATTTATGGGCCAAGGGGGCGGGTGTTTTTCCTGTGATTTTGGCAGTGTCTTCGATGGGAAAAGCATTTGAATCGGTTTCGGATTCGGATTCGGACTTGGCATCAGTATCAATGCCGGATGTGCAAAACGACAGGCGTTCGATTGAAATTAATTGAATTTGCGCCCTACACGAAGCTGTGACTTCAACTTCAACTTGACTTGGATGGACCATGGACCACGGATTCGACTTCCTGTTTATGCTCGAGATGTTTTGCCAAGCATAAATTACGCATATATATATATATGATATGGGTGGAAAAGTCTCGACGTTGTCGAAAAACAGGAACATTAAATTTATTTTTATTTCAGCGAGTTGCCTTACAACAACCCCTCGATATGAAAAACAACATGAACAACAACATTAAGCGCTTAGGAAAAGTCCTTACCCCCACCCACTTTCCCTCTCCATACTTGATTGTCGCACGATATGCGGTCCACTGAGTTTTTCGCCAAAGTCATGAATTTTCCTTATTTTTATTTTTATGATTTCTATTACATGTGTATTTTTTCTGGCCAAGATTTTAGTTTTTGTTTTTGGCACTGTAGCGATTGCTATCATCCATATACTTAGTTTCTTTTGGGGTTGGACTATGTGTATGTGTGTCTGGCTTAAAACGGCGGCCAAAAAGCACAAGCTCACGCCGGAAGCGCTGATCGGCAGGAAAGGCAGACAAATTTATCACATTTAGCTTGTGGGGGTGCGTACAAGCGTCTTTGCAAATCATTAATCAAGGCGTTGTGTCTATTTGTGTGAGTGTTTGCCTTTTATCGCAGATTACTGCCAACTATTTAAATTTTAAAACATCTTAAAGCTTAACTTAAATACGTAATTCTTAAATTTGGCGCCTACTGTTCACCTGCGCGCAACTAATGCGCACTTATCGAACTATCGCCAGCTGAGACATTCAAACAACGTAAAACTATCGATAGGGGCACGAGCGCGTCAGTGTTGCACTGCAAGTATCGATAAGCGCGACTTATTCTATCGCTCTGTTTTATTGTGTTATTTTATTTATACGTTTTTAACTATCTTCGCACCTGATTTTCTACGCAATTCTGTAAGTTTCTATTAATTAAGCTATCCAAGTGCCGGGCACACTACATAGAATCAACATTTTAGTGTTTGGTGCATGAAAACAAAGCAAGTGCAAATTCAGCTGCAAAACTTATGTTGCCGTCGCTGTTGTTGTCATCGTTGACTTTACTGTTGTTGTTGTTGTGGCTGCTGGTGTTCCCTCTTTTAGGGTGGTCAAAGCCCCATTGTGCCCTTTTTTTTATACATTTGTTATGATGGTCACGCGAATTCTGACCCGTTTCGATGGCGCCGCCTCTTCATTTTATGCGTTTAAGCGACCAGCTGGAGTTTTTCTACACTAGCTGCCAGTCGCTGTCATTGCCACCCGCATGCCGCCTTCAACAGTTTGCATGTGTGTTTGTCAGTCTGTGTATGTGTGTGTGTTTATTATTTGTTTGGCGTACGTTTTATGCTAATTAAGTGCAACTTTATTCGCAACAAAATGGCAAAACCCAAGGCTGCAACACGCCCTATTCGTCCCTCCAAATCGTCGACGGAAGCAATAATAAAATATTCTGCACTGCATGTAATTCAATTAACACTAAGTGAGCCTAAGTTCCTTAACCCATTGGCGACGGCAAGAGTGACTCGTGACTTTAACCCTAATCACAATTAGTCGTTTACTTCTGCGCATAAAGGATGTAGTAAAATTTGAGTGCTTCTGAGTGCTGAGTATGTATTTTCTATTCTATTTGCATTTCCCGTTAGCAGCAAGTGCTTGTTAAGTTATTATACAAACGGTTATCGGCAACTTTGTTTATTTACATAGATTTGTTGAACGTGACCTAGAAAACAATGATAGATAGGGAGGAAGAGCATTTCTTCCTACGAGATAAATCTGAAAAGCACACAACATATTAATAAAAATGTAATTTATTTTAATAAATCTGCTGCACAGAGCTCGTAAAGACTCGGAATAATTTGACAATATAGCGCGATGCTGGTAGAACTTTTTTATAAAGAAATCTCTTTTCCAAAATAATTTTACTTAAATTATTAAACTCAAAACTGACGCATTGTTGTTGCCCATATTGTATCAAGTTTATTGTTGTTATTTTCGACTCGTTTATCGGCTGCGAGTGTGATTGAAAAGCCAACGAGGAACTTTCCGTATGATTATAGCGCTCAGCTTGACGATAAGATAAGTCAATGTCTTCAGTGGTATGAAATGTTTGTATTTTCTTTCATTTCACACACTATCAAGAGGAGCGTCGTCAAAAGTCTGAAGCAACTGATTAAGTTGTTCCCGCTCACTACCAGACGCTTCTTTAGCTGACAATGCGAATTGCTTTAATTAACTGCAATAGACAAACCCTTAGTTTACTCTTCGCGGGGAAATAAACAAGTTCAAATCGGAGCCCAAAGAAAAGAGATGGAGAGGAAGAGGGAGAGCTCGTGTTCAGCTCCCGCTGGTTTAAAGATTTCACATTTTCAATTGTTCAAACTGTTGGAAGCGACGGGTGGCCTGATGGCAAGGGGCAAGCGGCAAGAGGCATGAGGCAAGCATTTTGTCAGTCGCTCCATCAATTGCCTAATGACTGTGTCAATAATTGAGCATAATTGAAAAACAATGGGCGACTCATCAACTCATCATCTCATCTACCCAAACTAAGAAACTCGTTTGCATTGCTTTGTTTCATTTTGTTTTGCATCTCATTTGTTTACACACTTTTTTGTCAGTACGCACATATTTACATAAATAAGTATGTATCCTAAGCAAGTGGGCATGAAAATGTGCATGAAATGAAGCTCAGCTCACAATTCAATTCAATTCAATTTATTGCCTTGCAACGTGTGACCAATTTTTGTTGCCTACAAACGTCTACAATGCGTTCTAATAAGTTTACGCACGGTGCGACAAACACAATCGATTTCCAGCTAATTTTAAAGTGACTAAGACTCTTGGCTGCCTGTTTGACTCTGACTATTCATTCAACATTCATTTCCACTTCCAGTTTGTCGCTTCCTCTTTTTGCGTCTTGCAATAAATTTGTAAAACAAAAGAGAAACAACAACAATTGGCCATTGCTTACAGAAATTAGTCATCACTACATTCATTATAGTTGTTGTTATGCACCCACTGGCATGGGTCCATCACCTTGTCTTTTACGCTCTCTCTCTCTCTTCTGCTCTCACTCTCGCGCTTACTCTCTCCAGTATTTGTTTTGTTTACATTTGCCTGTCATGGCGATCGTGCGGCAAAGAGAGAAATGAGCATAGCAGGTGCCGTGAGTGGCGCTCATTTCTTTTGCTGCTCACTTGGGACTGCCTTGAGTTTTGGATCTCTCTCATTCTCTCAGTGAGCCGCTTGCGTTCGACGCGCTGTTGTAGGCGCGCCTCAGTTGAGTTTTAACCGTCGTCGGTGCCGATTCGTGCCGTGGCCGATATCGATAACTATATACGAGTACATAAATTTGTGCATGTTTGTGTGTGTATGTGCGATATTCAAGTTCAAATATCATAAAGCAATAAATAAATTTAAAACGCCAGAAAATTTAGCAAAAGGTATATATAGAAAGAATACATACGGCAGCAGTTATCGTCGATTTCTGGCTCTAGTATTTGTATATGTGTGTGTGAATACATATGCGAAAGTGTGTGCGCTGCGGCCTTTTGAGTGTATTAGTGCGTGACATATGGCGTTATTTTAACGGATAAAAACAACAAAAAAAGCACAAATAAGCAAATTAATTGTGTAATCTCGATGTGTTTCAATCAAGCAAGTAGCAAGCAGCAGACGCCCACACGCTTAGCGCCTGCGCAACCAGTCATTTAAAACAAAAAAAAAACAAAAGTGGCAAAAAATACTTGAGTCCTTATTGCTTTTACTTTTTATAATCTTATTTGTAGCAGCACCGAAAAACTGTTTTTGGTGTATGTGTGCTTGTGTGTGTGTGTTTTTTTTTTCGTGGTGCCTATCAAGTTAAAAACAACCAGAGAATTACCTCATCGCTAGCTGGCGCGCGCTGTTCTGCTGCTGCTGCTGCTGCCGCTGACGTAGCTCTCTGCCCCTGACTTTATTTTATTAGTGTTATTTTCATTCTATATTTCTTCTCTACATATGATTTATGCTGATGTGTGTGTGTTTGCGTACGTTTTGTATGCTGCGCTGCTAGATAGTTTGCCTAGCCAGCTGCTGCTACTGTGCTGTTCTGCTGCTGCTTCTACCTCAGCTCCCACCGTCGCCCGTTTCTGTCCCACTTACATCACTGGCTTCGTTGATCTGACCGCTTTGTGTTTCATAAAAAATAAATGTATGTATCTTTAAGATACGTGCGACGACATTTGTTTTATTCGTAAGCTTATTTGTTGTTTTTATTTCGTTATTTGCATTTCAATCTCTGTGCGCTCATTTTGAGCTTTTTGACATAATCCATTAGCCAGCCAGTCACAGTCGCTGTCGCTGTCGCAGTTGCAGTCGCAGCACAGCCTGCGTCGCTGTTGGCGCAGCAGTTTACGTTTTTGTGTTGTTTTCCACACTTTGTTTTGTTTGATCGCATTGGCAAATTTCACTGCGGCTTATTTTATTGTGGGCGTATTTTTTTTTTTTTTTATGTTCCCTTATTATTTCTCTTCGAAATATCAATGGCTCGTTGATCGCATTGTTGTTCTCAGTTTTGTTGCTTTGTTTTTTTTGTGGTCGCCTCTTTTCACAAAGCTTTTGACCTTATTTAAGAGCTTCGGTTTATGGCATGCCAGCCAGTCAGCCACATAAACAAATCACATAAAGAAATCAAAGCTCATTTTCACTCCATGACATCGCTCTCCAAATTGTCGCGCTCTCCAAAAGTTGTCGCTCTTGTGTGGGTTTTCAGCGTCTTAGACTTGAACGTGGTCGTTGGCGTTGTAAATGTAGTTGTAGTTAGTAGTTTTAGTTGTTGTTTTTGTACAATTTTCTTGTAATTTGCTTTTGCATCCGTTCACGCACACACAGAGTAAATAAATTTCATTCAGTAAAATCAAATGCAAATGACAAACTCAAATAGAGATTTGTTAACTTGGCCAATTGCAAAGCTTTGTAGGCGTCAGTTTGTTGCGCTCAATTTGGGAATAAATTTTAATCGCATTTTTGCATACATTCATTAATTAAATTGAGTTGAATTTCCATTTATTTCTTTATTTTTTTGATAACACACTTATCCCAATCCTGTCCAACTGGACAGTTGCCCAAATGAGTTGTTGTTCCACAACTTTCGAATTGTATTCGGCGGCTTAAAACTTACTTAATTAAACGATTTTATAGAGACTTGAATTAAGCTGAGTTTAAGTGTGTAAAACGGTTTATAAACAAAAATAATTTATTTAAAAATAAATCCTAAATTGGGTCAAGTTTTCAAAATAACATAAATATTGACATTTAATATTTGTTTTCAATTTAAAAATAATTTTCTTAGATTTAGAAAATTTGTCAGTTGTATAAACAAAAGAAATAAAAATTTGTTTCTTCTGTTTTCAGCTCAATTAAAACAAATTAAGCAAGAAATTTTTAACGTTTTGAGACTTTGGAGTGTGCATGTGTATGTGTGCAATATCAAAATGCAATGCTCCAAATGCCCAACAACAACAACAACAATGTAGACGAGGCAATAACAATTAAGTACAAAAATAACAACTGTGTGTGCTCTATTTTTTTAACGCCTCAGCATTTTCATTTGTGCAGTGCACAAACTACTACAACATACAAATATACATATGTTTACATACGTGTGTGCATATGTATATGTATATTTATTGTATATAGATACAGATACAGATACAGCTACAGATTTCAGATACTTGTGCCGCCTTTCAAACTGCTGCCGCACACATGTTTCAGACTTTGAGAGAAAAAACAACAAGAACAACCCAAACACAAAATTTAAAATACAAAAACGAATACGAAAAAAAAAAACAAGTAACTTGAACTAGCCAAAAATGGCATGACTTGAAGATACTACGTCTTTTGAGATACTTTTTTTAATTGTTAATTTAGCAATAAAACTAAGTTTGAGAAGGAAATGCCTGATACCATTTGATTACAGACTTAAAATCGTTTCTAAAAATAAATTAAATAAAATTATAAAATTAACAAAAAGTTTTTAAAACAAGTTGTCATATAATTAACCCCTTTTTAATTGCTTTAAGGGGTATCAAAATGACCAAAAATACAAGTTTAATATGAGCAATAACCAGAATCAGAAGAACAGCAATTTGTGAGTTTTTCTATTAAGTTTCATGGGCTTTTGCCATAGATACTCACACCAAAACACACACACATACACAACTTTATATATAGTTTATTGTTTTGGAATGTTTCTTAATTACGCGGAACTCAAGTGGCAAGTGGAGGTGGAGGTGGAGATGGAGGTGGACTGCAGTAGAATCAGAAACAGAAACAAACCAAAAAAATACGAAAGAAACAAAATCGGATAGAAAAACATTTGAAACCAAAGCAAAATTGAAGCGAGTGGGCGACCGACCTCATTGGAATTTCAAACATTTCCCTTTTTGACTTCAATTCCATATGCAACTCTACATATGTATCCCCAAGTCTCCACTGACTCTCCACTGACCATTTTGCACACTCAGTCGCTTAGTCATCGAAAGCTGAATTCAGAAAGCAGAAGGAATCTCTTCTTTTTAGCCTGATAAGGATTATTATTATAATTGTTTATTATACTATAGTTTATGCATTTTATGAGTGTATGAGCATTTAAATCTATATATAGATAATGATCGTCACAGTCTTTCGTTTTGCAGTCTCAAAGTTGACGCCTTCTTGGGCAACAATTCCGAATGAATGAAAAGATTTATGCAAAATGAATATCTTTTTTTTTTTGCTGTTTATTTACTCACAATCACTCACGAATTTATATGTATATATAGCTATTTATATTTATTCAGTTTATCGCCTTTTATCAGAGGTTTACTCAGTTCTTCCTCAGTCCGTGTAAATCGTTAAACCTTTGCTTTATTACGTCACTCATTTGGCTAATCAGATATTTAGATAGCATTACAGACGCTGCATTCCATACCCTCGTCTGTCTCTCTGTCTCACTGTCTTTCTGTCTGTCAATTCGCGTATTTATTGCAATTTCTGTTTACAGTGGGCGGTTCGTAAAGTTTGTCAGAAATTTGATACATCACAAATGTTTTGACTTTGCATTTTTATCAAATGTTGGCAGTTTGCAGCTGTTTCCGTTGCATTTCTTTAGCAGAATAGTAATCTTAAACAGAAAGCAGTTGGGAATTTTAATTTATCGCTTGCCAAAAGCAGAATAGAGAAATTTGAATTAAGAACTTACTCAACAGATATATAAAATACATGTTATCGTTATCAGATTCTTAGTTAACTGTAGTTCAAGTTAAACCCTAATCATATTAAGCTCCACTCAAGTTTCCCTTTGACTACCTACGAAGGTAGTATTTTTTGCTTACTGGCCCTACCCAACTGCACCCTACGGAATCTTGATTCATTCCCCTAAATGAGTTGGATGTGCTACTCGAATACTTAGCGTGTTTCAGGGCAGTTATCGCTAGGTTTTCTCGCCTGGCCTTGATTGGAATGGGGTGCAGCCGTTAATCAATGAACGGCTTTGTCAGCTCAAGTAGCAAGACGGAATGAGTGAGGGAAAGGAAGAGGGTTAGAGAGGGAGAGATAGATTGGGTATATGTGTTTTAAAAGTATTTCCTTTTTTACGTCTTATTCTCAGTTAGTTTATGGATGCAATTCAAGTTAAAGCTGAAAAGCTGCTAAATTAATCAATTATTAATAACAAGTTTGTTTAACAAACATTGAATCTTTCTGTTCCCTTTCTTCTTGTACAAACATCGATGTATCGATGAAATCATCGATATTTTTCCCAGCTCTAATTCCAGTGCTCTGCACGACTACGCAAATCACATGCCAAAGTCAACGAGGCAACGGGAGCCGCCCAAGAGAGTTATATATAAAACAAACACATATGTATATGTGACATGTGTGTGTGTGTGTGTGTGTGTGAGTGTGTATTTTGTCTCTTTTGGCACTCACTTGTGCGAAAATCCATTGGAGCCCGACTGGCGGGAGCCTAATTTTTTTTCATCTACTCTCACAACTGACAACGAATGGCAAGACAAAGGAGTGAAGGTAGTAAGAAGAAGAGCAGAAGCAGTAGGAGGGGGAGGGGGAGGAGTGGTGAGTAGAAAGAGGAGTAGAAAGAGCAAATAAAGTGCTTGGATTGAAGAAGCTTGGCAGCCAATCATAAAATTGCTTTGGCAAATAACTTGGCAGCAGTTTCCATGGCCGTGGGAAATGTATAAATGTACAATTTCTAAAAAATTCATAATCAAATATATAAAATTTGAATTTAAAGGGATTTAAAAGAATAGTAAAGAGGGGTTATTAATGGGTTACAAATTGCATAAATATAAATTAAGAAATTATGAGACAGTTGTTAATGTGTAAGCATAAACTAAGAATTTATAAGATAGTTATTTTATCTGTATAAATTTATGAGTTTTTCGGAGAATATTAAAACTATATCTTTGCAGTTTTCCTTTGGAATCTTTAAAGGACCGTAAAGTTAGCTTAAAACTTTATTTTTAACTTGATATATTTAAAAGTTTAGCAAACATGAATCCAAGTTAACCAAATTAGGTTCTAAAATCTTGTCTCCAAAGTAATTTTTCTGCTTTACACAATATTTTTGCATATATTATCCATAAAGATTTCGAAAAGGTTTCTCATACAGTCTTAAAATTAACAAAATAACTGAAAAACCTTTCATTATCCTCAAAAATGTTCTAACAAATTCAAATTCAATCCTTTAATGACTTTGAGAAAGCCTTTCATAGTCGTGGGAAACTGTCTAAGTATACTTGAGCGTATCTCTGAAATCATAAGACTAAGTTAATTAAAGATAATCAGTTGTGGAGAGATAAAGGATTAACACACACTTGACACACTCCCATTTTGAATGGGGGTTTAATTAGCCAACTGATGTCTATCTGTTGTCATAATTTGTCCACATTATGTTGCCAACCACCTTGTTGCAGGCTAATTGAAAATTACAAGCCACTCAAGCACACACGCACACTCGTGCACACACACCCGTGCACAAACACACACCCACTGAATAGAGCACTTTTCCCCTTTTGGAAAACGTCATTCGATTTGATTTGTTTGTTTTGCGTATTTTCTTTTTTCTTTTTTTTTCTTTTCTTTTCTTTCTTCCTCTTCTTCTTTTTGTTTGTTATTTATTTATTGTGTATTTTGTTACTTTTAATGCATCTTTTATCTGGATTTTGCCATCAATAAGCCAAAGCCCAATGGATGCTCATTGTTGACGTTGTTCCGGGCCTCTGATACTGATACAAAATTTGTGCCCCATTGTGTGTGGCAGAGAGTTGCCCGAGTGACGACAGCGATAACAACAACAACAACAACGACGACGACGACGACGATGTCTTGTTTACTCAAATTACTGCTGGGGTTATCGGTGGTTTCATCCAAAGTGCCATTCCCATGCCCCATGTATTCTGCTATAAGCCAAAGTTCGACTGGGCCCTGTTAGTCTAGTTGACCCGAACCGCAGCTGGGTGGGCTAACATGCTGTCTCGCTCTACTTTACTCTACTGTTTTCTATCTCTTTCTCAACTTGTGCGTTTATTTGCTTAAACAGTTTATTTGTTTATCTCTCTGTTCTACTTATTTTTCCTCCAACTTTTTCCTGTACAATTTGCAGAGAAATCTCGTTTTCCAATTGTAAACTCTCGATCAGCTGCAGATCGAGAGTTGATTGAACTGTAAATGGAGATATAGTACAACTTATGTACTGGCAATCTAAGTACGATTACGGTAATCTAAGAGTTGCGATAAGGAAAGTTATTTATTTCTATAAGAAAACGTGATGTTATGTTTACAGTTATGATATATTGTGCTATATGAATAACTACTGTACAGTGACACACTTTTAGCTGACAGTTTGCATATTTAAGAAGATAAATATATAGGAGTAAAGTTGGAAAGATTTAAGACTTTTTAACTTCCTTAGGCGGACAGTTCTCTTAGCCGGACGAATTTTCTAGTCCCAAGAGCATGATTTTCATACAAAATCCGTTCCCTGTTCGACCAAGGGAGCTTTCACTGTAATATGTAAACTAAGTCGGAATTCTTTTATAGAAATTGTTAGTGCTCTCAAATAGGTTACTTTTTGAGTACTCTCTTAACCTTCTAAAAGTTTAAATTTACCTGAATTATGACCCAACACTTTGTTGTCTAACATTCCTTAGTTTTAGCCACATTATGACACATTTTGGCTAATGTTTTCAGGCGTACAATTAAAAATTTCAACAAAAAAAGACAGCATTCACTCACTGCCCTGTAATTGCCGCTGACATCAATTGAGGCATTTAAACGCAACGAATCATCAATGTGTACATCATTGAGGCGCAACTAATAAACTACGGCGGAGACGCTCTACGGACCATCTGGTCTGTATGTGGGACCTCTAAACTGCACAACAAAATCAAATATCTAAAAATTCAGCGATGACTCATTCGCGTAAAAAAATCAAATTAAATACAGCAGAGACTCGTACCGTCCCGCCCGCTCTCCTACGCCCCCTTTATAACCCCCTAAAAGAGAAAGCAAAGCAAGCGTTGTCTGATGTGCTATATAATTAACATATTTCGTATATAATTTGAGATCTTGAGATCACTGCCTCTGGTCTTACACATAGATTCACTCAAATTTTTCAACGCCTCTTGCACCTTTAGCTCTTCTTCTTCTACTTCTTCGTTTTTGCCGGTGTTTTTAGTAGTTTTTGATCTTACTTCTCCCGCGACTTTGTTCTATTTTCAAACTGCCATGAAGAATTGTGACTGTAGTGGGCGTGGCGTGACGGAGGCGGGGGTGTTAGACATTTGGAGCTGTTTTTTTTCGATGTGCCCTACGTTTTTGGTTTGGAAAATCCATTTGGATTTGTATCTCTCACATTCGATTTGTGCTACTCTTCGAATTATGCTTTGTTTACCTTGAAAATTCTAGTCGATTTTTGGCTTTATTTTTAGTATATGCTTTCTATATAGCTATATCTATATATATATATCGGTATATTACGTTGTATTTTATGCGCTGCGTTTTGTTTTCGATTTAATTAAAATCTCTGGGGTTTTAATCGCCAGCCAAAACTTTTGCTCTCTGTCAATTTTTCAACACATTTGACATTGTATTTTTTGTGTATTTTGTGTATTTTTTTGGGGTTTTTTATGGTGTGTTTTTTTGTATTTTCTTTTTTTCTTCGTGATTAATCGCATTGTGGGTGATTTATTTAATATACTAGACAGCTTTTGTTTATAGAAGCAGAGTTTTTTATGTTTAGTAGTCAAATTTTGACCAAAAATATTTTTAAGATTCATCATTTAGATGCAATCAAGATAGAAAGCTTATAAGATCTTTAAATAATATATTTCCAAGCGGAAAGGATTAATCTTCTAGAATTTCTGTATACGGTTCAAAAAATGTAGTTTTTTGCCCTTCCCAACTCTTATATTACAAAAGCTGCTTAAAAGCTCTCGACTCTTTTAATAATTCTGCTTTTTTTGGGTATTTAATTCTTTACTTATGAGGCTCAATCTTCTTAAATCGAGCTAGCTTTAAGCTATGCACTTAATTTACTTAAATAAAGCTAGGTTTATGTAAAAGAACTTTTAATTATACACTTTGATAAAGCCAAATTCTTTGAACAATCATAAAAAGCTGCGTAAAGCTCTCAGTGACGCTTTGAAGTGAGCTTTTGTGCTTGTCAATCAACAATTTAGTTGCTTTTGTGGTACCCTGCCCACGGATCGTACGTGCTACCAGAGTGCCTAGACAGACGACAACGACAATTGTACCGATGATTGTGAGAATCGTGCCAAGGTCTCAGATTGTATTCGCGTTAACTACGTGCCGTTATCGGGCCATAATGCAACACAACAAACGGCCTACAATCAACGTGGCCAAATTGTCGACCAGCTGAACAAGTTGTCAAGAGCCCATAGACCGAGAGCTCGTAGTGCTCCAATAAACGATGCCACCTTCGCCGCCCACGCGCAACGAACTCGTTCGCTTTCTGGTGGTCTGGTGCCACAGATCGCAGCGCCCACGCGACCACAAAACAATAGTGTTCGAGGGCTGCACTTATTGCACCTGCTTCAACAACTAAATATACAGATTTTGTAGTTATTTTGTTGGCCAACTTGTTAATGTGACAGCCGCATTCTTGGCCAGCTGCAGCAGCTCCTTGTGGTGTCTATGGCCTCGGCCTATTTTTGCTTTAAAGCCGCGTGTTACACGCTTTTGTACAGCTTTTGACCATTTGGGTGTTGATTGATTTTATTTTACTTTTTTTATAAACAAAACTCGCATGCGGATTGCTCACTAATGGAAAAGTCTGGTGCAACATTCCAGAGCTTAAAACATCCATCGACTATATGTCTACATACATATATGCTGCTATCTTCTTGGTGGCATTAACCACAATGCCAACAAATGGCCATATATGTGCATACAGCATTGGATTCTTGTATCCAGACATCAGCTTTGTCTTCTCTGCTTATATGGCAAATGAAAACAGGAAAACTGGAAAAATTGCGTTGAGTTTTCCACCAAGTGTTTGCCGTTGAAAGATTTTTATTACAAAACAAGTACTTAAGCTATACTCAACTTATACTCACTTTTATTTACAGATTTCTTAAACAACTACTGAAACAACAACCGCAACTACAAGAAGAAGAAGAAGCAGAACAACAACTACAACAACAACAACAACAACGAAGTTAACACAAACAACGACAACATTCAGCACGAAAACTTTCTAAACAATCATTAATAATTTAACTACTTAAATCACACGAATTTTCAACTGATTCACTAACAAAACTGGCGCTGATTTTCGGCTACTGCGAATTGAGGTGAGTGAAAATCGTATAAATTTCCAAAATGATTTGGAAAATTTATTCAAATGATTCAATCAATAAATAGTTTATAATAAAATTCTTTGCTAATGACTGCATTATGTTTATGGACCATTAAAAATTCTGTAGAACAAAAAGTTATTTGAAAAGTTTACGATGTTTTTCCAAATGTTTATTTCTGATTGGGTTATTAAGCTACCTAGAATGTGGTTTTATTAACTGATGACTAACTGCTGCAGACTCTGGAGTTGGAATTATTGAGGTGTTTGAGTTTTATGGGAAGTTTGGAGGGAGTTTTTCAAAGAAGTTATACTTTTGGGTAGCCTTAATGGGTAGTTTATTGAGTTTATGTTATTGGTATTAAATATTTAAGATTTTTTCTTTAAAAGTAAGCTATTTTGGTATTAAAGTAGTTATAGATTGTACCAAAGTTTGGGGTATTTCTAAATCGAAATGAAGTTTTCATATAAGAACTTTGTTAAGTTTACTAAACTTTCCGTTACTTTATAATAAAGTTCTTTCCACTCTACAGTTTTTTGTAGCCCTTTCCATATAGTATTCCCTGCTCTACATTTCTGGGCACTTCAATATCTCAAGTCATTACGAAACCGCATCAAATTTTCTTATAGAATTTTTCGCTTTTATTATTATAATTTCTTTGACCATTTTGTGTCAAGTGGATTTTTGGAATAAATCAACAATTTGTATGGAATTGGAATGCTTTTTTACTGTTTACATTGACCTTATATAGGCTGTAGCTGTATCTCTAGCCCCTTTAGTTACCGAGTAGATACGTAATTTTGATGCCTTTGCCTCTGGCTATTTATACGACTTTGAGGATAATTTGTTCTTCTTCTGGTCGCCAAGACAAATAAAAATTGTTGGGAATTACATAAAAAGGCTCCACATTGGCGCAGCCTCATGACATTTTGTTATTCCCTTACTACCGCAAACACTAAATAGAAACGGGAGCGGGAGCAGGAGCGGGAGTAGGAGCAGGAGCAGCAGCAGGAATAGAAGCAAGAAAAGCAATCAGAAACTAGTGAGCTTAGTAGTCCAAATGCACGACTAAGAAATACTTTTTACACTCTTACTGCTTTGTAGCTAACTTAAGACTACGCTAGTCGTGCATACCCTGTCTTTGGGGCCAGTTTGAGTATCAAAAATTTTACTTTATGCTGACTGTGTGGAAAAGCGAGACAAGCAAATTGTAAACTGTGCAGATTCCTTGAGCGCAGGACTCCTACGCACACGCGCCACACCAACCCACACACACACGCACACACACAGTTTATGTGGCCAGACAAAATGGAGGCAGTGGCGCCAGAAAGTCGCGCCAGTTGAGCATTTTTTTCTTTCTTTCATGGCGACTGCGATGAAAGTTTGCTTTAGTTTTCCCGATGTAGTCTACTTTTAGGGGCAGACAGGCAGGCAATACACACGGCGTATACTTAATCTTGCAACTGCAATTAATCAGTTTTCACGCTGGCTAATTAAAACATTGCTGCGATCTCCCGCAGCAGCCAAAAAAAAAAAATTAAGTATAGAAAAAACTACAGAGATTTGAGTAAAGTTTTTTGTTAACTTAATTTTTTTTTTGTTCTTTTGGGGCATAAACAACAGCAAGTCACTTGCTCAATTTATACAACTTAGCTGTGGCAGCGACAACAACAATTCATGTTGTTGTACATAAGGCAGAGCGTAGCAGCGCAGCCATTGGTGGTCATGGAACACCCATTGGGTGGCACAGTTGGTGGTGGATTGCCCAAAAAAAAAAAAAAAAAATTAAAGGAAGAGGAAAAAGTATAAAGTGCTGTGCACCCTCTACACCCTGTGTTCCCCCTCCACGTTAACTTGCCCATGTTTCTGATCTATTGTTGCCACACGCGCGCGCTGCCTCGTTGCATCCCTGTCGCACACAGCAGCCTCTGCGGCAACAGCAGCGACTTCTTGCAGCATGGAGCATGCGCGCACAGCATCCAGCTTGTGGCAGGGTGACGCTTGTGGCAATTGTGACGCCAACTTGATTTTCATAATGCTTACGACTTGTGGCATGAATGATGTTTTCATCAGAAGCGCACGATGTGTCGCCGGCGTAGCACATCATTCTAGGCCTAGCCTCCGATCGGGCAGGACACGCCAGCGCTGACATCATACAAAACTTTTCCAAAAAAATAAAAAAAATTTAATTTAAATTCAAATCAAAAAAAAAAGGAAAAGAAAATTAAAGAAAAGCAAATCAAGTTCAAGTGTTTCTACACCGTTTTGTGCCTTGTGTTCAAGAAGTTGTTAAGTTGTTAAGTTTTTTCTTCGCTCATCCGTTCAGTTAATAATAGTTCAGATTAGTTATTTCTCTCAAAAAGAAAGTGCCTTAATATAACCCATTATTATACGATTTATCGCGACTTTTATTTGCTAACGTTATCGTCGTGTGCCTTAAATATATAAAACTTGCCTTTTAACCGCACATTAAGTAGTACTAAGTAGTTAGTAGGAGCCTTAGGCTCAGCCAATAATTTGCCTTAACCAAACAGCTCGAGTTGAGATTTGTTAATCCCTCTCAAAAAGTTATATAATATTATATATAGAGTATATATATAGTACGTGTTTTTATCGATATACCCGTATACAATACATGTTTTTTAGCATTTAGACGCACATTTTAAAATGTTGTTTGTTAATTGAGATACAAATTCGTTGCGTATTCGCGTTTTTTCGAAATACTTTTTAATAACCAGATTTGTAGCTCTTCTCTCTATATAATCTGATATCCCAATAAAGTTTGTTAGTGTATTCTTTTAACGGTTTTTTGATTACCAATTTCGGTTTCGTACAATTATTTTTGTTGTACAACTAAAAAACGGGCAGGACGCGTTCCGTGCCGCAGTTTCAGAACAACAACAACACCACAAACGTGCCTCAGCTCGGCGTGCAGCCGCCAAAAGTTGCCTCTTGCCACTTCACGCGTTTGGCTTCCGATCGTCGTGTGCTGCCGTCGTAGTCAACGATTTTTAAAATCCCTTCACCCCGTACGCCTTCAAAGACAACGTCACAATACACTAAAGTATACAAAACTACACACACAAACACACACACGAAACACTATTAAACACACACAACACCCGCTCCGAGTGTGCCTTTATACGCCTAAGTTACAAGTCCTAAGATAAAAGTCATGTGCCTTTCAAATAACTTCTGAAAACACACAAACACACAAAAAAATAAACAAAAAACCGAAAAAATAATATTAAAATTAAATAAAATTCTTCGAAGTGTTGCAAAATGTGTACGAAGAGTAAGTAAAAATTTAAAATATTACTAAGAATTTTATACGTAAATTTGTAGACTAAATTAGAAAACTTTTTTAAAGAATTTCTTTGTCTGGAAACTTTAAAATTCAACGTATTTCTTTCAGTACTTTATAGTAGCTAATTTTAAGAAATCAGTGGGAATGATTTGCAAAATTTAGAGTATAATGAATCAATATTTTAGTACCAGCATATTTAATATTATATAGATTTTGTTTCATTAAAAAATATAAATTTACTCAATAACTTTTTTTTAATGAAAGTTTTTGAATGAAAATCATTTTACAATAAACTAATTTTCATACTTTCCCAAATTATGAAATCAGCACGAAGTTAACTTCAGCAGCAAAATGCATTTACTTAGCATCCAAAGACACACACACACACACACAAACACATACAGGAACTAAGAGAGTCAATTAATTAGTTAGAGCCATAGGAAACTTTGCCTGGCCGTAAATTGTGTCCATTAGCAGCACAGTGTGACTTCCGAGCGAAAAGTGGTTGCCAATTACTGAGAACTCGTGCCGCTCC
Organism: Drosophila cardini; assembly: GCA_018903735.1. Classification (NCBI taxonomy): domain Eukaryota; kingdom Metazoa; phylum Arthropoda; class Insecta; order Diptera; family Drosophilidae; genus Drosophila; species Drosophila cardini. Next base: position 7,457,921 of record JAEIGM010000004.1, on the reverse strand, counting down.
AGCTTCAGTTGTATGTACAACTATGGCTTGTAGTTGGAGTATTGCAATTTGCATTGCCACAGAAGCGGTAGTCGTTGGTAGTGTGACTACATTTTCATTCAGTACTAAAATTCACATATATTTTTATGTATTTTGTGTATTTTATTGGCCATCAAGAGATGGCCATGTTGAAAGCTGACAGCGTCATCAATTGAAACCTTAGGCAGCTACAGCTACAGCAGCTGTAATGCAATACGATGATGACGCCGCCCCATGTGGATCTATTGTGGCTTCCACGTACAGCTCAAATCAGCTTCATAAATTTTTTTCTATTTACTTATTCTATGCTCTTCATTCATTGAAACTGTTTGGGAAATCCATCTAATATTGCCCTGTCACATCCTACAGCTCATTTCTCTGTTTATTTTGAGGTTATGTTTTTGGGGGAGACTTACAGTTAATTGAATTAATGGAGAATATTGAATTACATGAGAAAATGTCTAAAGCAAAAATGGCATTCAAGTGAAATTGGTTTAAAGAAATTTTAAAAATGTTTGTAACTTTACTACATTAAATTAGTTGTCACACTACTTAATTATCAATCGCTTAAACAATTTCAGTTTTAACACTTTCTATTACCACAAAAAGTGACGTGGTAAACCTCAATAGCGCTGCGCAGCTTGCTGCCAACGTTGTCGAGATTTTTAACACAGGAGCGCAGTCGAGGGTTTGACGCGCAGTCCAATTTCCAAACTCCGATCAGATTACGTCCCTGTGTTCGCTGCCGACGACTCGCTGCTGTTTACCGTTTTGCGGCTTAAGCTGCGCAAAACGTTGTTACTTTGCCGGCTGGCGCCATTCAGGCGAAGTCGCCGTTGCCGGGCGTGTAAACTCTCCAACCGGTCGAAGAGCGAGCAGAAGAGAGTAAGCGCGAGAGAGTGAAAATGTCTACATTTGCGCTGGGGTTGAAGCAGCAGCTTCTCTTTCTGTTATGTAGCATGACTGCACCCTTTGAGTAAACTTTCTTAAGCACTGCGCAGGCGGCAGCGGCGCTCTCACTGTCTCTTGTGCTTTCTCTCGCTCTTCGTTGTGTGCTCTCGGCATGTGTGTGTGTGTGTCACCCTAGCAAACAGCGGCAGTAGGCAGACGAAAAAAATGCTATTAACATTGCCGTTGCGACGTCGGCAGCGTTAGCGACAGCGCTGTTAGCAGCAACCCAGCATCCCCTAGGCTGGTCCAATTTTAAGGTAACCTCTTTCAGTTACGTGCCAGATTTTGTGGCCAGCGGACGTGCTAAGAACTCAAGGAAAAAAATTAAAAAAAAATAGAAAACAAACAGTGCTTCATAATTTCGCTAAGCGTCGTTGTTGTCGCTTCTTCTAATCAAGCCGCCATATGGAGCAGCAGTCTGTGTTCTGCCAAATGACAAAAAGTAAATTTAAACAGTGCTTTCACGTGTGTGTGTGGGGGCGAGTATGTATGCATGTGTGTATGTGTGTTTTAGTGCTGTGTTCTTGTCGCTTACGACTGTCAGTTTTTTGCCGGAAACTTCAAGTGTTTCCGGATGCTTCACATAAGCGGTGAAAAAAGCCAAAAAAAAATAAAAGCAAAACATAAGCTGTGGAAATTATCGATTTTTACATGAGAAAATAATGCTAAAGTGCTGCAAGTTTGGGGGTAAAGACTGACACACATTGCCTACACCCGACCCCCGTCTGATGTTACAGGACGACAAAAAATCAATTACAGCATGGCCGCAAAGGGCAAAGAGAAGAAGCGAAAGAGAGGGGAGAGGGAGAGAGAGTGAGAGCAGCGAGGCATTAAGTGAATTTAGCTAAAAATCCAGGCATTAATGTCGCATAAAATGGCGCAGCTAGAGAAAGCCGAAACAGCAGCAGCAGCGACAGCAGAAGAAGAGCAACAACAATAATCGAAGTCAATGCTGACAGCGGCGTTGGCGTTGGCGTCGCTGCTTGGCATAATGACAAGAACGATTGAGTGGTGAGAGGAGAAGGGAGAGCGGGGGAGAGAAGTCACCCCAAGCTACAATGGCCTGGCTTTGATTTCCAAACTGAAGTGCCCCTCTTTGTATATGTGTGTGTGTGTGTGTGCGTGTAAGCGTGTGTGTGTGTATAGAAGATTTTCATCAGGAACAGAGCAACTTTGTCGGTTGTCTGGCTTTTGGGTGGTGGCTATTGCCCCCGGTCGGTCTGCCCTGATGCGGCTATCTCTTTTGGCTTCGGGGGTGGTTTTGGGTACTACTTTTGGTTTTGGGCTTTGGTCTTTGGGTTTTGGGCCTGTGCTATTTATAACACTTGAACGGCCATTTATTTCATGTTTATAACGCCTGTTCTCAATGTTCCACTCTCTCTTCTTTCTCTCTCTGTTTGCAGTGCCTTTTAGAATTTCTACACGTAATACAGTAAGTTTAAGCAAACGATTAGGACTAGAAGGACTAAGTGCTGGGCTTAGACCGAGACGAGGACGACACAAGCAAAATGTCCACATTGTCGCTGCGCATACAGCTGGAAGGTGGTCGAGTTACCAAGACCATACAATTCCAACCAAATACGACAGTCTTCGATGCCTGCAAAATCATACGCGATAAATTTGCCGAAGCGGTGCAAGGACAACGTAAGTAATCCACTCAGAAGATCCATTTTTCTTTATTAATACAATATCTTTCTCTTCCCTTTACAGCCAGCGAATATGGACTCTTCATTTCGGATGAGCAGAATCAGCAAGGCGTCTGGCTGGAAGCTGGACGTACTCTAGGCTACTACATCCTGCACAATCAGGACACGGTCGAGTATCGCCGCAAGCTGCGTACTCTGCGAGTTCGCATGTTGGATGGCGCTGTGAAGACCATTCTGGTCGATGATTCGCAGCCAGTTTCCCAGCTGATGGTGGTCATCTGCACCAAGATTGGCATTACCAATCACGAAGAGTACGGCCTGGTACGAGAAGATAACGAAGCGCAGAATGAGAACTTGCCTGATAATAAGTTCGGTACGCTCACCTTGAAGCGCAAGTTTACGGAAAAGGATCGCGATGCGAAAATGGAAAGTTTGCGAAAGAAACTCAAGACCGATGATGAAAGTATGTAAACCGTGTGCCGCTCTCTAGCGAAACATTATTGTAATCATTATTTTTGTGGATTTCTCTAGTGAACTGGGTCGATGTGGGTCGCACGCTACGTGAACAGGGCATCGATGAATCGGAAACGGTGCTCTTGCGTCGTCGCTTCTTCTTTTCGGATCAGAACATCGATTCGCGGGATCCAGTGCAACTGAATTTGCTTTATGTGCAGGCCAGGGATGCCATCCTAGATGGCACACATCCCGTAACGCAGGATAAGGGTAGGTTTTTACCACAGCTTCCTTTTGGGTTTGTAATCCTATTAACAATGTTCTTTTTCTCCTTCTTGCAGCTTGTGAATTCGCTGGCATTCAGGTGCACATACAATTTGGACCTCATAACGAGGTTAAGCACAAGCCCGGATTTTTAGAGTAAGTTTGGCAGCTTTAAATACCCCCGAAGGATTCCTTTATATTGATATCTGTCTCCTCCCTTAGCTTGAAGGACTTTCTGCCTCAGTCCTACGTGCGTGTCAAGAGCATTGAAAAGAAAGTCTTTGTCGAGCACAGACGACATTCGGATTTATCGGAAATTGATGCCAAAGTTCTCTACACCAAGACGGCTCGGGAATTGCCCACCTATGGCGTTACCTTCTTCCTAGTCAAGGAGAAGATGAATGGCAAGAATAAACTTGTGCCACGTCTCTTGGGCGTTACCAAAGACTCTGTGCTCCGTCTGGATGAGCGCACTAAGGAGATTCTTGTCTCATGGCCACTGACTACAGTGCGTCGTTGGGGCGCTTCTCCGAATACGTTCACCCTGGACTTTGGCGACTATGCGAATCAATATTACTCGGTTCAGACCACAGAGGCTGAACAGATTGTACAGCTCATTGCTGGATATATCGACATTATATTGAAGAAGAAACGAACAAAGGATCACTTTGGTATTGAGGGTGATGAGGGATCCACCATGGTGGAGGAATCCGTTGCGCCTTCCAAGTGAGTTCATTAAAGGTTTTCTGTCTTAAGTATGATTCTAACTATATTTTCTATATCTTGTTATTAGGGCCACCTTCTTGCAGCATGAAACGAATCGTGTGGAGAAGCTCAACTTGGAAAGTCTGGCGCATCCGGGAATTATGCGGCCCTATGACGGTACGTCTATGGGCTACTTTTCTAAACTACTTGCACTTAAGCTTCAGCTTTTTAATGTCTAAAATTTTAAGTTTAATTAGACAAATTTGAAAAGATTTCGGAATATTTTTTAAAAAGCTTGTAAAAGTTTCTGAAAATATTCCTACTTTGCTTTGATTATGATTTCGATTTCTTATTTCGATCTTTTTTTCTCTCTGTGTATGTGTATATGTATGTTGTATAGGTGAGCGCACATTTACCCAGAACGAGGTACAGACCGTGCAGTATGGCGCTTTTGTCGGTCAGGTTAATCATGCGCATCAACCGCCCACGGTAAGTTAACCACGCCCACTCCACCTTATTCCAATCATAACATTTTACAAACTTCATTTCATGCGATTTTTATCTAATTTGCCATTTGCACCATAACCTCAAACTTAAACTATACATAACCTCACTTAAATTAACTCTAAGAAACTCTTCTTTAAATTTAAACATGCTGCTCAAAAAATCAATTAAATTCGTATAGAAAACGGTCATGCAAAGTTTCACAAAGTATGTTTTAAATCGAAATTCTTTAAGTGATTGTATTAATATGCGATATCTTCTGAAATCCCCGATTTTAGACTAAGGAAGTACGCATTAGTTCTGTGAATCTAACGGAGCCGCAGCGTGCTCTAATTGGCTATATATCAGCTGGCCAGGATGTCTTAATACGCGCTGACGAGGAGCTGCGCACTAAGGTGAGTTAAGACCTTAAGAAGAGTTCCTAATGGATATACTAACTCATCCTCCTTCCCCTCTAGGCACCCATTCAGGAGCTCGGCAGCGATATGCGCTCCATTGAGTGGCGCGAGAATACGCTGGACACTTCCAAGCAAGCGGTGAGCTCTCATGTGGCTACAATGAGCGCGGCCACGGCACAGATTATCACTGCATCGCAGCCAGACGAAGTGGATACGGAAGCCATCTCGGCGTCGGTATCGCAAATTGCCCAAACCATACCGGAGGTAACCAAGGAAGTGCGTCTGATTGCCGCTCTCATGGAGAACGATTCGAATGGCGATCAATTGTTGGAGGCTGCACGAAATCTATGTAATGCCTTCAGTGATCTCCTCAAAGCCGCCGAGCCAGAGAGCAAGGAGCCACCACAGCATCTTATCAATGCCGCAAGTCGTGTGGGCGAGGCTACCACCCATGTGTTGAGCACCATTGCTGAGGAGGAGGCACCCGAGAATCGGGATCTTCATGACATGCTCTTGGCCTTGGCCAAGGCGGTGGCCAACACGACGGCTGCCTTGGTCTTGCGGGCCAAGAATATTGCCGCTAGCTGTGAGGATGATCAGGCCAGGAATCGTGTGATTGGAGCTGCCAGCCAGTGTGCTCTGGCTACCAGCCAATTGGTTGCCTGTGCTAAGGTTGTGGCTCCCACGCTCCACAATGCAGCCTGTCGAGAACAATTGGAGGCGGCGGCCAGGAATGTGGCCAGAGCTGTGAACTCCCTTTGCGAGGTGTGCAATGAGGCAAGCAATGATCCTAAATTGAAGGCCGATCTGGTGGCAGCAGCACGGGATGTGTCTAAGAGTCTCATGGAAATGCTTGAGCACGTGAAGCTTAGCACACGGGAGCAGGCGCATCGCACCAGCCAGGAGTTGAGTCCCGTTGAGAATGTCATCATTGGCACAGACATCTTGGTGTCCACCAATGATCCACAGGAAATGGTGCGTCATGCACGCACCCTGGGACAGACTACAGCCCAGTTGATTAAGAGTATCAAGGGCGAGGCAGATCAGCAGGAGGATGCGGATATGCAGCGACGTCTACTATCGGCAGCCAAGCAATTGGCCGATGCCACTGCCAAGTTGGTAGAGGCAGCACGTCTCTGCTCCTCCAATCCCCATGATTCAGACAATCAGAATGCATTGCGTCGTGCCGCGGAGGAGCTGCGAGAGATTACCACAACGGCAGCTAATACACCGGCCATGAAGCGTGATCTTATCCAGCGTTTGGAGTTCTGCTCCAAGCAGGCTGCCACGGCAGCAACTCAATGCATTTCGGCTGCCCAGAACGCAGTGCAGCACAGTCAGGATCATCAGACAAAGGAGTCGTTGCTGCAGGATTGCAAGCGAGTGGCGGATACAATTCCACGATTGGTCACGTCCCTGAAAACGACACGTGCTCAGCCAGATGATGCACATGCCCAACTGAATCTGATCGAGGCGGCCGAGCAGTTTATTGAACCGGCTCTGCAGGTGTCCAAGTCGTCAAGGGCACTCCAACCCACTGTAACGGATATTCCCTCGGCGGCACAGCTCTCCAAGTGTGCCCTGCATCTGGGTCAAAGTGTTTCCGCTCTGCATTCGGTGGCTCAGCGAGCACGTGATGCCTGCGGTGGTCAGGAGCTGGAGTCCGCCTTGGAGGCAGTGCGTAAACTGCATCATGTGCTGGACGACACACGTCAAGCCGCTCTGGCGGGTCAACTGCGTCCACTGCCCGGTGAGACCGTGGAGAATACTGCCGATGAGTTGCGCAAGTCGGCCAAGAATGTGGGCATTGCTCTAAGCCAGTTGCTCAGCTCCGTGTTGCAGGGACAGCGTAGTTATGCTGGCGCCGCTGGACGGGATACGGCACTAGCCCTGGGTGACTTTACCAAGAGTGTTCATGGAGTGGCGGCGACCACACAGAATCCAGCCATCATTGACTGTGCCGACGATGTGGTCACTAGCTCCGCTCAGCTGATTGAGCAGGCACAGCGCACACTTCAAGGTGTCTCTGACCCACAGGCTTTGACTCAAGCTGGACGGGATGTAACCGGTGCCCTATCACGCACCGTGGACTGTATTCCCGGCCAGCGTGAAGTGGACGCTGCTTTGCGTAATGTAAGCGATCTCAGCGAGATTCTATCGGTTAGTGAGTTCCCACCCTCGAATCGTCCCTACGCCGAACTCCAATCAGAGCTGAAGCAGGTGGCGGAGCAACTGAGCAGCGCTGGTGGACAGATTGTTCAGTCTTATGCCAGTCCCGCGCAGCTGGCGGAGAGTAGTCAACACTTTGCGGCCAACTACAGGGATCTGTTGTCGGTGAGCATGCAGATGGCGGGACAAACCCAAACGGATGAGCCAGTGCGCTCCCAGATGATTGAGTGCCTACGCAATGTGTCCACACAATCCTGTTCGCTGTTATCTACTGCCAAGTCTATTGCTGCCGATCCTGGCCAGCCAAATGCCAAGAATCTACTGCATGCCGCTGCCAGAAGTGTGACGGAGAGCATTAATCAGTTGGTGGATGCCAGCATCCAGTCCGCACCTGGTCAAAAGGAATGCGATAATGCCATGCGAAACATTGAAGCACTGCGTCTGATGCTTGACTATCCCCATGAGCCGGTGAACGAACAGGGCTATTTTGACTGCGTGGAACAGGCTACATCCAAGTCCAGGAATTTGGGTTATGCAATCTCTGAGATGATCAACAATGCGAAGCAGTCGCAGCACATGGAGTTCAGTCAGTCGGTGAACAATGTCAACGATTCCATCCAAGGTCTTATTGAGAGCTCCTCCCAAGCTGCCTATTTGATTGGTGTTTCGCACCCAAGTAGCGTCGCTGGACGTCCAGGCATCATTGATCAGGCCCAGTTGACGTGGGCCTATCAGGGAATCCGTCAGCACTGCGACATTGTGAGCAGCCCACAGTCGGGAAAACCTCAGATGATTTCTGCTTTGACGGTGATTGCCAAGCACACGAGTTATCTGTGCTCCATTTGCCGACAGGCGAGCATGAATACCAACAATCCAGTGGCCAAGAACGAATTCATTGTGCTGGCCAAGCAGGTGGCAACGGCTACCTCGGATTTGGTTCAGGACATTAAGGCCATTGAGGAGCATCCCACGGGTGGCAGTCGGGAGCGTCTGGTGGAGCCATTGCTGGATGCTGTCAAGGCAGTGCGTCAATATGCATCCAGTCCGGAGTTCATTTCCATACCGGCCAAGATTAGCGCCGAGGGACGTAAGGCACAGGAGCCAGTCATCCAGGCGGGACGTGGTGTCATCGATGGTGTGGTCGAAATGGTCAAGGCTGCCAAATCCTTGGCCCTGTCACCGGATAATCCACCAGTTTGGCAACAGTTGTCCATGCACTCCACTCCTGTGTCGGAGTCGGTCAAGCGGCTGGTTGACAACATAAGAGACAAGGCGCCCGGACAGGCACAGTGTGAGCAGGTGCTGCATACGCTGGGCACATGCACACGGGAGCTGGACAGCTGTGCCTTGGCCGTCAATGCTCAGGGATTAAGTCGTCGTCGGGATAATAATCTACATGGATTTAGTGGACAGACCTTGAACTCGGCTGCAGAGCTGCTGGACAAACTGGAACCCATCCGTGTGGCAGGCAAGAATAATGCTGAGCAGCTGGGACATAGCGTTGGGGAGATCTCCCGTTATGTGGTGCCCATGGTGAATGGTGCCATTGGTGCCTGCACCCACATTGTGCACAGCCAGCAGCAGATGTCGCTGATCAATCAGACCAAGTCAGTTGTGGAGAGTGCGATCACATTGGTGCAATCGGCCAAGGATTCAGCGGGTAATCCTCGTGCAACACACGCTCATCCACGTCTCGATGAGTCCATCGATGGCACCCGGGAGGCCATTGTGGAGTTGCAACAAACTGTGGAAAAAATCAATGCCGAGACGGGCATCGTCACTGGCCTCATGGAGCAGGTGAACCGTGCCATCACCAGGTTAACGGACAAACGTCAATCCCTGTTGAATGCCTCCTACTCCGATACCTTTGTGGATTATCAGACCAGGATGGTGGCCACTGCCAAGGAGATTGCTCGTCTGGGCAATGAAATGAATGCCAAGAGCAGCGTCGAACCCGCTGCACTGCCTCAGCTGGCCGTCGACATGACCCAGCATTATCAGCTGCTTACCCAGGATTCGGTGGGTGCCAGCACCACAACCACATCTCCAGATGTTGCCATGCGCATACGCACCACTGTCATCGATTTGGGACGTTCCGTGAGCTCCATGATCCAATCCTCGGCTGGTGGTGCCAGTCCCAGCGATGCCAGTGCCCAGAAGGAGATTGCTCGCAATGCTCGTGAGGTATCCGAGAAGGTTGCACAAGTGCTGGCCGCTCTTCAAGCTGGCTCTCGCGGCACACAGGCCTGCATCAATGCTGCCCACACGGTGTCGGGTATTATTGGAGATCTGGACACGACCATTATGTTTGCCACCGCGGGTACACTTCACTCAGATGGCGATGGCAGCTTTGCCGATCATCGGGAGCACATCCTGCAGACCGCCAAGGCTCTGGTGGAGGACACCAAGGTGCTGGTGACTGGCGCTGCCGGTACACAAGATCAGCTAGCAAATGCAGCTCAGAACGCCGTCTCTACCATAAGTGAGTAGTCCACAAGAATACTACTTCTAGAGATTTTCTAATCCTTATGTTTACTTCCAGCTCAACTGGCAGAGGCTGTGAAGCGCGGTGCGTGCTCCTTGGGCTCCTCGCAGCCCGATTCACAGGTTATGGTTATCAACGCCGTCAAGGATGTGGCTTCGGCTCTAGGGGATTTGATCAACTGCACCAAATTGGCCTCTGGCAAGCCCATACATGATCCCTCCATGCAGGATCTCAAGGAGAGCGCCAGGGTAAGTTCCCATTTCTCTATACTCCCACCTTACGTCTCTTAAACTCTCTCTTTAGTTCTCTCTTTGATACACTTTTAAATCTATTGCTATAAAGCTTTCGTTGTTGTGGCTTTTTTTTTTAGTATTTATTGTATAGTATTTTTTGTAATTTGTTTTTTCACCTCACAAAAGTAAAAAGTTCTTTAATTGTGTGGTTATGGTAAAGAGTTCAGAGGTTAGGTATTTAGGCAGGATTAAAAATATATTTTAATGTCAATAAATTCCCCAAATCTGGCTAAAATCGCTAAAGAATGCGATACAGCCCTTTCCTTGTGTATAATGCTAACCTGTTTACAGAGATTAGATATTGATTAGGGTTTTACTATAAAATTTTTCATTTTCTTTGTATATTTTATCTATTAAACATTTAAAACCCAGACATAAATATTGTTTGTGGCTTTATGAAAAGTATTTGTAATTTACATGGCTTTGGCACTCATATAATATGTGTACTTACTTCTAAGATAATAAAATCCCTTTATTTACATTTTCCTCTTGCTGATGCTGCTGCTGTTGCTGTTGTTGTTGTTGCACAAAATGAGCTTAAAAAAAAAAAACAAAAAGTAAAGAAAAAAACTCATGTCGGCTGCTGCAGTTGCTCATTTCAAACTTAAATCACCTGCTGCTCTCTCTCTCATTCTCTGTCTTTGTCTCTCACTCTGTCACCTTCTCGTTGCTGATGTTCTGTTGTAAATGTTTTCAATGTTTAACCAACACAAACACACATGCATATGTATTTTGTATAAACAGCCCTAAAGTTTGTAAGTCACACATACACACACACATTGACTCACATACAGTTTCTCATCTCTAACTCTTTGGTCATTCATCCACCCAACCTTCTGCTGCCCTGCATGCATTTGCTGCGCTCGCTCTCCAAACAAACACAAACTCTCCCACTCCCAACCTCTCTCTTGTTCTCTTTGTCGATCCACCACCATTCACCCACCCACCCAAAAATCACAACCACCCTCCCCAAACAAACAAAAAAACATTTGTATAAAGAAAAAAATCCATAAAATTTTGTATATTTTCGTTTTCGTTTTTTTTGCTAATTTGTGTGCGTTCGACGTCTCTGCTCTTATCTCTTCCCATACAAACACACACACACACACATACACATAAATACAAAATTTACTCTCATGAATTGTAAAAAAAAAACTCAATCGCTCTCTTCATGCGCTGCTCTCACGCTGTGGAATTATGCAACGAACAAAACTGCCTATCGAAAATTGAACATCAAAATCAAACTCAATCGATATCAATGTTGTTATCGAAATACTCAAAACATGCACACCCACATCTCAACAACAACAACAATATGAAGCAGACGCTTCAAGATGTTTGCCAATCGGCTGCCAGCAGCGCCAATACAGAAACTAACACACACAGACAAACGCCCACCGCAGCAGCAGCGGCAGGCAGCAGCATCGGCATCATGAGTCATTAGGGGGGAACTATTTGGAATCTTTGACGAAATTCTCGTTTAACATTATATTAATCAATTCACAAAATTATAACTAAAAAAAATTTTATAAAGTAATCAATCAATTCTTATTGACACTTTAAATTCCAATTGAAATAACTTTGTAAAACTTGTAGATGCCTTGGGGCAGCAAACTTACTGGATATAGAAATATATAATATAGTAGAATATAAATCCGTCATTAAGCTTATTTGAAATAATTTTAAAAATAGACTTTTTTGAAGAACATATGAATTTTCTGATTAAATTGTTTATCGAAAATCTCCAAAATGTTTGAAAAATTTATCGATAAAAACTTGCAACCGATTTCTGTTTGCCCTCCATAACATCTGCAAGTTCCCCTTTTAATTTGTGAATGTTGTTTTATTTAACTGTCGTATTTCTCTCTCGAATAAAATTCATATTGTAAACGTCAGTCAAGTGTTGTTCAATTAAATTTATTATTAATTTATTACTTTGTAGTTCCATTGGGTAAACTAAATTGTGCCAAAGCCAACGAAATGTAGTCGTAGTTATTAAATTTTAATTTGTAGTCTGTAGTTAGTAGAATTTACTGCTAAGCTATAAACTTTATCATCGTTTCTTCTATTGAATCAAACATTAATTATTAACAGTCTTCCTTCCCAATACAAAAAACACTTTATAAATGAATTTAGGTCATGGTGTTGAATGTTTCGTCGCTGCTGAAGACCGTCAAGGCTGTGGAGGATGAGCACACACGTGGCACACGTGCCATGGAAGCCACTGTGGAGGCCATTTCACAGGAGATTCGCGTAAGTTTCACATTTAAACCTCCAAATAAACCTCTACTTAATCTCCTTTTTTTACTTTACAGGCCATGCAGACTCCTCCGCCCGTTGGCAGTCAGCAGGTGGGACCCGAGGATCTGATTCGTGTCACCATGAATGTTACCGCTGCCACCGCCAAGGCTGTGGCCGCTGGTACCTCCAACCTGCAGGCTGATATTGTATCTGCCGCCAATTTGGGTCGCCGTGCCATCTCCGATATGTTGATCGTATGCCGTTCTGTCGCCTGGAACTGTGCCGAGACCGAGGAGTTGCGGATACGCACTCTGGAGGCAGGCACCGCTGTTGGGGAATCCTACAGAGAACTTCTCAATGGTATTCTACACAATTGCAGTGCAGATGATCGCATGCATTTGTCACGTCGTGTGGCCAAGTGTGTGACAGATCTGGTGGCCATGGCACGTTTGCTGAAGGGCTCCGACTGGATTGATCCTGAGGATCCTACAGTGATTGCGGAGAACGAGCTGTTGGGTGCGGCTGCTTCCATTGATGCGGCTGCCAAGAAGTTGGCCTCACTGCGACCACGTCGTCAGGCCGATGTTAAGGTGGGTTCCACTACGATATTATCAAATTCTACTATATTTAACTAGATTTAAGTGGTGAATGTGAATGGTGAAATGAAACTAACTAAAAATGGAAATGAATCAACTTGAAACTGCACGAATTGCACTCAGTTGTCACATAAATAATTAACTCATTTAACTTTAAGCTTAAAAAAGATTCAAAACAATCCCAAAAACTACTACAAACAATCAACCAATCAATCAATCAATCAATCAATCAACCAACCAACCAATCAATTACCTACTCATCTAATGATTCCAGTGAGATATGTTTGATATTCTTGGTTGTTACATTCAAAAGTTCACCCAGGAATCAAACATATTATTACTGTGATTGTTGAAACTCTACTAAACAAACAATTTCGAATAACTAAAACAATAACTAAATGGTGTTTGCTTTAACTATAACTATAACTACTATCTTTAGTATTCATTTATAAACAAATCCCTTAAACAATTACTAATTATTCACCCTTTTGTGCAGATCGAATTGGATGAGAACATGAAGTTCGATGAGATGATCTTGGAGGCTGCCAAGGGAATAATGGCTGCTTCAGCTGCTCTGGTGCGTGCCGCAAATGCCGCTCAGCGTGAGCTCATCGATCAGGGCAAGGTGGCACGTCGTCCACTGACCAGCTCAGATGATGGCCAATGGTCGGAGGGTCTTATCTCGGCTGCACGACTTGTGGCTGCAGCTACACACAGTCTGGTGGAGGCTGCACAGAATCTGGTGCGTGGTGTTGGCACCGAGGAGATGCTTATCTCTACAGCCAAACAAGTGGCTGCGTCTACTGCCCAATTGTTAATTGCCTGCAAGGTTAAATCGAATCCCAATTCGGAGGCAGGACGTCGTCTGCAGGCAGCTGGCAATGCAGTCATCAAATCCACCGATAATCTGGTGCATGCCGCGCAACAAGGCCTTGAGGCGGAGGAGGAGCATTCGCTGAAGATCAACACATCGATGGTGGATGGCATGGCACAGGAGATTAATGCACGTTCCGCTGTGCTGCGCAAGGAGAAGGAGTTGGAGGAGGCTCGTCAGCGCTTGAAACATGTGCGACAGGCACAACGCTATGCCAAGAATACCCAGGGATTCACCACAGATGAGAGTGACACGGAATACGCCTATGGCACGGTCAACAAGAGCCAGAACAATGTATGATCATGTTTTCTAGTTAACTTAGTTAAGTTTTTTTGACTGCACCAATTGAAATTGGCATTGATTAGTTGATGAAAATTCTCACCTGGTGTCGGTGTCTATTTCGGATTTATTGTAGCCGTAGTTATAGCTTTAACTGATCCTAATGATACTCTAACCCTAATTTGTCTAACCCAAACAAAAATTTCTATTCTATTTCTTCTAACGCTAACCATAACAGACTTTGGGTCGTGGAGGTGCTTATTATGGCTCGCAGTCGGGTGATCTGCCCAGTTCACCGAGCTATTATTCCAACTATGGCAGCAGTGGTCAGCAGAAGCATCATTATAATTATGCCAGCCCACAGCCACAGCATTTCCATCATCCGGGTGCTGTCTCACCACCACCAGCCAATTATCCACCCATGGATGATGTTAATGGAGATTTCCCACCACCGCCACCGCCGTTGTCAACGACAATTTCTAACATGCAAACTGCTACCTCTTCGGGTCACAGTTTTCGCTCTAATCCAAAATTAACTGCTAACGCTGTGCCACGCCCCTATCCTGGTAGTCCAGGTGCAGGTGGTGCTGGTAGCAGCAATGGCTTCACATCCGCCACAACACCCACTAATCCCAACTACCAGCATAGCTTTGAAACGTCCAGCACTAAAACGCAAAACTCCACAACATCTGCACCCGTTGTGCCACCACCGCCACCACAGAAACCCACTGTTAATCGCAATCTGGAGGCGTGTGTACAGGATCTACATGACAAGACCTTTGGCCAGGGCGGTGTGGTGCAGCTAACAGCCGGCAATGCCTATCCAGGTCAAAACTACGAGGGTTACACATCCAGGTGAGTTAGCAGTGAGTAGTAGCTATCATTTGACCAAGTCTCTAAACGATACTCCGCTTCTTTAGCAGATATGAGACGCGTAACTTTGACAAGTCGGCTAATAACAGTAACATCAGCAACATCAGTAACGTGAGCAGCAGTGAAATGGCTATCTCACAGCCACTGGAATCTAGCTTCTCCCAGATGACTCTCAACACAGATGGCGGCAAGATCAGCATAGTGGATCAGCAAGGTTCCGAGCGTCTAACATCGATGACACAACGTGTGATGGAGCGTAAATCCTTTACAACCACAACGGAATCACGATCCGAGACGAAGACGGAGAAACATAGTTTTCGCCTTGAATGAGTTGAAATGAAGACGATGAAGATGAAGTTGAAGATGTTTGCCAAATGTGCTTTTAACATTTACATACATACTAATAGTAATAATTTAACAATTAATTTTAATTAGCCACTAGCAAAACTATATATATATATATATAAACTATATTTACCCACAGAAAAACGCGCTCTAACTTTAACGTAATAATCGCTTACGATTTCTGCTTTTCTCTTCTATGTTTTATTAATGTAAACAAAATGATTTTGTGTATATTTGTTGTTAGCTTTGTGTATGTGTTTATCTGCCAATTAATTGCCAAAATGTATACCAACATTTAAATATGTCTAATATTGAAACTAATGCACGTTTAGCCATACACACACACATACGAACATAATTAAAACATTGTACTAATCAAACGAAACCTAAGCAAAAATATTTGTTTAAAATGCAAATTGAATTCATATTCGATTTGTTGTTAAATCAATGCAATTTATTACTGTGCACCTAAACAAAAAGAAAACCAACTAAAAGTTAACATTTTTTTGTTAGTTAATTGAGCGCCAATTGGCATAAACAATTTAGTTTGTTCGAAAATAACTTTGATTCTTAGTTCTTAATTAATCTATGTACGTAAAAATTGTTCTATGCTCGTCTTTTAATTGCAAGGATTAATCCTTTTATGTAATCATAATTTCTGATTTCGTTTTGTATATATATACATACGAGTATACATATGTGAATTGTGTATTTTTTTGTAAATTAATAAAAACAATATCTTAACAACATAATGTTATTTAGCTCATACTTTGGAGTAAATAATTTTTATTAAAAAGTTGTACAGAAAATAAATGCAACAATTAGTCTGTTAGGTCAATATATATATATATACAGTTCAAAGTCCACATTGTTAAATTGCTCCGATCGCCCATTAATATACAAATTCGATTACTGGTATTCCTTGTTCAACTGACGTCCAATCAGCCAGCGTCTGATCTCGGAGGTGCCAGCACCAATCTCATACAGTTTGGCATCCCGCAAAATGCGTCCAGTTGGATTCTCATTGATATAGCCGTTGCCACCAAGGATTTGGATGGCATCCAAAGCCACTTGGGTGGCCTTCTCGGCAGCGTACAATATGATACCGGCACAATCCTTGCTGCTGCGTATACCAGCATCACAGGACCTTGCCACGGCATACAGATAACTGCGGCACGCACTCAGATTGGTGTACATATCGGCCATCTTGCCTTGGATTAGCTGGAACTCGCCAATCAAGCTGTTCATCTGCTTGCGTTGATGGGCATAGTCAAAGGCCACGTCGCAGGCAGCTTGCATCAGACCCACGGGACCAGCAGCCAAGACTAGACGTTCATAGTCTAAACCAGACATCAGAACGTATACACCTTTGTTCTCCTGGCCCAGTATATTCTTGGCGGGCACCTTGAAGTCTTGGAAAACCAGTTCACAGGTGCTGCTGCCACGCATGCCCAATTTGTCCAGCTTCTGAGCCACACTGAAGCCTTCCCAGCCGGTTTCAACAATGAATGCGGTAATGCCATGTCTGCTGGCGACATCACTGCCTCCCGTCTTGGCATACACGATCAGAGTTTCGGCATCGGATCCATTGGTAATCCAGAATTTGGTGCCGTTGAGCACATAGTAATCACCTTTACGCTCTGCCCGCAACTTCATGGAGACTACATCAGAGCCAGCTCCGGGTTCGGACATAGCCAAAGCTCCCATATGCTCGCCACTGCAGAGCTTGGGCAGATACTTTTCCTTCTGCTCTGGTGTTCCATTCTTGGTCAACTGATTAATGCACAGATTCGAATGGGCGCCATAAGAAAGAGCAACGCCACCAGCAGCTCTGTTTGGGTAGAAATGTTTGTAGTATTCGACATTTACGTTTCATTAGTTAATTCACCTTGAAATCTCCTCCATAATGATGCAATGATCCAAGTAAGTGCCACCAGTGCCTCCGTATTCAGGCTCCGCCGTAATGCCTAGGAATCCCAGTTCACCCATTTTACGCCAGAAAGAACGCAGATCCCTGAAATACGTTGGGGTCTTTGGTAAGTCTTCAAATGGTTAATTCTATGCAATATATTTACTTGAACTTATCCAGCTTATCGATTTCCTTGGCATGTGGTGCAAGCTCCTTTTGAAAGAAATTGAAGGCTGTCTCTCTCAATTTCTGGCGTTCTTCATCCAAGCCAAACATGGCATCGTTGATTGGGTAATGCGTTAGAGTGCGACTCCATTGTGCCCCAGCAGTTGTGCTACGTGCAGTACGTTGCAACAAACTGTTGCAAGCTTTGCCAACAAAACGCAGACTCATTGGGAACACAAACCAAAGTTCAGGACTGAAGAATATAAATTACCTAACTATTGATCAGCTGTCAACAGGTTGGTTGCCCAATCAGAAGCGCAACAGGTGCTGACTTAGTGGCAACGCCGCCAATATCAAACTATCGAAAAACATATCGATAGTCGTAATAGCAAATGTTATCGCAGACAGCAGACGCTGATAAAGAATTTGAATTAAGCCAATTTCATATTAGCAGATCTTTAAAAAGATGGAATTGTAAACAATTTAATTTAAAAACGGTTACTTAGTAAGGATACAAACCAACTGGCTAACGCGCATGACTCAACAATGTCAATAATTTTGGGTGTGCAATGCAATGGTTTGCGGTGCCCGCATCCTGGCGACGACGACGACGACTACAAAAATGCCGACATCAACAACAAAAACAACAACAAATGGAATGAGAAACTCGACGCAGCAGCGATAAACAAAAACAGCGTCAGTGCCATGGGCTCCAGTAATGGGAATTAAAAACAGAAAAAATGAAGGAAAACGCCAGACAGAGCCATCAAATCAGTCCTGTTGTTGGCGCTATACGTTGCGCGTTGCCCGCGGACCGTGTGCGTGTGTCCTTGCTGATAATATGAAACAAGTGGAAAATGCAAAAGGATTGGAAATGAATTGCCAGCTGATTGTAACACACACACACACAAATAGTGTATAAAAGTGCAGCTAAATGTTAACGCATCCAATTGTGCAGCAAAAGTTAAAAGTGAGCTAAATTTTATGAATTATGCATAATACATTTTGGACAATTCGGCAGGCAAATCGATAAACGGCAAACGGGTTTATAGCCATATACAGTGTAGTTGCTGGTCATAAAAAGTAATGATTAGGTTTGCCAATGTGCCACACGTGTGCGTGTATGAGAGTGTGGGTTCGACTCTGTGCGTGTGTGTGTGTGTGCGTTCGATTAACAGCATGCCCGGCCCCCTTGAGTCCCGCCCCCCACCACTACTACTAAATACATATACTAGTATATATTTATATACTACATCCTGTCAATCAACTTTACTTGTGCGCGCCGCTCACTAAGGACACAGCTGGCATTGTAGGTACAATTTCTGCTCCCTTCTGAGCTTTGATAACAATACTTGATGTTGTAGCTCTTTTTGTTGCTGTTGTTGTTGTTGTGCTGTGTAACGTTTAGCTATTCTTCAACTTTAGCTATTGTTAAGCAGTTGTTGTTGTTGTTGTTGTTGTTTAGCACGCTTTTGTGTATGTATTGCCATGTTGCTGTAATTACTGGCTCAGCACTTACTACTCCGCCCTCTGGGCCTCATCCCGCCCTCACCAGACACGCACACAATCATTCAAAGGTCAAATATCAATGTTCGTTGCCAGCCAAACATACTTCTTTATTGTTGTATTATTAGAATTATTGTTTAAGAATTTATGGAAAATTATCAGTCTGCAGACGACGTTGTTGCCAAGGTCGTTGCGTGGCACGTTGCGTATGATTGATATGCGTGGCGTATGCGTAACCTGAGCTAATGCACAGCACTTAATTAGCTTGGCAGGCACAACTATGTAGAGAGGCACTTAAATGCCGTGCAGCGGCTATAAACAGATTCCCCTAACTCACTGTCAGTGCCGTTGTCGCTGCATTCTTGAAATGTTTCGCAGTTGCCGCTGCTTAATGCCAAGTGGAATGAACTTGATGAACAGCGGCAGTCACAGCAGCCACAACTTGACCTACCACTTCAGAGTTGCTGTTGCACACAATAGAGAGGCTGATGAGGCAGTTTCTAGGCCCACAACCCTAGTGCTGAAAGCTGTTGTAGTGCCGACAATTGAACTTTGCCTTTAGGGGGCGCAGTCTACACCCACCTACCCCCTACCCCTCCACCACGCGGCTCAGCAAACATGTCTGACATGCAAAACATGCATTTTCCAGACATGAACTCTGTCGAGTCGCAACATAAGCATAAAAAACTACTGATCAACTTTGAAGACATGAAGACGGACACTGATACATAAAAAAGAGGCAGACACAAAAAAAAAAACTTTTGCGGCTGCTTTAATTAATCATTTAGTTGGCAGCCAACCAAATGAGACGCAATTCCATCTCCACAATGGCTAAATATATAGACAAAACTCAAGCTAAATGTGATAACGCAAATGCATTTGCGCTTGTTATTTATTTTTCCAAAAAAACAAAAAAAAGTAATAATAAAATGGCAGAAATAAAACAGAAATAAAAGCCAATTACAATGCGACGCAGCGAGCAGTGAGCAGTCGGCAGTGAGCGTGTGACCCGCCAGTGACAAGTCCAAAAAGTAAAAGCTCTCTGGCCAGTGTGGACAGTGTCGCCAGAGTCGCCACTCAACCACACAATCGTTCAGCTGCTCGTTCAACTGCTCAACCACACAGTCATTTGGCCATTTAGTCGCGTTCGGCACGGCAAACGATCGACGACAATCGACGACGACGACGGCGACGACGTGCGACAAAATAAACGACGAGAACGCATGGACGAAACGCGGCGGATTTCCGTGCGCGATTTTCATACTAATTTTCAACTCAATTGAGTTCTAAATACGAACCCTAAAAAACAAAAGTAAAAAAAACCAAAAACGACACAGCGCCGGCAACAACAGTTGAAGTACCAACATTAACCGCAGCAGCAGCAGCAGCGGCTGACGGCGTCAACAGCTCGATAAAAAAAGAAAGAAAAAAAAAAGTTAGTTACTAACTGAAAGTAATAAGTCACGTAATGCAAATAATACTCAAATCAAACATATCAAGTATACGCAGCGTAAAGAAAATTTAAAGAGTTTTCTTTTATTTTTTAAAGAAAAACCTTTTGGTCGCGAACGAAACGCAATGTTAAAAAAGTGTCTGTGTTGGTGTCAAAAAAATTAAATCACCGCATTAAAAATAACTTGAGAAAATCTTAAATTTAACTATATAAATACATATATATATATATATGTATGTATATGTATGTATATATATATTTGTATATGTATTTATTTTGTGTGTGCAGATAGTACATATATTGCAGATACAGTAGATATAGCTAGATATATATCTGTGAAATCAGCGCGCCAAGTAATCAAAGCGACAACAACAACAACTAAAAAGCGCGACAACTGTGCGGGTGTGCGAGTGTGTGTGTGCGAATGTGTGTGTGTGTTTTAGCTTTTGCCAAATGTCACTTGTGGCCACTGTGCGTCATTCAGTGCATGTGTGAGTGTGTGTGCCGTGTGTGTGATAGTGTGTGTGTGCGATCATAAAACATAGATTATTTATATATAATTATTTTACTTAAACGCGCGTGTCTTTTGTAGCCAAAGTTAATATTCAGTCAGCCAAACAAAAATGGAGTCCCACAACAACAACAGCAGCAATAACAACAACAACAACAGCAACAGTGGCGCCGGCGTTGGCAGCAAACGTGGCAAAAAAGGACGCAAATCGCGTAACGGAGCCTTACAGCATCATCCATGGGACGAAGGTAAACAGCAGCATCACCAGCATCAGCATCTGTAGCCTTCAAAACTAACCCAAAAGAAAATATGAAAAATCGAATGAATGATTAGTTTAGTCAGCGATTGCGCATACGCCGCGTGGGCGTGCTAAAGTGCTGCAAACTGTGCTAGATGCAAGTGTAGCAAAGCAACTCATACACTGAATAGAAAACTAATGAAAAGAGCAGCTAAAATGAAGTAAGAACGTCTTGGACTCTAAACAAGCACAAGAGAGAACAAAAGTGCTGCCAAAAAGACAGTTTAAAGATAGTTTATAGAAAAGACTTAGCAAATCAATCAAAGAAATAATTTATATTCATTTTTGTACCTTTAGAAATCTCTGCGGATTTTAGTGGTGGCGAATTGGTGCTTGGAAAATTTAATTTTCCGGCGAAGTATTTACGAATTTTCCTAACAAATCTTTCAAAAGTTCAACAAATTCATTAAATTGCTTAGTAAACAATTTTTAGAAAATGATTTGAGATTTGATTTGATAGAGCAATATTTGGTCTTATTTTGTGTGACTTTAAAGTCAAAACTCTTTTTAAAAGAAGTCTATTTTTCTTAACAAATTTAAAACTACAAAATGTTTTTTTTTTTCAGTGTACATTGCACACAATATTACTTATTATAAAAGTAATATAATTAATCTATTTTTCACTGCTCAATTTGAATTGTGGCCAAAATGCATAGCAAGAACTATGATTTCTAAGCAGCTTTAACTAAAAATATAGTTAAATATAGTTAAATTTAGGTACTCAAATATTTTCTCATTTAACAATTGAATGTTTGTTTATGATGATTAGCTGTAATTTATTATCTTTAGCTGACAAAGAGCGTGAATGTCGAGATTTTTTGAAAAAGATTTCCCTTTCAATACTTTTATTTTTTTCTGGGGTCTCAGAAGGTTAGGGGCATACTAGCTGCTCAAATGGGCGTGTCTGACGCTGACAAACGGGTTTTATTGTTTATGTTTGCTTTTGGTTGCTTTGTGTGTATTCCAATTTGCCGTTACATCAATCAAAAGCCCAAATGTGATCTACAGTTTGACCCACACTCAAACGAAAGTGAAAAGCGGTCACTTGAGAAAGAAAAGTCGCAGAATGCTGCGATTTCCACTTGAGTAGCTAGAAAGGAAAGGAAAACAGCTGTATAAATTTGAAGATTACGAGTGCAATTAATGCAAACTGAATGTGAGGCACGTGGACCAGCTGAGAGCGTCATATGAGCCAGCTACGAGTAGCATATGACCTGGCTGTAAGCCTTATCTTATCGCTTGTTCAAATACGGTACTCTACTATCTGTTTGTTAGACTTTCAGATAAGATTCAACGCAATTCAGTGCGGCAAATCAATAAGAAATTCTTTTTTTTGTTGGTTTTTTCCGCTTTAGGTTCAAGTTGCGCAATTTCTTTCGAGTTATTTACGATTGTGACGTTTCTGACAAGGGAAAGCCTCTGGTTTTTTTATTTTAGACATGATTTAAAGCCAAAGCTCAAATTTCCAATTCATTAATGAAAGTCAGAGATAAATTTGGCCTAAAGCTAACAAATATTTCATTTTAAATTATGCATTTCAATTGATTGTTAATATGCATAAATGAATAGTATATAAATAAAGTATTGTTTTAATAATATTGATTGCTGATAAGATTGAGCGCAAATTTGAATTATTTTATGAATGAGTGCAAAGTTTAAAGACTAAATAATTTATATTTATAAATATTTGTAATAGTACAACAATTTTAATAACTTTAAACTTCTTTTTCCAACGTTTATTTAATTTTTTTAAGAAGTACATTATTTTAGAGCTCAAGAGATGATTTTAAAACGTGTTTTTAACAGATTTCTTAACAATTTCTGCCTATTTTTAAGCAGATATAAATACAGTATTCACTAGACTGCTCTCCCAGTCAACACTTGACTACAAATTTAATGAAAAGAATCGACTTTAGCACTGATATACACATTCCTATTAGTTATGCTCGAAACTGAGCTCGAAAAAAGTGCTAAAAACCTGAAGC